>OY856411.1:973759310-974959310 GCA_963693085.1 Alisma plantago-aquatica
TATATCAAATATACAGTCATATATATATATATGTTGTATATTCTGCCTAGATTTACCTTTTTAGTCGTATAGTTACCTTTTTATCATGATATTACTTTTTTGTCCAATGAGCTATTTTTATGACTGTATAGTTACTTTTTGGGTTATCCAGGTAGCAAAATCCAGGCTACCCACGCGAGTATTTAATGAACACCCTATATACATATATATACATAAATATACATATATATAGACACATATATATACATACATATATATGTTTATATATATATGTATGTATATATATCCATTGCCCATGCCGGTAGCTACATATTCCTTATTTTGCTAACTTTTTTTGGAGTTTCTTACTTTACACTTGTAGAGGGTTACTTTACCTTGAAAACTATTTTTTTCATGCATAAATAGTTATATTTGTAACAACTATAACAAATATACAATCACATATTTATTTTGCTGTGTCTTCTACTCAGTTTTACTTTTTTGATCGTATAGTTATTTTTTTATCAGTATAATAACTTTTTCTGACCAAATAGTTACTTTTTGGGCGGGACGTGTAGTGAAATCCAGGTTACCAGCATGGGTATTAAAGATGAATCCTATATATATACATATGCATATACATATACATATACATACATATATAATTGGTAGCACATATCAATACTCTAATATGTATTATCTAAAAGTATATTAATAACATACACCTCCATCAAAATCCAATATATATATATATATATTTTAAAAATATATTCTATATTACATATACATATATGAGAGTACATAAAGTTTATACACTACACACAAAAAAAATACAACATCACTTTGATAGTATTATGTAACATATCCAAAACAAATGACCAACCAACACTTTAATATGTGTTATGCAAAATGACATCAGCAGAATGTTCAATACATATGTGTCTCACAATACATAAAGTATATTACACTACATGATACATGTTATTAGGAATGTCAATTGGGAGGTTATGTGTAGGGTAAGGACTTATCCTTACCCTTGTCCATACCCACCAAGTGTGGTGGGTAAGGGTATGGGTAATTACCCACTCCCCCAACATCCTTATCCTTATCCTCTCCTTACCCTTAGGGTAAGGTTGAAGCGGGGGATTTTATGTCTTCTAAGAGTTTCTACTAATATTAATAATAATTGCCTTCCTAATATATTTATATATTTAAGAGATATATCAAGATTCTCCATAGTGTCTGTGAACTATTCAAAATACTTCAAAATAAACTTCTACAACATTATACACATGGTTAATGTTATATTGATAATACATTATCAATGCAATAGTTATTGCATATATAAGTAGTAGTATTCCCAATATTGGTGTATGAATACAAATAGTTGTACCCCAAAAAGAAAAAGATAGTTACACTCAAATTATATTGATTGGAAACACGACACAAAAACTCAAAAGTTATTGTTGCAAAGATACATATCTATACCCTCCAAAACGTTGTTGTATATATAAAAAATAAGCACAAATGAAGTAGATAATATCAACACAAATATGTATCAAATAGTACATTAACAATTTAATAATATTATTATATACATGTCTTACAACTTCAGGCTTTATACCATATTCGATCAAATAATTCCCAAGAGAACTAGAAAATACCACACAAAAAGTATCAAATGGTGCACAAACTTTAAAATCTCAATATATCATATGCGTGTGTATTACACCTCCAAAATGGTGTTGTATACATGACCAAATTAGATGCATAAGAAGTAGATACAATTATCATGTATTGTATCAAATGATGGCCATATAACATGAACAATTCATATACTTTAACAACACAATGTCAATATATTTAATATATAATACATCTATTAGTGGGTAGCGGGTTAGAGGACATGTGTAATGGCTTACCTTTTCCCTTACCCATTAAGGTAGCAGGTTAGAGGGTCGTGTGTATGTGAATAAAGGATAAGGAAATACTTTACCCTTACCCTTACCCTTACCATTAACCTACATGGTATGGGTAAAAGGTAAATGGGTACACCCTTACCCATTAACAAACCTACATGTTATGTCATATAATTAATACAAAACCCTTTTTCTACTATTTTTCTGAGATTTCAACCGATTCTCGTTCAATTAAAAGGTCCAAAGAAGCAAGCTTCACAACGTGAGGGGGAATATCCCTTGTGACTTTAGGCACTCACCTTGAAGGGCTGCCCCAACAAGTTCACGTGATACTCTATTACTATTTCTACTAACATTCGAAAAGGATATTATAAGTGTTAGTATCATATACAATATCTAGGACTAGAAGTCCCAAGTCGTATCTACTCCCATCTAGATTCTTCATAGTTGGACCAAAATAACAAAACCTGATAAAAAAAACATGTTGGATCAAAGGTCTCTAGGGGGGGGGTGAATAGAGCTAAAACACTCACACAAAATTCGTTAGACCTTCAAGTTACTTCAAATAGGACTATAGCAAATACATAATTTGATGTGCAATCTAAATATACATAACAAGGATGAGAGAGAGAGAGAGACTGAACAAACACACGAACAAGCACACGAACAAGCTATGCAAAGTGGTTCCAATCTCCAAACTAAGAGAAAGTTAGTCCACTACCTAGAGAGGTCAAGATCTAGGATTTTGTAACCAATGTATGCTTATATTCTAATATAAGACATACAAGTAGACCTTCCTTTTACAGGGAAAGGATACCTAGCCTTTCTTTTTAAGGACCAAAAGGAGCCAATAAACCATATAAGGACTTACCTATCCTCTGATCTAGAGTCTTAAACCTCTACAAGTGCTTACCCACTCTTGCAAGCAGCTGGACACCTTCACCAATGAGCTCCCCTTCTTGCACCAAGTCTTCTGCCTTGAAGGATTTACCCACTTTAATCAAGGATCTTTAGCCTTCACCTTATCCTTCAACTTGGAGAAGCTTTGCACCTTCTCCTTCACCTTGGAAAAACTTTCACCAACATTGCACTTGAAGAAAGGGGTTGGGAAAGGGAAGCTTTGAGAGCTTTATAAGACTAAAATAGAGTAGCTATCTCACACAGCCTATCTCACTCATATGGACGTTTTGAAGTGTAAGAAAGAGATAGAAAGGGAGCCTGTCTCACTCATATGGACATTTTGAAGTTTAAGAAAGGGATAGAAAGGGTCTCTAATGGACTGAATGCACTCAACTATATCTAGGAGCTTGAAAAGCATGAAGGAGCTAACTTGGAATGAAGTCCAAGAGGTCCTATTTATAGTTGGGGATGTACACTAGTGATTAGGAGCACTTAGGAATGATTTTAGTCATTTGGAGTGTTGTAATGGATCCATTTTTGATGTTTGCAACACTCTAACATCTAGAATCACTTTTTCTACTCATTCAATACAGTTTAGTCGGTCAAGTTTAAATAAGGTAACACGACTGATTGTACTATGTGACAAAGAAAATTTGAAGCATCAGTGGAGTTTATCTTAGATGAAATTTGGCTGATCACTTAAATATGTTTTTCCAGTGAAGGGTGTCGATCGTGTTTGTACTAAGATAAACTCTACCAAACCTCAACATTCCCAAAATTCATCAAGGGTGTGGTCGAGTTTCTCAAGGATTAAACTTGATAGAACAAACACTCTTTGATGAATTTTTGAAATAGTCACTAGAGTGATTAAATGTTCAAATTAAGTTCTCCTAATTTGTTTTCTCATCTTAGTTACAAGTCATAACATCAATACAAATGATTAAAAAAATTGTCCTAAGTCATTTAGGGTTATTTCCATAAAAGTGCATTTGCATTTCTTTTGACTTGAACTAGATCAAGTGAGGACTTGACTGAATTGATACTTTTCATGTACCAAATACCTGGAATCATTCTCAAATAGACATATTAGATATATATGAATGGAATGGTTAAGTCATCATCAAAATATGACAATGTATAACACTTTAGGTCAACATTCTCCCCCTTTTGAAGATGACAAATCATTCCTTAACATAGTGAAAAGGATTTGGATTTTAAACTTTTACCTTGTGAATTGTAAGGGGATATATTAATGAACAATAATAATAACTCCCCCTCATTTCATACTTACCTCAGTTTCTCTGATGATGAATGGATCCTAGCTATGCAAGAGTTAGAATAGTTTGAAAAGAACAAAGTGTGGACCTTAGTGCCAAGACCAAATGATAGGAAGATCATTAGAACCAAGTGGGTCTACCACAACAAGCTAGATGAAAGAAGCAAATTGGTAAGAAACAAAGCAAGTTTAGTTGCTCAAGGATACAATCAACATGAAGGTCTTGATTTTTCTTCTTTGATGTTCTTTGGTTCAAGTTATGAGATGAAGGTGTCGTCATGTCTTCACCCTTTCAAAAGGATTATCTATGTGAGCTCTTTAGGATGATGTTTTACAAAGTAGGAATTTGGATCCTTTTTTTCTTCTTCTTTCTCTTCTTCATCAACTATCACCTCTTTTCCTTTGTCAATGATGTTGATCTCTTTCAAGCGAGGAATCACCTCATCTACAACATCACCATTTACAATATTCTTCAAAATAGAGGGGTTAGTCTCAATAAATTTTAACATTGATAGATTCTTCTACTTTAGACATATCAATGTTAAATACTTTATAAACCTTGTAGTAGTGCTATAGATAAGAAATAAAGCCATGTAAGATTTCACATTAAACTTATCGAGAGAATCCTTGGTGTTCAAAACAAAACAAGGACAACTGAAAGCATGAACGAAATCAATAGACAGATTTCTACCACGCCATATCTCATAGGTGATTTTCTTTAAATATGGATGAGTGAAAACCCGATTTTGCACAAAAATGAGGTGCTAACAACTTCGGACCAAAACTTCTTTGGAGTGTCATACTCTAAAAGCATGGTCCTAGCCATTTTCTATATTGACCTATTCTTTCTCTCTAAAATTCCATTTTTTTGAGGTGTATGAGGGGAAGAAAAGTTGTGCATGTAACCAGATTTCTCACAAAAGCATTCAAACTAGTAATTTTCAAATTCTCCCCCATGGTCAATTTGGATAGAGATAATCCAACAAGATGCTTTATTTTCAACCCGTTTGCAAAAATTCAAGAAAACATCGAGAGTATCATTTTTTAAAACAAGAAAGAAGGTCCAAGTGTAGCGAGAAAATTAATTGACAATCACAAGACAATACTTGCTGCCACGAAGTGATTGAGTTCTCATAGGTCCAAATAGATCAATATGAAGAAGTTCAAGAAATTTTTTGGTACTAAGTAATCCTTTGGATTTGAAGGAGGATTTGGTTTTCTTTCTGTGTGCAAGGTTGGCATTCCTCATCCTTCTTGAAGTCCAACTTTGGAGGTCCCTTGACCAATTCCTTTTTGCTCAACTTCTTTAATTGATGTATATTTACATGACCAAACCAATAATGCCACAAAGATATATCATTCTTGTCAACAACAAGGCATCTACCAACAATAGGCTTAAGAGAATCAAGCACAATAATATAAATGTTTCCATTTCTAGTTCCCTTATAGATAACATTATAGGAGAGGGAATCTCTAGAAGCAAGCTTTCAAGTGAGGTAAGTAAAATAAGATAACCATTATCACAAAGTTGACTAACACTTATTAAAATGTGATGTAGGACATCCACATGAAGAACATTCTTTATGCATAGTAAATCACCCACATCACCCTCACCTATCACTTTACCTTTTTTTTCATCACCATAGTTCACCGATCCTCCTTTCTTCTTTGTGAAGTTGTTGAAATGGCTTCTCTCACCGGTCATATGCTTGGAGCAGCCACTATCAACAATCCAATTTCCTTTTACCTACAAGAAAGGAAGATGTCAGTGCCCAACTCAAACCTTGGGATCCAAAGTTATCTTGGGGACCCATTTCATCTTTGGGTAGGTCCCCTTTTCCTTGTAAGGACACTGAGTAGAGTACTGGTCATCACTCTTGCAATGTACACAAACCATAGGGTTCTTAGAGCCAGATGACTCTCCATGGAAGATAGGAGGTCCCTTTCTCTCTTTCTTACCCTTAAGCTTCCTCTTGCTCTTTGGATCTCCTTCATATCCCAAACCACCTTTACCACTATGTTTGGTAGAGTGATACAATACTTTATTGAGGGACTTATTCCCTTTGAGGAATTTCTACAAGGACGCTCTAAGGCTGTGATTGTCATCACTAACAGTAATGATAGTAGAAGAAAGATTAGCTAAATCATCTTGAGCATGAAGCAAGTCGATCTCCAAACAGAGGGCTTTAGTATGATTAGAATCTCTCTCAAGATTAATGCTAGATACTTCATTACTAAGAAATATAGGTTTAGAAGAAAGCTCAACTACTTAAGCAAGCAATCTGGCACTTTTAGTTCTAAGCATCAAAAGCTCATCAAGATAGATTCTATTTTCATCTTTAATAGCATCACAAACAAGTCTAAGATCATCATTTTCAGTTCTAAGTAAGGCAACCTCATTAAGGCGGGTTTGGTTTTCCTCCTTAAGACTATTTACGTTCTTAAGGTAGATACCATTCTCTACTTAAAATCCATTGTATTGGATCTCAAGATCAAGAAATTGGCCTTGCAAAGAATCAATACTATCAAGATGCAATTTCTCATTTTGCTCAAGCAAATCAATCTTACCATACAAGTCATCAATGATCTTCCCTAACCTCTTCTTCTTTGATTTGGATTGAGAATAAGAAGAGCGAGAAGCATTAAGCATATCTGTAACGTCCCCAGATTCTACCGCCTCGAGACTTAGAAGGCTTGATAGGACAAATCCAAAAATGTTAGAAAATCGTTTCAGAGAGCGATGCGGAAGCATAATACGTATACATGAACATACAACCATAACATTTCTCAACAATAACATGTATATTTACAACATGAATTATTACAGATTGGATTACATTTACATATTGAAAAATAGAAAATTACACATATGTATTCTAACGAGGATCCTAGACAATAGGTAATCTAAACAACTTGCTCACACCATGTTCTTTTTCTCCCATGCTATCTCTGAACCTATAACATATGTGAAACAAACGAATCAACAAAAGTTGGTACGTGGTAAGAGATACACTAGTAAGGTTGCATAAAGGAAAATACTTGAAGAAGGAAGAAAGAGAGAAAAACCATTTCTTAAGGCGAAAATCAGGTAAACATCCTTTTTATTACATTTATTTGATGCGGTTGTACTACACTTATCTTCACTTGACTTACATCCAGTATGGGCAAAAATTATATCATCATACATCTAACATGGGCCAAAACATCATACATCCATGTTAGGAAACATACATCCATACTGGGTTAGGTGCACTAGTAGATACAACCCATCCATATCCTTTTATGTTATATTAGATTTTGGCAAAGTATAACTCATAATAGTTCAACCAAGCAATGAATATCCAAATAATAGCATTCATGATATTACATATCATAAGCAACCAAGAAATCTAGTCTTATACTTATAAGACCACATATCAACTTTATGTTGATTCACTGTTTCACGTATGCTTTAGGTTCAGAGCTAGCATGGGATAAAAGAACAATATGTGAGCAAGTTGTATAGGTTGTACCTATTATCTAAGATCCTATTAGCATACATGTTCATAGACTGTATAATCTTCATTCAATTTGTAAATGTAAGTTGTAATAATTCATTTGTAAAGTACATATTGAATGTTGAGAATGTTATGGTGTATGTCTATTGTTGTACGGTCATGTATGCATATTATGCTTCCGCATCACTCTCTGATATAATTGCTAACGTTTTCAGATTTTATCTTCTCATCTCCATGGGGTTTTGAGAAGGTGAAAATCCGGGGACGTTAAAGTTGGTGTCAGAGCATGAACAATAGCTACACCTAACAATTACTCACTAAGAAACATAAAACTAAATTTAATCTTTCACTAAAAACCCTATAAATATATTAAGTTGTTGAATAAGGATTATGTTTGACTTAGACTCTAGGTTAGAACCTAGATGTTCGAGAACTAGGTTTAGACAACTGTCTGAAACCCTTTCCATATAGAGCTCATATGTATTGGGTAGCTACACTTGTCTACACTTTGTTCTCACTCTTTCACTAGGTTACATGACACTAGACTGTCTACTGTGTGTGGGACACTCGGTTTTGCTGATTTGGTTTTGTTTTCCAATCGGCTTGAGTCTCGATAGTTTTCTCTGACGTCTTCTTTCTTGGAGAAAAACTATATAATATTTTATTTTATATATGTAAATATAAACATGTGTCCCTCATACTGGAGAGTAGTTAGTGTGCATGTAACCTGAGTGAAAGGGAGTGACATCAGTCTAGAAGAGAGAGTAGATCTAGATTAGATGTCTAGATCCTTATCAAGATATGTGATAAATAGAGTAGATGATAGAATGATAGTTAGTATAAGCATGGATGATCTTATCTAAGTTCTATCTCTAATGATATAAGTTGTTTTATATGGA
Organism: Alisma plantago-aquatica; assembly: GCA_963693085.1. Lineage (NCBI taxonomy): Eukaryota > Viridiplantae > Streptophyta > Magnoliopsida > Alismatales > Alismataceae > Alisma > Alisma plantago-aquatica. Next base: position 973,767,781 of record OY856411.1, read on the forward strand.
TCTAAGTTGTATATGCGCTAAATCCAATTTTGAAGATTCTAAGTTAAGTCTCGATGATGAAAATACAATCCCTTTTCTTACTTAAGATGATCTAAGTTTAAGATAAAGTTGAATATGCATGAGCCTCAAGATCTTTTACAAAGGAGGACCTCAATGTTAGGAAAAAATACGTGGTGAACTCTAGAGAGAGTGAAACTCACAAGGAGAGGGTCATAGGACCTACCCTACAATATATGAAAATATGATATATAGGTGAAATGATGTGTCCTAAGCTGGGTTACTCCTAAGTAGATGAGTTGAGTCCTCTTGCATGATTCAATCCTATATACAAGAGTTGGGAAAAAATGATGGGTAGATGACTCATAATGAGAAAGTCAATCATTGGATTGAGTTAGGTCCTAACTTAAGTGATGTATGATTGTAAATCTCATCATTAGCTTCAAGTGAGGTGATATATGAACTCTAGTTCTAAGAGTAAAATGTCTAATGCATAAGATACTGATACATGTTGTTCCTTCCTTATCCTTTTCTTGATATATGACGCTGGAGACCTTACTTGAACTATATTGATGATTATGCATGAGGAGTCACGAATATAAGCTTGACCTAGTATATCCTTCCTTCTACAATATATGTGATATGTACAAATTTGAAATCAAGAGCTTGAAAAAGAAACATATCTTTGGATCATAGAATACATGATCACAAAATGTAGTTCTTAACCTCAAATCTTCCGAATATACATTTCTAGATTATAACAACCTTCATAGTCGAGTGAAACCCTAATAATCAAGCATAAAAAGTAAGCTCTTCCCTTAATGATGAAATCTTAATATGATGTTGATCATGAACCACATGATGATGTTAAGTGTGAATGTTCTATTATTAGATGACATAGAATCTTGATATCACCTTGCACGCTTTAGCGGTGTGAAAGATGAAACACTTAGTAATAACTTATCAACTCTATAAGAGTAAAGAACTCCCTAATTATTAGCATAATAAGGGATGTAAATCTTAGAATGATAGAATGTCAAGTTATGAATAAGCCGTTACATGATGGTTCAATTAAAAATATGTATTGCTTCAACCTATATAAGGTGGGGTGGGTACACCCTCGATGCTTTATATCTTAAGATGATAACTTAGGGTACATCTAGAACTATGATAGCCTTAGCACCTAGAACTGATGACATATATAAAGTTGAAAATTGTATGGTCCCCTTGACTATGATACTATTTGAATTTCGAGGACAAAATTCCATATATGGTGGGGTGAATGTGATGACCTTGAATTTTAGAGTTTGATATCAAATATAGTATTTGAAGTTTGTGATATATGTTAGTTGGTCAATTCCAAGTTAATGTGACATTTATCCAATCATGGACACTACTGTCCCACATGAACATTACAATGCCACTTAATGATTATAAGAATTCGCGACCAATTGTCTATATGTGGATGATGAATTATAGCTAGAACCAATGTTAACATCTTATGTTGATAAGTGCCAAAATGAAGTACATGGATTCAAAAGAACAAGTTGTGAATCCTTGGATGCATAATGATCCAACTAAGTGGAATTTAAACTAGCTTCATTGGGATTTGATGATAAACAATATGCATACAAGGTTTAGACTTTCAAATATAGGGTAATTGAGGAATTAGGCTTAATGAAAAGGTGTTGAGATTTTGCGTATCATAAGGAAGAGAGAAATACTTCATGCATGGTTCTTGGATAAGTTATTTAAGAGAAATTGGTGTTTGAATCTTCATGAAGAACTATAGTTTTTATTGATTACAAACCTATGTTTGATAATCTATGATTCAAGTAGTGACATCCGCGTGTCGTGCGTCCATGCTCATAAAGGGAAAAAACATAAGCCAAGAGAAGAAGAGATCAGTGCCATGGGTTCTTTGGCCTCGTTTACCCAGTCATCGTGAGTTTCCTACACATTCTACGGAAATTGTTGAGTCTTTGCATCGACGATCATGACACCTAACAACTCCAAATCATCTCAACTCATACATCCCCATCCTTCTCGATCTTTTGATATGGGCTTCTCCCAGTTTGAGCATGAGTCCGCAGGCTCGGATCTCCACTAATCGGCATGACTCAGTGACTGTGATGTTCCAAAAAAACCCATGTTCTTCATGCGTGCATCTCCGGGTCCACCTCTCCTCAGGTCCAACATCGACGTCGAGGAAGACAGACTCCGTCAAGAAAATGACCTCTGTTTCGATGTTCGTTGTGTAAGATCATGACACTGTGATCTTAAATGATGCTTCTTCACACCTTCAGACCCCCCGACTTCCTCTTTTGTGGCTCCTTTCACTGGTTTGAGGAGATTGTTGCCTTAGTTTCAACATTGTGAAGCAAGGAGAGCCTGGAGTAGAGTTTGTGGCCTGATGAGGACTCCCTCTTGGAGCCATGGTGAAAGAGGGCGACGTAGGTTAATCTTATGCTACCCCACACTTACTCACAGGTGCACCAACCTCTGCAGATGCGATAACTTTAACTCCAGATTCAACTCAGTCGCAAGCGCTCTACCACCTGCTCCACCATGGCCCCCGACCAAAGGACGAAAATGGCCAACATCGCTTCAATGCCATGGAAGTTGAGCCGTGTGTCTATTCGCACTGGCAATCGATCCCCTTCCACGGCGGCAGGGTCTAAAGAGGCCATCGTCAGATTGAAAGAGAGCAATGAGCTCTCTTCGAGGTCTTACCTTGAGGTGGAACTAACATGATGAGAAGGATGCTTTCTTGGTATAGTCCTAGTCGGCGGTGCTAAGGCGGGAGATGTGAATCAGAGAAATCACATATAGATGAGGACAATAAAGACGGCGTCTGGGAATGCTCACGAGGGTGAGAGGAAGGGGTCACCCGGTCTAGCAACTAACTAACGAACGAGCCTTTAAACCAGCCGGCCCACCTAGGTCAGAAGGAGTCATGCTATTTGGGGCTACATGGCGCATATCCAACGCCCACCGAAGAGATCTGACGACTGGTGAATTCCAAAAAAAAGGTAAATGAGTTTAAATCTTTGAAATCTTTAGAAACTTATAAAATGCCTTATAAATAGATCCCTTGGCCTATAAATCCCCTAAAAATACCTCTAGACTCACAAAATGATCCCCTATATTACTGAACCCTTAGTTCTGGATTTTGAAACACAACTACTGATGATATTCAATTTAGGGTGAAATGCTTCTTTTAGGGTTCATTTAATTTGTATAATTAGAAAACGATGGATAGAAAATACAAGAACAATACTCTTGAACCCTAATACCACTTGGAAACCAAATGTGAACTCTGATATGAGAATTATGTCAAAATAATAGGTCTTTTCCAATTTATGCATTTTAGATGCTTTTAACCTTATATTAATTATAGATAATAGATAAGGTATTAGAAAAATATGAAATTTGTACCAGACCTTAGTAATGACATATAGATTGGAGTAAATATATTAGACACCACCCTAACATAATATTGACCTAGGTTTGACCAAAACCCTAATTTGGACCTAAAATATCAGTAATAATGGTGAACTTTGTATTGATGATGATGATTTGTTATTAATCAGGTGATGACCAGAGATGTAGATGATCCAAAATATAAGTATGAATCTCTGAACTCAGTTACATGGATATAGTATAAGACTAGTTTTTGCCAGATGATAATTATGAGTAATTGCTTGCATGTATTTGAATATATTGTTGGATGTACATCTATATGTATTGTCATTTCCGCCTTGAACAATAAGAACACTAAAGAAAGAAAATGGAATGTAGCAACTGATGGTTCATTAATCTCCCTATTAGAGAGGGAAAGTATTAATGTTGACTAGAACCTCCCTAATGGTACAGGGTATGCAGGGAGATCCCTAATGGTACAAGGTACGCATGAATAGGGCCCAATAATATATGTTTGTTCTAAGTCCACCATAGTAATACATGTCCATTGAAATATGGTTAATAACTTGGGTTTACCTGATTTTCTACCTTAAATAATGCTTTCATTTTTATTTCTTCTTTTTCAAGTATTTTAAATATGCCAGCATAGTATAGTACCTTTCAACCACATACCAACTTTATGTTGATTCGCTGTTTCACGTATGTTTTAGGTTCAGAGCTAGCATGGAATAAAAGAATAGGGTGTGAGAAAGTTGTACATGTTGTACCTATTGTCTAAGATCCTGTTAGCATATATGTTCATAGACTGTAGAATCTTCATTCAATTTGTAAATATAAGTTGTAATAATTCATTTGTAGAGTACATATTGAATGTTGAGAATGTTATGGTGTATGTCTATTGTTGTACGTTCATGTATGCATATTATGCTTCCGCATCACTCTCTGATATAATTGCTAACATTTTCAGATTTTATCTTCTCATCTCCATGGGGTTTTGAGAAGGTGAAAATCCGGGGACTTTACAATATCAATGATGGATTCTTTAAAAGTTCATTTAAACTTACCTCACTTACCTCACCTATGTTATCATTTGTAAAGGCCATGAGAGCAAGGTAGCATTCTCCCTCATTTGAGCTAGAATCACTAGAAGATGACTCCTCCCATGTGGCATGGGCCGCATCTATGCTCCTTCTATCCTTCTTATCCTTCCTATTGTACTTGCCATCCTTCTTATAGTCCTCCTTCTTCTTAGAGCTTCTCTTGTGGTAGGATTTCTTTGCCTTGGGGAAATCATTCTTGTAATGTACTTTTTTTCCACATTCGTAGCACCTTGGAGTAGAGGAGTAGGATGGATTTCCTTTGAAGCACTTCCTCTTGGAGAAGTTTTCTTCATGGTCACTAGAAGTTTCATCTTCACTTGAAGAAGGAGGAGAGGAACAACAAGCAAGTTTTTGTTGGAGAACAATTTCCTCCACTTGAGCTTTGAATGCATTATCTTTGATCTTCTTTAATTCCTTCTTTTCTTGCTTGTCAAGTATTGGCTCATGAGATTTAAGATTTTCAATGAGCTCTTCGGTGGCAATGTCAGCAAGATTTCTAACCTTTTCAATACAAGTCACCTTGGATTCCCATCTCTCCGAGAGAGACCTTAGAATCTTGGAGTTGATGGTTCCTCTATCCATGGGATGGCCCAAAGAAGAAAGTCCATTGATATTGGTGTTGAACCTTGTGTACATATTGACCACTCTCTCCTTCTTACCCATCTTGAAGTTATCAAGGAGACCCTCGAACATGTAGATGTTGGACTCCTTGACTTGCTTGGTCCCTTCATAGGTGATGCACAACTTGTTCCATATATCATGGGCTGTATCCGAAGAAGAGATCTGACTGAACTCAAAAGGAGTGAGGGCTGCATAGATGATGCTTATAGCCTTTTCATTCAACTGTGCCTTCTTGAATGTAGCTTCATCTCAACTGGAAACATCTCTGGCTAGCTCCTTGTAAGGAAGGATTACTACTTTCCGCATGTCATAGCTCATTCCTTGCAAGTAGATATGCGTCCCTCTCTTCCAATAGAGGAAGTTGGTGCTATCAAAGATTGGAGGTCTCATGAATAACCCAACCTCCAAGTTGAGAGAACCTAGAAGGTTGTCTCCCATCTTCTCATCTCGTGGGAGATTTTGTCAGAGAAGATCGTGGCTCTAATACCACTTGTTGGATCAAAGATCCCTAGAGGGGGTGAATAGATCTAAAAACACTCATAGAAAATTTGTAGGACCTTTAAGTTACTTCAAATAGGACTATTGCATATATAAAATTTGATGTGTAATCTAAACATACATAGAGAGGATGAGAGAGATTGAACAAGCATAAGAACAAGCTATGTAGAGTGGTTCCAATCTGCAAACCAGGAGAAAGTCAATCCACTACCTAGAGACGTCGAGCTCTAGGATTTTGCAACCAATGTATACTTATATTCCATTGTAAGACATACAAGAAGCCCTTCTTTTTGTAGGGAAAGGATACCTAGCCTTCCTTTTTAAGGACCAAAAGGAGCCAATAAACCATACAAGGACTTACCTATCCTCTGAGCTAGAGTCTTCAACGTCTACAAGAGCTTACTCACTCTTTCAAGAAGCTACACACCTTCACCAAGGAACTCCCCTTCTTGCACCTAGTCTTCCGTCTTGAAGGAATTACCCACTCTACTCCAGGATCTTTAGCCTTCACCTTCTCCTTTAACTTGTAGAAGCTTTGCAGCTTCTCCTTTACCTTGGATAAGCTTTCACCAACTTTGCACTTGAAGAAAGGGGTTGGGAAAGGGAAGCTTTGCGAGCTTTACAAGAAGACAATGGAGTATCTCTCTCACACATAGCCTATATCACTCATATGGACCTTTTGAAGTGTAAGAAAGAGAGAGAAAAGGGCTCTAGTGGACTGAATGCACTCAAGTATAGCTAAGAGCTTAAATAGCATGAAGGAGCTAACTTGGAATGAAGTCTAAGGGTTCCTATTTATAGTTGGGGATATACACTAGTGACTAGAAGCACTTAGGAACAATTTCTTGTTGTTTGAGGTGTTGCAATAGATCTATTTTTGATGTTTGTAATACTCCAACGACTAGAATAACTTTTTCTACACATTTTGTACAGTACATTCACTCGAGTTTCAATAAAGGTAACTCGACCAATTGCACTATGTGACAAAGTAAATTGAAGCATCTTCCGAGTTTATCCTAGATGAAATTTGGCCGATATCTTTAATATATATTACCAATTCAGGGTGTCAGTTGAGTTTGTCCTAAGATAAACTTGGCCGAACCTGGATATTTCCAAAATTCATCAAGGTTGTCGTCGGGGTTTCTCAAGGATGAAACTCATCTGAACATTCACTCTGTGATGAATTTTCAAAATAGTCATTAGAGTGATTGAACGTTTGTTTAAGTGATCCTGATTTTTTCTCATCTTAGTTACAAGTCATAGCAACAATACAAATGATTACAAAAATTGTCTGAAGTTGTTTAGGGCTATTTCCATAAAAGAGCATTTGTATTACTTTTGACTTGAACTAGATCAAGCCAGGGCTTGATTGAATTGATCCTTTTCATGTACCCAATACCTGAAATAAATCTCAAATAAACATATTAGATACATATGAATGGAACTGTTAAGTCATCATCAAAACATGGAAAATGTATAACACTTTAGGTCAACGAAATGCTCCAGATTTTCCAAGAATCACACAAATGAATGCTCATGAAGAGGGCCTCAACCTCTGCCAGAGTTGCATCTCGCAGATGCTCCCTCATGTCTGACTATGCCACCACTACTCTGCCTATCTCGTTTCTCCCTACTACCCCCATGCAAACACACCATCCCTTCCCACCACTGCATCATAGTTCACCTGTATCTCCCCATGACCCAATGGCCTCCATCTTAGATGTCTTGTAGAAACTAGTAAATAGGAAAACATGTACCTTTCCTTTAATCTCCTCGTAGTCACCAATAAAATCACAACATCCATGTATAATAAGGTGTAGTTTATTCTTATCATGATTAAAAATGATATTCTTCCGATATGACTATATTCCCCATATCAGAGTAAAGATATACAGTTCTTACTGCCATTTTATTTACTAATATGGTCAAAGAATATATTGACATATTATAGTATATATTGAATGTTCTATCATTTTTAGAGAAAGTCAACAATTAGTCATCGACAATTGAGAAGAAGTTCCATACTAAGCTATCACAAAACTATAGATGGTAACATACTATAAATTAAAGACATGTATGATAACTATACCCTTTAAGAGGAGAGACTTCAAAAATTCTATTTACATTTGGGGTGCATCATGAGACCATCTACTCATTATTGTTGTGGATGAGTTGATAAAATATGTTCATGATTATATTCTTAGTGTATTTTTTGTTGGTGATATTATGTTTATTGATAAAGCTAAAACAAATTTGAACACAAGTTTGAACTTTGTAGAGAAGCATTAGAACCTAATGGACCTAGATCATCTTAATCAAAACTAAGTACATGAATCATGATTTCAGCTAACCTACTATTTTTCTATGTAGTTCTACATTGCAAGGAGAGGACGTATACATTTTGAGAATTTTGTTACTTGGCTTCTATTATTCATATGGATGGAAACATTGAAGATGATATATGATTCCATCACGATGAATGAAATGAGGGAGTGCAACTAGAACAAATTTGTGACTAGATGATCCTTGTTAAATTGAACAATATATTTTATATAACAACTTCATGAAAAACTATGTCATGTTAGGAGAGAATGTTGGGCAATTAAAAAATAAGAAATCAAGAATTATCATGGAGGAAGTGTGAATACAAATATATATCTAAAAAGAAAAGGAAAATTACATGATAAACAATACATTAGGAGTAAAATAACAATAATGAGTATTAAAGACAAGCTAAATAAGGGTTGTCTGGTATAAACATATACAACACAGAGAGATAAATACACCGACTGATTTTATTATTATAGAGTCAAGAGTATATAAAAGAAAAAGAGGTAGGACATAAAGAAAACTTACTTTTCGTATTAATGGAAATTTAATTGATTATAGTGTTGAAGGCAAAAGAAGAATCAATGCAACCTCTATTAGCATGATTGTGAATCATGTTTATATGATGATGATGATGATGCTGACAAAAAATGTGATGATAATGATGAGAAAACAATGAATGAGAAACCATAACACAACACACAACTTGTGGGGCCAATTATGGGTGGTAAACTTGGATACCAATTAAACTGAGTAATTTCATCTATACCCATGAGATACAAACCCGCAATGGCCTGACCTAGACCCAACCCAGATACTAGCCCATCCTTTGGAAAGGCTTATCATGAATAGGAAAAACTAAAATTTTAAAACAATATTTTATCATTTTTCTATATCCATTAAGCATGAAGGAAATAAAATAGAAAACAGGTGGTGTAGCAAAAGATAAGAGACAGTGGATAACTGGATATTGAGAAACATGAGAAGGAAGACAACATTACTCAAAAACTTAAAATAGAGATAATGAAGTCAATTTTCTCTTTTATATTGTCCAAGTTATATCTAGGGGAAGATATCAAGATATGAGTGACTTTGTATTTATTGAGAGAGACATAAAGATTATCTGAAACTAAAGAGTAGGGGGCGAGCATTCTCTTATTTATCATATAATGTTTAATTCAGTTAAGTTAATTTATGATTTTGGATCTATCCTTTAACCTAACTAAATTAGACCCAGTTGATTCAGTTATGAGTAATGATCTAACAATTATTTTGATTAAATAAATAACACTTTATAACAATATAGATAGAAAGTATATATTGTATAATGATCTAGTATGACATCACAAAAGCATTTTATATTTATATGTACACATTATAAAGTTTGTGAGAAGTTGGTTAATATGTGAATGGAGACATTTCATCAAAAATAAAGAACCAGTATGTAGGTACATTTTGTGTACGTTAATTTTCTATACATAAATTGTGGTCAATTGGTTAATTGAACAAAATATACTTTTAACCAATCACTTGGCCATCTAAATAATATAACTGAACTAACAAAATGGTCTGAACCAAATAATAAACCAACAATTAATTTAATCAATTATAACCGAATTCTTCTCCTCCCTATTGAAAATGTGAGTGTATATGTTTTGTATTAAACAGTGAAGGGAATCCTTGATAAGATAAAAAAATGAGAAGGGTGTTAACGAGAATGTGTCATTCAAATATATAACAATATATTGGATAAAAGTTCTAGAAGACAAATGTAATTATTTCAAACTTATTATAAGCAAAGACATGTCATGCATAAAAATCCTTTATTTGACTTCTTATATAGTGTCACTCTATTAAAACGAAGGACACCCATTTCAAAGGAAAGTTTATGTATTCAAAGCATGCAAATGAATAATTTTTCTATGTTAATACTATGAAATTATGTAAGAAGTAGATATTTTTGAATGATGATAGCAATATCAAATATGTAACAATCATACAGTTTTTCTTATACATATACTTAAAATGAAATGATGACTATGAGAATAATATTAATTTAAACTCCCACATTCTTCTTGATTTGAATACTAGAAACACACGTAAAATATACTTAATAATATTTGAATAATAAGGAATTGAGAGAGGGAGAGGAATAAAGGGAGAGAGAAATAGGGGGAATGAGCCCTGAGCTATTAGAAAATGTACATTAGGAGTCCTTAACATAGGCATAAGGGGATGAGATAAGAAATAGGAGGGGGAGGAGAATGAAAGTGGATCAAGGGTGGTGGGAAGAGAGGGAGAGAAATACATCACATGTATTGTACATATATATTTATGAAATTGTACATGTAGATCTACATCGAAGTACACATGAATGCCATAGAAAAAGAAAAACATTATGGGGTAAATATTTACTAGCAGATTAATAATCATCATCGTCATCAAACCCGACCATATTGTGGTTGGCTACATTGATTCTTCTTCCAGTCAATTCTGGTATGAGTCCTATTCTGATCAAGTTGTAAAGATTCAGAATCTCTCTTTATAAACTCTTCTTAAATTAATTTAGGCTTTTGTCTTCTTCTTTCAATTGTGCTCAAATCAATAACATTGTTTCGTATAAGCATGTTAGTCAATTTTGCGTTGCACATGTCCATACCATCTCAGTCAGTCCTCCTGCAACTTGTCCTCAATACTCACCAGTTGTACTTTGTTCTAGATACATCCCATTCTGAAGTGATATTATCTTGTCTTCGCACACATCTATTTCATCATACGCATTTTGACACATTCATCTTGTTGATATCTTATTTCTACACCACCCAACATTCACTCTCATTTAGCAAGTTTATTTATGTAGCATTTTTATAAACTTATTTTTTAATATGAGAGGGATCTTTCAGTCACATAATATTCTAGTTGTACTCATTTATTTCAACCATCCCGTAGTGATCTTGTGATAAACATCATCTTAAATATCTTCATCCATTTGAATAATAGAACCCAAGTAATAAAATTTATCACATTCATGTACATGCACTCCATCCAACTTGCCCCCACCATTCACACTTCTAGATTGGATAAAATTACAATACATATACTCAATTTTCCTCCTAATAATCATCAATATATTTGATTCCAATGTAGTTCCAGTACATTTCCCCATAATTCAACTTATCATTCAATCCATCTTTACTTTTGTCAATCAATACAATATTACCAATAAATAACATACACCAAGAAATATCATCCTAAACATACTTTGTTAACTCATTCACAACAAAAATAAATATGACATGAGAACTAAGTTTTGATCCTTGATGTACCTAACTGTGATAATAAATGTTGGTACCTCTCCTCAGGAGTCTTCACAATTGTAATTGAACTATTATATATTTGTCTAATCAAGTCAATATATTGGACCGACACAACCTTTTTCTCTAAAACCATCTACAATATTTTCCTTTTGGCTCGATCATAGGCATTTTTCAAGTTAATAAAAACTATCTCAAGATATCTTTTGATTTCTCTATACCTCCTTATAAGAAAAATAACATATATAGTTGATCTTATGGACGCAAACCAAATTGGTTGTCTGAAATATATAGATCTTAGTCTTTTCTCAACAATTATCTCCCAAAGCTTCATAGTGTGACTCATCAACTTGTTACTTCTATAGTTGTGTAGCTTTGAACATACTATAGTACTATTTCTTCACTTACCCGACATCTTCTTGGTCCTCATAATATTATTAAAGAAATTTATTAACCGTATAGCTCCTTTAGCCCCTATACTCTTCCATACACCAATAATCATACCATTTGGTCCACATGTCTTTCTCATTTTCATCTAAAAAAGCACTTTTGACCTCAAATAGTGAAACCATCACGTGAAAATGATACCTCTTGTATTCATGTCACATAACATTTATATTAATCACAATATCTCTATGGAAAAGTCTCAAAAGAGTAACAAAATTTTATCACTGACTACCAACCTCCCACCAACCCTCCTCATTTACCCAGGCTGGGGACCAACTACAATTTTTCTTGATGTATGGAGCATATGGGGAGTTCCGTAAATTTAAAAATATATACAAAATACCAATTATAAAATAAATAAGTAATATAAACATGAAAGCCACAAACATGTATCAAAAATTTAGACAATACATGAAAAAGGCAAACTTAGTACAAATAGTTACATCGTACTATTGTGTAAAAATATAAACAACCATGTAGTTGCCGATAAGGAGTGGTTCAAGTGGTCAAACACAACGTCCCCTAACAAAGGGACCCAGGTTTGAATCCTAGTTGCCGCCTTGATTTACCACCCTCACGGGCGTTCGGCCTCAGTCACGGATGTGGGGGGGGGGAATTTTCTCTCTTAATCCCATAAACAACCATGTAGTACTATATGCTATAGCATGGTATTCGTTCCAATCAATGTACATGAAATGTATTATTTTGATGGCACTTTTATTCAATAAGAATTATAACGTTTTGGTATTGTTTACTATTTGTGTGTATATATGTGATTAACTATACATGTATACTAATATTGTTGAAAACATGAGTTCTTTTATCTCTTTATCTTTTTTTCTAGTCAAAATTCAGTTATCTACAATAATCATGTTTATCACATTTCTATTAACAAGTGTTTCTAATAATCTCCATCCTCTAGTCCTCAACATACATGTATATTGGGAATCTCCTTTTTTCTTATTTAAGTCAAGAGATATTCAATTGTTGCCTTTTTTCCCTCAGTTATAAATTAAGAGGAGTGAAGTAATAATGATGTGATAGAAAATGAAGAGAACCATAAATAAATTAAAGATAACAAACACAATGTTATGGAAAGTGCATGCAGAGAAAGAATGAGCTAGCAGAACACAATCTTTTTTTGCAAAAAGTTGGATTCATTGTTAGTAATTTATACGACATCTTTTCAAGAATTTATACACATCTTGAAAAATAAAAATTCTTTGAGATAACCGAATTGAAAAAGTGTTTTGTTTCCTATTGTTGCATCAATACACAAACCTTAACATAGGGGTCATTAATCTAGCGTTTTAAGGAGGAAACGTATCTCTGAATGAGATCATAGGTGGAGGATCACTTTTTTATTGGGTCATGAAGAATACAATCAATTAATCAAGCAAAACAACTATGAAAAAATTAGATCAATTACACATCATAAAACTCTACCAAGAAACTGGAACCCAACAATGCACAACCACTCTTTCTAAGGAAAACCTCATTTTATTGAAAATTGAAAAGAAAAATGAGAAAGAAAGGAATGATTGGGAAGTGCCCGAAGGACATGGGCAGCCAAACCACCAGATTCCCTCCCCTAAGCCTGAAAGTATGTCTGGGAAGACATTTGGAAACCACACAATCCGATTGATTAGGAGTTTGAAATGGCACAATTATAATATACTTATGAGAATGTAGCTGATCATATAAGCTAACATGCCCCCTGCTAGCTATGTTATCTTATAAAATGAATTCAGCTGACATAGGCTGGATATTGACACCCTAGTAGTTATAATCCATGTATCATATTTCATGATTTCAAATTTGAAGATACATACATATATTCCTAACAGATGTACATGCCTCTAAGATTGAACAGACAAGATCTCTATGATATTGTTGTTTTTACTAGCTTGGGGGGACTACTACAATGGCATTACATGCTCTACCTTGATGAGTTAGTTATCTTTCTATATCCTGATAAATTCTTCATAAGATGATTGCAGATCTCACGATAATACTCAATTGACAAGCAAAGCTGCCGAATAGCCTCCCGCTTCCCCTCATCTTTCAATTTTCCTTCTTCTTCCTTTTCTTTCAACTTCTGCTCCATTTCAAGCATTTTACCCTCGAGACATTCCCTTTCTTTTTCTTTTTTTACTATCTTTTCTTCTAAGCTCCTTATCTCTTCTTTTATTGTTTCATTATCCTTTTCTTGTTTCTTGGAAACCACTGTACCAAAGTCTTGCTTGGCAATTCGAAATTGTTCACTGAATTTTGAAAGTAGGGACATGAAATGTCCACATTTCTCCTCAAAGGAAGATTCCATATTCTGGAAGCAAACACCACGGTCCTCTGTCTTGGATCCCACAGCCGCATATATCTTCCTTAGCTCATCTTCGATGCCATGGATATCTCCATACAACAACTGACCATGTTCATCTAGCTTTTGGTATCTTTCTTCAAGGTCCTTGATTTTCCTTTTGTGGTTTTCATCCTTTTCCTTGAACTCGGATTTTGTAATCTTGAGCTTCTGATCCAATAAACGAAGATGAACTTCCAGTGTTTGAACAATTTCTTTTAAGTTTTTGACCTCCTTATCTGCATCTGCTTTCTGTGATTCAGTGAGTTTAAGTTTAGATAATGCCTCTTTGAGGTTATCTTGCAACTTGATTATATTCTTTTCTTGGTCTTCTTGGACTGTCTTTAGTTGTCGAATTGTCTCAATAGCTTCTGTTTCCTCGAATTTTTTTTGATCAGCCTCATTTTTTAACTTGCACCCGCTTTTGACCCTGTCACATGAATCCTTTTGCTTATTCAACTTAGTAACTTGATTGGAAATTTTTGATATCAGGTTGCTTTCTAATTTTCCCATCTGAATCATTCCTTCTGATATATCTTCTGCCATGGCAGTAGCTTGTTTTTCCAAGTCATACTGACTCCGTAGTGAATTCAGCTCCTGTTGAAGATCATTTACATGCGATACTGTTGGTTCAGTGTCAAGGGATGTTGCATTTTGTGGTTCTGAAAGTTGCTTTTGAAGAGACATGACTTCTTTGTTTTTCTCTTCCATTATTCTTTCCAAACTAGACTTATGATCTTGAAGTACTTTGACATTCTGCTCCAAAGTAGTAATCTGCTCCCTTAACCTTTTCATCTCTTTTTCTATTTCTTTTGTTTCATTTTCAGACTCTTGCAACTTGTTGAGATCTTCTACGTTCTCTGTGTTAAAGATACTTTTGTCTTCTTTATTTCGGAGAGCTTCATTTATGTCATTAATCAACTGTGCATTTTCATGTTCCAATTTCTCTATGTTTCCTTTTACAGACTCCCATTCAGTTGTCAATTTTTTATTATATTCCTCACTAGCAAAGAGTTTCTCAAGGACCACTGATTTTTCCACAAGAAGTGCTTCATTTTCTTTTTGTATATTTCCTAACATCTCAATCATTACCTCTTGTTCCTTTTTGGACTCTTCCAATATCTTTGTATTTTCTGCCTCTAAACTTGTGACCGTCTCTTTGCTCTGTTTCAGATCTTCCAACAATCCCACAATTGTCGATTCCTTTTCAGCTAGCTTAGCAGTCACTTCAAGTTCAGATCGCTGGTTTTTAATGTCTGCTCTAGCCAGTGAGCTTTGTGAAAAATGGTGGGTTTCTATTTCAGCATTTCTATGAAAATTTTTCTTCGGTGTGAAATACTCATTTGCTTCTGAATCTGAGGACTCATTTGAGCTGCTACTTTCAGAAGACCTTTCTCTTTTTTCATTTTTGAGTTGCACAGAGTTCTGCAACTTTTCAATTAAAAGATCATATCTGCCATATAGAGACTGATAACTCGAGCTCAAGCTGTTAATATAGGAAACCAACTCAGCCCTTTCATCAGAAGTAAATACATCTTTCTCTCGTGTATTGATTAATTTTAATATCTTGTCGACCTTATCCTCGATGCCTACAAAGAGTAAAGCATTATTAGTTACAATTTAATTTTGGGCAGCAGAAAAAATCACCCATTGTTTAAAATAAAGTAGATCTTATTATTGTAGTTTTGAATCTCTTTGATAAAGACTACTATCAAGGATGCTACCTTCTCAATCCTGTAGTATTTGCTGCTTGGCACTGTCCTTATCTCAAACTGTTGGCATAACACTATCTAATATTGGTTTTTACTAGCAATTTAAATATGCTCATGTATTTGTACTACTATCTAAACGGGATGGCCGTCAATAATCCTTCACATCAGCTTGACGCCAAAGGTGTTTGGTGGATTAAAACCCTCTATTGTTTAAACTACAGTAAGATGCTTTGCACAAGCACCTTGTCAATTTGTTTCAATGCAAGTACATTTTCCTGTTATAGGATTTAGGGTTGGTTTAACTCCAATTTCAGCAATTCAACACAGTCTTTTTAACTCTGTAATGCCATATTTGAATTTTTTTGCACGGAATATATCTATTTATTGAAGATTTTACCAACAGGTCTATGACGAGGCATGTCTCAGTATCTCACTGATCCCCCTACACCTATCTCCATCCCGATGCTGATATTTTCTCCATCTTCACCCATCCTTCCAAAGCTAGACTCCCATTCCCACCCGAAAACCTTCACTGCCCCTGCTATAATTTGCCATCACCATCACCTTCATTATCACACTGCCATTACCCCAACTAGGTTATTGGACAAGCTTGGAAGAAGGTTTCATCATGGGGGTGGTGGGGTTATGGTGGCATGCATGCTATATGTTTGAAATTGGCATATACCGTGTGTGATGTAGGCTGTTATATGTATACTAGCATATTCGTGTCTATCAATTGTGAACCCACGACAAGTTTGTTGTTATACAGCCACTATCGTTCACCAACACACTGCAACCATGCCCATCATACCCTCCACACTCTTCCATGAAAATACTTGCCACCCTTACTGTTCTATCCCTTCAACTACCCACACTGCTGGAATGGACACATCAAAAGAATTTTTAACCATCTCCCAGCCTGCCACAACCATTTCGAAGTATAATTGCTACCTAAGGTGGTAATGGTAGAGATGGCAAAGTTGGCAGTGAAGGGTTAGCTACAATGGGGGTCGGTATGGTGGAGGGAGCATAGATATTGGATGTGGGAGTGGCCCTGAGACATGCATGGAAGAGGAGGGGCTGAAGGCTGTACCAGGAGACAGCATGTCAAGATTCAAGAGAATAGTGAAAATAGTATACATCCTTATAAAATTAAGAGTATTTTCGCTAGCCCAAAAGCATGACATAGGGAGCATTCACATTATGAGTGACTGAAGGAGTCAAAACTGAATGAAATATTAAAAATCTCACAATTGCATAAGGTATGGATCAGTAGC
Source organism: Alisma plantago-aquatica (assembly GCA_963693085.1). Taxonomy (NCBI): domain Eukaryota; kingdom Viridiplantae; phylum Streptophyta; class Magnoliopsida; order Alismatales; family Alismataceae; genus Alisma; species Alisma plantago-aquatica. The sequence continues at coordinate 973,784,854 of OY856411.1, forward strand.
TATTATTGATGCATATAACAAAAAAATACCTTTCTTCCCTTCTATCTTCTCAGTGTGGTCGTCATCCAGTTGAGACCTTATGATGGATGATAGCATCTTCTCTAATTTTTTACCCTTCATCATTGTGGTTGTCTTTTCTTGCTGTGAATGTTCACAAGTCAATGAAATGTAGAATCTAATTATAATTATACTTGCGAAACCCATCCAAAAGAAAGTTCTGCAGGTTGTTTCCATATGTACATGCTGTTATGAATCATCATTTTTAGATCTTTAACGACATACATCATTGTTAATAATTACATTAGCAGCCACTCATAAGAGTCTTCAAATACATGGATTGGTTAGACAAGCAAATAAGTGCATCCGAATCTATATTCTGGAATGCACTGATAAATTCCTAATTGCCATACACCATATTTTGATCATGTTCTGCACTTATTGACTCCTAATGAATATATAAATGCAGATGGCCTTGAAAACTGGTAAAGCCCCTTCACCACCTACAATAGGAGAAATATGAAAAGCTTACGAGCCATCTTCATAATCTTGAAAAGTCTGGCATTCACAAAGTTGAAAAAAGAGCATTGCACGATTATCAAAACTAAAAAGGATTTGTTTATGAAGACCTAGTGACATCATTCTGCCGGCATGCCAGTCGTGGCAGATCAGAGAAATACAGTCTATTGGGTTAATCTCTTAAATATCTATTAACATGAAGAAGAAGTAGCACATTGCATCAGAAATGAAAGTTCTACGTTGACTAGTTGGAATCTTCGATGCAATTCATGCATGCAAGACATATCAGCAACAAACATCTTATGAAAAAAGTTCTTTCTTTAGATTCTCATACTATGCCACCCCAACGAGTTCTCACCCCGGGGGCATTGTTTTAGACAACTGAACCCGTTTTTTATCATCCAAAAATATGTCATCCAAATCCAATTGTTTTGGAAATCACGGGAACCATCATAAATCGAAGGAGCGATGAAAGAAAATAAACATCCTTACGTGGTGCTTATCTCTTTGCTGGTTTCCCCCCTCCTGCTTCAAGGCCCTGTTCTCCGGGGGGGTGAAAGAGACAGGGAGATACGGCGACCTGAAACGAGGGTGAAAAAAAGATGGTGGAGGGGGAGGGGGGAGAGGATTGGTGAGGATGCTATGTAAAAGTTAAAAGGAAAAAAAAATAACTATCTAAAATTAGTTCATCAATCGAGTCATCGGCTTTTGTGGAAGGAGCGCATGTGGATGAAGTAGGGAACGGTGCAAATGTGCTAGCGACAGAGCTGGCAATATAGTCATTAATTTACTTATCTGCCGTGTAAATGAATGCTGAAAATTCATTGATTCCACCTACATAGTTACATTCATGTTGTTTTCTTCTGAAAATGATACATTTAAATATATACATTATGAAAATAATATATTTTTTTCTTTTTATCACAGCTTTGGTAGCAATCAAGCAAATTATGGAAGTATTAGACTCTCAAGAATTTCTTCTATGAACTTTATATTTTTTTTGGTCTATTTCAATATGGGTATCCACCCACAAAACTTTTCTCTTTCTCTCTAAATATTACTACGATATGTTTGGTACGTGGTGAACGAAGGAAGGAAAAAAAGTTTGGATTCTTTGGCTGGACTAAATAATGGAGGAAGAGAAAGGAATAGAAGGAAAGAACCAAGTGTGTTTTTAGCCACTTTTATACCCTTCTTTACCCACATAATTAGAGTGGAGACAAGAAAAAGATTTTTTTTTGATAAATATATTATAAAAGTTGGAGGTAATACGAAATGTGAGAGAAAAAATATAAATAATATGACTAAAATTTTTTGTATAACCCACAATCAATTGGAATAGAGAAGTAGTATATTATGTACATTTTACTTCACTTGGAGAGACATGCAATGTTTTTTTAATAACGAGGAACCCCTCCTGGGATCGACTACTATTGGACCCCACCCAGCCAAGAGTAAACCCTAGAACCAGCCACGTACATAGGGGCACCGCAGCGCGCTCAGTAATGTGGGGCCTTGTTGCACCCAGAGGGTTACATGCCCATAGTCGAACCCGGGTCCCTTCATTGGGGATTGTCGAGCCGCACCACTGGGCTACTCCCCCGCCCCCAGAGACATGAACTGTTGGAATATTATTTGAACTAAATTTGAAGAAAAATTTAGACAAATGATAAAAGTAAAATAAAAGGAAACAAAAACTTTTTTTAGACATAAGTTATAAAGAAAGTTAAAAACTTTATCTTTTTCAAGAAACTTGAAAAGTTTGAGATTATTATACAAATATAAAAAAGTAGAAAAAGACAGATATTGGAGGAAATATTGTCGATTGTGATGATAAGTACTTAAATATGTGGAAGAAAAGTTTTTTAAAATACAAATAATGAAGGAAATTACTTCGATAACCATAATAAATATTAAAAAAGATCTCATCCCATCAAAAGATATCTCTTTTGTAGTGCTTTTAACACATAAATAATAAGAACTTTAGGTTGTCTTCGTCTCTTATAATTTTTTTTAGATATATAGATTTCGCCATCCATAAAGGATTGGAAGCCCAATATGTTACCCATGTCTTTGTGAAGAAATTTTGTAAACTATGATATGTAAATAAATACATAAATACAATTATTATGTCTATATGTGAAAATATTTTTATCACCAATGTTCCACATCTATACACAAATTTATTTTATCTTACATTATTTTTAGTGTTCTCTTTCACTTTCCTCCCCCATGCTAACCAAACTAATAACAGAAGTGTCCCCTCCCTTCCCTTCCCCTCTCCTCTCTTCCCTTCCCCTTCTCTTTTTTGCCACATACCAAACATAACGTTATTGTTCGCTCACAGAGAGCTCTTCGTTAAATTGCACCTTTATTCCCCTAATGGTTCTTTCTTTCCATGTCTCAAATGGCCCTATGATTGAAGATCATGAAGGATTATTCATGATAAAATGTTTGTAACCGCCTCCTTATTATATGTGAGACATGGATATGTTGTCAAGCCAAGACGTCATAACATATCACCTATAAGTTTCAATCATTTCTTACCTCTTTCCTCCTAAATTTTTGCATGACTTTCCTCAATTACTAGTAAACAACTTGCAACACATGTATAATTGTATTACAATAACTCAACTAACACTAGACACATACCAAATTTAATATGAAAATACGTAAATATCCTGTGAAGTTCATTACATAGTTATTTTTATGTTGTTAAACAATATGTTTTTACCTTTATGTAAATTTAAATATAAAAAAAATATAAAAATAAAAGTGATTTTTGTTACAATCTTGTCCATCATACAAATAAAATGTGTGCTCATGTATAGTGCAATCAATCTAGTCTGATAAAAAAGAATAAAATATTACTAATCATGTAATTCATAAATATATATTATTGTACATATGTTGAGCTCGATATGCATCTTTGATTTGTATGAGAAATAACATGATTGTTGCGCAGAGGATAATTTGCATGTAACATATGGAGTTGCATTCTCCATCCCATATTTCAATGCCATTTGTGCATTTTCATATGATGAATCATATTTAGATGGACATATGCTGATTAATTTTTTTTAAATTTATCAAATTGTCTAAAATAATTTTAGGTAGAAATTACATCAATCTCTTACTTTTTGGATCAGCATGCTAACTTTATTGGATGTAATATATATTTTAAAGTTTGATTCCAATTCTTTCAAAGAGGTAAAATACTCATATTATTGGACTCTAAAATTAAGATAATGTAAATGACTTTCAAACCAAGAACTAGTACTAATAGCTTGGTGACAATGTTTTCCCAAAATGACGTGGTTCTATGTTCTTACAATTCCAATGTTGATGTTAAAATGCGTAGCTTTGGGATGTATTTTGGTGTATGGATTACAAAAGAAATTACTATGAATTATATAATATAATCTAAACATTGCCATGTTATTTTCATAGTGTATGAAAACGTAAACAATAATAGTTGAAGTTACAAAGAAAAGAAACATCAAGTACAAATGAAATGGTTGACGTCACAAAAAATAGTCGGGCATTGTTTCTTAAAATCTAGTTGAATTATGTCGATTCTTTTCTGACTTCGTTGGTGTAGCAGGCGATGATTTTATGAAGCAAATAACATGGCAACTTGACAATTCAGATTAAAAAGCAACTTATTTGGTATTGAGAATAGCTGATCAAGTATATCATATCTATTATCATAAATGCTATAAAATCTTTCAATGTTTAGTATATTAAGTAAAAAAGTATAACTCATTTCTAACATACTTTATATACACACATGCATATTTCCTACAGCTCATATGCAATATAACCTGACAAATTCTATGCTGATTTTTCAAATATTTTGAACCGTGCTAAGCTAAAAACATCTAGAACTTAGACTTTTACAAGGTACCTATAAGGAGTGAAAATATCTATAATTTATGCTATGACAGGTTGTGAATTGATAAATCAATCACATTATCTCAACATTTTATCTTTTGTAGAGGATTTTAGGCACATTATATTCCACTCAATTCATCTTCTACCTTTGTTTTAAATATTAGGCACACAATTACTAAATTCCTTAGATACTACATATACGTACCAATACGTGCCAATGTAGCCTTGAACAGTTAGAACTAATCTTGTGATAGAAGCAAATTACATTTGGACATTTCTTTTGATATAATTATATTAAAAGCTAAAAGAAATTTCTACCCTGATTATTTTTCCACTGTCATGTTTGACATATAAGTTCTATGCTAATGCTTATGGGATGAAAGTGATCCTCATACATCCATGCAGTGAACTTAGACAACCTATTAGTAGGAGAATGTTAGTTGTTGGTCTATCTGATCATTTGACAATGATTAGATTATCTTCTCTTCATTCCTCTACTCTTGGAAAATGAGGGTCAATCAGAGTCGTGTATCTACTCAACATGCTTAAATTATGATATTTATAATCACATCATAATCACAAATAACAATATAATTAGTAATGAAATGAACATTGTGATTTATCATTTCTTACCTAAAAAATATAGCGTTTAGCCTAATTAATACACTGATTCTTTTTCTTATGTTTAATATTTGCTACTTCTCATATGAGTTGACTACTATTTCACCACCAAATACACATGTAATAGTAGCATGCATACATATGCACACATTTGAGATATATGTATACTCTAAGTGCATTTCTTAGGAAATTTTGAAAAGAGTAATTGAAAATGTTATCACTATTGTGAACATTTCATTTTGAATAATATTATTTGATTCCTCAAATTCTTGACTATATGTATTCTTACTATATTCAATACTATCTAATAAGGAGTTTAAAATCTATGGATAATTAAAATTTTCTTTGTAAAATATTGAAGAAATGTAAAAGGAATAATGTCATTAGATATCAAGAACACCTATGCAAATCCATGGGGAAGATAATTGCTTCAGAGGAACAAATCAATGCATGATATGAGAAGTGGGTCATAGGTATTAGGAGACCATAATTACTACCCTCAAAATCCATATTGCCTTAGGTTCTTGACATAACCGCCGGTTCAATGGTGAACTTGACAAGGAATTCAGACAAGGGGTACATCAGGGATTGGTTTGATAACAATACACATGTAGTTTTCATGAATGATTCCCCCAAAACTTGTTGCAGGAAGAGATGAATGAATTCTTAAGTGAGAAATGTAATTCACCCAAGATGAGGGGTTATGTTGTAAATGTTACATGTTGAATGAATTCTAAGTGTTTTGTTTATCATGAAAGAAAATATGATGCTAAGTGGTGGCTAGTGCAAAGCCTGTTTTGTTTATCATGAAAGAAAATATGATGCTAAGTGGTGGCTAGTGCAAAGCCTGATTCTAAGTGACAACTTGTGTGAATGATGCTAAGTGCTTGGTGCATTAATTGTAGCACAATTTTCTATATATGAACAAAATGTAGGGTTAATGTGTAATTTATCCCTTCTAGATTGATCTTAGTCTTACCCAGTGGTACCTAGAGGAGAGAGGAAGAAAGAGACAATATGCTTGAAGTCTCTAGAAGAGTTAGCACTCTTAATAATGAAGAAATCAAGAAAATGCATGAGTGGAATGCTATATACATGAGACATATCGGGTTGTGGAGTTGGAAGGAGACCCCTATCGGACATAGAGCCATGAGGGAATCTCCTATCAGTTTGTGACTTACCCATGATGGGAAAGGGCCATCAAAGAAGGAATAGAGCATCAACTTGCATCTGTCTTGGGAAAGATAGAGTGGAATATAATAATAAGATAAGAGGAAGAGAGCTTGCACCAAAGGACAACTCAAAGAGTCACCCCTTCATCTTTTCTTTATCCTTTTTGTATGACTAAATAATAAGTGGCATGCAAGTAAAAGCATGTGTCGACCATGCATGGCTAGGTGGCATGAAGTACCTTAAGCAAGCAACACCTATTACACTCTTTTCTATAAACCATAAGTATATATACCCTAACCTTCATTTCTTGGCAATTTTTTTGGATCTAGCAAGTACCTTCCCTCTTGTATCATGCAACACCTTCCCTTGTGTCACCCATAGTGGAGATAGTATAAAGGTGAGGCTTGGTATTGGCCAAGAAGGAGGGATATCGACCAAAGGAGGTTGAAGCTGCCAAGAAAGGTGATATCGCCCAAGGTGACTTGATATATCGTGCAAGAGCTGGAGTTCAAGTCTTGGAGCTTAGAGAAGGCTCATCTTCAACCAAGGAATGTGTGGAGTGAAGCTTGAAGCTTGGAATATTTTCAAGAAGAGGATTATATAACTCAAACCCTTCAATATTGTTATCCTTTCCTCAACATTATTCAATTAGTTGATTAATTGCAAATTAGGGTTCTCTATGATCAATTGAGATAATCTTGAGTCCCAATATGTAATTAGGATTGTTATCCATAGTTTTGAGCTAATTGATGATTTTGAGGATGATGATGATGACATCATCATTGGGTACCCGATATGGGTTGACCACTCTTGAACAACCTGATATGGTTTGAGACCTTGCAACCCGATATGAGTTGAAGTCTTGGGAAACCAATATGGAATCCCATCATGGAGGCTTGCTCGATATGGAAACCCAAGATGGTGCCTGATATGACAACCCAAGATGGTGCCCAATATGGCAACCCAAGAGGGAGCCCGATATGGAAACCCTAGAGGTAATATGATATAATGGAAGACTAAACTGGAAATAGACATGGCTAGCTAAGGAGAGGAACCAATATAATTTTATTGCTTGAGATATGGTAAAACCATAATGATATACCCGATATGGTGAACCCTAATACATGATATACGAATCCAGTACACCCCTATGCTCGAAATGAGAGTAATGGTCTATTCCATATATAGTATAAAGGTGACCTAAGATGACGAAAGTTAAAGTGATAACTAACCCTACTTGGTTACACGACATGGTGGTGAGGGACATACCCTTTACCCGATAGAAGGATGTGGATCCATCACTTTATCAATTGAATACTTGTTAAGATAAGATGTGCATCACCAAATACAATAAAATAATGTTACCATCATGCTACTCGATATAATATATATGCCCTTGTTAATTAAGATTGACTAAGTGATGAATATGCTTAATGTAATAAGTTTAACTCAATTCCATAATGATGAATTGTGGACCTTAAGGATTGGATTTAAGTAACCCATATCTTAGTGAGGATGATAAATAAACTTAGACTTAAAGGATAAGCATGTAAATGGCATACTCTAACACTCCTATGAAGGATGGAGTATGAGTTAAGATACAATTTTATTAATGGAATCTTGAAACCCTAAGTGGTGGACTCTAACCCTAATCCATAAGAAAGGATGTGTTCCTTAATGTTTTATACGCATGTGATTGAAATTATTGATAATATGAAGTAATAATCATACAAGTATCTTTAAGTAATAGGTATGGCTAACTAAGAGCTATGTGGCTGTGTAACACAAACCAATAAACTATGTGGCTATGTAATAAAGATTAAATGAGCTACATGGACTATGTGAATAAATACCTAGGTCTGATGAATTTGAGGTAATGATCATCTGCTAAGTGGTGATAGTGCTCAGTGATGAATGAAGGGTTGAATACCTAAGAGAGATGATGACAAGAGATTGAAATTCTAAGTGAACTATGTAACTCAGTGAATATGAAAGTATCTGATGAATGTTTTTTTTATGCTTTTCTTTGTAGTAATTGTTGTTAATCTTGTTTGTAACTTGATTGATGCTAAAATGATATAGTAATACACTTAATTAAGCAATATGAATATTATTATGTAGTTGCCTAGACCATAGATCCATTCAGTGTCAGCACTTGCTAAAATGGTGAAATGAGTTTTACTCGGAACACATATTTTGAATATGTGATAATATAAGGGTGCTCTGTGGACTCCCAAACTAAAATAAGGGTGCTTAGTGGACTCCCCAAATACATCAGGTTGCTCAGTGAACTTTCTGATACAATCAACACAGTATCTCTCAGTGGTCATCTTGATAATCCAGGAAAGCTAAGTGGTCTTCTCCCGAAGAGAGTACATGCTACGAAAGTAACTCTATAGAGAAGATGCCATTATACCATGAGAGTTAGATAATTATGGTAGACACAAGATGTCGTGCTTGACCTAAGTGATACCTAAGTGTTTTTGAGCTGACCAAGAAAGGAGAGGCCTTGACAGCTGGCTCTGCCATTGACCTTGTATGGTACCGATTTTGACTTACTAGTGGTCGGTTGGAGCATGAGCAATATATCTCATCTCTTCTGGGCATAAATGTAAATGTGAACATGTAATCAACCGTGTAGCTTGCTTGTTTTAGGATAAAATACAAAAACATTAGTTGATGCCTTATTATTTTTACACGTCTGAGTAGAAAGATGTTATACATGTTCTTCATATTCATTTTCTAGAAAAGGACGATTTATAGATTTGTTATTAATGTCTATACCTTGCACTCAAAGATATACATGTTAATCAATGAAATACCTAAAGTTCTATTTTATATTATTTTCTGTGATAATAATATTCCTGGCAGAGAGTTATATCTCTTGCTGGGACAATAGTCTCACCCCGTGGGATCCACAAATTTTTAGGTGGTCACAGACGAGGAACTAGGAACTGAGCTGCAGAAGAAGGATCATGTCAGCAAGAACAACAGTAGCATTTCAGGTCAAGAACACTATCAGTCAGGGTTTTGTAGATAGATGTCTACGTGTTGTCTCTGTAATCTCAAGTCCTTGGGAGACAGTCCTTAGTGGTTTTTCACAAACAACTTGAGATTTTGACCTGCTTATATCGAGTCTTTTATAATGTTTTTGCATATAGTAAAGCAAAGCAACTGATACTTGTTATTCTCGAGAAGAGTCGACATGCTGAATATATGACATGAATTGTGTGTATACAAAGCTTTGGTCCTTTGTGTAAAATCATAATTGAACAAGGATCTATGTGAAAAGATGGTTTTAATTTTTAGTGGTTTTTGTTAAGTCTGTTATTTGTGATAATTCTGCATTTTTACTGGTGATGGCTTGATTTGTATTCGAGTCATGACAAAGTTTTGGTATCAGAGCCTGAGGTTCGCTGAGTCTGTAGAGACACAGGATTAGGTTTTTTGAGTCTGTTCTAGTGTCCTCCAGTATATCTTATAGTAAAATTATCCTTGTACATGAGAAGAAGTAGGGACCAAAAGATGTCTGGAGCGCACGAAGAACACACTGTTGAGAGCTGCTACACCCTGAGGTGGTGCAAGGGATCAGGATAGAGATGAACCAATGCCTGGAAATCCCCATCCTGACCAAACTCTGTTAGAAAGCCCAACTTTTCAAGCCCTTTTCAGACATATTATGAATATGGTGATGCATATGGCTGACCGGATGCCTATACCAGCCCCTAGGACATTAGGATCTAGTGAGGGGCATGGATCTAGTAAGACTTTTGAACGGTTGCATCAGGTAGGAGCCATTGAGTATGTTGGCACATCAGACCCAACAAATGTAGATTTATGGCTTACTAAGATAGAGAAAGCCTTTAAGATCCTTAATATTCCATAAGTTGATAAGGTTAAGCATGCTGTATACCTTCTGAAGGGAAGTGCTGGCCATTGGTAGGCCATGGAGGAAGAGAAACGACTAGATGTTGAGGTCGGATGGTAGGAATTTTGATAAGAGTTTGTCAATAGATACTTCCCCAAGACCTATCTTGATGAGAAGATTTTGCAATTTGAGTGGATTAGACAGGGGACGATGAAGGTTAATGAGTATGAAGCTAAGTTTATGGAGCTTCTACAATTTTGTCCACACATGGCTACCCCAGATGAGGAGAGGATTTGGCATTTCGAGAAGGGTTTGAACGCTGAATTGATCACACCTGTATCTGCCCTAGAGAATAAGGAGTGGTTTGCTACCTTTGTGGAATCAGTTAGACAGGTAGAGAGGTCCATGACCAAGAAATGAGAGGCAAATAGTAGGAAAGCACCTACACAGTTTTAGAATCAGAGGTCTGACAGTTTTAAGAAACCAAGGTTTTCTGCACCTGTGGAACCACAAAGGTTCAATACTCAGACACAATGGACATCTAGCTAAGGTAGAGGCTGTAGTTTTCCCTCAGGAAAAGCTCAAAGTTCAACATCGATGTCAGTGACATGACCACCTAGGTCATAGTGGGATAACAGAGTCTACTACAGGTGCAGATAGATAGGGCATGTGATAAAGGATTGTCTAGTTAAGGATGTGGAAGTCACCCAACCATCGAGACACAGCCATCAGGGCTCTCAGAGACAATAGTTTAGTAGTGGCTCTAGGGGACGTGGACAAGCATCTCAGATAGAATCATCTGCACCGGCCAGTAGAGGACGAAGTCGACAATAAGCGACAGCGAGATCCTATGCTATGAATCAACCATAGGTAGTAGTTAATCCATGCGTTGTGACAGGTCAAATGGATTTATTTCATTCTGATATGTCTTCATCATGTTTTGTATCTGTTTTGATTGATCTGGGTGCCACCCATTCTTTCATCAATCGAGAAGTGATTCATGACTATACTATGGTTGTTAATCCTAGAAAGGATAATCTATTATTAGAAACTCTATTAGAAGTATCGGCGATGCTGAGGGAGGTATGTTCTTCCTATGTTCTTTCCTTCTCCGAACATAGCATTCAAGTGGAACTTATACCACTTGAAATGCATGGGTTTGATGTAATTCTCGGGATGAACACCTTAGAAAAGTACAATGTTGTTTTGGATTGTTATTCCAAACATGCCATGTTCACATATGGTGACAAGACATGGGTCTTTCAGGGGGAGAGGAAGATTCTCCCAACCTGCCTAGTATCAGCTATGGTAGCAGAGAAGTTGATGAGGCAAGGATGCTTTGCATTCTTGGCACATGTGGTAGATACCAGAATAAAGGGCCCTAGTCTCTCTGAAGTTCCGTTTGTTAAGGAATTCGAGGATGTGTTTCTTGAGGAATTATCAGGTATTCCTCCACCTCGAGAGATTGATTTCGAGATTAATCTTGTTCTGAATATGCAACCTATAGCCCAAACCCCTTATAGAATAGCACTAGCCAAGATGGCAGAACTTAAGAAATAGTTGCAAGAATTGCTTGAGAAAGGCTTCATACGACCAAGTACTTCACCATGGGGTGCTCCAGTTCTTTTTGTTAAAATGAAGGATGGGTCTATGAGACTATGTATAGATTATAGACATCTCAACAAGGTGACTATTAAGAACAAATATCCCTTACCAAGGATCGATGATTTGTTTGATCAGTTGTGTGGTACAACACTGTTTTCTAAGATAGATCTGAGGTCAGGATATCATCAGTTACGCATCAAGGAGAGTGGCATACCTAAATCGGCCTTTAGAACAAGGTATGGTCATTATGAGTTCGTAGTTATGTCATTTGGACTAACTAATGCACCGACTGCATTCATGGAGTTGATGAATGTAGTCTTTTGACCTTTCCTTGATCAGTTCGTAGTAGTTTTCATAAATGACATCTTGATATACAGTAGAGACAAATAGCAGCATGAACACCATCTTCGTCAAGCTTTGACCTGGTTGAGACAACATAAGTTATATGCCAAGTTTAGCAAGTGTGAGTTCTGGTTATCGGAAGTATCTTTTCTTGGACACATCATATCTGCTTCAGGTATCCGTGTTGATCCTAAGAAAGTAGAATCTGTTGTGGAGTGGGAACAACCTAAAACACCGACTGAGGTTTGTAGTTTCCTAGCCCTGGCAGGATATTACAGAGATTTATCAAAGATTTCAGCTCTATAGCGTTACCCTTAACTAGGTTAACAAGAAAAGAAGTTCCTTTTGTCTGGAATGACAAGTGTTAGCATTCTTTCTAGATGTTGAAATAAAAGTTGACTAGTATGCCTGTGTTAGTTTTACCTGAGCAGGGAAAGGGATATGTTGTTTTCTGTGACACGTCTAAGAATGGACTAGGCTGTGTGTTGATGCAGAATGATCATGTAGTTTCTTTTTCTTCTCGACATCTCAAGAAACATGAGGAGAACTATCCAACACATGATCTATAACTAGATACAGTAGTACATGCGTTAAAGATCTGGAGGCATTATCTCTATGGAGAAATGTGCCAGATCTTCACAGATCATAAAAATTTAAAATACATCTTCTCTCAGCATGAGATAAATATGAGGCAATGTCGCTGGATGGAATTAATCAAGGACTATGATTGTAAAATTAATTATCATCCAGGGAAGGCCAATATAGTGGCTGATGCACTAAGTAGAAAATCCTCATATTCACCCTCAGCTAATGCACAAATAAATTCCTTAGTGTGCAGTAAGCAGGATATGCTTGTCTCTTTGAGACAAATGAATGTGCAGTTAGAAGTATCTTTGATCGTAGGGTTATTAGCTGAAATGCATGTAAAACCCACTCTGAAAGAACAGATCAAAGAGGCACAACAAGATGATACTGTGATTCAGTAGATTAGGTCAGATTTGGGCAATGAGAAACAAGATGGTTTCCATGAGTTAGGGGACGAGATAGTTTGTTACCATGATAGGATGGTAGTTCTTGATAATAATAACTTAAGAAAGTTGGTTATGGAGGAATCTCACTCATCCATGTATGCAATGCATCCAAGAAGTACTAAAATGTACCATAACTTAAAAGATATGTATTGGTGGCCCGATCTTAAGAAGGATGTAGCTGAGTTTGTTATATAGTGTCTAGTGTGTCAGCAGGTTAAAGAAGAACACCAGAAGCATGCAGGAATGTTACAACCCCTAACTATACCTCAGTGGAAATGGGATCACATGACAATGGACTTTGTGGTTGGTCTACCTAGGACAGCCAAAAGTTATGATTCCATATGGGTGATAGTTGATAGGTTAACTAAGACGACACATTTTCTTCCTATCAAAACAACCTATACTGTGGAGAAGCTTACACAAATCTATATAGATGAGATAGTGCGGTTGCACGGAGTCCCAACTACAATTGTATCTGATAGAGGTTCCTAATTTACAAGTCATTTTTGGGATCAGTTACATAAAGCCTTGGGTACTCAGTTGAAGTTCAGTACAACCTTTCATCCTCATATAGATGGGCAGTCTGAATGGACCATACATATCTTAGAGGATTTTCTTAGGGCATGTGTCCTTCAGTTTGTGGGAAGTTGGGATCTACACTTGAGCTTGATTGAGTTTGCTTATAATAATAGTTATCAGGCCAATATTGATATGGCACTATATGAAGCACTATATGGTAGACATTGTAGATCTCCCTTATGCTGGTTTGAAACTGGAGAATACCAACTTTTGGGTCCTGAATTAGTACAACAAATAACTGAAAAGATTAAAGTTATACAACAATAGTTGAAGGGTGCACAGGATAGACATAAGTCTTATGCTGATAAACGTCGTAGACCTCTAGAGTTCCAAGTTGGAGACAGAGTGTATCTCAAGGTCTCTCCTTGGAAGGGTATTCTTAGATTTGGTAAGAAAGGTAAGTTATCCCCTAGATTTATGGGACCTGACCCAGTGATAACACAGATGGGGAAAGTAGCGTATAGGCTGGAGCTACCACCTGAGCTACATAGACTACATCCAGTGTTTCATGTATCTATGCTGAGGAAGTGTCATCCCGATATAGAGATGGTGCTGCAACATGTAGAAGTTGAATTGAATGAAGATATATCCTATGTGAAAGGTCCTATGATGATTCTTGACAAAAGAGTCAAGATGTTGAAGAAGAAAGATATAGTTCTTGTAAAAGTTCTATGGCATCACTGTGGCATTGAAGAAGCCACATGGGAGTTAGAGGAAGAGATGAGGAATAAGTACCCTTCTCGTTTCTCTTGAGATTTCGAGGACAAAATCCTTCTTTTAGTGGTTTATAATTGTAACACCCCTGACTCGGGTTATGACCTAACCCTAGATGTTTTGCTTAAGTAAGTTTCTTACAATCTTGATCTCATATTTTGAAAAGTAATTACGGCCTTTGTGAAGTTTATTTTCGAATTTGAGCTTATATGCAAAGCTATGTGTGCATTATATGGTAATCTAAGTGAGAAATGTAATTTACCCAAGATGAGGGGTTATGTTGTAAATGTTACATGTTGAATGAATTCTAAGTGTTTTGTTTATCATGAAAGAGAATATGATGCTAAGTGGTGGCTTTTGCAAAGCCTAATTCTAAGTGAAAACTTGTGTGAATGATGCTAAGTGCTTGGTGCATTAATTGTAGCACAATTGGCTATATATGAACAAAATGTAGGGTTAATGTGTAATTTATCCCTTCTAGATTGATTTTACTCTTACCCAGTGGTACCTAGAGGAGAGAGGAAGAAGGAGACAATATGCTTGAAGTCCCTAGAAGAGTTAGCACTCTTCATAATGAAGAAATCAAGAAAATGCATGAGTGGAATGCTATATACATGAGACATATCAGGTTGTGGAGTTGGAAGGAGGCCCCTATTGGCCATAGAGCCATGAGGGAATATCCTATCAGTTTGTGACTTACCCATGATGGGTAAGGGACATCAAAGGAGTAGAGCATCGACTTGCATCTGTCTTGGGAAAGATAGAGTCGAATATAATAATAAGATAAGTGGAAGAGAGCTTGCCCTAGAGGACAACTCAAAGTGCCACCCCCTCATCTTTTCTTTATCCTTTTTGCATGAATAAATATTAAGTGGCATGCAAGAAAAAGCATGTGTCGACCTTGCATGGCTAGGTGGCATGAAGTACCTTAAGCAAGTGACACCTATTACACTCTTTTCTATAAACCATAAGTATATATACCCTAACCTTCATTTGTTGGCAAAATTTTCGGATCTAGCAAGTACCTTTCCTCTTGTATCGTGAAACACCTTCCCTTGTGTCACCCATAGTGGAGAGAGTAGAAAGGTGAGGCTTGGTATCGGCCAAGAAGGAGGGATATTGGCCAAAGGAGGTTGAAGCTGCCAAGAAAGGTGATATCACCCAAGGTGACTTGATATATCATGTAAGAGCTTGGAGTTCAAGTCTTGGAGCTTGGAGAAGACTCATCTTCGACCTAGGAATGTGTGGAGTGAAGCTTGAAGCTTGGAAGCTTTTCAAGAGGTGGGTTATATAACTCAAACCCTTCAATATTGTTACCCTTTCCCCAACATTATTCAATTAGTTGATTAATTGCAAATTAGGGCTCTCTATGATCAATTAAGATAATCTTGAGTCCCAATATGTAACTAGGACTGTTATCCATAGTTTTGAGCTAATTGATGATTTATAGGATGATGATGATGACATCATCATTGGGTACCCAATATGGGTTGACCACTCTTGAACATCCCGATATGGTTTGAGACCTTGCAACCCGATATGAGTTGAAGGCTTGGGAAACCAATATGGAATCCCATCATGGAGGCTTGCCTGATATGGCAACCCAAGATGGTGCCCAATATGGAAACCCAAGATTGTGCCCGATATGGCAACCCAAGAGGGAGCCCGATATGGAAACCCTAGAGGTAATCCGATATAATGGAAGACTAAATTGGAAATAGACATGGCTAGCTAAGGAGAGGAACCAATATAATTTTATTGCTTGAGATATGGTAAAACCATAATGATATACCCGATATGGTGAACTCTAATACATGATATACGAATCCATTACACCCCTATGCCCAAAATGAGAGTAATGGTCTAATCCATATATAGTATTAAGGTGACCTAAGATGAGGAAAGTTAAAGTGATAACTAACCCTACTAGGTTACACGACATGGTGGTGAGGGACATACCCTTTACCCGATATGAGGATGTGGATCCATCACTTTATCAATTGAATACTTGTTATGATAAGATGTGCATCACCAAATACAATAAATTAATGTTACCATCATGCTACTCGATATAATAATTATGCCCTTGTTAATTAAGCTTGACTAAGCGATGAATATGGTTAATGTAATAAGTTTAACTCAATTTAATAATGACGAATTGTGGACCTTAAGGATTGGATTTAAGTAACCCATATCTCAGTGAGGATGATAAATAAACTAAGACTTGAAGGATAAGCATGTAAATGGCATACTCTAACGCTCCTGTGAAGGATGGAGTATGAGTTAAGATATAATTTTATTAATGGAATCTTGAAACCCTAAGTGGTGGACTCGAATCCTAATCCATAAGAAAGGATGTGTTCCTTAATGTTTTATAGGCATGTGATTGAAATTATTGATAATATGAAGTAATAATCATACAAGTATCTTTAAGTAATAGGTATGGCTAAGTAAGAGCTATGTGGTTGTGTAACACAAACCAATAAACTATGTGGCTATGTAATACAGATCCAATGAGCTACATGGACTATGTGAATAAATACCCAGGTCCGATGACTTTGAGGTAATGATCACCTGCTAAGTGGTGATCGTGCTCAGTGATGAATGAAGGGTTAAATACCTAAGAGAGTTGATGACAAGAGATTGAAATTCTAAGTGAACTATGTAACTCAGTGAATATGAAAGTATCTGATGAATGTTTTTTTTATGCTTTTGTTTGTAGTAATTGTTGTTAATCTTGTTTGTAACTTGATTGATGCTAAAATGATATAGTAATACACTTAATTAAGCAAGATGAATATTATCATGTAGTTTCCCAGACCATAGATCCATTTAGTGTCAACACTTGCTGAATGGTGAAATGAGTTTTACTCAGAACATATATTTTTGAATATGTGATAATATAAGGGTGCTATGTGGACTCCCAAACTAAAATAAGGGTGCTTAGTGGACTACCCAAATACATCAGGTTGCTCAGTGTACTTCGCGATAAAATCAACACATGATCACTCAGTGGTCATCCTGATAATCTGGGATAGCTAAGTGGTCTTCTCCCGAAGAGAGTACATGCTATGACAATAACTCTATAGAGAAGATGCCGTTATACCATGACATAGCTAATTACGAGAGACACAAGATGTCATGCTAGACCTAAGTGATACCTAAATGTTCTCAAGCTAATCGAGAAAGGATAGGCCTTGACATCCGGCTCTGCCATTGACCTTGTATGGTACTAATTTTGACTTACTAGTGGTCAGTTGGAGCATGAGCGATATATCTCATCTCCTCTGGACATAAATGTAAATGTGAACATGTAATCAGCCATGTAGCTTGCTTGTTTAAGGATAAAATACAAAAACATTGGTTGATGCCTTATTATTTTTACACGTCTGAGTATAAAGATGTTATACTTGTTCTTTATATTCCTTTTCTAGCAAAGGATGATTTATAGATTTGTTATTAATGTCTATACCTTGCACTCAAAGATATACCTATTAATCAATGAAATACCTGCAGTTCAATTTTATATTATTTTCTATGATAATAATATTGCCGGCAGAGAGTTATATCTCTTGCTGGGACAATAGTCTCACACCGTGGGATCCAAAAAGTTTTAGGTGGTCGCAGACAAGGGACTAGGAACTGAGCTGCTGTAGAAGGATTGTGTCAGCAAGAAAAATAGTAGCATTTCATGTCAAGAACACTGTTAGTCAGGGTTTTGTAGATAGATGTCTATGTGTTGTACTCTTAGGTCCTTGGGAGATAGTCCTAAGTGGTTTTTCACGAACAACTTGAGATTTTGACTTGCTTGTCTCGAGGCTTTTATAATGTTGTTGTATATAGTAAAGCAAAGCAACAGATACTTGTTATTCTTGAGAAGAGTCAACATGCTGAATATATGACATGAATTGTGTGTATACAAAGCTTTGGTCCTTTGTGTAAAATCTTAATTGAACAAGGATCTATGTGCAAAGATGGTTTTAATTTTTAGTGGTTTTTGTTAACTCTGTTATTTGTGATAATTCCACATTTTTACTGGTGATTGCTTGATTTGTATTCGGGTTGTCGCAATTAGTTTTCTTTTCTATCACATGAGTTGTAATAAGGCCACTGAATGTATAGATAATTTAGTAGCCAAACATGATCCCGGTGTAGGATCTTGGAATCATTATCCTGAATTCCTCTCTAGCTCATTATAGAGGAATCAACAATGGTCTATAATCATTTATCCCGTAGTTTTTCTTTAGGACCTATCACAGAGTATGGTTTGAATAGAAGTTTACTCCTAGTTATGAAAAAGTCACCAATGAAATATGTATATATGTCCAAAATGGCATGCCAATTGTTAAAATTTGCAAATATAAATGAATGCAACAACTAAATTAGTCCAACCCACTTCTCCAACCTCATCAATGGAACCACATTTGGATAATTTAAATCTCAAATGATCTCTGATAAGGGAACCCAAATTAACCTTATTTGTTCATAATAGTCACCTCTGTCTTGGATTGCATGTTTAGACTTGGACTATCAGTAGGCATTCTTGACAAAATTCATTTTTATGCTGTTAATAAGACAACTTTATTTGAAATATCGATGATACACATCTTTCTTAAGTAAAAACAAGAACAATATCACTAACATCTTGTGTATACTTAGCATTTTTCTCACATTTCCATACTTAAAATCACTTTAAATAAATATACCATTTGTGGCACCCATGTATAGCTTGATTTTATGTACCATTTCAAGAATCTTCTCGACTATCAGATGAATCTTTCCCTATCAAATATTTCAACATGCCACTCTCCCAAATCAAACCAAGAAGATCAATGTGTGAGCTCATTATTCAAAAAACAACATAAAAACTCTAAAAATGTAAAACCAAGCTTCTTAGTATTTCATGTCGCCTCACTCTTATCAACTCCTCACTAATATTAATCTCTACTTATATTTTCAGTTGCATTTCTCTTCCATCTTTGGTCAAAAGACAACTTGATCTCATATAAAAGATTTTTCTTTGGGGGCAATTCTTCTATCTCTAGATGTTGTTACTTGGGGAACTAGGGTAATTTATGTAAACCTAGATCTCAAGGGCGTTGGAGGATCATAAACATCAAAACTCATTCTTATTGCTTGGAGAGAACGATTCTAGCCTCACTTTGTGAATAAAACCCTATCATTCGATGAAATCTTATCTTGATGAAATATTGTAATAGAAATAATCCATGGAAACCTATTCATAGATCAAAAAACAACTCAATGGTGTTTGTCCTCAAAGCCTTTTATGTAATGCAAAAAGTACCCACCCTCCTTTCCCCATAATTATCTTTTGGCATGATGTCTGGATGATGCATGATATTATAACAAACACCAAGTTGCATATTCATACACCCAAATTTCTAAATCACATTGTTATTAACGAGGCTTATTCACTTATTGTGTTAATTAGAAATAATGTCATCAAATATTGTCTTCTAATAACCACTTCAACACTAATGGCACAACCTTCATCATCAGTCTGTTCATGCAGATTACTCATGTAATGAGTGAAACCCAAGAGGGGGTTCCACTAATTACATAACGAACTAGAACACATCCATTTCCAATACACATCACAAAATTTGTATATTGCAAAGGGTGAAACTAAGTTCAAGCATGAAATATCAATCCAATGTCTTGACATAGAAGTATAAATAAAAACTAACTATTGTATAGTTGCATGAAAGGGAGTTCATCACCCACATGGATGGCATAAATAGGAAATAAAATACTAAACTAAATCATAATGACCAGTTCTAGAGGGCGACTTGGCCATTGTGAAAGAGTGAAATCACCCCTTTACTAAAAATTTGAAACATCAA
Source organism: Alisma plantago-aquatica (assembly GCA_963693085.1). Lineage (NCBI taxonomy): Eukaryota > Viridiplantae > Streptophyta > Magnoliopsida > Alismatales > Alismataceae > Alisma > Alisma plantago-aquatica. The sequence goes on from OY856411.1 coordinate 973,805,061, forward strand.
ACCTCCATTCCCAACATACTCAAAAGGTATGTTGAAAAGGATGTAAAATTTTCAAATCTCTATTTATATGGTACAAAAAAGACCATTGGAAGGCAGCGGAATAAAAATTACTGACTATATTCAATTTCGTATAAAGGTTTACAAAGATACATTAAATTCTCCCATTAGGGTTTACATCAAGATACACAAACATGATCTAGATAGAGGGAAGTGTAGATTACTACAATCTTGTCTCTAAGCAACATCTCCATCCTCTAGGTCCAAGCCAAAGATATGTTCTCCTTATCTTATCCATCACCTTTCTCAACACCTGGGTGGTAGAGAAGGCACCCAACAAAAAGGGAAAGAAAAGAAAAATATGTGTCACAAAACTAATATAGGATATCAAGAAAAGTAATTAAATTAAAAACAGGCTAGGGTTCATTATAAGATGAATATAACAAGAATATGAGGCTATATTAAAAGAAACTTGGCATTAACAATTAAATTAAAAAGGATTTGCATGTAAGATAATTATGTCTACCTAACTAAGTAGGGCTGAGGCACCTACCAGACCTCTAACCTTAGGTGAGGGGAGAATAAGAATTTCCCAGTAACCTACAATAATATGGGGAGAATAAAACATTCTCTAGGGTGAATAAATACATGCTCTCTGTGGGTGGTTGTACATCAGTACCACTACTTTAAATTAAATATAATATAAATATACATGCTAGAAAAAGTAGTAATGGTAAGAATAATCATATGAATCAATAATCATAGTAGTGGGGTTTGAAACCCAAACAATAAGAAAGTATGATCTAATTTGAGGCACAAGAAATTAGGGTTTCAAGAAAAGAATATTAGGTTCAATTAAGCCTCATTAGGTAAAAGTAGGTTAAGGCATAAAATTCCCAACTAAGGTGTTAAATACACATACCTCTTCCTTAGAGCCCTAGAAATCACTCTCCAAAACCCTAAGTAAGATCAGAGTCCACTTGTCCTATTATCATAACCATGTTCATGTATTAACATTATATGCATTCATTAAAGACTTAAAACCCTAAAATTACCAACTTTTTCTACAAACAATCGATTTAGGTCCTGAAAACATCACCACTATCTTCGTTAGGGTTTTTTTTGATCAAAATAACATATAATTTTATGTATTTTGAAGATATGGACCTTTAGGTGTATTTTTAGTAATTTTTAACTAATTTATTCATTTTCTAGAAAATCACCTTTGACAAAATTCGAAATATTTTTATTAGAAATATTTTTATTAGAAATAACACAATTTTCTGAGTTCTAAAGATATTTTATTTTTAATTTTGGACCAAATATTAAAAATATATGATTTTTTGAGTTCTGACCAACCACAGATTGACACATCATCAAAACGAGAGAGAGAAAGAGAGAGCAAGCGAGAGAGAGGGGGCTGGGCCTACCTACTGACTTGGCCCAATAAGGGGCGCCCAAGTCACGTGGTCATATCTGGGTCAAACAAAGTCAAAACAATTAGAAAAGTCAGTAATGCCCTTGCGTGAATCAGATACGAGAAGAGAAGGTAGTGGGGGGGGGTAAAAGCAACATTTCATAAGGGAACTCATCCCCTTCCCTTGTCCACGCCATGGCGACAAGCTGCAAGCAGTAGCTTGCTTGAGATTTTGGGTGAATCCGGGATACACGACGAAAATCTTTGTACAAGTATGCAAAAGAAAGAGAACAAGATTCCAAACTTGAAGTTACCTGCAATTTGATTAGAGACAAGGTGAGGAGAAGAGGAGAGCTTCCGCAAGCCATGCACCTTCAACCTCTCATCGAGGGTTTGAACAACGATGAAACTCACAATTGGTGGGTGCGTTGAGTTGCAAAGGAGAAGGGGAAGCTCGGGGTAGATGTATTTATAGGCAAGGGGGTGTAGGTTAGGGTTCACATAGGTGAGGTGAGAGAGAGGTTTTGAGAACTTTGGGAGTCTCCAAATAATCAAAGAAATCGCAAAAAAGTTGGGATAAAACAGTGCAGAATTGAACAAGGAATCCAACGAGCCAAAGAACTCGCGATTTGGTCAAGTAACAAGAGAGAGAATGCAAAACGAAAATCACAAAATCTATTTTTAGTTTCCTAATTTGGACTGAGGTAGAATACAACCTCCTATCCATCCGATCCTAGATCCATGTCCAACGATCAATGCTGATAAAGTCAAAGCACATGACATTTAATCTCTTACCCAATTCCAATTCTGACTCCGAAAGTGATATATACATTAGTTAATGAATTTCTTTTTCTTATTTTGAGGGATCAAACAGTTTCCAAATCTAATAAAAATTGATATCCTAACTGTAGAATCTGAATATGTAATTGGTTTTACCTTTTGGGGACTTTTAATGGGTTAGATAATTCAAAACTCATTTTCTCTTTCCTCCTTCATTTATGACTCTATGATTATCAAAATATGATCAAATTTCACCCACTTGTCCCAATTAATGTCTTAGATACAATTTTGCCATTAATTGATCATGTTTGTGCTATTTATTTAATTAATTCTCAAAATGAAGGTTCTACACACTTTCTCTCTCCTAAATTAACATGTATATTAAAGAATATCCAAATTACATGAAAATTCACCCAAATGCTATTTTTAATGTGGAGATCACGAATCTAAGGTTAGTTTCCATTTTTGGACTCATTTAATATTTTATATAATATTGTGAGGAAAACTCATCTTTTCTTTTCAAAATAAAAGAGATATTATTGTCCCAAAATTATGAAATTTGGCCTCCAAGCCAAACCAAACCCAAGGAAAATGAATCTCAACTTATTTTAACCAATTAGTGTTCCTTTTATGAATTTTATCCCATTATCCAATATTACCAATATTTCTCATATTAATTAATCCCACATCACATTGACATGTTTAAAGCAACATTATTCATTCCTTTTTTTCTTCCTTGCTCCATAAGGCTAAGGAATGATCTAGAATGAATATATTTTATTAATGTGTCACATGAGTGGTAAGTTTACATATTAGACCCTTATTAAAATATTTACTAAGGTATTTGTGCATAAATCCACATGTTGGCATAAAAGGTGAACAAATGTTCACTAAACCATTATATTCTTCACAAATTAAATAGAAAGGCCATAGAGGATAGAAATGAAAGGAAAAGATGGGAAAGAGGGTTAAAAGACAAGATATCCTCCCCCAAGATACCTAAACCTATGTGATTTGGAAACAAAATCCAAATAGGGAGAATAATAGAGAGTATTGTGTAGGGATTTTAGGAAGGGATGCTCAACAAAATATTAAAACTTTCCCAATAGAAACCCCTATTATGGATACTTCATAGACATGAAACTTTAACTATAGGAAATATAAAGAAGGGATGTTGGATGTACCTTGGTGTGCTCTATTTTCTGAAAACTAGACACAAATTTATAGATGCAACTTGTTGGTGTCATCTCTTATACTTTTGGATCTAAATCCGAAGTTGGTGCAAACATCAACATTACTGCACTCATATTAACAATGCAATATGGAAGCAACAACTCTAGAAGAACCATGTCTTCTCCCTATGGAATATCGTCCTCCAACCTTTGCACATGTGCAAGGGTCTATACCTTGTCCACATGTATATGGGGAACCATTAGGTCCCACCTTGACCTCCAAGAAGTGGAACCAGACTATAGATTCCCTAGCATCTCCTATATTCTCCTTGAGGGTCACAACCATCAAGTCTCTCTCTCTTTAAAAAGCAATAAATTCACATGTCACAATGTGTCAAGACCCCTAGACACCACCCTTTCTATGGGAGGGGACATGTTACGTTTCATATTAGATCCCAAGTCCTATTCCTAATTATCATTAGAAAACTTTACTAACTCATACATCATTCCAGTCGATCTACTAGATAGTCCATTATTAAATTGAATTGTATTGATGTCAGTAGAAGACACTTTGGCTAATAGTCTAAAAGTTTAAATGTTCATTTTGTCTTTAAAATTTATCTTTTGTGAGATATATTTATCAATAAAGCTTCTTTTTACTACCCTTATCTAGGTGCAATTAAACAATTGACAATCATAAAATCAATTAATAGATTCCCAACTTGAAGACCATTTGAACAAATGATACTCAATTGATTGATTCATTTCTCAACCTGAAACAAATCAACCATCATCTGAACTAATATATTGGTCAATATCTTAACCTTTATCACCATGGAACCATTCTAGTTATAATTGTGATACCACAACCCTCTTACCCTGATCATACTACACACATGAACCAATAGCTTCCACATTATGTTGGTAGTGATGTCATCATGACTCCACAAGCAATGGGAGATATCTAGAAACACATAGTTTCTACCCAAGTAATTAGAATAAGTTGAAAACCACTTCAAGATAAGTGTGATCAAAGTTTCCATGACCGTGTAATCCCTTTTTTCTATACACATTGAACTCAAAGAAGGGAAACATAATCCTAGCAATCTTCAATATTTGTTTCTTATTCTAGAGAAGACTATTGTGACATAGTGAACTCAATATCCGATATCTATTAACATGATCATGTCCATGCATTTCATGGTATCACTCATCAAGTGACCATGATATCTTTCTAATAGAAGAGATAATTCCATCTATGCCACTTTCAATAATTTACATGTGTTATAGTTCACCCAATAGCTACATGTATGGCAACCCTTTTTCAGGGTCACTTTGAGTAGCATTGAAGTACACCAAATTACATGTGATTATTGCAACAAGTTCAAGGTTTGAGGATCAAAATCTCTTCTAGAACATTTTATTACATTTCAGACTGGCATATTGTGGATTCCATGTATCATTCTCAAGGTGATTATGTCTAATACACTTTTTCTCCAACAAGTACATATGTATCTGACTTGATATACATTATCAAGATTTATGAGATGTAATCATCATTCAACACACACACTAGTGTTGATGGATTATTGTTTTCCTTTATTACTTCCACACTAATATCTAACTATGGGATATATAAGAATGATTACTTTTAAGTATACATATGCTCTCATGTTCAAGTTCTCAACCCAAAGGCATACGTAACCAAGTCAATATTGTTTAGGACATTATTTCATTCTATCATTATCTCACACTGAAAGATACACAACAAGTGGGATTCCCTTTTCTTCATGATCAATTCAAGTGCAAAATATCTGATTTTTAAATTATCACATGAATGGATCTCAAGGCATAAAAACCAATAGTCTCATAATTTCACTAGATCCAATCACTCATTAATATATTTCCAAGGGATCTAACATGAACATATGATTTTTTTCTACTACTCTCAATAATGGATTAGCAATGTTTCTTTTAGTTGTTACTATACAAATCATAACATCTCATTTCTTTACATTATCTCATATGTGATGTTAACATCGTAGTATCTGCTTTGAATGCATATGTGATCTAGGTTTCTTATCTTGTGCAATAGCTCAATTGTCGTCATAGTAAATCTCTACTACATCGTAAATGGTTGGAACCGTATCAGGCTCACTATTGAAATTCTTGATCCATGTGGCTTACTTTAATGAATTGGAAGAAATAATACTCGACCTCTATTTTCGTATCAACTACTATCTCATTCTTAGAACTCTTCCAACTTACAAATCCTCTATTGAGGCAAAACATAAATCATGATTGAGATTGGTATTTGTCCTTGTCAATTTGGGTGCTTGTGTTAATGCAACCTTTTACAACTAACTCTTCATCACCACCATAAATCAAGAAATGATCCTTTGTTCTTCTCAAGTACTTACAAATGTTCTTTACAATTATCTAGTGACCTTCAACAGGATCTGACTAGTATATTCTTTTCATGCTCAAAGCATACAAGACACAATGATGTGTATAAGAAAATGCATACATGATAGATCCAATTATAGAGACATATGGATTTTCACACATGTGTGTTCCTGTCTTCCAAAAGGATGGGACATTGAGTTCTAGAGAGTTTCATTCCATGATACATAGGTAAGTTTCCTCTTTATACTCTTTCACGATGAACCCCATCCACACTTTGTCAATGTCTACACTTTGACTTAGGCTACGAAGCCTTCCATATCTATCTATATAGATCTTGATCCCTAGAATCTATGATTTTCTTCGTTTTGAAAGTATTTTCCAACCAAGTACTAACTAAATATGGAGTAGGGATGTCATTCCCTGTAATTAGTATGTCATATGCATACAATTATGATCTAAAAAACCTCATTGCAAACACAAACTTCATATTCATCTGATGAAATTGAACAATTTGATTTTTTTTTCCATTAAAATGAAGATTCTAGCTTTTAGATGCTTGCTTCAACCAGTAGTTAATATTTGTATCTTACAAACCTTTCTAGATTCATTTGAAGTGATAAAACCTTTGTGTTTTGTCATGTACACACCTCAAGCAGATTCATGTTCAACAATGAAGTTCTACCATCTATATTCAGATCTCATAGTCATGATAAGATGCAGTGTAAAACATGTTCTTGATGTATTTAACTATTGCAACACGTTAAAAGGTTTCATCATAGTCAAACCTTGACCTTGTTTTAATCCTTTTGCAACCAACCGTCTTTTTTAGGTTTGTACATCACCATCCATGTTAGTCTTCTTCTCGAAGACCAATATGCACACTACGGATTTTAACCCTTTAGGTGGATCCACCAAGGTCCCAACCTTGTTGTTGTACATGAAGTCCATCTTAGATCTCATGGATTCAAGCTAGTTCTTAGAATTTGATTCCTTAATAGTCTCATTGTAGGTTGTTGGCTCATAATCATTCATAACCACCAAATCATCTTGTTGAGTCATGAGAAATCCAAACCTTTTTAGCTCCATATATGTCCTACTACACCTACAAGGTTCTTTTGCTACATTAAGAATTTGAGATTCCACCACAACTTGAGATTTTCCTTCTTTGATGCTTCAATTCTGCCTTGTTATATTTAAACTTCTTTGAGTTCTATTTTCCTCCCACTAGTTCCTTTGAAAATAAACTCCTTTATAAGTATATCAATAATCTTTGGAAAATATACTTTTTTGTCATAAGGAAATAAAATTAGTATCCCTTATTTCCTTAGGGTCACAATTTTTGGTCTAAGATTTTCAAAAAAATGGTTTCTTCACATAAGCTCCAATCCCCACACCTTCATGAAAGATACATAACAACATTTCTTAGTCCATATATCATATTTGTCTTTCAAATCAATATAGAAGATATGTTTTTAATTATAAACAATGCAATTTTTAAAGTATATCCCCTAAATAAAGTTGGAATATTAGCTAAATTGTCATTGATAGTTCCATGTCCAACGTGGCACAATTCATTCTTTATCATACAACATTATTTTGTGGTGTTCTAGGTGAAGTTAAATGTGATACAATACTACAATCTCTCTAAGGGTCTTAAAAGCTTGGGTAATATATTACCAACATATATTAGACCAGAGTGCGTTCATATTATTGACCAATTTATTTTGTAATTCATTCATGAATTCCTTAAACATTTGAAATGGATTTTGAGTTTTTCTTCATTGGATACACATACCCTAAATTATTAATATCATTTGTGAATGTGATGTGTATTGATATCCATTTCTAGAACTTGTATTGAATGACCCATATGCATCAATATAGATGAGTCCTACTAAGTTACTTATGCTTTCACTGTTACCAGTAAAAAGTTCTTATGTCATATTGACGAACAAGAAAAATTCACATGCCTCTATTTATTCAAATAGAACAAGTCTAGATATCCATATTTATGGGGTTAGAAAATGCGCTTCTCATTTATGTGCCATAGGTGACAATGCCATATATATTTTTGTCTAAGTCATAACATTTTAGCTTCTTGGTAGTTATGTTATACACTTCTATCCCTAGATCCAATTGTGAAGAGAAATCCTTACTATGAGAATCAGGATATATAGAGAGTCATATATATAGCCTTGTCTCAAGGTATGATGTACCAGAGATACAACATAATATAAACTAAACTAATGTTGATGGGCTTGAGGAGAGTAGGCTCAATTAGCTAACAAGAGAAAACAAATAATAGAAAATACCACTAACACTCTCCCTCAAGTTGGAGAGTACACATAGAGTATTATTATATTATCACACATATCTAGAAGGATGAAGGTGGAAGAGGCTTGGTGAAAGTATCAATAGTTTGTTCTCCAATCTTTACACATGGCTGAATGATCTTCTTGTCACAAATCAGGTCAGTCATGAAGTGACAATCAACCTCAATGTTAGTACTTTCATGAAAAAATGTTTTACTATCTATATGAATAGCTTCTTGATTATCACACTATAGAGTTGCTGGAGAAGAGAGAGGATAACCTAGTTTTTGAAGAATAGACGTCACCCATTGAATTCGTAATAGGCATGTGACATGGCACAATATTCTTCCTTTATACTATAATGAAACACAACATACTACTTTTTACTACTCAAACTGATGGAATGACCCCCAAGAGAATAAAGAATCCAGAAATAGATCTCATGTCATTCATATCTGCAGCCTAATCAACATCTACATAGTAGTTCAAAGATATATCTGAAGATTGTGGCTTCTTGTAAAGAAGACATCTACCAGGTTTACTTTTTAGATAACATATGATGTGTTGTACCTGACTAGTGGCAAGCAAGAGGTTTAGACATGTGTTGACTAACAATAGTAACAACAAAAGCAATAAGACTAGGTAATTGTAAGATAAATGAGTTTTGAACTGTGCATTAGTAGTGTTTAGGATCAGAAAAGGACTACCTCTAAGACAAAACGTTGTTGTGATAGTCCATGGGCAAAAAAACATGCTTAGAATTCAACATTTCAATGTCCTTCCAGAGGTCAAGGACATACTTCCACTGTGATAAATAAGTGTCGTGATGAGTAGTACTTCTATGCCCAAGAAGTAGCAAAGTTGTCCTAGATCCTTGGTATGAAAATGTTGTTGGAGTGCCTGTTTCAGTGCTGAGATCCCATGAGTATCACTGTTAGTGATAATTATATCATTAACATAAACAAAGAGGATGATGTATCTATCTTGAGAAGAATTTCTTAATAGACTATGACCAATAGATGATCTAGAAAAATCTGGGCTAGAATGAATTCCATTAAGTTTTGTAAACCCGTCCCATGCTGATTGCTTGAGACATACAAAGAGAGTTTAAGATGAAAAACTCTTTGGAAGACCCCCCATGAGTTGGACTATTTCATATGTAGTTCCTCCTTTAAATTACCATGAAGGAAGAAATTTTTAATATCATGTTGGAACATAGACCAGTCCATGCGAGTGGCAAGGGAAATTACAATTTTAACAGAAGAAATGTCTTGAGAAGGTCTCAGTGAAATCCACAAAATATGTTTGAATGAATCCTTTGTCAAAGAGCCATGATTTAATTCGTTCCACCTATCCATATGAATTAAATTTGATAGAAAATTTCTACCAAAAATCAACAATATTTTTGTCTAGAGGAGGCGATACAAGATCCCATGTCCTATTCTCACGCAAACATGTCATTTCCTCAAGCATTACAACTTTCCAATTAGGGTGCTGAAGGGCCTCATGGTAGTTTTTGGGAATCTAGATAGATCCAAGCTACTGGGAAATGGATTTAGCACTGTAGTAGGTATGAGATATAGGATGGAGAAGAGTGAAAGAGTGGATACCTTCCATGAGGTGTGCTCGATCCTCAAATGTGAGCATTGGTGACCATTCCTGTACTGAAGGAGGAGGAATGACATGAGGGTGTGGGATGGGTTCATAATCCACTAGGTCAGAAAGATCAAGCTCAATGAACTCAGTTGGAGGATGAGGTTGAGGAAAATACATACTTATCAGAGAGGATGTCAACAAAGAATAAAATACATCTCAAATTCATGAAAAGTAACATCTCCCAAGACATACATACAATAATTGCTTGGACTATAACAACGATAACCTTTTTAAAAGGTAGCATGGACAAGGAAAACCATTTTGATATAATGAAGTTTAAGTTTATCTACTTTTGGATCCAAGTTATGAACAAAATAAGTTCAACAAAAAACATGCATAGGAAGATGGAAAGCTGTTTGTGTGGGGAAAACAACCTAAAAGGGGTCTTATTTTGAAGAACAAATGATGGTTGTCAATTTATAAGGTAGCATGCTATGAGAATAGTTTCAGACCAATAAGCCTTAAGTAATTTGCCCTAAAACATAAGAGCATGAGAGATATCAAGTAAATGACAATTTTCATGTTCTGCCACCCCATTTTATTATGGGGTGTGAGTGCAGGAACATTGATGGATAGTTCCAATTCTAGAGAAAAAAGAAGATACCTGAGCCAAAACATATTCCAAAGCATTTTAGGTCCAATTTTTTTTAATAGATTTATTAAATTGTATTGAAATTTATAAAAATTCTAAAAAGCACCAACGATTTCATCACAAGATTTCAATTGATATAACAACATCATATGAGAGAAATCATCAACAAAGGTAATGGAATAACAAAATTCATTAAAATAGGTGGTGTGAAAGGGACTACATAACTCACTATGAATAACATCAAAGGTAGATTTAGAAAAAAGACTAGTTTTTCTAGGGAAAGAACTCATGTGATGCTTCCCAAACTCACATGAGCCATAAGGGAGACTTTTTAAACTAAACAAAGAGGGTTGCAGGTGTTTCAAATTCTCAAGAAAGGGATGACCATCATGTTGGTGAAGCTAAAGAGGTGTGCTCAGAAGAATAACATAAGATGTAATGAAATCACCAAAGTAATAAAGGTTACTAACTCTAGAACCTAAACCAATCGTCCAAAAAGTCTGAGAATCCCACATCTCAAAACCATGACTACCAAAGGTGACATTGAAAGTAAGGCATCAACTAACTTAGAAAAAACCATTAAAATAAAATGAAAATGAGTAATATAGTGAACAAATTGAAGTTTTAGACTAGGTGAGACACTAACACTACCACATTAATGAACAATTTTAGTGGACCCATCTGCCAATGTGACATATGTGGTAGGAATATGAGGTTCAGTGGAGGAAAGAAGGTGCCTAATACCAGTCATATGTCATGTGGCCCAAGAGTCAACAATCTAAGGATAAATAGATGCAGCATGGAGGTCTCCACATTACCTAGATTGGAGGCCAAATGCACCTAAGATGATACAAAAAATTGCATGCTCATAGAATGCCCAAATCTTATGGGTTGTGGAGGAGCATTTGGAGTGGCCTATAAGAGTTTTTCATAATTGGCTGAGAAGATGGTAACAAATTAATTTCTTGATCTCTAGGCAACATGGACAGTCCCAGTTTCACGACCGTGCCCACAGAGATGACTGTGCTTCTGAAAGCATTTCCGTCCAGATGGCCTAACTTGTTGTAGAAAGTGTATTGTGGCCTAGGGGGAGTTCAAAATCATGTCCTCATCCATGAAAAGTAACAAAAATGGCTAGCTACGATTCATGTGGAGTAGAAGACACATGGCGAACATCATATTGTTGGAGATGAGAGAAAACATCTTCTAGAGTGGGAAGGTTGTCATCAGCCCACATAATGCTGCAGACTAGAGCATAGGTTGGCTGAATACCATTAAAAAATTTGTCCATGACAAGATTGACCCACTCTTTGGATTGATCCTAAGAAGAGACAAGATGAAAATAATCAAGCTGTTGAGACAAGCTGACAATAGAATCAAAGTATTCATAAAGGGTCCTATCACCTTGATTTCACCAAATAATTTATCCCAAATTTTATAAAGCCTCAAAAGATTCTAATCCTACGTGTAGTGTCGATGGACAACATCCCAAAATTCCTTTGTAGTTTTGTAAAACACATACTTGGAGTTAATCGAAGGTTCCATGTTGTTCTATGGCCAAGTTTTGACTTGGCTATTGCCCCATTTCCATTTAGGGGCTTCCTCTTTGGGTTTTTCAAAAAATTTCACCTTTTCTCTGGACTCCACGATTGTTTGGATATAATTGATCTAGAGCATGTAATTATCTCAATTCAACTTTAATATGGAGTGAGGAAAATTGTCATTATAAAAAATGGTCCAAGGTAAATCTTATCCATCAACCATACCTTTAGAAAGGATGAAAAAGTCAAATCATTAGGACATCAGTGAGAAGGATATTAAAGTAGTCACACTAGTAGAACAAATATGGAGAAGGATATCACAATAGCATATTGACATAACAACTATGAATATGAACACTCACTGGTAACATGCACATTGAGAGAAGAAGGCCGAAAAGAAGCACGAATATACATGGAAATAAGACGACTGTAAGCACTATCACCTGAATGAAGCAATATGATAGGCAGAAAATAATAGATCCCTAACAATTAGTTCCAATCACCCATGTATGTAGAGAAAATATATGGGGAGGAAACATAAATAAAAGGAATAACCTGAGGTTGTTATAATTTTATTTTTAGAAATAAATCTCTTTTGTGTCAAGATCAACATGCCACCAATTAGATTCAGTGGGTGATAGAAGGGGAGGAGTATCAGTCAGGACCTCATGGAGGTTGCTATTCTAGAAAGCACCCAATCAAGAGGCCACATGTGAAACTTCAAAGGAGATGGTAACCTACAAATCCCTTACCAAAGATAAGGAAAATGTAAATAGATACCCCTAGAGACAACAACAAAAAAGATAGGCCATTGAAAATCACCACTTGATCAGAGGGCCGCAATGGTGGCTGACTCGAGAAACACCTAGTGGGCTACATTGGTGCGACGATGCACTAACACATGTCTGCTAGCCGTGCAACCATCAAATGCACACCACAAGTGTCACATGTGACCAAGCACCACACATGGGAAGTGTGTGATAGTGGGGAGGGTGTGGTGGGGCAGTGGCCCGGAGGAGGGGCAGAAGAAGAAGAAGAGGAGAAGAAGATAGAAGAAAAGGAATAATGACACAAGAAGAAGAAAATAAAGGAGGCCCCTTTTTGGAAATTAGGTGGCTGTTCTTGATATCATATGAAGAGAAATCTTTATTAATATTATTGTGGTTTATAAAGAGACTTATATATATCATTGACTCAAGGTATGATGTACCGAGACCCAACATTATATAAAATAAACCAATACTAATGGTCTTGAGGAGAGTAAACCCAATTAGCTAATACAAGGGAAAATAAATAATAGAAAATACCACCAACATTAATAAATATAGACGATAAGACAGTGGGACACTATCATAAAATATCCCATCCTCTGAAATAGAACATTATCCCTTCTTTATAAGAAATTTAAAACTATTCTTGTCTAAAAAAGATGCATAGATAATGTTTTCATTTATGGTCGGTATAGAATAGAACTTATCTAATACTAGCTCTTTGGACAAAGATAAAAATAATTTCCTACATATGTGACAAAAACTCTTGCTCTATTGGTAACACATAGTTCCACCTCTCACTTCCTTAAGGTTTTACTTCTTTTTAGATCCTTCATATTTGATCATATGTAAGATCCATATCTAGTATCCAATACTCATGATGAAGAAGAAGATAGTTTATCTCTATAACATATATACATGAAGTAGAGACCTTAACTCCCCTATTTCTTCTTCTTTAGTTCCTCTAGGTAGAAAGGGCAGTTCTTTTTCCAATCTCGAGGCTAGTACAAATTGCCCTCCTTTCTGACATCTCCTTTTACTTTAGGTGAAGAAGAATAATACTTTTAGATAGTATTAGACACTTTCTTTGTGTTTCCTTTTCTCTTGGAATTTCCTTTTCTTAGTTTACCATCAACACAAGGTTGGGCAAATACTTATTCATTTGAGGTTCAGTAGTTTTCATATGCCATGTAATTAAAAAAACTATTTTACAAAGTTTTTCATGCTGTCATTCATGACAAACTAACTGTAAGATTTTGGCAATGATTGCAAGATTACATATGTGTCCAAATCCTACTCTAAGGGGAAACCCTATCTCTCTAGGATTTCTAAATACCAAGTGAAGTTGAGCGCATGGGTCCCAGCTGGATCACCCTCAATGATGTTGTAGTTAAATATTTCTTGGAGGCACCATAGCTCTCTTATAAGGAATGGGACTCGACAAGGGATCCACTCCTTAATTATTAAGATACATGAATATACAAACCCCATTTGTAAAATGATAATATAAAATTTTATAGAAGTAAAGGGGTGCATGCCAATTTCTAAATAAGTATGGTAACGAACAAGAGTATTATAGAACCAAAAAAGTAGACTATTATAGAACTCATCATTGTTCAACATATGGTCCTCAAAGGAATTATAAAAGGAAAGGAAAATCTAAACTAGGTATATCAATTGCAATGGGAAGCCCGACTATGTCATAACTTCTCAACAACTAGACCTGAGAAACTTCTCCAAACTCTTGGTCCACATTCTTCTCATCTTCTGGGTGGTTTGGAGACTACACCCAAAATAAAAAAACAAAAGGAAATGGGAATCAATAAAAAACTAAGTATTTGCATTATAAAAACATTTGGACATTTAAAGAAAAATTGAGAAATAAAAATATTCCAAATATTTAATGCTCAAGTTGGTTAGATAGTTCAAAAGGAAGTATGCTCAAGAGATTAACTAGGTTATCTAGACGAGGCATTTAATTCCATACGATTACATTAAGAAATAAGAATTATTTCTTTGAAATATTATACTATTAATATCTCAATCAATAGTAGTGCATGTAAAATAATCAAACTAAGATGATTTCAGCAGGGTTGAGATCCATAATATATCAAGACAAAAGTTTTAGGTGGAAAACACACTCCTAGGTAGAAATAGGCAGGCCCTATATAAAAATGAGAGAATAAACACACTTTGAATGGAATATGGACGTCCTAATATATGATGGTATATAGGCACCTCTACTCTTAACTATATTTGTCTACTTGCATAAACAACAGAGAGACAAGAGTGTTTAGTCAATTTTAGTTTATTTGAGATAAAAGGGATGAGAACATCCATGTATATCAGATTTAGGTGAGGTGATCATACCAATGAATTCACAAAATTTTAATAACCAATCAGGGAGATAGAGAGTCTCAAACTGAAAGATTTTTCATAGATTGCAAGAATTAAGCAAATTATATACATATTCAAAAGAGATGCCTTATATGGGAAAATTAGGGTTTCAGTCAACATGATGACTAAAATAGATAGAGTGGACACACATACCTTAACTTTTATTGGTCAAGCAAGCCTGTTTCTTTATTGATAAGCAAACTTTGGGTATAGACTAATGTGCACCCCTACAACCAAAAACCTAAAAACATAAGAACCCCACTCCATTTCCATAGGGATAGAGTCAAAGAACCTAACTAAGGTATCCATTTCTCCACATAAAACACATAAAAAGCCTCCACACAAGGAGTGTGCAGGTGTCCTTCCATCAACAACTCCCCACAGGGAGGACAAAGAAAAACAAAAAGAACACTCATAGAAACATCTGCACATACTAAACCTTCAAACAAGAAGCATTTAGAAATTGGGACCATCTCTAAGAAGAAAGCTCCAGAAGGCAAACAATAACTCCATCATCCATATCAAATAGCATCAATTAACCTATCAAAATCAATGCTGGAGGTATCTTAAAGCTTATCATTCTTAGGTTTTTTCTTCTTTTTCTTTGATTTGGAGATTTCTTCATTAATCTTGAATATGTCCCACAAATCAGGTTCTGAATCAAGTAACTCACAATAAATGCCCTCACCTTCCATGTCATAATGGACCTTCTCTCTTTACTGGTAATTGAATGAGAGACTGAGTTATTGCATTACATTATCAATGCGTTGCAAGTCACCACCATAGTTAGTAGCATGACCTACATCTAACTCCCAATCCAAATTCAACCCATCCACACTCACTAACTGGTTTGAACAGAACATGTCTGGTTCCTTCAGCTGTAGAGCATTAGTTGAAAGAGATTTGGTGTTAGGTAGAATGTCATTTACCAACCCAAACTCTTGAATATTACCTTGGCATGGCTCATTTGAAGTATCACCTTCACCATCCCCTACACCATCCACAAATGACTGCCCTTGATGTGAACAAATTTCACTCCCTTTATGCTGACCAATACTAGTTGATGTATAGTTCTGGCTTCTGGGTGCTTTTGTAGAAGTTCCTATGGCATCCTCACTTGTTGAATGAGTTCTATCCCCGCCAGTCACATTGGCATAACCACTAACACCATCTGTGTGTTTCCTAAAATGGGATTGGAGATCACAACTAGGCACATCCTTACTCTTCGTCATAGGATAGGAACTAAGCATGTGCCCAAATCATTTACATACATAACATCCCAGTGACTTAGCTATAAAATTGACTTGTAACAACACTGGCTCATCATAAATCTCCACCAATGTAGCTTTGAGGAAAACTTGTTGTAGCTTCAAACTCCACATAAACTCTCACAGCACCAAGGCACTCAATAGTAGGTGCAGTGTCATCAAAATCCACTGGCCTCCCTAGAGTGCTAGAAATACTAGCCAATGGATCAAGAGTCGATGGAAGCCTAGGATTCTCAATCTTTACCCAAATAGGAGCATGTAAAAAGGATAGGAGAAGAAGGACCACTCTAGGACTCCACTCTTGAGTGACAATCAAGTTACCATCCATCACCCAAGACGCTTGATCGAAGATACACTCCCTCTCCTTTGTAGTAGGTAGCTTGATGATAAATTCTTCTTTTTTGTCAACTATGATATCAAACTTGTCACTAGGTCTCTAATAACTCTGAATCCATCCTGATAATTGACCTTGGAATCGTTTCCTACTAATGAACCTACTGAAAGGTACTCATTACAGTCTAAAATCGATCCACCTAGAGACCTTGGCAGGTTTCACCCAATTTGTAGAATAGGTTCCACAAACTCAATCACCACAACTTTTGCCTCCAATCAGCCTTGTCCACTTGCCGTTAGCCAGTCGTCTTGCGTCAATGGAGAGGATACAGTCATGGTCAAATGGCCTTTAGGAGGAGTGATGAGGGGGATGAGGAAATCAAAGCAAATGAGAGTGCTTCCAATCTTGCATCCTTCCTTTGGCTGTGAAGGGGGGACTTGAGGATTCTGTACCTCCGCCTGAGTTCGATCCTTTTCCTTGATGTCGTTGAGGAGGCAAAACCCTATAGTCATTGTAAATCTGGGAACCCTTGTGATGGATTCTCTCCATTAGTCTCTGTTGAACCAGATGGAGGAGACAATTTGTTTTCCTTTGGCACCTCCTTCCGCAACACCTCCTTCCCATCACGTTTCTGTTCAAATTAGATACTTATGTTGAAGTTATTTGAATATCTTGAAATACATAACACATACCTTAACTTAGATTCTAGATCAAGGTAAAACTCCTACTATCTACCAATCATGGTTTCCACACACATACATATTATTTTCATAAGTTGGGGTTCATATATTCATTAACTAAGAAACCCTAAAAGTCAATTCTTGGAAACCTTCAAATTATACCTTGAAACCACATGATCTAGAAAGATATTTTTTCTTTAAAAATAGTTTATTATATTTTTTTAATATCCCAATAATTAGTTATACATTCTATAAGATATAATGAATACTAACTTATTAAATGAAATGTTTCCAAAAAATACTAAAATTCCCTCACATGTAAATTTAGGTCATGCAAGTGTGATAGGGTGAAAATGTAAAAGATTAATGTGGGAACAAAGTAATAATCAAAATTGTACTATGCAAAAAGGTTGTCCTCCCTTGAGAAGGAAACACAGAAATAGAGGAAATCTACTTGGTAGAATCATAAAATCAAGGAGGGGATTGTTCCTCCTCCTGTGTCCTATATGTTGGAATAAGTAGATCTTCTAGCTGTGAATCCAGGTAAAGCTTCATACCTTTACACACCCATGATTCATTTCAGGCATATTTGTGAGGTCATAGCAGACCTGGGGAGCCCAAGCCCAAGGCATAAGGTAATTAGTGACCGAATATGGCACATCCTCCATGGAGACCAGAGAGCATGGAAACACTTAAGGTACTTGGACGAAAAATGCAAAAAAGAAAAGAAAAGGAATGGGAAGAGGGTGGTACCAAGAGTCTTACACAGGGGTGAGTTGGGTGTTGGTAAAGTGAGGATGTCATAGGAAGAAGAAACCATCAAATATGAAGAAGATTCAAGGCATACAAATTTGAGGGGTTTTAGGAAATTGGACCCACAAGGGTGTGTGGAAAAGATCAAAGAACTTGTACATATATTTATTTAGGTGTGGGGTTTAGTGTTTAAAGCCTATAAGCTTCACCCCAATTCAATGGCATCCATTCGTATAGGGTTAGGGAGGCATTTATAAATTTTTGGTATATAGGGCTAGAACTTGTAAAGAGTGAGACCCGATAGAGGATCCACTCTTCACTGAATTGAAGAATTATTCCATCCAATCCCAAAAATACCAAAAGGTAAGAAGGAAAGGAGGAATTTCATTCATTTCTCAAATGGTACATATTACAGAGCATGATAATGAATAAGCAACAGAAACAAAACTATTACATAGTTACAAAATTTTCTTTGTACAATAATTCCTCACCATATAAGGCGGGACAAAAAAATAAAATAAAAAGTATACCCCTAAGAACACATAAGGCCGGTTGCATAGGGCAACAAACTAACCCAAGCTATCCTTAATATCCATGTCCATATATTCAATCTTTTAGCATCTTTGTCTTCTAAAGTACCTAAACCTGGGTGGAAGGGAACATCACCCAAAAAATAGGAAACAAGGTATAGGGGTCAGCAAAGAGCCGAGTATGTACATATAATAAACACTTTGGGCATTATATAGGATTATAAGTGCAAAAAGAGATGTTCCCACAAGAAGTGGGCTATATGCAATTAGGTAAGTTCAAAAGGAATACAACAAAAGAAATGAGCCATTTTAAATCTAGATTACAAGGATGATATTAAAGAGTGTCTTGCCATATCAATCAACCACAGATTCACATTAAAACAACAAATATTTGCATGCATAACAATGTAGACTAAATATACCTAAAACATGGCCATAACACCATAAGATCATGGCCTAAAAATAAATAAGGGTGAAAACGCACACCCCAGGTGGAAACACATGTCCTATATAAGTACGGTTGTATATAAGTACCACTATTTTAGATATTCTAGTCAAACATGTAGCATGCATAAAAATAGAGAGACAAGACTAGTATTTCAGTCAATTTTTCATAAAAAGGCAATCGTAGCAAGTGGGGTACAACTACCCTTATAAACAAGGTAGTCCAAAGCTCCAGAACGATATAATGAGTCAACATCAGGAAATATAAATGTTCAAGAATTTAGATTTCATAAGGAATAGCAATATAAAAGATGCCTCATTAAAAGTAGGTTTTAGTTAAATAATGCCCAAAATAAAATAGAGGATGTACATACCTTATGATCAGACCTAGATATTCGATAACACCTCCTAAGCACAGGGTCAGGGTTGTCTCAACCCAGTCATAGTATGTGTGCATTCGATTAATATAATATGC
Organism: Alisma plantago-aquatica; assembly: GCA_963693085.1. NCBI lineage: Eukaryota > Viridiplantae > Streptophyta > Magnoliopsida > Alismatales > Alismataceae > Alisma > Alisma plantago-aquatica. The sequence continues at coordinate 973,824,585 of OY856411.1, forward strand.
ATTAAATCTTTTGCTTAGAAATTGTACCTACAGTAGGTTGCAAATCTGGGTGTGAAACCTATCCCCATAAATCAATCATATTTTTCTAATTTCAAAAATGTATATATATGCCCTATTTGGATAAACGAATATTTTCTTATGAATTTTACAAGTTTAAATCATTTCTGGCTAAATACAAAATTGAATTCTGAAATGACAATTTTGCACCTGAATGAATATGCGAATCCTCAGGGTTCGTTGTCATATGGACTATAGAGAAATAAATAGGGGACCTAAGTTCGGTCAGCAAAGTCAAACGAGACTAAAATTACCAATATGCCCCCATGGGCGTGACGTTGATATGTTGGCCACCATGGGCTGAACTGGACTTTCGTCCCAGGGATTGAAATCCTATATTCAGTGCCATGGCTGCTCTAAAAAGCTTGAGCCATGGTACAATTCCTACGCTCAGAAACTCCTGGCGAGAGGCAAGAAAGCACGCCGACTTCACCTGTCACACCCCGATCTCACACTAACCTCAATCCACGAGATTAGGGCACGACGGAGGGATTACTCACAAGCCAAACCTCTCATAACTTTTTAAAACATTTTAAAGACATTAAAAAGATAAACTAATTTATGTTGTAAAATGAAGCTAAACAATCTGCGGAAGCATTTTTATTAAACTGACTAGTAATATAAACAAAGTCTACAACATATTACATTATCCGACATAAAATAAGGCATACCAGTTAATTTACATCTTTATACACATTCTCTCTCACCCACACCATGTCCTAAGGATCGAGGGGAAAGGACTAAGAGACCTCTAACTACTAAATACATAAACCTTCTACAGACTAAGCGTTAGGATGAAAGGATCCTCCAGATTCCTGTGATGTTGATGACCTGAAAATGTTTTGAGTAGAGGTATGAGCCTACTCGCTCAGTGAATAATATTTCACTTAGCCATCTTCGGATAACTCCATATTTTACATTTAACAGGAATATGTGAATAAATTAACAAACTGAGCAGTTCTAATTAAACAATGCAATTATTGCAGGAAAGTATACTGAACATTTAAATAACAAGTATTATAAATTCTAAATCTGAACATACACAAGTTTCATATTAATCTATCTTAATTTTAAGTGATCATCTTTTAACTTATGCCCTGATCATATGCAGTGTACTCTGCATATAAAGTCTCGTAGAGAACTACGAACCCACCGTACAAGACTTAGCGACACACCCGGGAAATGCTAAGTCTGACTGCCAGCCTGGTCTGCGTCAGGACTCTCAGGCGCTCAAGGGCCTCACTGCACTCTCAAAGAGTGTATTCTAGACTCCTCCTCTAACCTGAGTACACAGGCGGAGAGTCTGGGTTACCACCGTGACACACGCACGGATTATTGTTGAATAACCCCTATTTACTCCAGTGCCACCGTGACACACGCACGGATTATTATTGAACACTGCCTCTCTGTCCTCGTGCCACCGTGACACACGCACAGATTATTGTTGAACATGAGCCACCGACCATCTAGACACACGCTAGGTAGGTCGTTTCACCCCTAAGGCACAGACCTCCAAAAGGGGTTCTACGGTGTCAGGGCATCTAAGTCTAACACATTTTATTATAACAAGAAAACTCTTATAACATTGTGTCTCTCTCTCTCACATATTCGACTACTGGAATATACTGTAATTCTGCAATTCACTAGCTGAAACTAGAAATTCAACTTTCATAACATTTCTATATATAGTGCAACAACTATTCACTTATATCGCAATAACTCATAACTCAGCTATGCTTTCATGCAAATAGATTCGTTCACTGTAAATAGATTTCATATCTATTCCACGTCTCTATACTGATTTCATATTACTGAACATTCAAATATACTGTATTGAAAGGAATACTCAATCTGAAATACTTTATCACATTTATTCGCATCTTACTGAAATTACTCGTAAAGCATACACATTTATTTTACTAATCATTTCATTTCATTTGAACTATGCAAATTAAAAGTCTAGGGATGATAACTATTCTCGACATCCGAGTAATCTCTATTACCCACATATACACATAAACATCATTTTCATATATGCAATATCTACAATTAAATGAGTTAAACCTTGATAATTAAGTGAGATAATACTCACCCAATTCGGTGTGTTCGTATACACCGAAAACGTCCACAAACACGCCTAATTCTGCTTTTCTGTAACTTTGCACGCCGTGCAACCGATCTGCACGCCGTGCAACTGATCTGCACGCCGTGCCAACATGTGCAGAAACAGAAATCTCATTGAAGATGAACTCGATAAAAAACTAAGTCTTGGATTAAGCTACGGATTCTAATTCTATCCTCAAAACCGAACTCCGTTCTGGTCTTACCTTGCTCTTTCGTGCGCCAATCGAACCCCGATTCAGACCTGTTCAGACCTGCTGCAATCGAACAGTACCCTGCACACCCGTACAGGTAGGAGAAGAGCTCGATTGAGTTCATGGTTGTTGGCTACGGAACTTCACTCGGGACTCGTGCTTAGACCTCGAAGTCAACTGCCATTCCGAAAGCTTAATTGCACCAAGTTGCTGTTGGATCAGACCTGCTGCACATAGCAGTAGCGTCACACACACACAGGAGGAAGACAAACAAAAACCAAGAGCTGCTCACGGCTGGGGGGCTGTGGATTGATCATAGTTCTCAAAGACGAGCTCAGGGGTGACGCCTATTGTTGCTGCTCGCACCCAATCGGCCCCTGGCCGTGGTTGCAGCAGCTGCTGCTACACAAACTGAATGGGGCGCTGGCCCTAGCTGATTAGGGCATTGCTACTGTTGGCCGCGCTCAACTGGTCGGGGCACCATGGTTTCCTATTTGAACCTCAAGCCGAAGTCGGGGTGAAGTTCTGGTGCTGCCTCTCACCCTAGAGCTCCTGGCCAGAGCCGTGCAGCTTGGCCGCCGGCTGCCCAAAGCAAGCCGCAAGGCTGTAGGTAGGTGCCACTGCTGGGGCACGCGATAAGGAGGAAGGAAGGAGGACGGTGGGTGGCGGAGCTCAATCGGCAGCTATCATGCCCAAAATCGCCTCCGGCTCTTCACTTCCACTGGATCGGCTCTTCCTGGGCACCGCTCAAGCGGCCCTGTTCTATTGCTCACGAATAAAGAAAGGTTAAAGGAAAAAAAAACAGCCGACCCATTTAAAGAGATAAAGATCAATTAAATGGTTAAATTGCATCTTTAACCCATTGGTCTTGAAATTGTCATAACTCTTGCCTCGAAGTTCCAATTCAATTTTTTTTTCTTTTTGCAAAGTTTCAAGCGCGAGGTTCTCTACACCCTCAAAGCAAGAAATAATCCTGATTGGATTGTCTTTCCTGATCAAAGCACTAAACACGTCAGTGAGTACTTAACTCAACTCAATTAACCTAACGATCATCATTTCTATTATCATTAATTACCTCAGATGATTCAATCTCAACTACTGATTCACATATTAGCTTATCATAATTATTAGCTAGTCACAACTGGTCAATGAACTAATTGCATCTTAAGTACTTTTATTCAACTTAATTAAATTAATGATGCACTAAGCTCTGTGCTTACTAGTTAATCATGGAGTGGGTCATAACAATCTCCCTCCCTTATAAGAATTTCGTCCCGAAATTCCTATAAGAGAAAAGGAAACTTGTTACGCATATCTAACCCAAAACTCCCATGTGGCTTCCCCTAAGTTGTGGTTTCTCCACAAAACCTTCTCTAAAGGTATCTCACGATTCTTAAGTTTCTTGATCCTCAGATCAGCTATTTGTATTGGTCCCTCAACATAGGACACATCTGATCTAATTCCAGATCAAACCACAAAACATTGTCTTTGTAGAACTGTTATAACAGTATCTCAATTTATGGTAATTACTGAGAAATTATCATACTATACATGCAGAAAAACTAAAATTCTTAAATAAACAGAATGCATGTCAATTTGGTACTAAAATAAAATCATGCAATTTAACTGTTAAACATCACTATATCTCATACTGAAAATTGATATCAAAATACTTGATTCATCGTACACCCTATCCTTAGGGTTTCATTTGCCTTATTCATTCATCACATGCCAACACCCTACTCTTAGGGTTATCTCATTCACTAGTCACATGGCAACACCCTACTCTTAGGGTTTCCGTTATCTCATCTGTTTGATTGCAGTTCAAATCACAATACGGTATCATTCTAGAACTGGCAGAGCAGTATATTCAAAATCATTGTAATTACTGAGTAATCTTTATATCATGCATGCAGGCAGATTAAAAATTCATAAATATTCCAAACTCAAATCAATTTTGGCACATACATACTGAATTCATGTAATTCAACATCTTGTTACATCAATAAGAGTAGTTTACTTCACCTATAAGAAACCATCTGTAATATTTTTCAATTATCTGAAATTTCTCGAAGAACGTGCATATTAACCAAATTCCTGGTTTGTGCATCACATAACTCAATTAAGAGTTGCTTACAAATCATAACACAAATAATTAATAGTACTTAAGAATTTCTAATGATATCTCAGAGAAATTTGCCAATTCATGTAAATGTTAAGTCACACACATTAACATAACAGGAAGCATGCAACTAGATTTATTCGCATTACCTAATGAAATCATGTACCTAATGATTTACCAAATTTGTATTGCCTGGGTTTATATTCAAATCGAACCATTATCAGTTGTGTATTTCTAAACTCAACATTCACACTAAGCAAACTCTATAAGACTTAAATGTTCTTCCCAACTTCCACTGAGATGCATAACACATGCTCTCAGCATGTCCTTAAGAGTCTGAATGGTTCTCTCAGACTGACCATCCGTATGCGGGTAAAAAGGTTGTACTGAATCTTATCTTTGTGCCCGAAGCACGATGCAACTGTTTCTACAATCCTAGATGTGAACTTAGGTTCTCAAAATGACATGATTGAAATTGGATTACCAAGCAACCTAATTATTCCATCCATGTATATCTTAGTCAAGTTTCGAAACATCAAAGGTTGACTTAATATGAAGAAAGTAAGCAGACTAAATTAGTCTATCCACAATCATTCATATCAAATCATAACCTCTAGGTGTCTTGGGCAACCCTATCACAAAATCCATTGTGATATGTTCCCATTCCCATACAGGCATAGAAAAAAGATTACAAGGTAGCTGTAGATTTCTAGGGTTCAGCCTTAACCTACTGACACACACTACTTCTAACCACGTACTCAGCTACATCCTTCTGCATATCTGACCATCCATTTTAACTTCTTGAGATTCATATACATCTTAGTGTGTCTTGAAAGCATAGCATACATCAATACATACACTTCCATAAGAATCTTTTCTTTCAACTCACTATCTCGAGGTACACACAACATGTCATGCTAATACAACACCTTATCATCTTAAAAACTTAAACTCTGGTCTCTTTTCCTCCTATCATGTCATGCATGGTCTGGTTTAACTCACTATCACCCTATTGTAGTTCCTTGATCTGATCATAAGAAGTAGGCTTAACTTACATCTGTACAATCAAATCACTCTGTGTTGTCACCCCTAAGTCTAAGTTCAACTCCCACATTTCTACTAACAGGTCTCTATTGAAACCTGTCATAGAGAATGCATTAGCTGTTGAACTTGACTTTCTGCTGAAAGCATCATTCACCACATTCTCTTTACCAGGGTGATAATCTATTGTCACATCATAAAGATAGTGACGCCATGTCTTAAAAACATGAACTACGTCAGCTATCTTCAGACCATATATCGGATAATACTCCGCATTCTATGCTACTTTCTTATTGTTTACATTTCAGTTTTATGTTTTACTCTTTTCTCTAAGTCATTTCATGTTGTTCATGTACCATTCATATTAGCTACCTATAAACCCTAGATCACTATCAAGGCCAGCTTACTTTTCATAGATCAAATCTCAAGGTCTTATTTTACAGAGATACTAGTATTCAGGGTTAAACCACTAGTGATATCCCTTGAACTATTTCAACTCTAATCATTCTAGGGTTTGGTCCTTATCAGTAACATAGCATTATTGTGTGTGGGTGTGGTCGATCATATAGATCAATTTGAGCTGCTTGGGTCAATAGCATATTAACCCAATACTCAACTTTAATTATACTGGCTGAAAATTCAGTTTTCACAATAGTTTCTGTAATTCGTTTATTAAATAGCTAACAGAAGCTCCAAAAATTCTGGAAATTTTATATTTTATACCTAATGAAGTTTCAGATCTCCAGTAAAAATTGGAGATCATTTCTTATTACCAATAAATAATTAAAAATCAAACAGTGCACTGCTATATTGCAGTCTGCAGCAGATTCGGTCGAGTTGTAAACTCGGCCGATAAACAGGTCAGAACATTCTTCAAAAATTCTGATATTTTCCAATGTTGTTTACATTTTATATATCCAAATCATATCCAAATTTGGGCTAAATCAGAGTTACACATAAAATACTAAAAAATCATTTACTGAGACACTTTACTTATCAAATTTTGTGTTTATGTATCATCAAAACCCTATTTTGGGCCGATTAGGGTCTATGCTTCTCAAACCTTAACTCTCAAGACAAAAGAACACTTAGACTTCTTATCATAATTAAAACATCCTAGTGTATATACATTCTCACTATGTTACGGGTCTAATTCAACCAGAGTCTATTCTTATTTTACTGTTAATAGGAGTCATTAGATCCCAGTAACGCATCCTGCCAGCCGGACCAGGCCGAACCTGTAGTCCTGAAGCCAAGAGCTACTCGAGATTAATCAACCCCTATTAATCTTAAACATGTGGAAAGAATATCCACTTCGGACAAACTCATTTATACATAATTTCGGGTCTACCTTAATACAAAGAAAACAAACATTAAACAATTCACTTCATGACACAACAATATAAAAGAATCATATTTACTTTACAAATTGAAAAATCTAATTTCATGCATATAAAAGCATTTCTAGTGATCTTTAAATCAAATAAGCAATAATAGACAAGAGTTGAATCGCATCTTATATGTAATTTCTTATTCATACATTAGTCTCTTATCTCATAATCCTAAGATTTCTAGGGTTTCTCTCTAGCCTATCCTTCCTCTGCATACCTGGCCAGGATATTCAGAGAAGAATAGACATAGTATCTTGATACTGGTCAATCTAAGTACTCAGACACCTGGCCAGGGCATCTAAACACTCAGACCTCCCAGAGCTAAAGACATATCACTTCTTATTTTCCTCACTTATAACTTTATCTTTCGATCCTAATTATTCTTGATAACTCAGCTTAAACTCTCAACTTGATTCTCGTGACCACGTCATCTTCCTACCATCTGCAATAATATAACAGAACACTTCCTGTTATAAAATTGGAGTTAGAAGGAAGACACTTAAGTCCTAATCCTATTGGTCTCTTGTCGTCCCCTGACCTTGACTTAGAGTATTCAAATACTCAACCTATGCTCTGATACCAAGTTGTCACACCCCGATCTCACACTAACCTCAATCCACGAGATTAGGGCGCGACGGAGGGATTACTCACAAGCCAAACCTCTCATAACTTTTTAAAACATTTTAAAGACATTGAAAAGATAAACTGATTTATGCTGTAAAATGAAGCTAAACAATCTGCGGAAGCATTTTTATTAAACTGACTAGTAATATAAACAAAGTCTACAGCATATTACATTGTCCGACATAAAATAAGGCATAACAGTTAATTTACATCTTTATACACATTCTCTCTCACCCACACCATGTCCTAAGGATCGAGGGGAAAGGACTAAGAGACCTCTAACTACTAACTACATAAACCTTCTACAGACTGAGCGTTAGGATGAAAGGATCCTCCAGATTCCTGTGATGTTGATGACCTGAAAATGTTTTGAGTATAGGTATGAGCCTACTCGCTCAGTGAATAATATTTCACTTAGCCATCTTCAAATAACTCCATATTTTACATTTAACAGGAATATGTGAATAAATTAACAAACTGAGCAGTTCTAATTAAACAGTGCAATTATTGCAGGAAAGTATACTGAACATTTAAATAACAAGTATTATAAATTCTAAATCTGAACATACACAAGTTTCATATTAATCTATCTTAATTCTAAGTGATCATCTTTTAACTTATGCCCTGATCATATGCAGTGTACTCTGCATATAAAGTCTCGTAGCGAACTACAAACCCACCGTACAAGACTTAGCGACACACCCGAGAAATGCTAAGTCTGACTGCCGTCCTGGTCTGCGTCAGGACTCTCAGGCGCTCAAGGGCCTCACTGCACTCTCAAAGAGTGTACTCTAGACTCCTCCTCTAACCTGAGCACACAGGCAGAGAGTCTGGGTTACCACCGTGACACACGCACGGATTATTGTTGAATAACCCCTATTTACTCCAGTGCCACCGTGACACACGCACGAATTATTGTTGAACACTGCCTCTCTGTCCTCGTGCCACCGTGACACACGCACGGATTATTGTTGAACACGAGCCACCGACCATCTAGACACACGCTAGGTAGGTCGTTTCACCCCTAAGGCACATACCTCCAAAAGGGGTTCTACGGTGTTAGGGCATCTAAGTCTAACACATTTTATTATAACAAGAAAACTCTTATAACATTGTGTCTCTCTCTCTCACATATTCGACTACTGGAATATACTGTAATTCTACAATTCACTAGCTGAAACTAGAAATTCAACTTTCATAACATTTCTATATATAGTGCAACAACTATTCACTTATATCGCAATAACTCATAACTCAGCTATGCTTTCATGCAAACAGATTCATTCACTGTAAATAGATTTCATATCTTTTCCACGTCTCTATACTGATTTCATATTACTGAACATTCAAATATACTGTATTGAAAGGAATACTAAATCTGAAATACTTTATCACATTTATTCGCATCTTAATGAAATTACTCGTAAAGCATACACATTTATTTTACTAATCATTTCATTTCATTTGAACTATGCAAATTAAAAGTCTAGGGATGATAACTATGCTTGACATCCGAGTAATCTCTATTACCCACATATACACATAAACATCATTTTCATATATGCAATATCTACAATTAAACGAGTTAAACCTTGATAATTAAGTGATATAATACTCACCCAATTCGGTGTGTTTGTATACACCGAAAACGTCCACAAACACGCCTAATTCTACTTTTCTATAACTTTGCACGCCGTGCAAACTGATTTGCACGCCGTGCAACCGATCTGCACGCCGTGCAACTGATCTGCACGTCGTGCCAACCTGTGCAGAAATAGAAATCTCATTGAAGATGAACTCGATCAAAAACTAAGTCTTGGCTTAAGCTACAGATTCTAATTATATCCTCAAAACCGAACTCCGTTCTGGTCTTACCTTGCTCTTTCGTGCGCCAATCGAACCCCGATTCAGACCTGTTCAGACCTGCTGCAATCGAACAGTACCCTGCACACCCGTACAGGTAGGAGAAGAGCTCGATTGAGTTCATGGTTGTTGGCTGCGGAACTTCACTCGGGACTCGTGCTTAGACCTCGAAGTCAACTGCCATTCCGAAAGCTTAATTGCACCAAGTTGCTGTTGGATCAGACCTGCTGCACATAGCAGTAGCGTCACACACACACAGGAGGAAGACAAACAAAAACCAAGAGCTGCTCACGGCTGGGGGGATGTGGATTGAGCATAGTTCTCAAAGACGAGCTCAGGGGTGACACCTATTGTTGCTGCTCGCACCCAATCGGCCCCTGGCCGTGGTTGCAGCAGCTGCTGCTACACAAACTGAATGGGGCGCTGGCCCTAGATGATTAGGGCATTGCTACTGCTGGCCGCGCTCAACTGGTCGGGGCACCATGGTTTCCTATTTGAACCTCAAGCCGAAGTCGGGGTGAAGTTCTGGTGCTGCCTCTCACCCTAGAGCTCCTGGCCGGAGCCGTGCAGCTTGGCCGCCGGCTGCCCGAAGCAAGCCGCAAGGCTGTAGGTAGGCGCCGCTGCTGGGGCACGCGATAAGGAGGAAGGAAGGAGGACGGTGGGTGGCGGAGCTCAATCGGCAGCTATCATGCCCAAAATCGCCTCCGGCTCTTCACTTCCACTGGATCGGCTCTTCCTGGGCACCGCTCAAGCGGCCCTGTTCTATTGCTCGCGAAGAAGAAAGGTTAAAGGAAAAAAAAACAGCCGACCCATTTAAAGAGATAAAGATCAATTAAATGGTTAAATTGCATCTTTCCCATTGGTCTTGAAATTGTCATAACTCTTGCCTCGAAGTTCCAATTCGATTTTTTTTTCTTTTTGCAAAGTTTCAAGCGCGAGGTTCTCTACACCCTCAAAGCAAGAAATAATCCTGATTGGATTGTCTTTCCTGATCAAAGCACTAAACATGCCAGTGAGTACTTAACTCAACTCAATTAACCTAACGATCATCATTGCTATTATCATTAATTACCTTAGATGATTCAATCTCAACTACTGATTCACATATTAGCTTATCATAATTATTAGCTAGTCACAACTGGTCAATGAACTAATTGCATCTTAAGTACTTTATTCAACTTAATTAAATTAATGATGCACTAAGCTCTGTGCTTACTAGTTAATCATGGAGTGGGTCATAACATCACCCCTTCGCCCTGGACTCACAGAGCTTCTGCTCAGGTCCTTTGGTTGCTGGAGTCGAGGGCGAGTCCCATTGAGGGGATGGCCACAGATGGCCCTGGCGAAGATGAAGTGAGGGGAAAACTCGTGAGCATAGCCTGGAATGCTAGGAGTCAGTAGTGAAACACCTCACAGGGAGGTTCACAAAGAAGTAGGAAAGAGGAAGGCCGATGGTGTCAGGAGCCATAGAAGACCATCGCTGACCAGACGAACGACACTCGTCGTGATAAAACCAAACACCCAGCCAGGGAATCTAGTGGGCATATCAATCACAATTGGAGACATCTTGTAGTCCAAGCGTAGATGATAAAATTGAGACATTCACTGAATTGGGTGTGTTGTGGGACCGAGCACAAAAATACCAATGAAACACAAACGACGGCCAAAATAGGGGAATGAAGAGGCACCATGTCAACCGAGCAAACCAGGCAATGACAAAGCAAGGTGAGTACACAGACAAAATGGAGGAGTGTCCTAGATGGTTACCTCACTAATAATTGAACCAAGGAGAAGGATCCCAATAGCTACCCACCATTCTCACAGGAGAAGGAGACCAACATCGGCAGCAGCTCCAAAGCACCAACACGAACAATTGACCAAAGAGGACGGATGAGGTGGCACCAGAGATCGATTCTAGAATGGAAGAGGCAAAGTGGAGGCACCAGAGTGGGAGTTTCGATGAGTTTGGAAATTGGTAGCGGCGGCTGCTCAGGGGGTAGAAATAGGCATTTTCACCTCAGGGTTCTTTAGAGGCCAAGTAAGGGGTCGATGGGCTCGCGTGTATGTGCAAAGTTTGTTGGGAAAGAAATCACGATGAATTGGTGACTAGTTTGATCACGGGGCGACCGGGTGATAGGTGTGCACTACTACCATCAAAATTGCACAAAAGATGGAGGTAGGGGACGACTGAGTCCTGCTACCCGGCCTGAGCCGCTCGCAAGAACGAAACCGGTCCTTGGACCAAGGTCCACACTGTGACAAATGAAATTGAGTAAATCGATCCAAACTATATGCTAAAAACATACATAGTGTATTAGGGTTTAGTTAAGGGTGCATTTGATATCCAAATGACCCCAAATTTTGAGAGTTGACTAATTAAGATGTGAGGAACCCGATTATAGGCTTAGAATTGGGTTTTGAGGTTACTTTGGCAGTAATTTTACCATTGTGCATTAATCATTCAATTAATGTGATGAAGTTAGTCTAATAGTCAATTATGGTGAAACCATCACCTAGAATCGATTCCCATCCTATTTGATATCCAAAAGTATCATAGTTCACAAATCTAGGGTCAAGTAATCTAGATTATCATTATTGTTAATAAGTTTCCCAATTCAGGTACTAAGGTAGCAATATCATATGACTTCATCTCTAAGGATCCCTAAATGAGTCAATCTAGGGTTTGAAGATCAAAATATGGTTTCATTCATGCTAACACAGTGAAATTTAGATATTCAAATGTAGTCAACTGAAAAAGGGGAAGGAAGATTGGTTATTCACATAATCGAATAAGGGCCTAGAAGAACGGATGACTAGCCTATGTGTCTAGAATCGAGTATGTTACAACACCACCCCTTAAAGGGGATTTCATCCCCAAAATCCATCCACCGCTAGTCATGAGTGCTAAGACATAATTGTAAACTAATCTGAGATCTCCAGTGTACTCAATATGGTGGATTGTTGTACAACACTCAATATCATACTTATATCCAAAACTCCATGGTTAACCCACATAATTTCATGCATCAAGTCCCCACCATTTCCTTGTATTCTAGGATGGGCTAGCAAACTTTTTACACAAAGACACATATTATCTTAATGGTGCTACGTTCATAAAGATTGCCTAAATTGTTATGAATGTTTTTTTATCCACTTACAAGAACCATGTCCCAATACAAATGAGGTACTAGGTTGTTCTACCGATCCTCATCTTCCATCACGTAATTATGAATGACCAATGTTCATATACAAATTTCCCAATAGAACCATTCATATTGTGAGCGCTAAATTGGTGGACTACACTTGTGTATAAACATCAATCCTCAAGCACCATGATTCCTATCATTATTACTACTAAGTAAAATTTCTTATCAACGTCATCATTATCATCATCATCATCATACAAATAATCATCATCATCATCATCATCATCATCATCATCATCATCATCATCATCATCATCATCATCATCATCATCATCATCATCATCATCATCATCATCATCATCATCATCATCATCATCATCATCATCATCATCATCATCATCATCATCATCATCATCATCATCATCATCATCATCATCATCATCATCATCATCATCATCATCATCATCATCATCATCATCATCATCATCATCATCATCATCATCATCATCATCATCGTCGTCGTCGTCATCATCATCATCATCATCATCATCAATATTATTATTATTTATAATAGTCGCTTTATGTATGCCGTGCACATATGTTTAGCCTCCTACCAGTATTAGGGTTATATCTTTAATTGAATTTATTTATAGATTTTATAAAGAGAAAATCATGATGTGTTACATGACTAAGACAACAATTATACTTTAATAGGCATAGTAGGGTTGATGTCTAAGTTTAGGGTTGTGTTTTCCAATGGATTTTCTCATTCATATATGAGTACTATAGTGTGCTGCATGCAACTTATTGAATTTCTCATTCATGAGTTAACTTTACACATTACATTATACATGTTTTGATTAATGTGTAGTCAGTCCCCTTACACCCCTATTTATTAGGATCACAAGGGAAATATTCAGAAATTCCAACATACTCAGTATGTTCACCCTAGCCTATACTGTATAGTCACCCTTACCATATAATTATTAGTAATATGGGGTATATGATATTATTTTGATCTTCTATGTGAAAATTTACTTTTACCCCTATCTGACATAAATACATCCTCTAAGAATAACTCAAGATAAAATTTTAAATCTATTTTAATCATTTAAGTAACATGTAGGATGGTATGATTAGCAAGGCTCATCTAGAATTCCCGATTTGGTAGCCTCTACATATGTTTGACATTATTCCTAGGTGTTACCCAAGTTTTACTATTTGTAACTGTTATTAATCAGGATCATTCCTCAAGTTAGTTTGATTCCTAATGAATAAATCGTACGAGACTCCACCCCTTAAAAGGCTTAAACTATAACTTAGTGCGTAACCTAGGGGAAAAAGGGTGGATCCACTAGGTCTGATATATATATATGTATTTGAAACTAACTATGTCAGTCTTAGGCCTAGGGTATTAGGGTTGAACATGCCAACCAAGGGTACTTCACTAAAGAGATTCTCTACTAATCAACTTTCTTATGGTGGTGACTTGGTTCCAAAAACCATCGATAAAATCTGAGAACATTTCTTTTGTACATATAAATCAATAATGAAAATAAGTTTGACGATGCAAAACTTGCGGTGAAAATCCAAAATTGGTGCCAAAATCAACTAGAGAACCAATTCAACCACCACATGCTATTATTGTACCATCACATCCTTTTACTTAAAGGGTCTAATCCTTCAGACCACATAGGGCAATTGACTACACCTCAACTATGTTTTTACATGGGAGGGAGAAGGGTTTCCTATTACACATGGTCAAATTCATCAAACCTTAACGAGGTAAGACATCCGCCATTCCCCATGTCACTCTTAAGCATAATTGACACAACCTCATCGCAAGACCTAAGGGAGTCATATGATCATCCAATAATTATAGTAAGGTATATGTGTTCCTTCTACACTTGGCAATTTACAACTATAGTCCCAACACAAGACAAGATGAACTATATAGTAAATTTACCAATAACATCATTCACTAGGTAATCTAATTTCACCATAGAGGCGAGAGAGGCAAACTACTAAGAATATTATACAAAACTTAATAGCTCCCACCCATTAAACCTCATGTATGAGGCATAAAAGCTAATCAAACATGGTATCCAAACCTTAGATGAGTGGTCTTGGGACATACCTATGTTGTGATTCTTCACATTGAAGGCAAGGTATGCCTAAAAATAATTAAACTCGTTCATACCATCACTTCGTAACAAGGGAAACATCTAAATTCCTAATATTTACATCGGAAATTTTATATTTATAGTTCGTGTGTTCTCAGCACCCCCATAGTAGGTGTATGCAAGGCGTGCTAGAGAACAAAAAAGGTAAAGGGATTCAAGGTGAGAACTAGAATATGCCTATGTATGAATATTTAAGTCAATCTACACTTCATAACTCTTAGGCTAATATCCTAGAAAATTATGATATGTAAACCAAACACTATAAGAGTCAGTTCAATGTAGCTTCATCCCACTTCCATAAAGAAGGCGTGGGTGTTAAGGGTTAGTAAAGACTAACTCACGTTCACATAGCTAGGTCGAGGAGTGTAAGTGACCAAACTAATCAGGGGTTGAAAACCCTAATTGGTATTGACTACTAGGAAATAGGTTTATCAAAATTCTCTAAGGGTCACCAATCTAATTAAGGGTAAACCAAGGATAACTTGAAATAGTCAATTTACCAACAGCTTAGGCTCTGATACCATTTTGTAAAGAGTGAGACCCGATAGAGGATCCACTCTTCACTGAATTGAAGAATTATTCCATCCAATCCCAAAAATACCAAAAGGTAAGAAGGAAAGGAGGAATTTCATTCATTTCTCAAATGGTACATATTACAGAGCATGATAATGAATAAGCATCGAAAACAAAACTATTACACAGTTACAAAATTTTCTTTGTACAATAATTCCTCACCATATAAGGTGGGACAAAAAAATAAAATAAAAAGTATACACCTAAGAACACATAAGGCCGGTTGCAGAGGGCAACCAACTATCCCAAGCTATCCTTAATATCCACGTCCATATATTCAATCTTTTAGCATCTTTGTCTTCTAAAGTACCTAAACCTGGGTGGAAGGGAACATCACCTAGAAAATAGGAAACAAGGTATAGGGGTCAGCAAAGAGCCGAGTATGCACATATAATAAATACTTTGGGAATTATAGATGATTATAAGTGCAAAAAGAGATGTTCCCACAAGAAGGGGGCTATATGCAATTAGCTAAGTTCAAAAGGAATACAACAAAAGAAATGAGCCATTTTAAATCAAGATTACAAGCATGATATTAAAGTGTGTCTTGCCATATCAATCAAACACATATTCACATTAAAACAACAAATATTTGCATGCATAACAATGTAGACTAAATATACCTAAAATAGGGCCATAACACCATAGAATCATGGCCAAAAAATAAATAAGGGAGGAAACACACACCTGGGTAGAAACACACACCCTATATAAGTATGGTTGTACATAAGTACCACTATTCTAGATATTCTAGTCAAGCATGTAGCATGCATAAAAATAGAGAGGCAAGACTAGTATTTTAGTCAATTTTTCATAAAAAGGAATTTGTAGCAAGTCCGGTACAAGTACCCTTATAAACAAGGTAGTCCAAAACTCAAAAATGTTATAATGAGTCAACATCAGGAAATATAAATGTTCAAGAATTAAGATTTCATAAGGAATAACAATTAAAAAATGCCTCATTAAAAGAAGTAGGTTTTAGTCAAATAATGCCCAAAATAAAATAGAGGATGTACATACCTTATGATCAGACCTAGATATTCGATAAAACCTCCTAAGCATAGGGTCAGGGTTGTCTCAACCTAGTCATAATATGTGTGCATTCGATTAATATAATATGCATTAAATATTTTTCTTAGAAATCAACCCTACTATAGGTTGCAAATCTGGGCGTGAAACCTATCCCAAGAAATCAGCCATATTGTTTTGATTTCAAAAATGTATATATGCCCTATTTGGATAAACGAATGATTTCTTATGAATTTTACAAGTTTAAATCATTTCTGGCTAAATACAAAATTGAATTTTGAAATGAAAATTTTACCCCCGAATGAATACGCGAATCATCAGGGTTCATAGTCATGAAGACTATAGATAAATAAAGAGGGGACCTAAGTTCGGTCAGCAAAGTCAAACGAGACTAAAATTACCAATATGCCCCCATGGGCGCGACATTGATATGTTGGCCACCATGGGATGAACTGGACTTTCATCCCAGGGATTGAAACCATGTGTTTAGCGCCATGGCTGCTCCATAAAGCTCAAGCCATGGTACGATTCCTACGCTTCGGAACTCCTGGCGAGAGGCAAGAAAGAACGCTGGATTTGCCCCTTCGCCCTGGACCCGTGGAGCTTCTGCTCAGGTCCTTTGGTGGCCAGAGTCGAGGGCGAGTCCCATTAAAGGGATGACCACAGATGGCCCTAGCAAAGACGAAGCAAGGGGAAAACTCGCGAGCATAGCCTACAATGCTAGAAGTCAGCAGGGAAACATCTCACAGGGAGGTTTGCAAAGAAGCAGGCAAAAGGAAGGCCGGCGGTGTGAGGAGCCATAGAAGACCATCGTTGACCAGACAAATGACACTCGTCATGATAAAACCAAACACCCAACCAGGGAATCTAGCGGACATATCGATCACAATTGGAGAAATCTCTTGGTCAAAGAACAGATGATAAAATAGAGACGTTCACTGAATCAAGTGTGTTGTGGGATCAAGCAGAAAAATACCAATGAATCACAGATGGTGACCGAAATAGGGGAAGGCAGGGGCGCCTTGTCGACTGAGCAAACCAGGCAATGACAGAGCAAGGTGAGTACACAGACATAATGGAGGAGTGTCCTAGATGGTTACCTCACGAATAATTGAACTGAGGAGAAGGATCCCAACAGCTACCCGCCATTCTCACTGGAGAAGGAGACCAGCGTCGACAACAGCTCCAAAGTGCCAACACGGACAATTGACTGAAGAGGATGGATGTGGGGGCACTAGAGATCAATTCTGGAATGAAAGAGGTGAAGCGGAGGCACCCGAGTGGGGGTTTCGATGAGTTTGGAAAGTGGCAACGGCGACTGCTTGGGGGGGTAGAAATTGGCATTTTTGTTTGAGGGTTCTTTAGAGGCCAAGTAAGGGGTCGATGGGCTCGTGTGGATGCACAAAGTTTGTTGGAGAAGAAATCACGATGAATCGGTGACTGGTTTGATCACGGGGTGACCGGGTGATAGGCGCACATTGCTTCCATCAGAACCACACAGAAGACAGAGGTAGGGGACGACTGAGTCTCGTTACCGGGCCTGAGCCTCTCGTAAGAATAGAACTAGTCCTTGGACTAAGGTCTAGACCATGACCAATGAAATTGAGTAGATCGATCCAAACTATATGGTAAAAACATACGTAGTGTATTAGAGTTTAGTTAAGGGTGCATTTGTTATCCAAATGACCCCAAATTTTGAGGGTTGACTAATTAATATGTGAGGAACCTGATTATAGGCTTAGATTTGGGTTTTGAGGTTACTTTGGCTATAATTTTACCATTGTGCATTAATCATTCAATTAATGTGATGAACTTAGTCTAATAGTCAATTATGGTGAAACCTTCACCTAGACTCGATTCCCATCCTATCTGATATCCAAAAGTATCATAGTTCACAAATCTAGGGTCATGTAATCTAGATTATCATTATTGTTAATAAGTTTCCAAATTCAGGTACTAAGGTAGCAATATCATATGACTTCATCTCTAAGGATCCCTAGATGAGTCAATCTAGGGTTTGAATATCAAAATATGGTTTCATTTATGCTAACACAGTGAAATTTAGATATTCAAAGGTAGTCAACTGAAAAAAGGGAAGGGAGATCGGTTATCCACATAATCGAATAGGGGCATAGAAGTACGGAGGACTAGCCTATGTGTTTAGAATCAAGTATGTTACAAAGCTAGTGGTCATTGGTTGTGATATCAAGCATGGAATTCATAGGAAATCAAATCATGAAGAATGATTTAGTAGAGTGGAAGAGAATGGGGAGAAGGAAAGTCAGGGATAAGGGTAGTTATTGTTCATGACACAAAGATCTCCTATTGAAGGCAGGAGACATGATTTTGCACCATCCGATCAAGACCGAATGATCTCCAATGGATATTTTCCAGCGAAAAGAGAGGGAGGGTGAGCACGACAAATAAATCAATACTAGTTGCTAGAACTTTGTAGTGATATATATTTTTAACAATACTTTTCACTTCTTATCAAATTGGGTGAGTATGTAATGTCATGTTTAGTTAAAATTTGATATGTAATTTAATTGAGGGGATCCCAATTTAGAGTTAGTTCTCACTTCTAACACTTTTAAGTATAGAAAGTCATGACTTCAAGGTAAAGTAATCCATTAACATGTTTATCTCTTCATTTATTCATTTAATTTTGAAATTCTATCTTTGACTCTTCTTTTCCTTTATCTAGACATTTAGAACCAAATTATAAACAAAACTATATGATGATGGTAAAATTATAAAACTATCCCCTAAATATAGTATTTCCCCAATTACTTACTCTAGGCCTAGAATAAGTTGATTATTAACTAAAAATCTAGATCTCTAGATTCCTAACATCCTAATACACACTAAATTAGGAAAAGGATATAAAAACTAAATGATAAAAAACAAGGGGAAAGTTTGTCACACCCCGATCTCACAATTACCATTAATCATGAGATTAGAGAATAACTTTAGGATTTAACGCAAAACAAATATCACCCTTAACTTTATCTTTTCTTAATCACTTAAAATTAATTTAAAGGAAAATCTTATGACTTGAAAAACACTAAAATCTTACTAAACTATGGAAGCAACTACTATTTACATTTCTAGGTAGATAAAGCAGATTTACACATCATATTACATTTTTCATGTAGAATATAAAGTACAATAGATAACTTAAAACTAGGTTAAATGTTACATTACATTCTCTCTCTACCACACCACATGCCCAAGGACCGAGAGGAAAGGAGTAAGAGACCTCTATCTAACTACGAACTACCTTCTAAGAACTTGGGTGGTATGATCCTTCTGCTTCCTCGTGCTGAAGCTGACCTGAAAAATGTTTCAGTAGGTTGGTGAGCTACTGGCGCAGTGAATAGAATTTCACCCAACCATCACAAATAAATCATTTTATGTTTATTAATTGGAATAAAATACAAGATATTACTATACTAAGAAGATCTAAATAATATAATTTAAATGACATGAGATGTCAACATTTCATTAAGATAACAACTGCTGCAAAGCTGTAGATACAATTAAATAATAGAGAATACGAAAATTTCATTTAAAGGATAACTACTGTGAAACTAACTCAAATCTTTTTTAACTCTTAAACTTATAAGAAACTCTGTGAACCTATATGATCATATTTTATCTTATGCCATGATCATATGAAGTGTACTCTACATATGAAGACTCGCAGCGAACTACGATCCCACCGCACAAGACTTAGCTTAAAACCCAGGAAGCTAAGCCTAGAACTAAATCTGGGTCTACTTGACTCAAATTGTCATGTATGACTAAGGAGGCTAAATAGTTGGCCTTTAACTGGACCTCTCCTTCTAGGCTGAGTACACAGGCGGAGGGTCTGAGATGCTCTATGGGCCTCATCTTGGTACACTCTGTGGGTACCTCTAAGTTACCACCGGGATCTCCAGTTCATGTTGGGTAACCTATCTTCTCTTAGGAGACTTCCTCAAGGGCTTCGTATCCCTGCACGCTCTGTGGGTGTGATCCGATCCTCATATACTGGTCGCTTCCAGGGTGGATCATTTAGTCCCTACAGTGTAGACATATGTATGGAATCTACAATGTTCATGACACCTATGTCTAATTTTTTATTATTCTTGGAAAGCTCTTTCTACATTGTACCTTTCTCTTACTTATACTCGACTCTAATATCTCTATGGTACCACATCTATTTAATTGAAGTTTATAATATAGCATGTACATCATTCTAAACTTGGTAGAGTAGTATATTTAAAACATTGTAATTTACTAAATAATCCATATACCATGCATGCAGACAAATTGAAATTTCTTAAATAAACTAAACTCATATCAACTTGGCTCATATACATTGGAATTATACAATTGATCATCATAACACACTAATAAGAGTTAATTACTCGATATATTAGAAATCATCAGTAGAACTTGTAAATTATCTGTAATTCCTCAAAAAGCATGCACATCAACCCTAATCCTAAGTTGTGCATCACATAGCTCAATTAAGAGTTAATTACTTATCATGGCAAGAATTATTAATAATAACTAAGAATTTCTAATGATGTCCTTGAGAAATGTGACAATTCGTATTAATAATAAACCACACACATTAAATATAATAGGGAGCGTGCAACTTGGTTTCCATTGACATTTTCATGTCATAGTCATTTCTTTGAAATCATGCATCTAGTAAACTACTAGAATTGTACAAACTAGATTTATTCCCAAACTATACAACTACTATAAACCCTAGATTTGTGTGCTACTGTATTCCACTTTTAAACTGAGAAATATAGGTTTTGATCAACCATATAATTCCACTAGTCCAAATCATACTAATGAATTAATAAACTAAGATCATGAAAATCGTGAAGATGAGAAATGTGCAATAAAAGTCAGGCGACGCCGTCACTGCCTGGCACCTGGGTAAGCACCGTTACCCGTGAATAACACTGATCAAACCAAAATCATTCATTTATTGGAGTTAAATCATGCTTGCTGAGTGAGATTCTACTCACAGTGAGTGAGGTGACCGCAATCCAACTAGAAATGCATCCAGACTCCTATTTCCAGGCATCTGCGGGGTCGTCTTCTACCTTTGAAAAACCCTGGTTTGGACTTGATTCACGCACAGATGGAAAGGGCTCAACTATTCGATGCATCTCGTGGCTAATTGGCAGAGGATTTGGATCCTAGCCTCACGACCGAGCTTAAAGGTGTTGTTTCCGTAGTGTTTCGCACGCCGAGCTGCTCCTGGTATGTTGTAAGAAGAAGGTGTTTCTTCACATACAAATTGAGGGGAAGCTAGTTGGGCATTGTTGCTCGCGGCTAGGGCTGCAGATTCGGGTCTTGGCCTCAAGGCTAGAGCTATTGACGCCATTTTTGTGGTCCTGCTCATGCCAAATCACCCTCTAGCCAGCACCACAACTGCAACTACTGATACTGGCCATGTTGCTGCTAGGGGTGCCGCCCTAGCAGGTCGAGCGCTGTTTCTAGGGCAAGGTTGAGGAGGGGAAAGATGGAGGAAGAAGAAGGGGAAGCAACACCCTACTGCTCGAAGATGAGGAGCTTGAAGAAAATCACCCAAATCGCCCCTCTGTTGCGGCCGATCGGGCTGCTCTGTGTGCGCCCACTTTCAAGCGGTTCCTGGACCGATCAGGTGAAGGAGAAAGGAAGATAAGGGAAAAGGGCTAATAAGTTATGGGTAAATTGCACTATAGGTCCAAAGAACTAGCAAAATGGCATAACTTTTGCCTCAAGGTCCAATTGAAGTGATTCCTTTTGCAAATTTTCAAGCACGAGGTCCTCTACCTTCTCAAGGCAAGAAAACATGCTAATTAGACTGTAACACTAGATCAAAACACTAATTGCATCTATGAGTACTCAACTCAACTTAATCAACTTAATGATGTACTAAGCGCTGTGCTTACTGATTAATCATGGAGGCGGTCATAACAATCTCCCTCCCTTATAAGAATTTCGTCCCAAAATTCCTAAAAGAGAAAAGGAAACTTGTTACGCATCTCGAACTCAAGCTCCCATGTGGCGTCCTCTAGGTTATGGTTTCTCCACAAAACTTTCACTAATGGTATCTTGCGATTCTTCAGTTTCTTGATCCTCTGATCAACTATTTGTACTAGTCCTTCCACACAGGACGTATCTGATCTAAGCTGTGCAAGTTTTGGTCCACTATCTTCTCTGTACCAGGGTCACACTTCTTCAACATCAATACATGAAACACATCATGTAAATTATCTAACTCGGATGGCAAATCCAACCTGTAGGCTACAGGTCCAATCCTCTCAATGACAGGATATGGGCTCATAAACCTAGGAGTCAGTTTTCCTCTCTTACCAAACCTCAACACTCCTTTCCATGGTGAAACTTTAAAATACACTTCATCACCAACCTCATACTCAAGAGGTCTACGTCTGTTCTCATCATAACTCTTCTGCCTATCCTGTACATCTTTCAACTGTTCTCTGATCACTATAATCTTTTCTGTAGTCAAATCCACTATCTCTAGCCTAAGAATCTCTTTTTCACCCACCTCGTACCAACATACGGGTGATCTACACTTTCTGCCATACAAAGCTTCATACGGGGCCATACCAAGACTGGAATGGTGACTATTGTTGTATGCAAACTCTATAAGGCTCAAGTGTTCTTCCCAACTTCCACTGAAATGCAAGACATAAGCTCTCAGCATGTCCTCAAGAGTCTGAATGGTCCTCTCTAACTTACCATCCATATGCGGGTGAAAAGCTATACTGAACCTCAACTTTGTGCCCAAAGCATGATGCAACTGATTCCAAAACCTGGAGGTGAACTTAGGATCTCTATCTGATATAATTGAAACTGGGATACCATGCAGCCTGACTATCTCATCCACGTATATCTTAGCCAACTTTGGGACATCAAAGGTTGACTTAATAGGAAGAAAATGAGTAGACTTAGTCAGTCTATCCACAACCACCCATATTGAGTCACAACCTTTAGGTGTCCTGGGCAACTCTACCAAAAAATCCATTGTGATATGTTCCCACTTCCACTCTGGTATAGGAAGAGATTGTAAGGTACTTGCAGGTTTCTAATGCTCAGTCTTAACCTATTGGCACACACTGCATCTAGCCACATACTCAGCTACATCCTTTTTCATACCTGACCACCAGTACAACTCCTTGAGATTCCTATACATCTTAGTGTTGCCTGGATGTGTAGCGTACATAGATGCATGCGCTTCCTCAAGAATCCTTTCTTTCAAATCATTGTCTCCAGGTACACACAACCTATCATGCTGATACAACAAACCATCATCTAAAAACTTGAACTCTGGTCTTTTTCCGTTTGTCATGTCCTGCATGATCTGCTGTAACTCACTATCACTCTACTGAAGTTCCTTAATCTGATCATAAAAAGTAGGCTTGACTTGAATTTGTGCAATCAAACCACTTTGCTCTGTCACCCCTAAGTCTAATTTCAACTTCCGCATCTCTACTAGCAGGTCTCTCTTGAAGCATGCCATAGAGAATACATCAGCGGTTGAACTTAACTTCCTGCTCAGGGCATCTGGTACCACATTTGCTTTTCCAAGATGATAATCTATTGTCACTTCATAATCCTTGATCAATTCTAACCATATCTGCTATCTAAGATTCAGATCCTTCTGGGTGAAGATATATTTTAAGCTCTTATGATCTGTAAACACCTAGCATGCCTCACCATAAAGATAGTGACACCATGTCTTAAGATCATGAACTACAACAGATAACTCCAAATCATGTGTCGAGTAATTCTCCTCATTCTTCTTAAGATGTTTAGATGCATAAGCTACTACTTTGACTTCCTACATCAACACACATCCTAAGCCTCTCCTGGAAGCATCACAAAACACTGTGTAACCTTTACTTGTCTCGGGCATGATCAACACTGGTGCTATAGTCAACCTCTTCTTCAAGATCTGAAAACTCTTCTCACAGTTGTCTGACCAGACAAACGGTGCATTCTTTCTCATTAAGCGTGTCAGAGGTGACGCTACAACACTGAAGTTCTGGATGAACCTCCTGTAGTAACCTGCCAATCCTTTGAAGCTTTTGATCTCAATAGGAGTCTTAGGCTGCTCCCACTGTAGAACAAACTCATCTTTCTTAGGGTCAACACTTACTCCATCTCCTGAGATGACAAGTCCAAGAAAAGACACCTCAGCTAACCAGAACTCACACTTACTGAACTTAGCATATAACTGGTGTTGTCTCAACAACTGTAACTCTATCCTCAGATGCTGCTCATGCTGCTCATCATCTCTGGAATAAATCAAAATTTCATCTATGAAAACTACTATGAACTGATCCAAAAACAGATTGAAAATCCGGTTCATCATATCCATGAAAGCTGCTGGGGCATTAGTTAGTCCAAACAACATGACCAGAAACTCATAATGCCCATATCTTATTCTGAAAGCCGACTTAGGAATATATGAAGCCTTTATACTCAACTGATGATACCCAAATCTTAAGTCTATCTTACAAAAGATCGTCACTGCACACAACTGATCAAATAGATCATCTATCCTTGGAAACGGGTACTTATTCTTGATGGTGATCTTATTCAACTATCTCTAGTCTATACACAGCCTCATAGTACCATCTTTCTTTTTCACAAACAAGACTGGAGCTCCCCATGGCAAAGAACTAGGTCAAATGAAATCCTTATCTAGTAATTCCTATAACTGAATCTTGAGTTCCTTCAACTCTACATGTGCCATTCTATAGGCTGGTAGCGCTATAGGTTGACTACCTGGCAACACCTAGATCTCAAAGTCTATCTCTCTTTCAGGAGGTAGACTTGGCAACTCATCTGGGAAAACATATGGAAACTCACAGACCATTGGCACATCCCATAGGCTGACTGTGTTCTTTTCTGCTCTAGTATCTACTTCATGTGCCAAGAATGCCTCAAACCTTTCTACAACATCTTTTCAGCTACAACAACTGATATGATACATGTAGGCAAAATTTTCCCATCTCCAGAAAAGACACAAGAAAATCCACCCTATTGAAAGATAACTCCTTCTTCCAACAGTTGAGTTGAACTCGATACATCTCTAGGCAATCCATACCCAAGATAACTTGAAAAGAGTTAATATCTAGGGGTATAAGATTAACCGCAATGGTGTAACCACCAAAGGTCAACAAACATCTGGGACAAAACTCTATCAACACTGTCGGTTCACCTAACAGAACCCTCAACAACAACTCAACTGGTAACTCCTGGGTTAACAAGTTAAGCTTACAATCTAAAGAATGTTGTATAAACGAGTGAGTAGCACCCAGATCTATCAAAATTGTAAGTGAAATGATGTTAAAGAAAAGCATTTCTCCTATAATTACTCAAGTAGAAACAATACCTTCTTGTGGTGTCAAAGAGAAGAAGACACCTGAAGCTCTTCCTCTCCCACGATGTCCTCGTTGTCCTTCCCTAGCACTGGGTGCTGCACCACCTCGGGAACCTGAAGCTATAGAGGAACTAGGTCCTCCAGTTGGAGCCTGTCTCAGGACATTCTGGTACTGTGTCTGAGAACCCTATGATGCTGACTGCTATAACTGGGGGCAATTCCTATTGAAATGTCCCATCTATCCGCACTAATGACATCCTTGAAACTCGGTTCCCCAACACTGTCCTGAGTGTGGTCTTCCACAGATATCACATGCTCGCGTCTCTATCCTCGGTGGACCTGTCACTGAAACTGATGATCTAGAAGACCTAGTTGGAGGTGTCCATGCAGACCGTGTACTCCATCTTTTGGAATTGGGCCTTCCTCCACTTGATGAAAAACTATATCCTTGTCTACCAAAATAGCCAAGTCCTCATCCTATATTTGAAAAGAAACCACCACCTCCTCTGTATCCACCACTGCTTATCAACATTAACTGACTCTTCTACATGTCTCGCTACTTCCACAAATTCCCCAAAGTTTTCTCTATCTCTTTGAACAATGGCTGAAACAGTGTGTTTAATTTCTAATCTTAATCCTTCTTGAAATCTTCTATACTTTTCTACGTCATTAGGAACAAGTTGCAGACAGAAATTTGCCAACCTTGTGAAATGTACCTCATATTCACCAATTTGCATACTTCCTTGTCTGATATTCTGTAGCTATCTTATCTTCTCACTCAGAAAGGTAGGTGGGTAGTACTTAAGATGGAATTCATCAACAAAATCCTTCCAAGTCAATACTGCGTTCCTCCTTTTATCTTCCACTCCACGCCACCAGAACTCTGCATCACCTTTAAGCAAATAAACTACGTGATTGATTTGTCTTTCCTCAGACAACTTTATTAGACATAACACTTTCTCTAACTGTCTCAGCCATTCATCTGCCACTGTAGGGTCCGTAGTTCCAACGAACTCGGTACCTGCAAGCTTCTTAACTAGCTCATAGGATCTCATTAGATCCTTGATACTCGAGGTAGAAGCTCACCTCTCCATCTTATACTTTTCCCTAGTCTCAAGAAACATCCTATACATCCTTGATGCCTCATCCACATCATCTCCACCACCTGGACCCATCTCCTAAGGATTAGGTCCAATGTGGCTCTTAGCTTGGTCCTCATGACCACGTCCTCTTTCTGCCATCTGCAATAGTATAACAGAACACTTCCTGTTAGAAAATTGCAGTTAGAAGGAAAACACCTAAGTCCTAATACTATTGGTCTCTTATCATCCCCTAACCTTGACTTAGAGTAACTACGTACTCAAACCTTTGCTCTCATAACCTTGCTCTGATACCAAAAGCTTGTCACACCCTGATCTCACAATTACCATTAATCATGAGATTATGGCATAAATTTAGAATTTAACATAAAACAAATATCACCCTTAACTTTTTCTTTTCTTAATCACTTAAAATTAATTTAAAGGAAAATCTTATGACTTGAAATAAACTAAAATCTTACTAAACTGCGGAAGCAACTACTATTTACATTTCTAGGTAGATAAAGTAGATTTGCACATCATATTACATTTTTCATTCAGAATATAAAGCACAATAGATAGCTTAAAACTAGTTTACATTTTACATTACATTCTCTCTCTACCACACCAAATTCCCAAGGACTGAGGGGAAAGAACTAAGAGATCTCTATCTAACTATGAACTACATTCTAAGAACTTGGGTGGTATGATCCTCAACTTCCTCATGCTGACGCTGACCTGAAAAATGTTTCAGTAGGTTGGTGAGATACTTGCTCGGTGAATAGAATTTCACCCAACCATCATAGATAACTCATTTTAAGTTTATTAATTGGAATAAAATACAAGATATTACTATACTAAGTAGATCTAAACAATATAATTTAAACTATAGGAGATGTCAACATTTCATTAAGATAACAACTGCTGCAAAGCTGTAGATATAATTAAATAATAGAGAATACTAAAATTTTATTTAAAGGACAATTGTTGTGAAACTAACTCAAATCTTTCTTAACTCTTTAACTTATAAGAAACTCTGTGAATCTATATGAACATATTTTATCTTATGCCTTGATCATATGCAGTGTACTCTACATATGAAGACTCATAGCGAACTCCGATCCCACCGTACAAGACTTAGCTTAAAACCTGAGAAGATAAGACTAGAACTGAATCTGGGTCTGCTTGACTCAAATCGCCATGTCTGACTAAGGCAGCTAAATAGATGGCCTTTAATTGGTCCTCTCCTTCTAGGTTGAGTACACATGCGGAGGGTCTGAGATGCTCTGTGGGCCTCATCTTGGTATGCTCTGTGGGTACCTCTAGGTTACCACCGAGATCTCCAGTTTATGTTGGGTAACCTATCTTCTCTTAGGCTCAAGGGCTTCGTCTCCCCGCATGCTCTATGGGTGCGATCCGATCCCCGTATACTGGTCGCTGCCAGGGTGGATCGTTTCCTCCCTATAGTGCAAACTTTCGTAGGGAATCTACAGTGTTCAGGGCACCTAGGTCTATTTTTTATTATTCTTGGAAAGCTTTTTCTACATTGTACCTTTCTCTTACTTATACTTGACTGTGATATCTCTATGGTACCGTGTCTATTCAATTGAAGTTTATAATAAAACATGTACATCATTCTAAACTTGGCAGAGCAGTATATTTAAAACATTGTAATTTACTGAATAATCCATATACCATGCATGCAGACAGATTGAAATTTCTTAAATAAACCAAACTCATATCAACATGGCTCATATACGATGGAATTATATAATTGATCATCGTAACACACTAATAAGAGTTAATTACTCAATATATTAGAAATCATCAGTAGCACTTGTAAATTATCTGTAATTCCTCGAAAAACATGCACATCAACCCTAATCCTGAGTTGTGCATCACATAGCTCAATTAAGAGTTAATTACTTATCATGGCAATAATTATTAATAATAACTAAGAATTTCTAATGATGTCCTTGAGAAACGTGCCAATTCGTATTAAGACAATACCACACACATTAAATATAATAGTGAGCATGCAACTAGGTTTCCATTGACATTTTCATGTCATCGTCATTTCTTTGAAATCATGCATCTAGTAAACTACTAGAATCATACAAACTAGATTTATTCCCAAACTATACAACAAATGTAAACCCTAGATTCGTTTACTACTGTATTCCACTTTTAAACTGAGCAATTTAGGTTTTGATCAATCATATAATTCCACTAGTCCAAATCATTCTAATCAATTAATAAACTAAGATCATGAAAATCATGAAGACGAGAAACATGTAATAAAAGTCAGGCAACGCCGTCACTTCCTGGCACCTGGGTACGCGTTGTTACCTGCAAATAACACCAATCAAACCAAAATCATTCATTTATTGGAGTTAAATCATGCTTGCTGAGTGAGATTCTACTCACAGCGGGTGAGGTGACCACAATCCAACTGGAAACACATCCAGAGTCCTTTTTCCAGGCATCAATGGGGTCGTCTTCTACCTTCGAATAGCCTGGGTTCAGACCTGCTTCACACACAGATGGAAAGGGCTCAGCTATTCGGCACAACTCATGGCTAATTGGCGGCGGATTTGGATCCTAGCCTCACGACCGAGCTCAAAGGCATTGTTTCCGTGGTGTTTCCCACGTCGAGCTGCTCCTAGTTCAGACTTGTTACAAGCAGCAAGTGCTTCTTCAAATACAGGTTGAGGGGAAGCTAGTTGGGTGTTGCTGCTCGCGGCTAGGGCTGCAGATTCAGGTCTAGGACTCATGGCCGGAGCTATTGACACCGTTTTTGTGGTGCTGCTTGTGCCAAATCACCCTCTGGCCGGCACCGTAGCTGCAGCAGCTGCTGCTGGCCATGCTGCTGCTAGGGGCGCCACCCTAGCAGGTCGGGAACTACTATTAGGGCAAGGTTGAGGAGGGGAAAGATGGAGGAAGAAGAAGAGGAAGCGACGCCCTACTGCTCGGAGCTGAGGAGCTTGAAGAAAATCGCCTAAATCGCCCCTTTATTGCGGTCGATCGAGCTGCTTTATGTGCACCTACTTTCAAGTGATGCCTGAACCGATCGAGTGAAGGAGAAAGGAAGATAAGGAAAAAGGTCTAATAAGTTATGGGTAAATTGCACTATAGGTCCAAAGAACTAGAAAATGGCATAACTTTTGCCTCAAAGGTCCAATTGAAGTGATTCCTTTTGCAAATTTTCAAACACAAGGTCCTCTACCTTATAAAGGCAAGAAAAAAAGATAATTAGACTATAACACTAGATCAAAGCACTAATTGCATCTGTAAGTACTCAACTCAACTTAATGAACTTAATGATGTACTAAGTGCTGTGCTTACTGGTTAATCATGGAGTGGGTCATAACAAAGTTTTTCCATATACCTCAAGTTGAGTACATTACAACACTACACTTCTTAAAAATAATTTGGTCCCCAAAAACTCAGAAAAATAGAGAGGGGTGAATCTGCAAAAACTCATCCTTGAGCTCCCACCACTCCTCTGATCCTTTCTAATTCAAAAAAACTTTCACCAACTCAATATCTTTGCTATTCAACCATTGTACTCTAGACTCAAGAATCTCTACATGAAACTCTTCTTAAGTCAGATCAACTTGTATCTCTAAAGGCTCTATATGAATAATGTGGGAAAGGTCTTTCTTGTACTTATTTAATAAAGATACATGGACCACATCATCTATTTTTCATAGGAAGTGGGTCAAACCAAACATATTCACATTCTCCAACCTCATATAGAACCACAAGCATTCCCACAAAACACATACTAAGTTTGCTATAACACCCCTTCCTCCAGCTATCCCCACAAAAGATGGACAGAGAGGTAAGGGCCATAATCAATATTTCAAGGATCCAAATTTGTAACAAATGATAATTAATAATTATTAATTCATCAGAGATGTATTATACAAGGGGGAAGACAGATCTCCTTATATGAACCTACACCAATATTGAAACACGAGATAGACTAACATTTTATGAAATTAAAGATAAAAGTGAAAATATCTAAAATATTGCATGATTTCTTTACTAGCTTGATTCCTTTTTCTTGCATGTGATGATATGGATTTTCAAATTAAATCTCTAACCTAAAACACCACAAATAAAACAATGTCATCATATTACTATAGTGTGTACGTGGGTGTAATGAAAATGTGTGCATCTACTTTTGACAACATAAATGGCAATTTCAAGTGAAGTAATTGCAAATTACATTCCACATATTCATTTATTTAACCCATAATCTTGCTCATCTCACATGGTGAATTGATATTTGATCAAAAATTTGATTCTAAAGTGTATGTGTGTAATGACCCCACCTTTCGATAACCCCCAATTAAGGGAGACCAAGAGTTCAGAGTCGTTATCCTAATTTCTAAATCAAGGGTTCGACAAATAATCATCAATAATTATCAAATTCTACTAGCCTATACTGAAAAGTTGTACTAAAATAAAATTTTGCATACCTTTTTCAAAAACTTGGATATCTAACTTCTATCCACATCTGGACTCTATTATAACTAATCCTCCTTGCACTTTATTTCTTAATTTCACAATATGCCACTTTACTATTTGTCCCTTTCAATTTGTACCTAGAATGTTGACAAACAAAATGTCGATCATCATAAATGAATATGCCAGTATGTGGGGGAAACAAAAATTGTGCAACTAGGGTAACACCGTAATCAAGAAATTATCATTTAACAACTAAGATTACATCTTATGCAATACTACTCAATCCTTACCTATCCCCTATCTCTGTGCTATCCCTACAGTGGACTTGGATACTGCCTCTCTCATATGGTAGATCCGTACCCCCATGGCCCTACCTCACAAGTAGCCAATACTTAGGGTTGCGGAGTCACATGGCCCTACCCAAAGGTAGTCCAATCCATGACTCATGGTGACTTGATGGACCTACCCCATTGGTAACCATGTATTAAGTCACCCAATGACCTGATGGACCTACCCCATAGGTAGACATGTACTAGGTCAATCTATTAATCTATAGAGGGGACTAGGATCTAAGCTAGTAGGCATGTATCTTAGGTGATATTCATAATCACATTATAGTTTGCATGAATTAAAATCATCCAACAATTTAATTCAAGTCACCGATGAAAAATTCAGAAATCCTCAGAAAACTAATTCGGGATATTCATAAGCGTAGCCACATACCTGTTCCAGAGCAACTTGATGTCCAAGAAATAATATTCAAGAACAATCAAACAAGCAATCAACAATATCCTGAAATTCAGGCATAACATCCAAGTGTCATTATTTTATCCAAAACATTCTCAAGATTGGCTTGGATGCTACCTTAGGATTTCTAGGCCAACTTTAGGGTTTTATCCTCCATAACACTTTTATCACTTTTAATTCCCTTTTAGTTTGCAAGACCCTAATTTTAAAATTCATAGGCAAAATTAAAAGTCCATTAAGTCTTTTATGCCTCTTTTACATTAAAACTACCATTTTTACCCTTTTAAGTCATGACACTATAATTAAGGCCACTCATCATCTTTGGTTTCTTCCGAATTAACAACTCATAATTCATTATGGTCTAATTCACATATGAACTCCATTTATCATATTAATATCACATTATAACACTAGAAAACCCTAATTACCAAATTAAGGGTATTTATCCACAATTAGGAACTTTTATACTCAAAATAGATTTGAATTGTCATATCTCAACTTTATTCATGAATTTGACCAATTAAAGCCATCAAGAAACATAATTACTAACATTAAGGTTTCAAGGCCCATTCAAGCTTATTTATGAACATGGAACCCTAAATTAATCAAATTATGCATAAAGTTCATCCTTTTCGATATAATGTGTCTTTTTATAATCAACAAAATAATATAAACTTTAAACATCCATATAACCTTTCCTAATCCATTAATCATCAAAGATTAGGGTTTTTCATCACTTAAACCATTAGTAGCATCTTTACATACTTTTTGAATTTCAAGTAGAATTAAGCTTCAAATGTAATTTATTTGTATTCTTCTCATTCTGAGGATCAATTTTCATCTTTTGACTTTATTCATCGGAGCCTCCTATCAAAAATTATGATTTTTGTAAGAAATACTTACTTGGACCATTGGCAGGCTGCCACGCCAGCCTTTCCATGCAACATGTAGCCGCGGCTGAATTATAATGGAATGACTCTTTTTCCCTCACTTAAATGGCCGACTCTTCTTCGCAGGGGGTCTTCTCCCACCTCCCCAAGGCCTGGATTTTGTCGGCAGCCATCACCCCACCTCCTCTGCTCTCCGCCGTGCCCAACCAGGCCTCAAAGCATGGCCGAAATGGCTATGTGCAAGGGTGCTAGGCCTGCAAACTGCAGAAAAGACGCAGACCTCCTGCAGGTTCTGCACGAAGGTGAGGGTACGGGGATGAAGGCTGGTCATTTCTGGGTTGTCGTGGGGGCATCAGTCTTTCATCATGACGACTCCATAGCCCCGCGTTGCTCCAGGGGTTGCATTACCCCCTTGGTTAGGGTTTTGAGTGAAAAATAAGAAGAGGAAGGGAGTGGGATGCCTGAGATCCTTCTGGATTCAAGGCTAAGGGTCCAACCCTTATATAGGGGAGGATATCCGTGCCCTAGGATGCTTGCCCATAGAGAAAACAAGGCCCTTTCTCTATAGGAGTCCTACTTTCCTTGTTTAGGTATAAATTCTCTCTTTTAATTAATTCCTTAGTTTACCCATAATCCTTGGTTATTAAGGAATCTAAAAATTATCTCTTTCGTCATCTTTGTGCTTGGATTTTAATCCATTGGCCACGAAATTATACTTCCTCATAGAAGAAAGCACCTCTTTTTAATAATACCACAAAATTCATTAATTTTGTATCACATTATCCTCCTATTTTGTATTATTTGTATTTTCTCTTTATTTTTCTCCATTGGGGCCCCTTGGACCCCAAGAAACTCTAATATTTCGAAATTCTTTTTAGTGGATACTCATTATCCTTCTAGATGCATCTATATCCACTATTTCTCATTATCTTGTTCATTTGTTTATTAACGTATCTCTTTTTGAGGATTTCTCTTTATCTCTCTTTTTATTTTCCTTATTGGAATTCCTTCTAACATTAGAAACCTTATGGATACAAAAATCCCCCAATGATAACTCAATCATACCTCTTTCCACTTATTTTCCATATTTTATCATTGTCTCCAATTTCCTTCTTAATAAAGAAATATTTAATTGATCTTTTCTTTTCTTGTTGCATTATCTTTGCAACTTTGGACTCCTTGGGACCCGAGGAACCCAAGAGGCACGAAATCCACCTTTGGTTAACATTCCCTTGCCTTCTAGAGGTTTCTACATCTTTCTTTTCTCCATTTCTTATTTACTCATTTAATAATGGAGTTTCCTTTGTCTTTTCCTTGTTATTGGGCCCAATAGACAATAAAGCCCACCAAAACAACCAACATGTCTATTGTAAACTAAATCCTTTTATTCAAAACAAATCATATCATTATTTGTTCAAATATCTTTAATAGGAGAAATTGCATTTCTCACCTAAAGAACCCAAAAATTGGGGTTGTAACAATGTGAATGTCCTATCATATGGCTCATCAGTGTATATCCCCTCATCAGACTCTTCCACCATAATGTTTCTTGATTTTTGCATTTATGTCTTTTTTATTCGACCACATAACTCAAGAGTGGGTTTCTTAAACATAGATGTGTGAGGCATCAATTACTAGGTTTTGTATTATTCCTTGGTGATACACACAATTCCTATAGATTGCAGGAGATAAAACATTCCTCACATTCATAACCTTAGTGATACATATAGTTCCTATAGATTGGAGGAGATAAAGATTCATCACATTCATAACATTTATCTAGCATTCAAAAAACCCCGAGAGTTTGAAAAAGCATGATAGAAGTGCTTATTCATAATCAGACACACATACCTTATTGTGAAGGGAATATGATGCCCCATTCAAATAATCCAAGTAATAAAGCAATTGTTGGTATATAAGCCAATAGAGCCAACATATCATGATTGTAATGGGGAATCATACATTTTATAATTATAAAGGTAACTTTGTCTATTATGTTTGTCTTAATCATGAGATGATGACACAAACATAGTATATGTCTAAAGAATGATGTTACTTGATGACATATGTCTTCAAGTTGAGGACCTGAGAAATGTGATCATATGTATGATAAGAGTATATACATTCTTTTTATATCCCTAGTCAGAATGTACTGTGGAAGAAAATAGACAATAGTAATACATAAGTCTAGTGTGTGTGTTGACGGATGACAAAGGCTAATTAGTCATGATATGTGATTCAAGTCAAAAACACATGTACATGCTAGAGACCAATCTATCTAATAGACCCACCTTGAGAGTGATACATGGAGACCATGGAATGGCAGAGAGTGATACATGGAGACCATGGAATGGTAGTTAGAATCATTTCTCATAGTGACAATGGTGATTTTGGTTCTTAGTCCTGAAGTCACTATACTCACCACATGTCATATTTTTACATAATCCAATGCGACCTTGAATAAGGGTTGCCATAGAGGTGATGCTTGGGTTCATTGTGACACATGGGGACCAAGTGTGAGTGATGTAGATGAGATTTAATCCTCTTCCAAGAGATTTATATCCATGCCACTTGATAAGCAAGACTGAGAAACGTATGACCATACTTGTGTGACTCAATAAATGATATGCGATGTCACATACATCCCATACAATCTCCTCTAGTTCAAGGAGTATGAATTGGATGTTGAGAGGATGACAATTTGATGGGTGCAAACTCATCACCTTTATTTGTACAATTTTTATCTTTACTTGACAATAAATTGTTGGCTATTTGATAGTTTTAGCATATCATATATTATTTTAGTTCTTCTTAATTAAATTGGAGTTTTTACTTGATTTACATGGGTTTTGTACTGAAATATTCACATTACTTTAAAGACCCAAAATACCCAAGAATCAGAGGCTTCAAATTCCAGTTCCAGCCCCCTAGTCGACCAATTCATCTTCCCAAATGGTCGACTCAAAACAATTATCTTTTTAGAACTTGAGTAGAGTAGTTCATTCATGAACTGATTGGCTCATTCATACAGAACACCACATCTTAGATTCCCAAATGGCTGTTTCACCTCTCAACTCACCATTCCACTTACCATGTAAAAGGCCAACTCAACATTCAAATAGGTGTCTCATACAATAAATAGATCGACTCAGAAGTCCAAAACAAGCATTTCAAGCTCCACTGAAGTTGCTTAGTGACCAAGTCTTGATCAAACATCCCTGTCACCCCATTTATAGGGTTTTAACTTGCTTCCTTGGGCCCACATATCCACTGATCTGAATCGAGCAGTTCAGACTACTAACTGATTGGTTCATAGCCCGCGATTAGACTTCTTTAACAACTCCCGACAAGTTTTATCTCCCTCCACTAGGGTTTCCACCCCTCCTCCATATAAAAGGAGGGGGGACTCCAATGCAAAAGGGACATTCCTTTTTATCTAGTTTTTTCTTCTATTCTTTACACTATGTATGAGTAGTTTCCTTTCTAGGGCATGAGGACTAGCCCTATAA
This sequence comes from Alisma plantago-aquatica, assembly GCA_963693085.1. Lineage (NCBI taxonomy): Eukaryota > Viridiplantae > Streptophyta > Magnoliopsida > Alismatales > Alismataceae > Alisma > Alisma plantago-aquatica. The sequence goes on from OY856411.1 coordinate 973,861,036, forward strand.
CCTATTTCTATTCGATGTAATCAACTCTTTGTTTCAATAAAATTATGTTTTCCTTCCTTTTCTTCTTTGATTATTGGATGAATCAATATATTCTTGTGGGGTTATATGATCATGGATCCCCACAAGAATGAACCCATAATTCCTTAATTGTAATTGTCATCTTTTTATCTTTTGATCTCATACTTATTTTTGGTAGAATGATTAAGTTCTTGAGAGGGCGCTGAGATCTTAGGTTCTTGCATGAACAAACTCATGATCTTTTGACGCGATCACCTGATTTACAATATGATCTATTCTACCCATTTGACTTGGCTGTTATAGCCCATGGAGACATGATCACATGATCCATGGGTCTGAACATCAGATAGGAATCACATGTCTCTGGATGAGATCTCAGAAGGTAAACATGTTGGAAAGCTGGATGAGGACCCACAAACAATGGGATGAATGGGTTAACAGAAAGTCTGACCCTTGTGTGAATGTGCTCTGTAAAGACACAATACACATGGTCCTAATTTGATTATTGATATTTAAGAGTTGATTTTTTGATTAAAAGCATGGATATTAGTGGTGATCCCATAGATACCCAGTTCTTTGATCACTTGATCTTGTCTATTTTATTCTATACCTCTGTTCTATAGTTAGTGTTAATCAAACTCTCAACAATTAGAATTTCCTTTCTCATTTTAGTGATTCGTTTTGTATTTCAAACATTTTGTTTCTGTCATCCGTTGGATTGATACCTTACTATACTAAAGTTGATTTAGTGCTTGCATCAAGTTGACAACCAGGTTAGAAGGTTAAACTCTAGGTCTTTTCCTAGTGATTGGTGTAAAAAGACACACATCAATTTGGTAGCAGTATCAGGGATGACAAGTTAGTTTTTCAATCGATCGCTTAGTTAGGATCTTTCTTCTTTTCATAATTTTAGTTTGCTTTTCTAATTTTTAGTTTTCTTTTCCATAATTTTAATCTTGTTTCATAATTTCTTAGATTGTTTATAATTTTTAGACTTGTTATATAATTTTGTTCTTTATTTCTAGTTCATTTTTTTTGCAACTTTAGTTGTTTTGAAATTTTTTTAGTTATATTAAAATCTCTATCTTTATTTTTGCCTACCAAGACCCATTCTGGTAGTGTATATCCTCCATCCATTGAGTTTCCATTATGGAAGTAATACTTTCCTTAGGTTATTTTATAATTTTATTCTTAAAATACCTTATCTTTTTTGTTCTGCTAACCCTTCACTTCATGCATCAAATGGTGTATGCGACACTCCCGAGGCATTGCCAACACCGCTTTCCCCTATGATCCCAAGAATAATAGGATCTTCCACCATCTAATCAATCCCATAGATCCATGATGGATGAAGAGGAAGAGATCAAAAGGCAGATAGAGAATGCTCTAGTTGCACATAGATCTGCTATATAAGTGTGAGCTATCTCTCAAGGGGAAGCCAAGCAACATAAACAACTTACAAATGTTTAAATTCCTAGGAGTGCTGATTGACAACATCATGTTTTTCCTCCCAAAATTATTGCTCCATAATTTGAGATCTGTACACATGGGATCAATCTCCTACTAGACAACCCATTTGTAAGAAAAATGGGACAAAATAGTCAAGACCACCTATGACAATTTCTTGACTTATGCACCTTGCATAAAATACTAGGCGTTACTGATGACACCTACAAACTTTGATTGTTCAAATACACTCGAACCAACCAAGCCACAAGTTGGTACAATTCTCTAGAAGGAAACTCCATCACCACATGGGAAGCTCTCTAAGATAAATTTCTTGAGAATTACTACCCCCATCCCTAACTTATACCATATGGGGACAAATCACTAGATTCACCATGGTTCCTGGCAAGACTCTGAGAGAAGCTTGAGAGAGATTCAAGGGACTCCTCCATCTATGTCTACACAACAATATACCCAAATATCAATTGATTGAGATTTTTGATCGAGGTGCAAATGACAAAACCAAAGACTTCCTAGACGTATCCTCTGAAGGGGAGTTTATGATCCAAAATATCAAATATGCTTGGAAAATTGTCCAGAGAAGTGACGAAACCCAAGCTAGATCTAACCAAGGAGTATTCCTAAAGGTAGCAAAATCCAAAGCCATCTCTGAGCTAAAGTCTATTGGGGAGAGTCTCACAATGATCACCTTAAAACAAGACCAGATGGAATCCTTTTTCATGGAATATGAAAGAGGACTACCACAACAACAATTTGAGGATTTAGATGCTATTTACAACATCCCTAATCAAGTCAGAAACCAATAGGATAATATCCACCCCTTCTATCAACGTACCAATAAAAAAACTACAAAAGTCAAGGCAACTATAGGGAGCAATAATTCCTAAATCAAGCTCTCCTGCCTCCTAATAATGAAGGGATTTATGCCATAGAGAGAAGCATTTGGGCTATTATGGCCAGTCAACAAACAATGTTTGACAACCAGAAGATGATGTTCAACAACTAGCAAGATCAACAAAAATCATGTGATTCTTAACTGGGTCTATTGAACACAGCCATGCTTCCTCCTATATAAGAGCTCTTGTCGGGCAGCCCAAATTGAACCCCAAGCACCTGGAGCAACTCAAGGCTGTAACTGCTCGATCTGGCCTTACCACTATAGAAAGGGTAAGTCCTCCCCCATAACCTCCAACCAAGGGATGATGATGAAGTTATTATCCCACAACCACTAGCATCATCCACTCCATAGGATGACATTCCTAATTATAATCCACATATACCCTCTGTTGGATGGCCAAAAAAGACCTAGTTGGACTCTAGGTTCAATAAATTATAGAAACTATGAGGAAGTTATGTGTCAATATCCCAATTTTGGATGCCATGACAGAAATGCTAGAGTCGAAAATTTATTGAAGGCTCTATTGAACCACAAATACATTACTAAATAATTTAAAATGGTAAATCTAGCTAGAACCACGTCAGCCATAATCCAAAGTAAGATGAGATTGAAACACAAAGAGCCAGGGTCCTTTAGGATCACATGCACTATTGACAATTCTACTAGACAATTTGGATTTAGTCAATCTCAGATCTAGCATCTCCATCATTCCACTAAGCATGTGTAAGAGACTCGATTTCTCAGATGTATGACCTACTACTTGAGAATTCAACTGGCAAAATCTTCCATTACCAAGCCACTTGACCTTATTGATGATGTGCCAGTTAAAGTCATAAAATTTTACATACCATGTGACTTTGTGGTAAAAGAAGATCGTATCTACCCACTTATCTTTGATAGACCATTCCTTTCCACTGCTAAGGTACTTATGAATGTTGAGGTAGGACTTCTCACCCTATGGGTGGGAACAAAATTTATCAGCTTCCTAGACTCTAGAGGTAGCATGAAGTATATCAAAGAAGAAGAGGTTTACTTACTTGACTGCATTGACCAGTGCAATCAGATGCAACAATGGTTCCTCGACTTCAAGACCCCACTAATGATCGAATCTCAAATCTCAATGGAGTACAACCAAGCTGAAATGTAGATCAAAGCCGTACCAGCCAGCCGCATGATAATGGAGATACCTATCTCTCTCCCATCCCCACTCTTGTAACGCCCCATATCACTACTGGAGAGCCTTTCCTCCCACCACCTCTCCCCTTTCCTCATGCAACACCTCAATCTACCCTAAATTCCTACCCCTCCCCTCTTGAATCACCAATCTATGATATCCAGTAGGTCCGTTATGAGTTACCAATGCCAATTGTAACTCAAGAAGAATGACTAAAGGTCAATGATAAAGCTTCCATTTATCACCCCTTCAATCCATTCCCCATTGACAATGACTAGTATGGTGGGATGACCAGACATCCACAATTTCATATAAAAACTACACCTTCTAAATAATTATCTTTACAAAATTGAGATACCCATAACTATTCCTTGTCACATATCAAACCATGGTAACCTATCTGTTCTAATCCCAATTATTGTCCTAGGTGTACAGATGTGTGCCAAGCCATCCAAAACACATTCCAAGGAGCCCATGAAAATATGGTGGAGTGGCTGCAAGGGAAGTAGTCGAGTCCATATAGCACACTGAATCTTGCCCCCCTTGGGAGATACCAATTTCATTGGGCTTTCGATATTAAACATGTCTCTTGTTGGGAGGCAACCCCATGATTTTCTTCCCTTCACTTTGGATTTAAATTTTTCCCCAAATGAGCAAAAATTTAAGCTTTGGGTGGAGGAGGGTGGTACGTACTCATTCCACCCACTCTTTTTTCTACAATTTGCATTATGCTATATAGTTTTTTCAAAAATTTCCTAAATTTTTTCCTATATCTGGTTGGCCATGATGACATTCATGTTTTTCGATATACTCCCTCTCTTGACTAATGCAACTTCTTTTGTAACTTAAATTATAAAACCCTCCACTAATAAAAACTATCTCGTCACCTAGGATCTTAATTGACACCATTCCTTGAAAAAAGATAGCAAGCTATAGAGGACTGATAGGATTAAAAAATAATGCTTCCTTATCTAGAGTTATACGTTGACTTGAAAAATTTCTTGATTTTGCATAATCCAGAAATAATTATTCCAATGTATGATACTCCTAATGCACTTAAATTAAAAAAAGGGTTGCACAATGAACAGTCTTTTCTACACTTCTTCCATAACCTTCTTATCTCTCAGTCCGCAAAAGAAAGAAATGAAAAACCAAAGTGCCAAAACTCTAAGTTCAGGTGGCACCACTCCCCTTCTTATGCTTCTCCCATACCCCTAAAAAATTTCAAAGGGGCGTTCCATCAAGAAAAGATGCTAAAAGAGCACACCAAAACATGCTGTCAATGTAAGTGTAACAAAGAAATAAAAAAGTCAAATGAAGGAGAGGCCGCTTCCTCCATACCCCCTTCACTCCACTCTTATGCTTAGGAGAGTCTTAAAACCCCATCAAATCCTTGAGCGCTATTTTTGTGCAATGACTTGTAAGAATATACGGGAGTACCAAATGCAAAGGGAATATAAAATCTATTTTATTGTGGATTTTGAAACAGAACTAAGTTGAGAAATAATCTCAAAGTAGGGAATATGAAAATTGTTTTTTTATGAATCTAGGAAGTTAAGGTTTCTTGACCACAAAGGGTGGAAGGTCTTAACAGGTGTTATGCGAGTGAGGATGACATGCCAAAAGTATTATGTGGTAGTGTTTATAATTCAATGTTGCTTGAGGAAAATCAAAGCTTTAGGTTCATAGTATTTTGATGAGTGTAAACTGATCACCGTTATTTGTACAATTTTATCTTTAATTGACAATAAATTATTGTTTATTTGATATTTTTATCATAAATTATCTTAGTTTATATCTTCTTGATTAAATTGGAATTTTTACTTATTTGACATGGGTTTTGTAGGGAAATATTCCTATTACTTCAAAAACCCAAAAGACCCAAGAATTAGAGGCTTCAAATTTCAATTCTAGCCTTCCAATTGAGCAATTCATCTTCCCAAATGATCGACTTTGAAGAATCATCTTCTAGAACTTGAGTTGAGCGGTTCATTCATGTAGAATGTTGCATCTCAGAGTCCCAAATGGCCATTTCACCGCTCGACTCACCATTCCACTTACCATCCAAAATGACCAACTCAATGTTCAAACATGTGTCTCATACAACAAAGTAGTAGACTCAAAGGTCTGATCTCGACATTTCAAGCTCCATACGACCAACTTAGATTGCTTAGTGACTAAGTCTTGGTCAAGCAGTGCCACAATTTCTAAGGTACAGACTCTCTTCCTTGGGCCCGCACATCCATTGATCTATACCAAGTGATTTAGACTATGAACCGATCGATTCACAACCCGCGATCAAACTTCTTTAGTGGCCACCAGCCAATTTTCTCTCCCCCCACTAGGGTTTATGCCCCTCCTTCTCTGTATAAAAGGAGGGGGGGGGACTCCAAAGAAAAAGGGGCATTCCTTGTAATCTAGTTTTTGATTTCCTTCTTTACATCATGTAAATAACGAAAGCAAAAGGGGGACTCCAAAGCAAAAGTGGCATTCATTGTAATTTAGTGTTTGCTTTCATTCTTTTCATTATGACTAATTAGTTTCTTTTCTAGGGGATTGGGTTAGTCCCCTATCCTATTTCTATTCGATGTAATGAAAACCTATTTCAATAAAAGAGTGATTTCCTTCTATTGCTTCTTTGATCATTGGATGAATCAAATATTATTGTGGGGTAATGTGATCGTGGATCCCCAAAGAATGAACCCATAATCCCTTAGTTGTATTCTTATCTTTTTACATTTTGATCTCATACTTGTTTTTCTAGTATAATGATTATATTCTTGTGAGGGTGCCGAGATCTTAGGGTCTTGCATGAACAAACTCATGATCTTTTGACGCGATCACTTGATTTAGATTATGATCCACTCTACTCGTTTGACTTGGTTGTTATGGGCCATGGTGACGCGATCACCTACTCCATGGGTTCAAACGTCAGATAAGAATTACATGTCTCTATATGAGATCCCAAAAGGTAAATATGTTGGATGGTTGGATGGGGACCCACAATTGTCGGGATCAATATGTTTGTGGGAGGTCTGACTCTTGTGTGATTGTGCTCTGTAAGGACACCATCCACATGGTCCTAATTTGATTATTGAGATTTAATTTTTGATTTGTTGAATAAAAGCATGGCTATTAGTGGTGGTCCCTCAGACCCCCAATTGTTTTATCATTTGATCTTGACTATTTTATTTCTATAACTTTGTTATGTTCTTAGTATTAATGAAACTCTCAACAACTGGAACTTCCTTTCTCATTTTAGTGATTAGTTTTGGATTTCAACCATTTTCTTTCCATTTTCCCTAGTATTAATACCTTACCATACTAAAGTTGATTTGGTGCTTGCATCAAGTTGATAAATGGGTCAGAAGGTTAAAATATCAGATTTTTCCTAGTGATTGGTGTGAAACACCACACATCAATTTGGCACCATTTCCGGGTATGGTACATGTAGTGTTTGGAAATCTATTATTTAGTTAGGACCCTTCTTCTTTTCATAATTTTAGTTTGGTTTTATAATTTTAATTTTTTCCCATTATTTTAATCTTGTGTCATAATTTCTTAGCTTGTTTAGAATCTTTAGGCATGTTCTATAATTTTAATATTTCTTTCTAATTCTTTTTATTTTTGTAACTTTAGTTGTTTTGTAATTTTTAGTTCTGTTAAAATCTCTTTCTTTTCTTTACTTTCATATTTTTAATCTTGCTCCATAATTTTCTTTCTTAGATTTTTGTAATTTATTTTTACCCACCGAGACCCATTACGGTAGTGAATCTCCTCCTTCTATCGAATTTTCATTCCACAAATACTGCTTTCCTTGGGTTACTTTGTAATTTTTTCTTGAAATGTCTTCTCCTCTTGTTCTTCTTACCCTTCCCTTTAGACATCAAACGGTGTATGCGATGCTCTGGAGGAGTTGCCAACACCCCTTTTCCCCACAATCTTGAGATTGACAAGACCTTCCACCATGTAAATTGATCCCATAGATCCATGATGGACCAAGAGGAAGACATGCAAAGGTGGATAGATCAAGCTTGAACCGCACAAAGAGCGACTATAGAAGTGTGAGCCGTCACTCAAGGGGAAGCCAAGCAATAGAAATAACTGAAGGATTTTCTAGTTCCTAGGAGTGTTGACCAACAACATCATGTTGTTCCTCATGAAATTACTACCCCAGAATTTGAGATACGTACACAATGGATCAATCTCCTCCAAGGCAACACATTTGCAGGTAGAATGTGACAAAACAGTCAACACCGCCTCAGCTGATTTCTTGATTTATGCACCTTGCATAATGTAGCAGGCGTTACTGATGATGCCTTTAGACTATGACTGTCTATATACTCTCTCATTGACCAAGCCACAAGTTGGTACAATTCTCTATAAGGAAACCCCATCACCATGTGGGAAGATCTTCAAGCTAAATTTCTTAAAAATACTACCCTTATCCCTAAGTTATACCACCTGGCGACAAATCACCAAATTCACTATGGTTCCTGGTGAGACTTTGAGAGAATCTTGGGAGCAATTCAAGGGACTCCTCCGTCTGTGTCCATACCACAATATACCCAAAGTTCAATTGATTGAGATTTTCTATGGAGGTGTAGATGATGACACCAAAGACTTTCTAGACACATCCTCTGGGGGAACTTTTGTTCCAAAATGTCTAACATGCTTGGGAAGTTGTCCACAGAAGTGTTGAAACCCAAGCTACATCTAAACAAGGAGTAATCAAGGTATTAAAAGAAAAAGATAGCTCCAAGCTAAAGTCTATTACAGAGAGTCTCAAGATTATCACCTTGAAATAAGACTAGTTGTAATCCTCTTTCAAGGTATATGAAAGAGGACTACCACAACAACAATTTGAGGATGTGAATACAATTTACAACATCCCTAATTAAGTCAACAATCCACAGGCTAAGTGCCACCCCATCTATCAACATAGCAATTTTAACAAACCAAAACATAGAATAGTACCCTATTCCATAATTAGAAGGTTAGTAAGACTGGTTTCTTAGATTTGACCAAACAAGGATAAAATTAAAACACATTATGTGCCAAAATGAAAATAGATTCATAGATTCACATGATGGTGAAACAAGTGGAATTAATGTATTAAATATGTTAACTGAGTAGATGGTGGATTTGTGTCCATAACAATAATATATAACTCTTTTTGTAACAATGTGATTAATATGACTCCATTCAGTGATTGTTGATGAAAGTTATATATTTCTTAAATAAATATAATGTTAATGAGCCAAAATTCGTAATGCTGTCCTAACTCATAACAATAAACCTAAATCCAAATTTTATGTGAAAATCGTGTTCCTTGGGTCCCAATTGCCTTGGGTGCCAAATTTCACATAATTTGCATAATAATTACCTTAATTCTATTTGGAACAGAGAATAATAATAAGAGACAAAAGTGTTAAATAAATTACTAAAAGTCTTCAAAAGTGGAAATAAACCTCAAATTTGAAATCTGCATACCAAAATTAGCCTATGTGTGAATTTTCATCTTATTTGGACAATCTTTTCTATCCTAGTGTAGTTTAGGTGAGAGAATATAACTTAAAACGAAAAGAATTAAATCAAATAGAAAACAACCCCAAAAGTATAATTTGATGCCAAAAATGGATTCCTCATGTCCTAGTTGGTCTATGTACCAAATTTGGTACAATTTGATCTTTATTTGAGCCCTTAAACAAAAAGGGAAAGAAATCACGTCTAATACCTCCTAAAATGATAATTTAATAATTTGATGACAATAATTTCCTATGGTTCTAGAATTGATGTCTACCACACAATAAAAATGCAGATCTTCTAAAATATCTTGGCATTTTTTGGATGTATCACCTAGTTTCTTTTCCTTTCATAACAAGGATTGAATGATAATCATTTGATCTTTGTTCGAAAGACATGGAAGTTTACCAATTCCTCCATTTCTTTTTGTGTTCGTGAGTGACAGTAGCAGGAACCTATTTCCATTCTAGTCTTCTTACTTGGATTCTTTCTCTCCTCCTTATCCACTTTCTCTGATTGATCCATTACTAGTTTCCTCTCTGGATTCCACACCAACTGACCTTGATTTTTCTAGGGTTTATATACCCTGATTCCTCTGTCCACAAGTGTTGCTGTCAGTCCCCTATCTATCCCCTATTATTCTACCCCTTTTCTATTTAATACATCTTGGAATCTTTAGACCCCAAAGAAAGGGTACCCTAACCTCTGTCGTGTCCTATAGAATCATCTCCCAACACCATATTTTCTTTAACATACCCAGAGAATGCTACCCCAAACTCCAGCCACCTATGCTGGAGACCTTGGTTCGGGTTGGAGGGTTCCATCCATATCCAGACCTAGAGAAAGCTTGGACCCCTCCCTCTAGACCCTTCAAAGCTTATCGCCCATTCAATTTTGATGGAAGAGGTACAAATTGAGTTTCCCTCTTTTCCTTCCTATGCTAGACATTGAGGAATATCAATGTTCCTTGCAACCCCAATCCTTGTTTTCATCACTGTTGGTTTGGGTTCTTTTTGCTTATCATGCATGTTCACAAGTGGAGGAGATTTACACCTCCTCATTTTTGTGACAGGTTTCATTGTGGGACTCCATACACCCTCCGAACCCAAGGAGGTTCTTGTTGGGGTGCACATGAGGATGAGGAGATTGAAGGGTTTTCCCTTTGGACATGATCTGTGGTCTTCTGTGATCTAACTCCTAGCCTATAGCCACCATCAACATGCCATACTTTTTTACATGTTTGCAGGGTTGATCGATGAAACAATGAAGATGGACACCGACTGGGTTACGATAATAACCCTTGTTCTAGTTTCGCTTTGTTGCGCCTTCTGAGGGTATTTTGGTATTTTGACTTCAAAGTCTCATTTTTTTGGCTGTGTGGAGTTTTGAGCGGGCCTGTGGCCATATGTATATCTTTCATAGGTCCACCTCAATAAGAATTTTATTAAAAAATGGATGATGCTTATTTGAAATTTTTGATTGGTCGATTTTCTAGAATCCATAATAAATCATATATAGCTTAGAATAATAAACTAAAATGTCTTTTGGAATAAGAAAATAAGATCTATTCATGGGTACCAGTTTTATTTCTAGAGTACATCCTAATAAAAATGTGATTTTTTTGGATTTATCTAATTGGCTATATTTTCTAAAATTCATAACTAATAACCTATAAGTCAGAAAAATAAAGTAAAATATGTTATGAATTCAAAAAAATATAATCTATGATATTACATGATTTTGACAACCTAATTAATTACTAATAAAAAGGTTATTTTTAGAATTTATACAATAAGTGTTAACCTAACCCTAATCTCATATGTGCCTTTAATAGGTTGCTTCTGGATTAAGATGAAATTATGATTTTGTCCTTGGACACATAAACTTCATGATAGGTACAATTGAATTCCCTATTTTTCTTTGTTGAGCACTTAACCTAAATTATCTCTCTCTTGATAGCCCACACAATCTATCTCTTCTAAACATCTATTCCGTATGAAATATTCTACTTGTTTTTGATATTATGATCATCTTACTTAATTGGAATTTCTTTTGACTCTAGCTAGTACTTTTTTTTCATGGTTAAACCCTAATGAATGATATGCACCACTTTTGCCCGCTCATGTGGTTGATGTTTATCTTATCCATTTTTGTGATGGCAATCCTATGACCACACTTTATACTCGCCTCTACATTATGCATGTTATGTGATTCAGTAGCCCTAGAGTAATGTAATACTTTGGTTATTTGGGTTTTATTCCCCTATGGGGTTTATTCCCCTATGTTTTATTATGAGGTAGGTTTTATTCCCTTGCCATGCACTGAGGTTTTAGTTCTCCTACACTTTTATATATTTTGGATGGAGGATTGTATGCCCCATATCCTTCTTGTATGCCAAGGGAGTTTGGTTGTGTGCCATTCTCTTTTAGGGTTTGAGGTTGTGAGCCTTAGCCTCCATTGACTTTATATTACACTAGTGCTATGTTTATCTCATATGCATGCATGTTGCTATTAATGTGATATATTTTGTGACCAAGATTTAAATGTGATTGTATGGCACAATCTTTATGTTTTATTTAATGGCATGCATTTCTCTTATTTAACATGTTTTGAAATTCATATTCTTTTATGCCCAGTTGGACAGTCCTTTACTATTCCTTTGGGAAGCCTTTTTTACTTGACGACCTTTATTCGTTACATTTCTCAATCCCATATTTAGTATGCACATACCAACATTTTTTGATGAATCTACTTTTCTCCTTTTCTTGGGGTATGCTTCCAACCCAGGTGTAGGACTTAGAAGATTGGACTTTGTGACATGGACCTTCTAGTTGGATTTCTTAGGGAGATATAGTTGATATAGCTGGATATACCTATACTTAGATCCTTATGTTATAGTTTCTTGCAACCTCTATATCGGAGATGATAATGTACTCTTGGAAAATTGAATGTAGTCATGACATTTTATTTTGCTGCTATGCTTTGGTCTCTTTCTACATATATTCATTTGAGAATTGAAAACTTTATGATTGTAAGTATGTTTGGATAGATGGATATTTCTCTCTCAAATTTAGTAGGGAGTGGATCCCCTCTCTAGTCTCACTACTTACAACAATCAACAAAATTATAGAAGTCAAGGCAAGTATAGGGAACAACAATTCTAGAATCCCCATCAAGATCCCCCACCTCCTAATAATGAAAGGATTTCTTCCAAAGAGAGAAGAATTCATGCTATGATGGCTAGTCAGTAAACACTGTTCTCCAACAAGAAGACAATTTCCGACAACCAACAAGCTCAAAAAAATCATTCGATTCCCACCTGGCTCTGTTGACCACAAGTGATACGTCCTCCTGCAGGAGCTCTCACTAGGAAGCCCAAACCAAATTTTTTTTCCAATAGAGGAAGTTACTCCCATCAAATATTGGAAGGTTGATGAAGTATCTCCCACCTTGGTAATCACCCATCTTCTCCTACTTGTTGAAGTATGATTGGAGAAAACACACCCTGATACCAAATTTTGGATCCTAGATGGGTGATTGGATGCTCAAGAGGGGGGTGAATAGATCTGAATGCACTTAAACAAAATTCATTAGACTTTAAAGTTATATCACAAGATAAGGTTGTGAAATAGGAAATTTGAGTGCAACTAAAACATACATAGAGAAAGAGAGAGAGATTGAGCAAGCACCAAGTGACAAGCTATGTAGAGTGGTTCAACATTCCAAACTAGGAGTATGTCAGTCCACTACCTAGAGAGGTCAACCTCTAGGATTTCTAAGTGTGTCTTCCTCTATATATTCATTTATAAGAGTTACAACACATGATCCACCAAAGGACTTACCTACCCAGTACAAAGAGTCTTCAACCTTACCAAGGACTTACCCACTTTGCAATGAGTTTTTGTCCTTATCTAAGGACTTACCCACTCTTACACAAGTCTTCAGCCTTCTAGGAATTACCCACTCTTCTTGGATCTTCAACCTTTAACTTCACCTTCACTTGGAGAAGCTTTCACCAAGGACTTACCCACTTGATCAAGGAGTCTTATGTTTTCACCAAGGGCTTACCCACTATAGCTCCAAGTCTTCAGCCTTGATCTTCACCAAGGGACTCGTTCCCTTATTCTTCTTCACCTCTCTTATCCAAGAGAAAGAACCTTAATCTTCATGGTTGAAATGAGAGATAGGAAGGTGGTGGAAGTGAGAGCCTCAAAAGATTACATGTCTAATGAGCTCTCTTACAAATCTCTGATTCACTCTAATGGATGTAGCAAGAAATTAAGCTTAGAGAGGGATAGGAGGCTGTAGGATCACTCAACTATAGAATAGGGATCTTCATAGTGCTTTGCTAACCAAGGGATGAATCCCAAGGGGTCCTTTTTGTAGTTGGGGATTCCTAGAAGCCTTCGGAAACACTTAAGAATGAAAACTAGTCATTTTGTGACTTCTGACGGATATATCTTTGATTGTTGCAACTCCACAACAGATAGAAACACTTTTCTACACTTTTTCGTATAGTGTTATCAGTCGAGTTTCTATAAAGGTAACTCGATCGATCCCACTATGCGACAAGACCAATTTAAGCCATCGATCAAGTTTGTCTTGGAGTAACTCGACCAATTCACATAAATCAATTTTGACTTGTACATGGATCAGTCGAGTTCTACGAAATAAAAACTTGACTAATCAAAAGTCACTTTCAAGATCCAATCAGGATCGGTCAAGTTTGGAACTCGATCGATGAACAACCTGATGTGAATTTAGGAAAATGACTTTTGAGTGCTTAAATATTCAATCTAAGTGCTCCTAATTTTTTTTCTAAGATTAATTACAAGTCATACAATCATTACAAGTGATTTACAACATGATTCTAATGAATTTACATCATATTCCAAACACTTGCACTTGTATTGACTTTGACTTGTCTTTTCTCCAAGTTGAGATGTGCAAGTTAGGGCATTTGGAGTGTGTCTATACCTAATCTGAAATCACTCAAGTAAAAACATTAGGCACAGAGAATTGGAATGGTTTAGTCATCATCAAAACAAGGATTTAGTCAACATAGGCCTTGAGTCAACAATTATGTGAATCTTAATAGTAGAATCGGAGGCACAAGAGCCCCAGATTTCTGTATGTTCAACAATAATGTATTTATTATGAATGTGTAATTTAATCAATGGTTATTTTTAGAAAGCATTTGAATTTAAATGATTTGTTCATTATAGTATTATTGAGTATGCTTGGTTTATTAGTTTGAGTAGTTTATTTTTTATATCAATGATTCAGATTTGTTTTAGTATTTAAGAAAGTGAAAATTGAATCCTTAAGTATTTAGTTAAGCAAAGAACAAATATTGTAGGAAATTTATCAGTGTAACTAAAGAAAAATCTAGACTTTAGGTGTCTTGAACACTGTATAATCCATAATGAGTGTCTCCACTATGAAGAAAAAAAAATTATACTTATTGGAAGAGTCTAGGCTGAGGTAGTGAGAGTGTTGGAGAGAGGTACAAGGGGACTAAGTTTAGTGAGGATGGTCTCTTTAAACTAGTGAGGTACCCAACATTAATTGAAGCTTTTTTTAGTACTAGTACCGTTCTATTAGTTTAGATGATGCTCACTAAGTATGCCCTCATGGAACAAATGATGCAAGTAGATAAGTGAAGTGTTTTGATTCTCCACCTAAGTACCCAGGTTTAGAGGAGAATTCTAGTTTATCTGGCCAAATGTTTATCCACCAAGGCTAGATTTGATGATCCCCATCATAAGCTAGGTAGCTAGTTTAGTAGACTTTGATTCTTGGGGTCTTCTCTATGTCTTATGGTGAGATTGTAGCTCAATGGAATACTTGCTCATATAGTATTACTCCTTAGTGGGACCACGACATTATAAAAGTAATAAAAATTAATTAATGGATTTAGGTGATTTACTATATTGTATTTATTAGAAATTAAAGTGAATTGATTTTCTAGGGTTATGAGAGGTGGTAAGAAATGTGGATTTCATGGTGTTCGGGGTTTCATCAGCCATGCCAAACCATCAGATGATGGATAAGAGGAGTTCATTGTTGGTATCTATACTAGTGGGGAAGAGAGGGAAGCTCTATGCAATGATGATGGTGAAGAGATGGTTGAAGATTGCACAAACAATGAATCTAACGCTCCTTTCATCAGGGCATCAAGAACATGGAAGTCTTATAAGGATACAGTTTCTAACGGTGTACAATCCCATGGCTAAAGAAACATCACATCACTAAACCTTCTCAAACCCTCTGATACAACAATCGATTGTAAAAGTAGTATCCCATCGATCATGATTAGGGAAGAGTTTTGCCATCCTCTACTAGAATCTTGGAAGTTCTCCATGATCATGAAGGATGTAGGGATCAATAGATGTTTCCAAGCTCAAGAAAACATGTTATCAATCCTATGGGGAATCCATGAGAAATTCTAGATAATCGACTTGGATAACAGATATTACATAGTCCAGTTGCTCAACAATGACAACTACGTTAAAATCATGATAGGAGGACCATGGAACTTGTTTGTGAATTACTTATCAGTCCACTTGTGGTCTCCTCACTTCCTACCATCTGATCTCATCCCCAAGAATTTGGTTGTCTAGATTAGGTACCTATATCTACCAGTTCATTTGTATTAAAATAACTTGCTCTCAGGGATCAGTGACTTGGTGGGTAAGACCAACAAGATTGATGCTACTATAGCATAGGGAAACTATGGGAAATTTTCTTGAATAGCCACATGGATAGAGACATGCAACCCTCTTCTTCCTATGATCTTCACCAATTGTGTGGTCTTTGAGATTGAATATAAAGTCTTCCAACATTGTGTGTGCATTGCGAGAGGATTGACCATGAAAAATAATGATTCATGCATGTGGTCACTAAATCGATAGATGACCCCCCGCCTCCCCGCGCCAAAAAAAAAACCACAGTCCAGGGTTCCCTTCTCATTGACAATGCATGCGAGGAAACCATATAAGTTTCCACCTAGACAGGTGAAGGAGAACCAACCTCAAAAGATCCTTGACAAGGATGATCCTTCGGATCAGGAGGAACCACAACTGTACTCTAATGGTATTACAATAAATGTTAAGAAGTGGAAGACGATGCATAAAAGAGGAACTAGAAATGGAATTTAAGTGATTTAATTGGGAAGGAATGTCAAGCTGGGAAGAATAAAAATGGATGAAACAACCCTTAGCTGCACCCTCTAAGAATACCTCTATGGTTCTCATGGGAGGTGACACCACCACTGGTAGGGAACCGAACTAGGGAAAAGGCCCCCCTTTGGAATCCTCCTATGACTTTAAGTCCAAAGCCACCAATGCATGCTGCTCCGGTCTTGTCAGAGGTGGAATAATACTAAGGAATAAGAAGGTCTCCTATCCTAGGGTTCCTTGTAGTCCCAAAAGAACAATTAAAAAAGGGAAAGCTTGTGTAGTGCCTAACAGTGCTTAGGTGAGTGAAGCCAGGAGACTGTTCAACCAATCCAAGTAGAGCATGTATGTGGAAGACATGAAGGACTTTGAAGAGGTTGAACCAAACCCATAACCAGTGGTTGGGTTGTAGACTGTCATCTGACTTTCTAGCCTTCTTCACCATCTTGCTATTGTGATGATGAATTATCTATGCTGGAACCTCCAGAGCTCTTTCTATGATGACAAAATCAATATATATTTGATACTTGATAATAACTCATCAGCTTAGTCCGGTGGCCATCGTTGAGCCTCATCGTAGTGGCAGTAGGGTGGATGGAATCATTAGTAAGCTAGGCTTCAATTCTTCCCATAGAGTTTAAGCAATTGCATTTCGAGGGGGCATTTACATCCTCTGGGATCAACGATTATGCTTGGTGAAGGTACTTCTGAACCACAGACAACTCATCCATAGCCACATTTTATTGTATATCCCTAATCACATTTGTGTATGGAATTCCTAACTTATGTGCATGTAACTAGTTATGGAGCCGTCTTACTAAAATTGCAAGTGGTGTAAATGTTGATTGGGTTGTAATTTTTGACTTTAACACCATGATCTCTTTATCTAAAAAGGATGGTAGTAGCTATTTTGGTCATAGATCGTGTTCCAACTTCAATGATGTTCTCCTAAATACTAGCTTAGTATATATTAAGGCCAGTGGATAGTGGTTCACCTTTCACTAGGGAAGGCTCTTTGAAAGACTTGATCGACAAATTTTCATTGAAAGATGGTTGGAATGTAATGAATACACAATTGTTCTAGTTCTTCCATGCCTCTACTCTAAAAACAATTCCCTCCTCATGTTCCAACATGCTTTGAAGGACCAGAATGGACACATTTTTAGGACTCATTCTAGTTGGAGGTTTAAGGTAGACTTAAAATAGTAACTAACAAACCACTGGAACAACGATGCCCTGCTCCATGAGGCCTTGAAGGGTTTCAAACTAGTGATCATGCACTGGGACTCACAGTCAATGAAAAAGAAACACCTAGAAAAGGCTAAGATATCTTAACAAATTAATGAGATTCAAGTAACTCTTCACTCTCTACATACCACAACTAATGCATTGTGATGCATTGAACTCCAGGAATAACTCTAATGTATCTTGCTTCATGAGGAGGCTTATTGGAGAAAGAAGGCCCATATCATCTGGCTTAAGATGGGAGATGGGAACATGTAGTTCTTTCACTCATATGTTCATTTACAAAGTCAGCACAACTGAATTTCCAGGCTAAAAAACATTGATGGTGTATGGATATCTGAGTATGGTCCTCTCAAACAACTTGTTTGGGGCCATTTTCAATAGCGTCTAGCCTCATTCTCACTAGTGTGCTTCCTCAAAGCCTATTGTTGGGCACTTCCTAGGCCTCAACAATGAGAAATGCCTTAAGATTTCATCCATTCCTTATGGTGAGAGATCAGGATCACCCTCTTCAAGATGAAGCCCTACAAAGCTATGGTCTGGATGGGGTACATAATGAGTTTCTACAAGACTTTTGGATATGAGTTAGTAAGTCTTCGGTGTAGAATGTCACTTCAACCTTTTCCACAACTTTGATCAACATTGACATGGCATGTTCTTACATGGTTCTCATTCATAAAGATGACAATTTCAAGATCTATGATGACCTTTGCCCACTTTCTCTTAACAGTACCTATTGACTCAAAGTCTAATTAACTCTCAAAGTATAATCGACTAAACACTTATTTTGATGATGACTAACCATTCCACTTATTTGTGTCTAATACTTGTACTTGAGTGATTCATATTACACACTCCAAATATCCTACTTTGGAGAAAGACAAGTCAAGATCAATGCAAGTGCACTTTTGTAGAAAAAATGTCAAATCTATTAAAATCATGTTGCAAATCACTTGTCATGATTGTATTACTTGTAATTAAGATTAGAAAAAATCAAGAGCACTTAAATCGTATATTTAAGCATTTATGGAATTTTCTAAAATTCATCACAGGGACTTTTTATTCCGAGTTTCATCTTTGATAAACTCGACTGACACACTAGATGGATCTTGGGAACTGCTAAGTTCGGTTGATTTTTCCCAGGACAAACTTGACCAACACCCCTACATAGGCAAATCAATTTTAAATAGAGTTTCACCCAGGATAAACTCGGCCGACAACTCAAAATTGATTTGTCACATAGTAACATCAGTCGGGTTTCTAAAAAGTAAACTTAACTAACCTCACGATGTGGAATGTGCACAAAAAGTGTTTCTAGCCGTTAGAGTGTTGCAAAACTCAAAAATAGATCCATTACAGCCCCCCAAATGGCTATAATTCATCCTTAAGTGCTTCTACGGCTAGATGGCATCCCCAACTATAAACAACTTTCCTTGGGATTCATCCCAAGGTTAGACAAGTAACATGAAGGTCCTTATACTATAGTTGAGAGTGATTGGCCTCCTTCCACTCTAATAATCTTAATCACTTGCTACATCCATTAGAGTTAGTAGGAAATTTGTAAGAGATCTAGTCCTACATATATATCTTATGATGCTCTCACTTTCTCTACCTCCCACTCTCTCATTCAACCTTGAAGATGAAGAGTCTCTCTCTTGTCTAAGAGAGGTGAATAATAAGAAGGGAAGGAGTCCCTTGGTGAAAGCTTCTCATTGGTGAAGGTGAATTCAAAGGAGGAAGATCCAAGTCAAGAGTTGGTAAGTCCTTGAAAGATGAAGACTCATTGCAAGAGTGGGTAAGTCCTTGGAGAAGGCCAAAGACTCTTTGTAAGAGTAGGTATGTCCTTGGTAAGGTGCAAGACTCTTGGTCATGGATGGGTAAGCCCTTTGGTCGGTAGTTGTCTCCCTTCTCCTTGAAGGGAATTCTAGGTATCCTTGACCTTGAACATGAAGGTCTTATGGTGTAGCTCTTATAATGGAATATAAGGAGTGAAACATTTTGAAAAATCCTAGAGGTTGACCTCTCTAGGGAGTGGATGTACATCTCCTAGTTTGGAGGTTGGAACCACTATAGATACTTGTGTTATTTGGTTCTTATTCAATCTCTCTCTCCCTTGCTATGTATGTTTTAGTTGCACCAAAAGTTCATACTTGTCATATTATCTTAGAAATATCTTGAAGGTATAACAAATTTTGTTTAAGTGCATTTATCTCTATTTACCCCCCCCCCCTATAGAGCCCATCATCATCCGATCCAACAAGTGGTATCAGAATGGGTCTTCTCCAAGCAATACTTCTGCAAGTAGGAGAAAATGGGAAACTATCAAGAGGGAAGATACTCCTTCAAAGAGAGAAAGAGAAGAAAATGAAGAAGGAGGACAAGAGAGAGAAAGATCACAAAGGCTCCATCAACATAAATGAAACAACTAGTGGAAGATCTAGTAGATGTGAAGATGGAAGATGCCATTGTGCTCTCATGGCATAGAGAAATGAAGTTTCTTCTTGTAGGTCACTTGTAAATGGATTGACTTGAGCCATTGACTTGAAATTTGATTCCTCAATCAACATTAAGAAGACATGGTAAGAATAGAGGTAATGTTATTCTTGCTCATATCCAATCATATCTTGTTCTTGTCAAGCTAGTATGTATTGGACATATGGTTTTTGAGTTAAATTTGGAATACAATGATTCTCATCACTTTCTTTCTCAAAAATTATTTGTGGTTCTTTCATAGTAAATTACTAACTTGGTTATACATGTTTGTACATGGATTATATTTTTATCATGCCTTTGTATATACTTTTTTTGAAAAATATATGTTTTTGATAGCAGCTATTGTTGGATGAGTTTGTCCTATATGAAAGTCATCTGACAAGCACCAATGGATGTTGCCAACAGCTGTTGTTGGACGAGAAATTCAACCTAGAAACTCAACCGACAACACTATGCACAAAATATATAGATGGGTGTTTGGATGAGAATTTCCCTTTCAACTAGACTTTCTCAACCAATAGCTTTATTCTATGGCACTCCCCTTGGTACCTTTATGATATGCATATTGCCATGTTTTTTATTATCTATCTTGCATACATCTCTATCTATCTAATTGTTATCAATTGGTATATCTATATCTTGTGATTACCTATCTAAAGTTTTTATTCTTGTTTTGATGATGATCTCTTCTAATCTCTTGGTTCAGATCTAAATTGCTTCCGTTGTTCTCTAACTTGCTACATCTATCTAGTAGTATATCTTTTGATACAACCTAAGATTCTTAGTGGTAATCAACTTCTGGTAATGATGCATATTTTCTAGTGAGTAATATCCTTTCATGATTCTAAAATTGCGTATCTCTTTGTTTGGATATTTCTCTTCATCTACTCATAACATGTTCCTTAACTTGTGAATCTTGTATTATGACCTAGATGCTACTAGTAGTCCTAACTTGCAATATCATCTACTAGTACTCCATCTACATGTAGTTATAGCCTTGTTCATGTTTTGGTATCCAACTATATGCTATGATTGCATATTGTTTCATACATACTCAAGCTTGTTCCTTAACTTGCATATCTACTATCCTGAGTTGCTTGCATAGTATTGCCTTGATATACACTAGAATTACAAATATTATTATTCAAATGCATGTCTTGTTTTTCTTTATATACTTTGCTAGGACAAGCCCCTAGTTTTTTCTCTTCTACTCTCCTTTTGAATAGTTGGTATCTCCTTTTACTAACAAGTTGTGTTTTTCACCCCTTTACTTTTTGAAATGACAAAGGGGGAGAAGACATGTCTTATGTAAATGGGATAAGACATATATGAGTAGAACACATAGTTTCTATAAATGTTATGAAAGTTACCCATGCAGGAGAAATAACATCAATTGAGGGGGAGTATGAGAGATTGGTGCAGATTCCTCTACATGCGTACACACCAGCCAACTAGGGTGGCTAGATGCACTCCATGAGGTCGGAATGCATGGGATGGGATCTTGCTTTCAAAATTTATGTTATCCCTAACCGAGTCGATCACTAAGACTAAAACAGGTCATCCGCAAGCATACGAGGTACTGTTGTAGTATAGGTGATTGGAAAGATGAGGCGTCGAACCACAGAGATAGAGGGGGCACAAGAGTTAGGTAGCGTATGATATGTTCCTATTGCAGAGATTAGGGTTTTAAAAGGTTTTGGTTGTTGATTAATCTAATTGAACAAGTAAGAAATGCAAAATGGAAACTAAGTTATGGAAGAGCAAGCAAATTAGTAAACTAAGTTAACAAACTAACTAAGCAATAGAAAGAAGAGCTACACTACTCTAACAAGGCATGAAGCAATTAAGAACTAAACTAACCACTAGAAAGAGCCTAAGTTAACACTAAAGAGCAAAATAAAGCAATTAACTAGATTAAGCAGAAGCGAGTAAACCAGACTAGCATGAACAAGCAAGCAAAGCAAGATGGGTTTTAAGTAGTTGATTTGGGTAGGTGGGCCATTTGGGGGAGGAAACTTTGATATTAGTTGGGGGAGATAATTAAACATGCATGGTTCTCATATCATATCTAGATTACCAAACCAAACAATAAGGTCAATGCCATTAGAACATACCCTATACTACTAGTAGAAGACTAGGGTTAGGTGTAATTCTAATGAGATAAACCAAATATAGGTTTCTAGGGTAAGTGATAGTGAGTAATTAAGGGTTTAGGGTAGAGATGGGAGTAGAGATGAGGGTATTTAACCTCATGCCACTAGCCACTCTAGCCTTTAGAAGGCCCTAGACAATTACATCAATCTCACTTACACTAGCTACTTAGATCTCACACTCATTTGTAGGAGGAGGGATGTGTATGTAGGAACAAAGGGGGCTAGCTAGGGATCAACTAATTGGACCTAGGAGCCATTCCTAAGATTGCCACATACACCCTGATTCCTTCTAGAAACTAAGTGTCATCAAAAACCTCAAAACAAGAAATTCATACAAGAAGCACAAACCACATGCAATAAGATAGGAAAAGAGATAGAAGCAAGAAGTAATCATCATAGATATGAATTAAGTTCATTAAAAGAAATTATCCCCCAACATGGTATCAAAGTCACATTTAAATCCCAAACAGCCCACCACAAGGGGCATAGCTAGACATGATCAAGAAAATAAGAAAGGGGTAGAAGAAGTAGGGACTCCATGAAGCTTGATGTGGAAGCCTCCTTCTTCACCTCCAAGCTTGCTGTAGACATCCTCCCTCCTCCAAGGGTGCAGGGGTGCATGAAATGGTATGGGATTATGGATGAAAACCTAGGGAACTAGGTTTCCATGGTGGAATGAGGGTGGAAATGGTGGATGATGAACCTAAAATGCAAGGGGATTGCACAAAGAGCTCAAAGGTGGAGAGTGGAGGCTAAGAACAGCTAGGTAGAGGCTCTCCTAGTGCTGTGGCCGCCACCCATGTATATATAGGTGGTCATGGAGGCACTAGGGTAAGTAGGGGTAAGATTGGAAAATTAGTGTGAAAAAGTTAGGTTTTGAGGTGGTAGCACGGCCGTGATGGGAAGCACGGCCGTGGTGGGTAGAAGTGTTCACGACCGTGGTGGAGGAGAACAACCGTGTTGGTTAAGCGTTAAATCAACAGGTTGATGGGTGAAAATGAAGGCTAGTAGCACGGCTGTGATGGGCAGCACGACCGTGTTGGGGACTAGGTAGAACGGCCGTGTTGGGTAGCACAGTCGTGGTGGAGGGGTTGTGATGAGGCCTTTCTGAGCAGCACACCCATTCCATCTTCATATAGCACGGACGTGCTGGGAAGCATGGCTGTGGTGGGGTCTTCATGGCACGACCGTGCTGGGTAGCACGGCTGTGGTGGCTGATTTGCTAAACTTTGAAGTTTTAACATTCAACCTGTAATCTTTGCTTAATTGATAGCACGACCGTTCCATGGTACCACGGCCGTGCTGGGGTCTTAAAGTAATGAAATGGCTTTAAACTTCATTATTAATGGACTTCTTTGCTTGGAGTCAAAACTTGGCCATTAGGGTAGGTTGAGGGGGCTCTTGGGATATTATTTGGACCCCTCCATGAGTAGAGGGACCCTCAGACTCCTTCCTTCTCTCTCTTCCATCCAAAGTATGGTCCAAGTACCTGAAAATAATGCAAAGAACATCCATAAGTGCATTTTATAGTAAAACACACATTGGGTGTATTAACTTGCAATCTACTTTGTTTAGATGTGATAAATGTACAAAAAGGCATAGGATGGAGCCCTAAAATAGGGCTACATCACCACCCCAAACTTAAAACATACTTGTCCTCAAGTATACTCCAACTCAATCTCTCTTTTCAGTTGCTTTTCAACAAAATCAAATGACAAATGCATAACAACAGATAATTATTGAATACAAGGTCTTGTGAGTGACTAAGTGCATGTGTTTCACATTTCTTCTTTCCTCTTTCACAAACCATTCATGAACTGAGCACTGAGCATACAAACTTCAAATATAAAGCATAGAAACACTAGTTATCCATATGTCCTCCATGTCATTCCCGGTAAACCGTTTCATGTTGGTGTTAATCAAAGGTGACTAGGAGTGCTGTTTCACTTTCATGCATTCGCTCTTATGCTTCAAACCTCACTAGATGACATGACCCACTTGGCTGTAGAAAGGGTAAAGTGAGCTAGATTTGATGTTTTCTAGCTCAATGGGTATGAAAAAGGAAGAAAGGATTGCAGAAAGATTTGGAGTGGTTTTACACACTCTTCTTTTCTTTATTTGAATGCTCTTAAACATGAGCATCCTTTTATTTTATTTTTGCTTTTCTTTTCTTTTTCTTTGCCCTTGGTGTAGGTAGGGCACAAAGTGGATGGAGTGAAGCGGGGAGGTTGAGATGTGGCCACCCCAAACGTTTGTGGGTGGCCACGGCTGATATGTGCACTTTGGCATCTTTTTATGAGGCGGAGAGGTATGAAAGTGGTGAAAGAATGGTCAGATCAAAAGGGGGGTCAGCAGTGTAGTCTTCACATAAGATTCCCTACATGAAAGCTAATTCAACACTTCACCAAGTAATATCACACCACATGACAGAATTAACACAATATTCATATTTCTACCAAGTGGTTCCATTGGCTTTAAGCGCTTGTAGTTTGTTCAATTCATGATTCAACCGAAACTTTCATAGACTTGAGAGATGCGATACACATGTAAAAAGTCACATGTAAGACCATATATCAACAAGATTTAAGAAACTATCATGCATTTGTCACAGGGTTAAACATTCCATTTCAAAAATTAGAGATTAAGTCACAACACACTTTTAGAACAAGAATCATTCAAGTTTGGGCAAAATTGGAAAAAATGGTACCAATTTGCACAAAATCACATCTAAACCTACTTTATGGAATTTCAAGACATAAAGCAGCAAATCCTAATTAGCATGCATAAGAAACTACAAAAACTACACGAAGACGCGATGCATGGTATGGAAAAGCAAAATTTTTGAAAAATTATGCAAAAATGTAAGAAATTAAACTACATGTATGCATGAATGCAAGAAGATACACCAGATTAGGGTAAACAAGTATGAAATGTCAGTCAAACTGTTTGATCATCTTGCCAAAATTTAGCACAAGGCACATGGAGAAAAGTGCAGTGAGAGAAGAGTTTACCGCCCTACCACCCCAAACTTTTAAATCATGTTTCCCTTAGCATAAAATAGAAGTTTAGACTAGTAGGGTAAAAGGTTTGGGGTCACGAAAGACAACCGCCAAGAGCTAGAGTGGTCAATGTAACATTAGGTGAGCAGGATAGGGCCACCATGGCCGTGCTGAACAACACGACCATTCTGTCCTTCTTCCTGTAGCTCCTCTATTGATTTGCAATATCTTCTTCCATTTTGACCTCCGCTTTGGCTAAACCCTTTTTGCATCAGCTTTTCTTCCTTATACCTGTGCTAACATGATTCACAAACAGAAAAACAATCAAGTCTAGTGTGTGTGTGTTTCTTGGAAACCAAAAGAAAGTATGATAAAACAAGGTTTGAGAATCTCAAACCACGTGGGTTGCCTCCCACTAGCACTAAATTTATAGCCTTCAGCTGGGATTGTTTCTCTTTTCATTAATCAACCATTATCCAAAAGAAAAATGTTTTCTTACTCATCATACACAATCCTCTCGAATGCCTTCATTGTTTGTTCTTCCTCCCAAGGGTTAGGTGAGTTTCTCAAATGTCTTTCTTCATTTGTCTCTCCTTCGGGGTCATCATCATAGGTCTCCATGTAAGAATCCTCATCAGCAAAACTTTTTGGCTCATTTGAGATGACCTCCTTAGGAATCTTCCCTCCCATCTTCTTCTTGAAGGTGAAAACACCCTTATGAAACCTTACATAAGTTGGTATTTGCTTGATGATGGCAAGCAATGAGTTGTCTGCCTTAGCCAATCTTAAGACCTTCAAACTTTTCATGCCACAATTTTTCCTTCCCTTGAGGAATGGGTCTTCATAGGCATAAAAGAGAGGGGTTTCCATCCTGTTGGACACTTGCAATCCTAAAAATATCAAATTGGGATATCTTGGATCAACAATGGGAGAACTTGGTGGTGTCATATCAAAGGAAGATGGGACACAAGATATTATCTTCTCAAAATCTACCAAGATTGTAGAATTTTTAGTGCACTTCGCACTCTCACAATGATGTTGTGGCAGGGGTTGTCCATCATGATCTTCATCTAATTGCTTCCCTCCCTTGTTGAGCTCTTCAACAACCTTGTCACACCTCAACATTGAAACCTTCTTCACTTGCTCATAGGGAGGAGGGGGAGCATGTGATGGTTGTGGTGGTGGTGGTGGTTTTTGGTGTAGTGGATTAGGATTTTGATGGATGTAGGTTGGTTGTTGTGGAGGTGGTTGGCATGGGGGTGGTTTTTGTAGTTGATATTGTGGTGGTGGTTGTGAGGTGTGTTGGAAGTTGAATGTTGGTCATGGTTGTGGAGGAGAATAGGGGTTAGGGGGCCCTTGGTGTTGTTGGAGAGTGGGTTCTTGGCCATGTAGTGGGACATAAGCACCTTGAGGAGCACACATGGTTCCACTAGCATTGTTGGGGTTGGGCATGGGTTGAAAAAGGGGTCTTCCCTCCTCACAAAGGGCAAGTGAAAGGGAAATCTCATCCAACCTTTGCTCAAGCCGCTCAATGGTTTGTCCATGAAAGGACACCTCTCTCTTCACTTCATCAAGGCTTCTTAACCTTTATAGAACTTCTTCTTCAAACATGGAGCTGTCTTCTTGCTCTTGGACTCCTTGTTCCTCCCATGAAAAGTTTGGGCCATTTCTCCATTCTGAAGTGTATGAACTTGACATGGAGCCTTGGTTGTTCTGGATGCCATAGGATTGTAGAACCATGTCTCCACAAAGAGCCACCATGGAGTTGGCAGAGTAATTATAAGAACCTCCCACATGAATTTTCATGAGATCCACCATGTCTTCCAACATCTTCATCATGTAGGGAGGATGAGGGATTGAAGGGGCTCGCGCATCTCGGTCTACCATCTTGACTCCAAAGGGTTGCTTGTCACATGTACAAGGCACAAACAAACAAAAGTTGACAAGTTAGCAAACCAAGATGCAAAATTAACACAAAGAATAAAGAATAGCAATGGTGAGGGCAAAAGGAAAGGCTAAGCTACACTATCTAACTAGGCCGAGCGCCTCTATCCCCGACAACGGCACCAGAAAGCTTGGTGAAGATTCCGCTAGAGGGGTACACACCATCCAACTAGGGTGGCTAGATGCACTCCATGAGGTCAGAACACACGAAATGAGATCTTGCTTTCAAAATTTATGTTATCCCTAACCGAGTCGATCACTAAGACTAAAACAGGTCACCCACAAGCGTACAGGGTACTGTTGTAGTATAGGTGATTGGCAAGATGAGGGGTCGAACCATAGAGATAGAGGGGGCATTAGAGTTAGGTAGCGTATGCTATGTTCCTATTGCAGAGATTATGGTTTTAGGGTTTTAAAAGGTTTTGGTTGTTGATTAAGCTAATTGAACAAGTAAGAAATGCAAGATGGAAACTAAGTTATGGAAGAGCAAGAAAATTAGTAAACTAAGTTAACAAACTAACTAAGCAAGAGCAAGAAGAGATACACTACTCTAGCAAGGCAAGAAGCAATTAAGAACTAAACTAACCACTAGCAAGAGCAAGAGGCTAAGTTAACACTAAAGAGCAAAACTAAGCAATTAACTAGATTAAGTAAAAGCGACCAAACTAGACTAGCATGAACAAGCAAGCAGAGCAAGATGGGTTTTAAGTAGTTGATTAGGGTAGGTGGGCCATTTGGGGGATATAACTTTGATATTAGTTGGGGGAGATAATTAAACATGCATGGTTCTCATATCATATCTAGATTACCAAACCAAACAATAAGGTCAATGCCATTAGAACATACCCTATACTACTAGTAGAAGACTAGGGTTAGGTGTAGTTCTAATGAGATTAACCAAATCTAGGTTTCCAGGGTAAGTGATAGTGAGTAATTGAGGGTTGAGGGTAGAGATGGGAGTAGAGATGAGGGTATTTAACCTCATGCCACTAGCCACTCTAGCCTTTAGAAGGCCCTAGACAATTACATCAATCTCACTTACACTAGCTACTTAGATCTCACATTCATTTGTAGGAGGAGGGATGTGTATGTAGGAACAAAGGGGGCTAGCTAGGGATCCACTAATTGGACCTAGGAGCCATTCCTAAGATTGCCACATACACCCCAATTCCTCCTAGAAACTAAGTGTCATCAAAAACCTCAAAACAAGCAATTCATACAAGAAGCACAAACCACATGCAATAAGATAGGAAAAGAGATAGAAGCAAGAAGTAATCATCATAGATATGAATTAAGTTCATTACAATAAATTATCCCCCAACATGGTATCAAAGTCACATTTAAATCCCAAACAACCCACCATAAGGGGCTTAGCTAGACATGATCAAGAAAACAAGAAAGGGGTAGAAGAAGTAGGGACTCCATGAAGCTTAATGTGGAAGCCTCCTTCTTCACCTCTAAGCTTGCTGTAGACGTCCTCCCTCCTCCAAGGGTGCAGGGGTGAATGAAATGGTATGGGATTATGGATGAAAACCTAGGGAACTAGGTTTCCATGGTGGAATGAGGGTGGAAATGGTGGATGATGAGCCCAAAATGCAAGGGGATTGCACAAAGAGCTCAAGGGCGCTGGAGAGTGGAGGCTAAGAACAGCTAGGTAGAGGCTCTCCTAGTGCTGTGGCCACCACCCATGTATATATAGGTCATGGTGGAGGCACTAGGGTAAGTAGGGGTAAGATTGGAAAATTAGTGTGAAAAAGTTAGGTTTTGAGGTGGTAGCATGGCTGTGTTGGGCAGCACGACCGGGGTGGGTAGAAGTGAGCATGACTGTGGTGGAGGAGAATGGCCGTGTTGGTTAACTGTTAAATCAACAAGTTGATGGGTGAAAATGAAGGCTGGTAGCACGACCGTGCTGAGCAGCACAACCGTGTTGGGGACTAGGTAGAATGGTCGTGCTGGGTAGCACGACCATGGTGGAGGGGTTGCAATGAGGCCGTTCTGAGCAGCATGCCCATTCCATATTCATCTAGCATGGCCGTGCTGGGCAACACGACCGTGGTGGGGTCTTCATGGCACGACCGTGCTGGGTAGCACGACCGTGGTGGCTGATTTTTTGAACTTCGAAGTTTTGACATTCAACCTGTAATATTTGCTTAATTGACAGCACGGCCGTTCCATGGTACCACAACCGTACTGGGGTCTTCAAGTAATGAAACAGCTTCAAACTTCATTATTAATGGAATTCTTTGCTTGGAGTCAAAACTTGGCTATTGGGGTAGGTTGAGGGGGCTCTTGGGATCTTCTTTGGACCCCTCCATGAGTAGAGGGACCCTCAGACTCCTTCCTTCTCTCTCTTCCATCCAAAGTATGGTCCAAGTACCTGAAAATAATGCAAAGAACGTCCATAAGTGCATTTGACAGTAAAACACACATTGGGGGTATTAACTTGCAATCTACTTTGTTTAGATGTGATAAGTGAACAAAAGGCACATGATGGAGCCCTAAAATAGGGCTGCATCAGAGATCCATTAGAATCAATTGAGTTGGGGTGTCTAAACTCAATTTGATTGAAACCCCTAGGTTTATCCAAAGGTATGATTTCCTTAAATGCTTTCAATACATTTATGTGATGGTTTGTCATCTTCAAAGAGGAAGAGAATGTTGACTGGAAGTCTAATTGACTATCAAAGTCTAATTGACTAAACCCTTGTCTTGATGATGACTAACCATTCTATTTAATGCTCCTACTTGAGTGATTTCAGATTAGGTATGGCCACACTCCAATATGTATTTCTAGCTATTAAATGAGTTGTTTATTATAATATACTTTTAAATTGAATATTTTGTTCATGTTGTTACCTAGGATCAAAATTGATACTTGTTTTTCATTATAGTATTATTAAGTACATTCAACTAATAAATTTTAGTATTTGAATTTGTTGACAGTAGTCATTCAGATTTAGTTTATTGTTCGAGAAAAATGAAAATAGTAATCTTAAGTATAATGTTATCATTAGAATAATATGTTAGTAAATTTATCTATCCAATCAAAGAATCATCTAGACTAGAAACCATGAACACCGTGGTCACTAAGGTCTGCATTGTGAAGGAGGGAACATGCATACCAATTAGTAGAGTTTGGAATGAGGTGGTCTGAGCATACTAGAGAGTTACAAGGGACTAAGCCCAATGATGGTAATCTCCTTAAAATAGTGGGGAATCTAACATTAATTGAAGACTTTGATGGTACCCAATATAGTTATATTAGTTTATATTTGACCTTATTAGTCAGTCCTTGTAAAACCACTGATAAAGGTAGATAAGCCTAGTGCTTTAACCCTCCACATCATCACCCAAATTTTGAGAAATCTAGATTACCCAACCAACTATTTAGTCACTAAGTCCAGATGTGGAAAGCCCCATTGCAAGATTTGGAGCTAGTTTAGAAGACATAGAGTGTAGGGTCTAATCTAAGTCTTGTATGATGAGATTGTAGCTTTCCATAATACTTCCACATATTATGGTACACTTCATGAGGGTCCAGGGAATAATAAAAACAATAAAAGATTAATGAGTGTTCTTCTAGTGCTTCAAGGCACTAGAGGCATCTCAATGACAAGGTTTTGTTTTGACTTCCCTATAGAGTGACCATGCACATGATTTCTTCTTGCTTCTCCTAGTGATAGTCTTAGATTATCTAGGACACTAGTTCAGTACCAAGCTATTTTAAATTATCATTTGATGATCCCACTATATCATGGCAATGAGTATTGTCCCCTCTATTATTCTACAGATCTTGATTCTCTTAGTCACCATGCAGTGCACTACCACATCCACTAGAGATTCAAGTTTTGTGATGATGTCATTTGAGATGTTGTCTTTGAAATTATGTCTAATGTTGGGATAAAAGTCTTGAAAGAATCTCCAATCAACTCTTTAGGTACATGTCATGATGGTCTCCATGCCTAGACACATGCTAACATTTTGTTATTTGATTGGCCGATAGAAAACACAATTGCATGGATCTTATAGGTGTCTCTCCAGTGACATGAAATATTTTGAGTAACTTCAATGCATGTCAAGAAGCTTCTAATGTGGCTAGACATAAAGCTTGTAAGCATGGGGATGCATGTGAACAAGACCATCAACATTAACTTCCCATTTGACTTTGTTACCTTTGGTGTGCTTATTGATGTCTCAATTCCTCTCTTGTGATGCATAGAGCATATCATAAATATGAATGTGATTAAGCCATCATCTACTTCTTCAGATTGCATCTTTAGATCATTTGGCTTTTCCATTAAAAAAGGGCTGGAAGCCCAATTTGTAGTCCAAGCCTATGAGAAGGCATTTCTTTAAACAACATATCTACAATATGATGAATTTCTTGTTATAGTTATGGTCAAAATTCCTGTCATTTTGGAATATTTATATATTTCAACTACCAATTTATATTCTTATGTGTTTAATTCAAATAACAAGATTTATCTAAATTATCATCGTTTCTTGATGGCTTTCGACGCACTGAGCCAGTATCTCTCTCACTCCACTAAACAAAGTTCTTTAAGTATAGATCCATCTCAACAAGAGGAATCAGAAGCTAGTTTTCATCAAGAGTAGAACAACTAAAATTTTGATAGCAATAGATAGTTTTTTATATGATCTCTTATCCTTCCTTTAGTGCTATGAATGTGTGAGTGGGGAAGGAGAGAAGTTTTATAATTAGTTGTACTTGATGTATACTAAATTCAGAACTAGTTTTTTTAGTTGATCATTTTATAAAAGTAAAACTTAGTAATGAACTCATGATGTTATTCTTAAATCAAATATTACCCATAAAAGTATGCACGATGTTTTATTAGATTTATAAATTTAAAGAAAGAAAAATTTGAGGCTGATTTTCCAGTTAGTGATTTAAAGTGTATGGTTAATATGATCTCTCCTTGACAAGCTCAAACACTAGTTAGTAGGCAGTACCCTTATGTAGCTGATATCATACAAAAATGTGGTTAAGATGATAAAATTTACCACATCTTGACATAGGTAAGCTAAAGAAGTAGAATAGTATTATACACGTGAGATACAAGTGCCTTCTTATTAAGTACCCAATATGGAAGTATTTGTAAGGACCCTGACCTCCGTTTTGGGCTTACCCTATTTGATTTGCCTAAACCCTATGTTTAGAGGCTTGCCTAATCACCTGAGTTGTGATTAGGGTTTGTTTGTGCTCTGTTGAGAGGTTGTGGTGCAACTTGCAAATTACCCAAATTCTAGGGTTGGTGTGCAAGTTTGTCACCTTGAGAGATATCTTCTCTCTCCTTGAATCCTCTAGAGTTGAAAGGATGGGTTGGGTGCCTTGATTGAGTTGCTTTGGGCCTCATTTGAGATTGTTGAACCTTAGGCTTGTTGTTGGGCTTTCTTGGGCCTTGTTTGAACTTGGTGCCACCTCCTTGCTTGGTGTATCGGGCAAGGGTGTATCGTCCAAGAGTGTGTC
Source organism: Alisma plantago-aquatica (assembly GCA_963693085.1). Taxonomy (NCBI): domain Eukaryota; kingdom Viridiplantae; phylum Streptophyta; class Magnoliopsida; order Alismatales; family Alismataceae; genus Alisma; species Alisma plantago-aquatica. Next base: position 973,893,622 of record OY856411.1, read on the forward strand.
GGGCAGTGGTGTATTGGTTAGGGAGATGTATCGGCCAAGGGTGTTCGTGGGTGTGACGGGTTGCCATGTTGGGTGACACACACCCCTCCACCTAGCATCGTTTGTGTCACCCCTTATGGACACTTTGTGCTTGTTGCTAGCAAGGTGGCAAAGGCTTTGGGCATGTGGAGGTGGACGAGCTAGAAGGTGTCTTTGCTCCATGGACAAGTGTTCTTAGGGAGGACGACACCTTGCTTGTTCCTACCCTTTACCCTCTTCTATATATGTCTCTCTTTTCTCTTGCTTGGGATCTCTTTGCCCCCTTAGCCATTTTCTCTCTTCCCCCTTAGTGGCCGATACATCCTGCTGCTGCTTCTGCTGCTTTCTTCTTCCTTGGTGGTGGCCGATACATCCTTCTGAGGTGGTGCTTGGAGCTTGGAGGTTTGGAGCATTGGAGCTTGGAAGTGTGCTTAAGGTGGGTTACATAACTCCTAACCCTAACTATACTACTTCCTTACCATGTTGCTTTGTTATATGCTAACTTGATCGACCATGTTATCTTGCTAGATATGTTCTTGCCATAATGGTCATGTTGGTGCCTGATATGTTCCTTAGAATAGGTTGGGCGATATGGGTAGTTACCCTTTTGTTGGCTGATCCTTTAGGTTGTAGAACCTCAAGAAATACCCCTCTCTCGTTTAGTTGAGAGGTGAGCTTAGGGTTTCTTATCCCAAAGAGGTATGGTGGTGTGTCCATGAGGCAATACCCCTATCTCTCTTTGGTTTTGAGAGGTGATCATGTGGCCTAGATGTTTCGGTGATATGATGAGTTGGTTGGCCGATAGGGTGTTGTTCTACCCTGGTTTCCCGATATGCTTGAGGTTGTACAAAACCCCTCTCACTTGGTTGTTGAGAGGTGAGCCAACACTCTTGGTATCCTTGGGCGATATGGGGTGGATGGTTGTGGTGAGGTTGAGACCTTCTAACCCTAGTAACCTGATATGGTTGGTAGGTGTGGTGACTGATATCCCTTCCCTACCCTAGGGTTAGGGTTTGGAAGATATGGTTTGTTGACACCTAGTTGGTCCCTTGGCTGAGATGTGTGTTCTGGAGGATTTGAGCTCTTGGGCGTTATGGCCTTGCCTTGCATGATACCCATGATGGGTAGTGCTGCCCGATATCCCTCTCTTCCCTTGAGTTAGGGTTTGGGCAATACAGTAGGTGGGTGCCTTGTTGATCCCTTGTATGCTATGGGGTTTGCGTTGGGCGATAGGGTTGGTTGGTGCCTTACACGTCATCCTCCTAGATGATGCTGCCTGACACTCTGCTATGACACATTGCTGAAGGGTGTTGCCTAACACGGTTTTGCCCGTCATGGGGCGTTGAACATTGTGGTGCTTGCCCGATATGTTGTTGTGATGCTTGGGCAATGCAGGTTGCTCACTATGTTGCTGCACGTTACAGCTTGCTAGGTGCCTTACCCGATATGGGTGTCAACCTGAGATACATGTTGACCGATATCCATGTCAGCCCATTTATGTAGTGTTAACCAAGACAATAATGATCGTTATACCTATAGTGAGGAATGTTGTGGGCTATGATACCATTGGTGAGGGTTGTCCCTTACCCGATATATCTATAGTGAGGGTTGTAATTTGTGTTTGGTTGGTAATCCTAATGCTTGATTGAAAAGTTATATATAATATTGTCATGCACAAATATTGTAAGGAGAGTGAAATCACCCCTTTAATAAAAATTTAAAGAATTAACATCCATTCCAAACACTCTCAGAGGTATGATGGAATGGGCATAAATTTTCCAAATTTATTAAACATTGGTATACAAAAGACCATTAGAAAGTAGCGGAATAAAAAAATAACTGATTGTATTCAATTTCATAAAAGGTTTACAAAATACATCAAATTCTCCCATTAGGGTTTACATCAAGACACACAATCATGATCTAGACAGAGGGAAGTATAGACTACTACAATTTTGTCTCCAAGAAACATCTCCATCAACTGAGTCCAAGCCAAAAGATATATACTCCTTGTCTTGTTCATCACCTTGCTCATCACCTGGGTGGTTGGGAAAGCACCCAACAAAAGGGAGAGGAAAACAAGGTATGCGTCCAATAATGAATAAGTACAAGAGAAAAGGAAATCATATGAAACATAAATATATTGAATCATCATAAGATGAGAGGGCGAGAGAATGAGGCACATAACAAAATAGATTCTTACCATTACAAAACATATAAGAAGTAGCATGCATGATAATAATTGGACTACCTTAACTAAGTAGGGTTGAGGCACCTACCGAACCTCAACCTATAGGTGAGGGGAGAACTCATACATTCCCAGTCACCTATCAAATTTTATAGGGGAGGAATAACACATTCCCCAGGGGGAGAATAAGACGTTCCCCAGGGCGATTATTTACATGCCCTCTGTGGGTGGTTGTACATAAGTACCACTACTATAATTAAATAGACAAATAAACCATCATTCTCAAGAAATTGTAAAGTGGCAAGATAAATCATCATATAATTACAACTTGGTGGTGGGGTTCCAAGACCCAAGAATAATGTGCTGAAACTGATTTATGAGGCAAGTATAGCAAAAGATTCAAGAGTATGTGAAATAGGGTTTAATAAAGCCTCATTATAGAAAAATAGGTTAAGTCACAATTATTCCCAACTTAAGGTGTAAATGCACATACATAAATAGGTATTGCACATACATAGCACATACCTCTCTTACTGATATCAATTACTAACTTTCATCACTTTAATTGAGTCCAAGTTCCACTTTGCCTATTTTCAATGTATTAACATGTATTAGAGTACATAGTGCACACTAATGTATAGAAACCCTAATTTTTGACCTTTTTAGAAAAACTCGGATTTAGACTTAAAACATCATCAATAAACTTATTAAGTTCTCTTGATCAAGAAAACAAATTTTTATGTTAATTTTGGAGTTATGATGATTAAGATGTAATTTTTATGGATTTTATGCATTAAATTCATTTTACAAAAATCACCCTTCGTCAAACCAGAAAATCAGACCTTTAAAATATTTTTTTTAGATAGAGATTAATTTTCCAATTCCAAAACATATTTATTTGTCAAATTTGGATAAGCAATTTAGAAGATATGAATTTTGCAATACTAACCAATAAGAAATTGCCACATCATCAAACCGATCGAGATAATTAAAGAGAGAGGGAGAGGGAGAAAACACCATTTGACCCAAGATCAGGTTTGAATTTGCATATGTAACCAAACTAGAGCTTCTAGAGAAAGTAAAACAACAAGAAACCAAAACCCTAGAAGAACATGGTAAAAAGAGATGGAAATCATCGATTTTAAACATAGATGCATGAATTTTAAGCATGTAGCAAGCAATATATGAGAAGTGGGTTATGAAACTCACCTCTAGGGAAGATAATAAGGTCCAAACAGCCAGGATCCGAGCTTAGAAGGTCTGGTTGCTCCAAGCCTAGCTCCTTTCTTGGACAAATATCACCTTCTCAACTTAGAGGTGATAAACCCTAGCAAAAGAGCATAGAGATGAGGTGTTTTAGGGTTCTAGGTGGGGTTTCACCATGAAATTCCATGGTTAAGACCTGTAATAGGGTGTAAGGAATACTAATAGTATGAAAATATGGAATTAAGGGAGGCAACTTACTAGTTTTGGTCAAAATTACTAAGGAGGAGCTTTAGAAACCGTAATAGAGCAATTTGGAAGCCCTAGGAGCCTTCTTCACCAAGGTAGGCTCCCTCTATTACCTTGGGGCAGAAAATTCGTGGCCAAATACAGAAGGAAATATTATCTAAGCTAGAGGAAAGAAAAGGAGAGAAAGAGTTTTCAAATTGTGAGTTGGGAAGGGGTATACATGGCTATATATAGAAAGAGGTGAAGCATGAGGAGTTTTAAGGGACTTTCCATGTGTCTTTAGCCTAGGGATTGATGGCCATGCAAGAGGATATCTCGTAGAGGATTCATGCATATCAAAATTCGGTCCTAAGAGCCCATAGATTATTCTAGGCCATCCCCACCGTTTTTCAAGAAAGAAATAACCTCATTGGTTGATAGCTTTTAAGGATAAGCATCTTTTATAAAGAGGGTAATCCCTATAATGCCCTTGGAAAGAAATACCATCAAAACAAGGTGAAAATAGGTTCTCCAATGGTTTCAAATCTCGTTAATGGTAAGGGAATATCTAAGTATTAAAAGTAAGTTGATAATTTGCAAAGAAAACCTCCCAATTGGGTAAATTGCATAAAAGTCCTGAATGTACCTAAAATTGCATAACTTGCACAAACAACATCCAAATCAAACCAAATTTGAAATTTAGGCTCATTTTTCGTTTTCAAATCATATCAAAAAGTTATATTAAGGTTTAGAGCATTTAATTATGGTAATTAATCCTTCACTGAGGTATTTGTGCATAAACCCTTATATTGGTACAATTAATGAATAAATGTTCACTAAACCACTATAAATTCCACTAATTAAATAGAAAGGCCAATAAGGATAGAAATGAAAGAAAAGCACCCTTCACTATTTAAGCTTCAACCAAACATAATAAAAAAGCAACTATAGAACCTACAAGACAAGCACAAACCTATGGCTTGCAACCCACCTTGTCAATGTATCATGCCTTTCTTCCCTCTACAAAAAACTAAGGACCAAATTGTATTATCAACCCTCACTACAACTAGACATTTTAGTCATTTAACCTTATTACCCATATAACTCCTTAGAAATTTAGTACCATGATATCTTACTTTGATCTGGTGAAATTGTGAGAAGTTAAGTGAACCAACCATCCTCCTCAAGTCTCAATAATGAAAAATCTATGTCATGAATAGATCTATCCTTGATACCCTCTCAAAATCCAATAACCTAGAATTAATGACACCTACAAAATAGAGTCTTTCCCACCATCACCATCTTCAGTATGTTGGAAAAACTATAGTACAAGACAACCATGTATATGTGCTTTCAAATTGCAATTACACTCATATGGTACTCCATCTCCCTTATCGAGACACCACCATTCCTTCTGACGAACCCAAATCAAAGATAGTTTAGGATCCCTCCTCCATGGCCTATGGAACTATACAAATCATATGATTGATTACAAGATACCTATGCTTCTATGCCACCTTGCCGCCACTACACATTGCCACTACTTCTTTTGACCCCAATTCCATGCATCTCCTCTACACATGAATCTCTAGGAGCATCATCCTTTCCAATTTTCACCTCATTAAAGACCCAAACAACTTGAAGAAGAGAAACCTCTCATTCAACCAGTGGTGTGTTGTTATGTTCCACACAACCAACTCTTGTTGCCTCAGTTTCAAGATCTAGGATATTCAAGAAAACCACACTGATAGAGATGACAAGGAGTTTAAATGGCTTAGAGTCGATCTAACATGTTACACATTAGATTACATCATCCACAAATGAATAGCTACCTCTTCATAAATTCTTAAAGCCACTCAAATTGTTGTTTGTGTAATCTATGTTGTCTTAAGGTTTCAATTATTGTGCTATTTTATCCCTCTAAAATTGCATTTATGTAATATTGATTTAGTGATGAACCCAATTTGTGTGCTAGCCTTGTCTGATTTCTTGAAGGTCACCACAACTACTTTGAAAATATAATATTGTTGAATGATGGAATAAATTTTTATTTGTACATTGGCACAAAATACAAGCATTTTCTATGGCTTTGGCTCCTAGATTTGTTGGGTCATATCCCCCAACCCTGCATAGTTGATAATGGACATAGAGGGCCCCAAGTACTGGCTATCCCAATAGGTGAAAGTGTCATCCTCTTAAGGAGAGGAGAACACTAGGAACATATCCCTCGTGAAGAAAAAATATTAGAAAATATATGCTAATGTAAAAATTGGAATAATCTTGTAAATTCTAACTTTTCATCCTTGAAATCCTTAACTTGATTACCTTAGTCCACCAATATTCCTTACTTAATTTGTAAATACTTTAAATATTATCTTCTTCATATTTATTTAGATAACTCAATAATAAAGATTTATTACCAACTTTATTGACCAAAGCCCATTTTTTTGTCCATGTGTGGATTTATTCCCTATGGGAATTGATGAATAGGTGATACAAAGAACACATATATGATACATGCATGAGATATCCTCTTTTGAAGAGTAGATAAGACACATGTATGATTTAAATACTAGTCCTTATGTATAGGCTTCTGTGAACTCTGATTGTAAATCATGAATGTACACAAGATATGTTTATACATTCTTATATATTGTTGTAAAATTTTGATCGTAAAGATCATGTATGTACATGTACAAGGACTTATAATAGGACTTCTAGTGGTGAAATATGAAGGAATATATTTCCACCGTTGTTGTAAATCAATTGACTTTTTAACAAGTGAAGATAGAGCATCAATGGCCAAGTGTTCTTATAGGACCTCTTGAGATTCCATATTGGACATGGGAGAACATCACTATGTAATTTGCAAAAGGTTTTCCAAATTTAGTAGGTGGATACAATGTGGTTGGGTTGTCATATATCACCTGATTAAATTAGATTATTTCTTTTCCCTTTAAAACCACCTATAACCTTCTTTATAAGGCATATTTCTATCATGACTGGATCATTCATTTGCATGAAGTATTGAACTCTATTGTTTTTGATCAATACCCAAAGTTCACATCTCATTTGTGTAGAGAGATGTAGGAATATATGGGTTCATATTTCTATTTCATAGTATCTTAGCACCCAAAGATTGAAGGGCAATTTGAGAGGACATAATCCTCTAAGTAAATAATGTGGTAATCTATAAATACTCTTGAAACCTTTGGGACACAAACTAGAGAATTGGTGGCTCATTTCATTAGATATCAAAAATGGTGATACATTTTGTTTAATGTCTTGGTAAGTCATTTCCAAATCTTGACACCTTATGAGATTATAGGTGATTTTGATACTTCTAAAATATTATAATACTAAAATGGGATAACAGTGGCTTGAAGGTAATGAAAAGGATATTAATACTAAATAAATCTTCATTTTAAAGTAGCAAAATGAGAGAGAAATAAAGAAGATCCTAGAATATTCATCTGAACTCTCATAGTTACCTAATGCAGTAATTATTTAACATAATCCACAAATTTGTTTTGCATGCCTACAGACCTTGTATGGTAAGTTAAAAAAATTATTCACAACATCTATGATTCATATAGGCCAAAAGGTATGGCCCTGATGTGTCACATGATTATCCACCTTTCAATCAGGGTTTCTAGGTTACCACTAGACCTATAAGGAAAGAAACTAGTCACTTCTTTCTCCTTGACCCATCACTATCTCTCTCTAATCACGCCCTCACTCCCTAATAACCCCAGAATTAGAGTCATCCTTTCAATATGACCTTGGTCTTAGAGGATTGGCAGCAATTTTTGACTTGAAAACCAAGTTCTAACACCTTGATGCCTCTCCCCCTCCTTACAGAGACCCCAATACCCAACACCCAAACCCAAGGCTCTCTCACTATAAAAACAACCCAGTCAAACTTCTCTTTCTTTGGAAAACTCAATCACAACCCTTGAGTGGCCTCCATTGATCCCTACCTACTATCTCGAGCTCCTATTGTCGATCATCATTGCTTCCACAAAAAATGGAACCACATACTCATCCTCATCCATAGCGAAGACCACCCCATGATCTTCCAGACCAAGACTGAGATGACCAACACTCTCTCAGCTTCCCTCAAGGTCTACTCTACCTTTTTATACTAGCTCTGATGAGATGATTTTCTAAAGAGTTATCTTCGTCATGATGGATGAGGGGTGAGGGAAGGAGAGATTGTTGTTGTGGATTCCAATCAATCTTGACCCAAGAATCCATCCAACATATCAGGGTTGTTGACTCTCCCTCTCTCTCAGCCCACTCCATTTCCTGATTGGCCTAAGAGAACCAATTGGTTTAGGTCTGGGCCAATGAGGGATTGTGCCTCCACTAGTAACTACCTGACGGTAGACTAAGGTGATGTTTCCCAATAAGGATTGACCATATCATCCATCAAGATGTATTTTTCCCTCAAGTTAGTTTTACTTTCCAAAAAATTTACTAGCTAACCTTATTATCAAAATAAAGAAACATATATACCAAATTGATAAAAAAATGAAGAATTCAATAAAAATGATTGCAATAGCTATTCCCACCCCTACTATCTAGGTTCCCTAAAATATCATCTTGTATCAATTTTTTGAGTTTGATTAGTAAAGAAATGATGATGAATATGATTCTATAACTCCAAATTCAAAACAAAATGTGATTCTAAGATATGAATTCTTGGAAGCATGTAACTTATATCACTAGATGCTAAATCATGATTTTGAATCTTGAACTTAATGAGGCCTTATGCCCCTAAAGTTGGATCTGATATATACATGTAGTAAAAGTCTATTTATAATTGATCATGTGTGCAAATAATGCTATTTTATAAATTAATATATTTTTCTCTTAATATGAACAATGAATATATGAGTGAAGGGGTTCCAGTTTCAACATGATGATTTGTGGTTTATATCCCTAAAAGTGGGAATCCATGGAACCAAACCCTAGCTGACAATCCAAACCCTAACTCAGACTATAAGGAAAGAATTTTGAGATGTTTACAATACTTAGTGTTGAATATGCATTTTCATATTATTTCTTGATCACTTGCATTATTTAATCACTTCTATTGTGCTTTAAATTCTTGAGGTTTTCTTATTGTTGAATCAATATGATGAATGCCATGAATGCTTTATATCCTACAATTCATAATGAACTATGTATATCACTAAGGCGCAATAATAGAACCCAATAATATACCTCACTAAGGTGATCTTGGGAGAACCCACTCATGAGTTATAATGTCGAATAATCACCAAGATACTGATCCAAAAACCAAAAAGTGGGGTGGAAGAATTTGATGATGGGATGCACATTGATGAGACTGATGATAGGACATACACTTCTAAATCCAATTAGTGGTTAAACATTAGTTGACTAATTGAGATGGGCAAGATTATGGGTTGAATAGAAAAAAAATGTGAAATTTATGTTATCTGCAATTACTTGACTTCAATTTCCATATATGTTGTTATATATACATTCACACATTTTGGATGAACCCATGTACCGAATACTGAAATTTTGATCATGTTTTATTTGTCGGATGTTTAGGTTAGGGATGTTAATTTGAAAATCAAGATCATCTTGCTAGAAAAGGAATAATTCTAATGAAGATAATCAAGGAGGATTTTTAAATAGTTTCATTTCTATCTTTAGATTCATTAAATGTTAGTCATTCCCATGTTTTAAGATTATTCTAACTCCCTATAATGAGATCTATCTTCCATTTTGTAGACAATGTCTCTCAGAGGAATTATTATTAATTGATCGTCATTTGTTATAAATATTGATCCCAAAACTAAATATAGTGGCCCTTTCCTCTTTGGTCCATCTATAATGGGAATAACATGATGAGGGGCCATTAGAATTGGTATCAGAGCGTAGATTTATATATATGACTTTTAATTATTAATAGTTTCAAATATCTATTGAACCAAGGTAAATTTTAGGGTATTTCCTAGATGTAATGGTGTCTGGAATGAGTCACATCCTAGGGGGAGGAAATAAACCATTAATTAGTTAATGAGGACTCTAGAGGCAATGTTATTCCTACCTAGTAAAAACCTAAGGATTTATCTGAAATAACATACATCTAGATCTTCTCGTCTAAACTTTAGCTCTTTATCCTTTTCAATCTGTTCAATCATATGATTGCCACTTTTCTCAAATAAGTTAATATTTCAAGAGAATTAGGGTTAAGGCATATTTTTCCAACTAAGATGTATGAAATTCAAATTTGAAATGAAAAACTAAATATGTAATGGGACATGTTTTATATATGATTATCCTATAAGGAGAAACCCTAAAATCTTCTAGGAACCAATGATGAACTAGAATAAACAAGGTATATGCAAAGTACCTAAGTAAGGTAGATATGAAAGAGAAATACCTTATGATAAGTGTAGCATCCCAGATCTTGAGATATCATATTAAATGATCTTAAAAGGAATGATTGGACTACCCGTATCACCAAGGTGCACTTGCTTTTCATGGAGCCCATCACTAAGAAGTTTATGGTTAATGGTGCTCAGATCTGAGTATTACTAGGATGGCTAGCGATCAGAACCAAGATGGGGGCATCCGTCTTCTAGCCTACCTATTTCCCTCTGACACCACATCTAAACCTATTGATTCCATCATCGTGTTGGAGCAGCAGAATTTCCCGGAGAGATAGATATATGTAGGTGGGAGTCGAGATCAGAGCATCATCTCCAGTTCGTGATGGAGACAATGGCTCCTCCAATCTTGCCTTGAGAGCTCCTTATGCGGGGACGCTTATAAGGGATCCACAAAACAGAGAACCTGATACCTTAAAGACCAACTTCCACTCTCCTTACACCCTGCTATTGTGAGGGTTGATAGAGGAGCATGAGATGGCGTGATCCCTCGCCGTCTATCCTGCTCATGGCGGCGCCCAACTGCAGAGCTCATCCATTCATTAGCATCGACCTCCTTAACCATGATATAGTGCCAAGGGCGTCACAAGTCGAGGAAGCCTAACCTAGCAGTGAGGACCAAATCTGTGTCGAGGAGCTCCCAGCCGCTGCCCATGCCTTGCCGCTTCCTTCCTTGTGGCGGCGCTTCCCTGGAAGGATGGTTCCACACGGAGATCGTGAAAGAGGGGATAGGAGATTGTAGGTCAGACCAGGCTGAGTAGAGATGACTAGGGATGCCCTTCCTCTTCTCCATTGATCGCCACCGATGGTTCTATAGAGGAGCTTTTTGAAGGAGGAGGCCACCCACGCGGACGGCCGAACGCGAGATCACAGAGATCGGGAGAAATAAGAGAGCGTGGACCGCATATAGCAGAACCAACCAAACCAACCCTAATCCCGGTCTAGAAACCAGCGAACCGGCTGGCTCAACATGAGCCCAGGAGTCTTGCTGGACACGTGGCGACACCCAAGTGGCTGGAAAAAGGTAAATCCCAGAAAATACTGAAATCTTGGATAATTTGTAGTAAATAGCCTGTTGATCAGAAAAATACAAATAATATACCGAAATTATCAGAAAAATGTGTAGAAAAATATGAAATCATAATATCAGTCTTTTGGTGCACTAATATTAGTGATATCTTATTAGTTGTAAAATTCTTAGTTCATGAGTAATAAATATCAAATGATGATATTAAATTATGAAATTTGAACCAGACCCTTAGAATGACATATGGATCACTATAAAAATACCAGAGACACATTTTAGATCAGTAACACCTAGGTTTGTCCTAAACCCTAACTTAGACCTAAAATATCAATAATATTATGAACCATGTATTAATGACGATTAATTGTTATTAACCAGGTGATGACCATATATCTAGATGAGCAAGAATGATTAGAAATCTCTAAACTCAGGTACGTGGGTTTTATTTAAGTATATGACTATGGTTTTCTTGTTTGCAATCATGATATGTATGTATGCTCTCTTCTATTTGCAAATATTGGATGTAGTAGCACTATATAGTACTCGATGTTTTATCACTTGTAAACATAAATGATAAGTAGATGCTTTGTAGTTATTTAAGGTGTTCATTATCCCCCTTACAAGGGAATACAATAATGTTGGCTAGTACACCTCCCTAGAGCACACAGTGTACGGGGAGTTTCCCTAGAGTACTTGGTACACGGGGATGGGCCCAATATTTATGTTTTGGTACTAGTCCACCTTGATAATGCAATTCATCTAGGAAAATGACTTAAATTGACATATTTCTCTTAATAAAGAAGTGTTTTCTATGATTTTCTTTCCTTCTGCAAATCTTTTTCAAAATTATGAAAGCCTTAAATGTATGTATCTTTCTACCCATGTACACAACACCTTCTGTGTTGATTTGTTGTTTCACGTATGTTTTAGGTTCAGAGATAGCATGGGAGAAAAAGTACAAGATGTGAGCAAGTTTTACAGGTTGTACCTATTGTGTAGATCCTAGTTTAGCATACATGTTCTTAGACTGTAGAATCTTCATTCAATATGTAAGTGTAAATGTAATATGTAATAATTCATGTTGTATAAATATACATGTTGAATGTTGAGAAATGTTATGGTCGTATGTTCATGTATGCGTATTATGCTTCTACATCGCTCTCTGAAACAATTGCCTAACGTGTTCGGATTTTGTCTTCTCATATCTATGGGGTTTTGAGAAGGTGAAAATCTGGGGACATCACAGTTGGTATCAGAGCATGAACATTAGCTACACCTAACAATTGCTCACTATGAAACATATAACCTAAATTTCACCTTTCACTTTAAACCCTAGAAACTTAGTAAGTTGTTCTATAGGAATAAGGTTTGACTTAGCCTCTAAGTTAGAACCTAGATGTTCGAGAACTAGGTTTAGACAAGTGTGAGAAACCCTTTCCATATAGAGCTCATATGTAATGGGTAGGTACACTAGTCTACACCATGCTCTCACCATTTCATTAGATTACATGGCACTAGACTATCTACTGTGTGTTGGACACTCGAGTTTGCTGGTTTGATTTTGTTTCCCAATCGGCTCGTACCTCGATAGTTTTCTCTGACGCCTTCTTTCTCAGAGAAAAACTATATAATATTTTATTAGATATATGTAAATATAAAACTGTGTCCCTCACATAGGAGAGTAGTGGGTGTTCATGCAATCTAAGTGAAAGGGAGTGACATCAGTCTAGGAGAGAGAATAGATCTAGATTAGATGTCTAGAGCCTCATAAGGTTATGTGATAGATAGATAGACAAAAGAAAGATGAAGGAAATAAGTATATAGAATTTTATCTAAGTTTGATCTCTGATGGTATAAGTTTCCTTATAAAGATTTAAGTTGCATATGAGATGAGTTCAATTTTAGAAAATCTAAGCTAAGTCTTGATGAAGAAAAGACATACTCCCTTCTTATTAAGGCAATCCAAATTTAAGATAAAGTTGAATATGCATGAGCCTCAAGCTCTTTTACAAAGGAGGACCTCTAGTGTTAGGACAAGATATGTGTTGAACTCCAGAGAGAGTGAGACCCACAAGGAGAGGGTCGTAGGACCTACCCTATAATATATGAAAAATATGAGATATATGTGAAATGACGTGTCCTAAGCTGGGTTACTCCTGAGTACATGAGTTGAGTCCTTTTGCATGATTCAATCCTATATGTGAGAATTGGGTAAAAATAAAGGATGGGTAGATGACCCATATGATAAAGTCAATCCTTTGGCTGAATTAGGTCCTAGATGGAGTGACATATTTTATGAATCTCATCATTAGCTACAAGTGAGGTGATATATGAACTCTAGTTATGAGAGTATGATGCTTTGTGCAAAGATACTCAAAATACATGTTCTTCCTTTTTCTTCTCCTTCTTAATATACGATGAAAGAAGCCTCACTTGAGCTATATGGATGATTTATATATGAGGAGCCACTCGTACAAGCTTGACCTATTCTATATTTCCCCCTATATCATACATGTAGCACCCAAGATTGAAATCATGATAAGTTTGAATTTAAAATATTCTTTTCCCCTTCATATGAAACATGAAAGATATGATGCTGAGATCATGGGATAAACTTAGTATATTATCTTTTTCCCATCACATAATACATGGAAGACATCAAAAGTTGAACTCATGAACTTGATATAAAGATATTTTTGGATCAAAGGATATGTGATCAAAAATATAGTTCATAACTCTGATCTTTCTCAATGTATGCTTCTAAGTTGAGTATAAATATCACACCATGGGGTGAAACCCTAATGGTCAAACATGTTGCGTAAGCCCTTCTTAAGTAGAAAAATTCTAATATCAAGTATGAAGACAAATCTCCTCTAATGTTGAAATCATTGTAAGATGTTAATGATGTTAAGCCTGATAATTCTGATAAATGATGGCATATATATTGACATCACCATTTGATTAATAGGGTGATGCATGAAGCCTTGAGTAGTACCTTCTTAACTTCATATGTATGAGTAAAACCCTTATCCTTAAGGGATTATGAGGATGTAAATCCTAAGATATACAAGTTTCATGCTATGACTAAGACATTAAGAGATGTTTCTTTTCCTATAAAAAATGATGCTTCAACCTATATAAGGTAGGGTGGGTACACCCTACATGTTTAAATATCCTAAGATTCCAACTTAGGTACATCTATACCTATGATATCCTTGGCACTAAGAAGAGGTCGGCTATATGTAGTGGAAACTCCTTATCGTCGCCTTGAGTATGATATTGGCTGAATTTTGAGGACGAAATTCCATTTAAGGTGGGGTGAATGTGATGATCTTGATTTTAGGAGTTTGATACTGGATATAGTATTTGAATAATAACCCTGAGTAATATGATTTATTGATTGACAATGATGTATCATATGGTCAATGGATGAACTCTAAGGTGTTTTAGGACCACAAAGGTATTCATGGACTAGTTTAACCAAGATTCGATGATTATAGATTTTGATTGAGGCTTTTGCACATATTCCTAAGACTATTCAAAGATTTCATTTACATGATCAAATAATAGAGTTTTAGTCTCAATCTTTTATGGATGAGAAAATATATATAATGTAAGGGTGGTGCCCCAAATTCTAGGATGATCGATGGTTTCCATAAAGATATGTACTTATATGAAATTGAATACATTTGATGATATCTACATTGTCAAACTCTTTTTTTCTTCTTTAATAATTAAGTACCTAAGTTGTGATAAATTTGGTGTCACGTTGGCTTATTATCCTTTTCTTAAGTGCAGCCCAACGCCTGAAATGTGGCCCTATCATGACTATTAATGATCTAAGAACGGAGACTCTGTCACCCACCTCCTATTTCTACGGAGGAGGCAGCCTTGACCCAGCTCAACCACACCCACACAAGAATCGAATCAAGGTGATGATTTCCAGATAACTCAGACTGGCTATTACTTCACAACACTCCCTAGATCCGAAGACACCTCACACAAAACTTTTGTTCTAAAACAAGGGAGACTGAATCCTCACTGACCCTGCCTTCTCCAACCGTAGTGGCAGGCAGAGGCTGGATGAGTGGAAGTCGGGGAGGCAAGGACCTGACAGAAATCGAGTTAGACTCAAATGTCAAGATGGAAGTGTCTTCCTTTCCGTCGAGCACATCATGAGCAGGTTAGTTCCAGGAGAGTCTGATCAGGCAGCTAGCGATCATAACCAAGATGGGGGCATCCGTCTTCTAGCCTACCTATTTCCCTCTGATACCACATCTAAACCTGTTGATTCCATCATCGTGTTGGAGCAACAGAGTTTCCCGGAGAGATAGATATCTATAGGTGGGAGCCGAGATCAGAGCATCATCTCTAGTTCGTGATGGAGACAATGGCTCCTCCAATCTTGCCTTGAGAGCTCCTTATGCGGGGATGCATATAAGGGATCCGCAAAATAGAGAACCTGATACCTTAAAGACCAACTTCCACTCTCCTTACACCCATATGTTGTGAGGGTTGATAGAGGAGCATGAGATGGCATGATCCCTCACCGTTTATCCTGCTCGTGGCGGCGCCCAACTTCAGAGCTCATTCATTCATCAACATCGACCTCCTTAACCATGATACAGTGCCAAGGGCATCACAAGTCGAGGAAGCCTAACCTAGCAGCGAGGACCAAATCTGTGTCGAGGAGCTCCCAACTGCTGCCCATGCCTTGCTGCTTCCTTCCTTGCGGCGGCGCTTCCCTGGAAGGATGGTTCCACACGGAGACTATGAAAGAGGGGATAGGAGATTGTAGGTCAGACCAGGATGAGTAGAGATGGCTAGGGATGCCCTTCCTCTTCTCCATTGATCGCCGCCGATGGTTCCATAGAGGAGCTTTTTGAAGGAGGAGGCCACCCACGCGGACGCAGCCCTACGGACGGCCGAACGCGAGATCGCATAGATCAGGAGAAATAAGAGAGTGTGGACCGCATATAGCAGAACCAACCAAACCAACCCTAATCCTGGTATAGAAACCAGCGAACCGGATGGCTCAACGTGAGCCCAGGAGTCTTGTTGGACACGTGGCGACACCCAAGTGGCTGGAAAAAGGTAAATCCCAGAAAATACTAAAATCTTGGATTATTCATAGTAAATAGCTTGTTGATCAGAAAAATACAAATAATATACCAAAATTCTCAGAAAAATGTGTAGAACAATATGAAATCATAATAGCAGGCTTTTGGTGCACTAATATCAATGATATCTTATTAGTTGTAAAATGCTTAGTTCATGAGTAATAAATATCAAATGATGATATTAAATTATGAAATATGAACCATACCCTTATAATGACATCTGGATCACTATAAAAATACCAGAGACACATTTTAGATCAGTAACACCTAGGTTTGTTCTAAACCCTAACTTAGACCTAAGATATCAGTAATATTATGAACCATGTATTAATGACGATTAATTGTCATTAACCAGGTGATGACCAGATATCTAGATGAGCAAGAATGATTATAAATCTCTAAACTCAGGTACGTGGGTTTTATTTAAGTATATGACTATGGTTTTCTTGTTTGCAATCATGATATGTATGTATGCTCTCTTCTATTTGCAAATATTGGATGTAGTAGCACTATATAGTACTCGATGTTTTATCACTTGTAAACATAAATGATAAGTAGATGCTTTGTAGTTATTTAAGGTGTTCATTATCCCCCTTATGAGGGAATGGAATAATGTTGGCTAGTACACCTCCCTAAAGCACACGGTGTATGGGGAGTTTCCCTAGAGTACTTGGTACATGGGGATGGGCCCAATATTTATGTTTTGGTACTAGTCCACCTTGATAGTGCAATTCATCTAGGAAAATGACTTAAATTGGCATATTTCGCTTAATAAAGAAGTGTTTTCTATGATTTTATTTCCTTCTGCAAATCTTTTTCAAAATTATGAAAGCCACAAATATATGTATCTTTCTACCCATGTACACAACAACTTGTGTGTTGATTTGTTGTTTCATGTATGTTTTAGGTTCAGAGATAGCATGGGAGAAAAAGTACAGGATGTGAGCAAGTTTTACAGGTTGTACCTATTGTGTAGATCCTAGTTTAGGATACATGTTCTTAGACTGTAGAATCTTCATTCACTATGTAAGTGTAAATGTAATCTGTAATAATTCATGTTGTATAAATATACATGTTGAATGTTGAGAAATGTTATGTTCGTATGTTTATGTATGCGTATTATGCTTCTGCATCGCTCTCTGAAACAATTGCCTAACGTGTTCGGATTTTGTCTTCTCTTCTCTATGGGGTTTTGAGAAGGTGAAAATCTGGGGATGTCACATTGTGGTGATAGAATAATCATGTTAACTAGAATATCATTCTCAAACGTTCCCTAGGTGGAATCAAGGGCATAACGTTATACACATACATGCCCTACTCACATGAAGATAACTAAATGAGAGAAAATGATTAAACCTGACACTTAAATGCATGGTAGTATAGATATATATGTGATGACTTTTGTAGGGGCATAGACCCTAATAGAAGAAAGAAGTTTGTTTAAGTTATCCTACATGACCCTTATGCCTGTGGTTTCAACTGCTAGATCTCATTGTTGTGGTTATCCTGGTGAAATGGCATTGGCATACATGTAGGATACAAAATGGATATGTGATGGCTAATTAGGTTAATTGAGGGCTTGACAAGGAAGATGAACTCCAAAGAGTCCATTGGTCAAGGATATGTGGATTGCAAAATTTTATTGGCATAAAATCCAACCTGATTTGGGAACCTGACGGTGCCACCAAATCAATATACCAAAAAAATTACATGCATTCAAGTACATAAACCATGCAAGTAGTAAGGTACATGTATTGGCCATGGAAGTACATGGAACATGCAAGTATATGGGGAACATATAGATGGTTATACAACATAACTCAATGGTTACTTAAAGTATTACAAAGATTCAAAGTATCTATTAAGGAGTGGTGTTCGGATATGTGGATGATCATCTCATGTCATGGGAAGGACCTTATGGAGGAAGTATAGTCCATAACCCATGGAGCCAGAATATGTAGCTAGTGATCTTAACATCCTAATAAGAAATAAGATAACACCCTATACTAGATTACTCCTCTAAAGGTTAGTTGAACCACTTGGTCTTTGATTTGAATTTTGAGATGACTCATGTGTGTCTTGGAAGGACCTAAACCTAAAGGGTGAAATGTATTATAACATGGTGGTATAATATATCAGATATGTAAAACACCAAGTGTATAATGCATATAAAAATGTTATGTTTTTAGTGTTTAAAAAAAAATTGTAAGAACACATTTATGTGAAACCTTGAGGAAATTTGAGATGAATCTTCTATGAAAATTAAAAGATCAAAAGAAAACATGCCTGGTTCAAGATGAATCTTTGAGATGTAATATCCTGCTATCGGTTATAAAAAACCTTTTCTAAAATAAAACATGAATTGGGATGGAACCTATTAAACCACATATAATCCTATGCATTATAGATCCCTAAGTCAACCCTAGGGTCAACTAGGTGGAATATATAGGTATATAAGACCCAAGGGGTTAGGAGAGTCTAAATCCATATGGCCTGAGGAGTTTGGAGGAGATCACTACTTTGGTATCCACACTCCTAGAAACCTTGAGGGAATGACCAAGGCCAATAATACATGAGGAATATATATACATATATATATATGTAAGAAAGAATTTAAATGATAAAACACTAAGGGAGGTTTTACACGAACTCAAGTGCCCTAAGAAAAGCACATTTCCCCTTATCTTAATGACTTCTAAAAAATCTTTGTAGTTAGAAAACATTTCATGTATGAGGAGTCACTAGTTGAGAATAACTTCATCTAAATTTAGAATTTTCATGTTTTTTGGACTCATCACTCTTTTCTTAGAAAAATTCAGGATGGATTCTTATTCCTCTTATCCTCCTTTTGTAGTAAAATTTAACAATAAGCTACAATCACTAATCGTACTTTGTGAATGAAACATGGTAGTAATGCTACCATTACATGCCTCACTAGCATAAGACAAATAATATAACTAGGAGGTCTTACATACATTTAGTCACGCCTAGGATGCTTGAGGTGGAATTCAGCTAACATATTAGTCACCTTGTTACTCTCCCTCTAAGTAAGTTCTTTGTCATGTGGTCATCAACATATCTTTGGATCTTTATAATCCAATAAGCATATTTAGGGAACTTTAGATGATCGCTTTTGATTATGTTCACGCCACTAAACGCTCAAACTCAAAACTAAATTTACCAAAATTCATAAGAGCCACAAGTTTAATAGTTGAATAGATGCAACAAGCTTAACCATAGTAGTATCACAAGTTTTCCCCATGTCACCCATACCAACTATCCATTTTCCTTCACTATCCCTATAAATCATTGTGACAGAACATACTTTGTTACAAGTGGAAGCATTAGTGTTTATCTTGAAAAACTCTTCAAAATGATCGAACCACATGATATTTTCTTTATTAACCTTTAGAGGCTTGATATCCAAGCCTATATAGTGTATGCAATATCCTTAGCAATAAAATGAGTTTGATGTTCAATATCAACATTTTGGTTTTAAAGCACATGCGTGTTCCTACATCTCCAAATATACCAACAACCTATCATTAACTAAATGCAACTCATGTCTCCTTGGATGATGTTATCCATCATCCAAGAATTGATGCTAGTAGGTGAAAATAATATGTGATGCTCGATGTTGGGGATTAACTTCTCCCACACTTTTATGGCATGAGTACAATCCCTTAAGGCATGCATGGTGGTTTCCTCTCTGTGGTTACATTGACTACGGGGACTATCAACACTCATATTCCTTACATATCTTCTATGGTTTGTGAGGATTGCATCATTGAGGACCGCCTAGATAAATAGCCAAACCCGAGTAGCTACCTTAATTTTCCATAGTGTAGTCCACTCCCCAAACACTACAATATCCTTTTATTTTCTTTATAACTTATAAGCGTACTTTGTTGTGTAAGTTTCAACCTTAGATAGACCCCAAGCACACATACCGATTAGATCATTATCAATAAGATGATTAGTTTCCATGATGGCCTTGACAATCCTCCCAGGAACCACTCCCCAAGGAAAATGTAATCCTGATCCCCATTGGGATCGATAAGACTATTTACTTTCATAACACTGAGATTGTCAGGTATAGGGTAGAGTAGTGATAGCTTCAAGCTATGCTCCTTCTCTAACCACCTATCCTCCCACACATTAGTGAAGTTTATGCTCAAGGGGATCATGCTTGAATGAGCCATGATAAGCTATTTGCATTCAATGGTTGCCCTTCCATAACATTCTATACATTTTCCTTCTACATGGTTGTTGAATTTTCTTTTCATCATGTGGCACTAGGCAATATCCCTATGAAAAATCAGATTCCAAGTATTCTTTATGACAAAAGTTGTGCTCCAATCACACATGGACTTCAGTCCCAGTGGCCCATGCTCTTTACTACATGTGACTTTGTTCAATGTTGTTAGTTATTATTATTTAGTTTATTATGTCATGTGGGCCTACTTGTCTTGGCCCATTAGGTTTAAGTTTTATTTTGTACTTTCCTCATTTTCCATATATAGGAAAGTAGTGTTTCCTATAACAATAAGAAAAAAATCCCTTTAGTCTCCCATTATTTGCTCACATTGTATTAGAGCATCGATCCTACCTTAGGGAGACAAAGAAATAGCCTCCGCCTAAAGGTTGCTACTGTCTCTTTTTGGCTTGTTTGCCCACCAGGAATCATCCCGGCCTCCATGATTGTCTCTTTTCCTCTTTCTTTATAATAAGAATCAAATCTTTTTTCAACACTCTCAATCTCAACCATCTTGTATGTTTATCTACCTCCCGGAGTCATATTTTTCTAGTCATCACTTCCCAACATCCTCCTCATCTGGTCATGCATGAAAACCATCTCTCAGATCCCTCAATGCCAAGGAAATCTTCCTTTCAATCCAAGGTTTCATTTTTTACATTTCATTATCCAATAGAAACATCAGTCAATTTTCTTTTTGATCTAGTTTGCTTTGTGTCATTATTATTTGCCCAGTCAAAGTCTTTTTATTTAAATTTTCTCATTTCATCATTATTTTCCTAGTTTGTTTCTCTTTTTTGAAGAATAAAACTATCCTACCAGCCACATTTACTTTTTATTTTATACATGCAACATAGACCAATCTCTTTTCCAATACTCTTTCTTTTTTTATCAAGTCCTCATCTTTTTTTATTTGATGTCAACTTTCCTTTTCTATGGAAACTTTATTTTGTTTATTTATTTACATGATCTCATGTAAGCATGGGATTTTCATATGTGTATTTTGATTCCTACTTTTCTTTCATTATATACTACTCCATCAGTTCTTGTTGATAACAAAAAGTCATGCCATTTAATTGCCATTTGTGACAAAAAAAGGAAAAAAGAAAAGTGGGGGAATTATTGTGTTACATAAAAGAAAAGGAAATGAATGAAAATGGAAGGGAGGCGAAATTAGAAAAAGACCATGATTGAAGGGGAAAGGAAGCATATTGATGAAAAAGGAAATAAGAAGAAACCAACAAAAAAGAAAAAAGGAAGAAAAAAATAGAAGACCATGTGCTAGTTTATAAAGTACAAAAAGGGGAATTCTATTTTGTTTCTTCCTCTCTATTAAAAAAAAATCCCCCTACCACCTTCTTGTGTGCATCAATTTCCATGTATAGGGAATATTCTCTCTATTTCACACAAACCACTCAATCATTTCGAAATTGGTGTGTGGGGAATAGAGGATAGAGATTGTATGAAGAGGAAATATGAATTGATATAGTTGAAGAGAAAATATGTAGCAATCCAGGATACATATATATCCACTAAGCTTCTTGTTTTTCAACACATCCATCCTTCCGATGTCTATGTGGTGCTTCATTCCCACTAAACATCTTGCTTCAAGTGCATTGTTGACGTATCTTTCCCAATGACATTGTGCTTCTTATGCATCATTGGTGTATCACTTCCCAATGAAACTGTGCTTTTGCGTGTTCCCTTATTCCAATTTGATACCATTGTTATGCATTGAAGGATCTCAACTACACCATTGACACCAAGCTTTCCACATTCTTAGTGCATGATGTACATCGGGATAGAGTTTGTTGCACTTATTCTAGCCTCTAATTCCCTCTGGTGTTCATTATATGCTAGTTGCTCATTCCCATTCAATTCTCATCAAGAAAATAGTTGCTTCTTCACAATCTTGTCAATTTCTAGCCTACAAATTTTGTATCTATAAGGTTGATGTTTCCTCTAGATTTTATCTTCATTGAGCTATTTTATTAATGTATTCTTGAAGTTGCATCTTCAAGTGCCAAAATGGTATTTCTAGTGATCTACTTGGGTTTTTATTGTTGGTTTCTTTCATTTCCACAAGCCACCAGAATTTATACTCTATACAGTTATAGTTTGTATTCTTCATCACAACATTATATTAGTGTTTGAAGATACATCTACAACTACATAGTTGAATGTGTTGATTGTGCCATTAATCTATATTCTTTTTGAAAAGGTGGTGTAGTTATGGTGTTTTATTTGTCTACTCTATATTGATGGCAATATTCACCATTCTAGATGCACTTTCAAAGACCTTCTCCAAAGCTAGAGTATTTACAACCTATAAAACATAACCTCAATGGTGACATCATCAACTATTGTTTTGGAGAGTCATTTTTAAGGAGGAGTAAAAAACTTGTATGGGGAGTGATTCTTTATCATGTAATTGAGTCTTGTAAGTCCAAGTTTGATATGTGTTTCACATATACTCCAACATCAGGGGGTTTCTAGAATTATTGTTATTTAGTTTATTATGTCATATGGGCCTACTTGTCTTGGCCCATTAGGTTTAAATTCACTTCCCTTGTACTTTCCTCCTTTATTATATATAGGAGAGAAGTCTTTCTTCTATTAATAAGAAAAATCCCATTCGTTTCCCATATTATTTTTCACACATGCCAAACGAGAGAGTCTGTGATCCATATGATTCCTTCCCTAGATAAATCTTCTAATAGCTCTATCTATTCTATCGCATAAGGATAAGGATAGGACAATCATTTGCATATGTAGGTGGGAATGGCATTCAAGGTAGCTTTCGCTAAACAAACACAACTTGCAAACAACAAGCTCTTTGGAGACCACAAGTTAATCCTCAATTTTACCTTGTACAACACATTGGAATAAGTTCCATTATCCATCCTGGTACGAATTATGGCCACCCCTAAATATTGACCAATGTTCCCCATCTCTAGAAAATAGGCATACTTGATTTATCCTTCTTCTTGTCCTCATGGGAATCAAATGAGCAAGAAAGACTTTGGTCTTATCCATAAAGATAGATTGTCCTAATACCTCCTTAAAATCATTAAAGCACTTGAGAATGGTTTTCATATGATCTCTTTAGTCATGGTGTTCAAAGAATATGATCATCTACAAAACACACATGACCAATTCTAGGCCCTACAACAGTGAGCTTGATAGGTTTCCACTTCTTCTCCCTTGCCTTATCATAGATAATTTGGCTAAGGTGCTCAATACATAGAATGAAAATATACAAAGATGATGCAAGAATTGATCAAGTTCCCATAGTTAGAACTGCCCTTGACAATTGTTGTGTGATCATAACAATTAGTTGCATATGGATTGTCTAATTGATTTTAATGTACATCACACCTCATACATGTTGTTAAGTTCATTGAGATCCTCACTCAGATTCCTAAGCATTCTAGTAAGGAGTTTGATAAGAGGCCCAAGTTCTTGAAGAATGGTAATGCAAGATTTGTGAAGATAATTCCCACAAAGCCCAAGTTATTGATGTCAAGACAACACACAACAACATACATATATGAGACATTGACTTCACTTGTGTACATTTTAATTCTATCAAAGAAGATGGTAAAAAGATGTAGAAATATTCAGTACCAATTCAACAAAAAAAAGAAATGTTTAGTACCAAGCAAAATGTGATATGAAAGAGTGTCTCATGGGTGTTATATTTAATAAAAGAGGCAAGGTAAAATGTCCACCTAGTGTAATTTTTATTTGATTGTATATAAAGAATATTAATATTTAGAATATAATTTTTTTACTGTGAGTTCAGATTGCATGTAGATATCCATCATAAATCTATGTAATGAACTAAAAATAAAATCATAAAAAGTCCTAAAAATGTTTACACAATAATTGTGCCACTATAGTGGCATTTTTATATGCCATTGTACATAACACAAATAGTTTGATACATCATCCTAATATACAATAATGGCATTTGGAGAAAAGTTAATTGATGTTATAGTGTCATTTGTATAAAAGCCAATTGATATTATAGTGGCATTTATTTGCCATTTACTGAAAGCCATTAAAACCTAATGTTTAGTGGCATTTACAGCTTATGCCACTATCTTTTTAATGGCACTAGTACTTGAGGAATCTTTATAAATGTCAACAAATGCCACTAAATACTTTTAGTGGAATTTATATTTTAGAGGCATTTGTGAAATGTCACTATTGGGTATGTTTTTTGTAGTGAACAATAGATATCTCTACCTCAAACCACAAATCACCTTAAATGAATCTATACTCTGCCAATTCTACACAAACAAAGTAGAATCTCTAGAATATATTGCATGATGTATTGTTTTATGTTAGGAGGTAGACCCACTTTCTTTATCGTATCAGTAATGAGGTCCCATTTGATCTGACTGTAGGCCTTCAAAATATCTACTTCTATTGTCATAGTTGTAGCTCCTTTCCCCTTTTCATCACATGGATTAACTCCTAGAAAAGCTCTATATTTTTAGTTATATGTTTCCTTTGAGCAATGGAGATCCATTTTGATAGATGCCACTTGAGTCTCTCCGCAATCACTTTAGAACAAATCTTAAGAGCTATATATATGGAGATCATTTGAAGTTGTTTGTACCTTTTTGGGTCTGTGGTTTTTGGGATCAGAACAATTGTTAGGTCACATGATTTATTAAGTAAATGATGCCCTACAAAAGTGTGTCTGACAAACTTAACCATAGATTGACTCACAATGCTACATATTTTTTGTAACAACAAGGTTGTCATCCCATCAGGCCCAATGTCTTTGTAGGGGTTTATGCCTATTAGGATATCTCAGACTTTCTCAATAATATGAGGAACCAAATCCTTATTTTGTTTAAATGTAGGAGTACCAAAAAAGGCATCCACCTTTAAATACACACAAATTGTGATGAATATCTTGAACAATATAAGAAAGATATGATTATAATATATGGAAGTTTTACCTCACCAACTAATGAGTAGAATTTAAAACCTTGCATGAGAGACCTAAGTAATTTTTTTTATCATTGTGAGATAAATAATGCAATGAATGAGTATATGGATTCATACTCGAGAGCCATGGTTCCAAAATTATTGGATATATACATAATCAAATCAGCAATGATTGTTGGTGGTTTGTAGAAAACTTTATGCTAGAGGGGTTGCTAGCCTTAATGGTACATGTTTGAAACCCTAGATGGGTTTGGGTATCTTGTATGAATGAGAAACATGTATGATGCAATCTTGAGGGTTTAGCCTCAATGGTAAATGGAATGTCCAATCAATATATGCGTACTTGAATCTAGTTTGAGCTAATCAATATGATAGGATAAACATGTGACATGAACTCTTTGTAGAGTAGGTTGACTAGTGTTAGGACTTGTGTTAGTTTCCTCTAAAGAGGGATAGACCTTGAGAAGGAAAACTCTAAGCACATAAGGCTATAGGTTGTGGCCAGAGAGCCTAACCTAAAATTATAATGTGATCTATGATGAAAGCTCTAAGCTAAGATACTTCCAAATAAAATAGTTAGACCACCTCATGTTTAGAAGAGATGAAATTTGAAACCCTAAGTTTCCTAAAGGGACCTAAAAATGCATATATATTAGATAGAAAGATCATGATATTGATGCTTGATGAACCTTACATATGGGTGAGGAAAGAGTCCCACAACCTAGAGGAGGCATGCATAATGAACCTTCCATTTTGGTGAGGGAAGAACTCCAAGATCCTCTAAGGAGTGATGTATGAATAACCATATGTTCATATAAGTGGTCCCTGATATTAGAATGTAGTGGTTGTACCCAAAACAATTTGGCACTATATGCTCATGCATATATGACGTGTCTTGAGTAGACTAGAGCCTAAGTGACCTGAGCCCCAAGAGTTCATCCTCATTTCTTGTGAGGTCAACCCTAAAGGATTATAATAATGATGACATGGAAACCCTATTTGATCTAGCTTCATTCAAGCACAAATAGCCATATTATAATCTTAACCTGACATAATAGAATGTCTGAAGGTGAGAGAGTATCCTAGTGGTGCTGCTCGACAATTCCGAATGAAGATACCTGGATTCAACTCTAGTTGTTTCCCTTAGGGTGCAACAAGGCCCCATGTTATTGAGAGCGTTGTGGTGCACCTAAAGTACGAGGCTAGTTCTGGGGTTCACCCTTGGTTGGGTCAGGTCCAATAGTGGCCTTTCTCATAAGGGGTTCCTCATCATAAAAAAAACATAATAGAATGGTCTGAAAATAGTTAAGCCAGCTAGTGGTTTGTGTGTCTAGTTCATAGCTCCATGTGAAGGATCTTGCCCAGGGGTGGAATATTGAACCTTTAGATTAAAAGTTGTTTAAACTTAAACATAAGCTCATGTTAGAATATTGGATTCATAGTTGAAGAAGCTTAGGAATAAGGATTCATATGTTTATGGTTTAGTATAACACCATGGAGGGATGAAGTTGTTGGGTTTTAGGTGACAGAGAAGGTAGTGGAAACAAAAAGTTTCTCTCACCACAAAACCATAACCATGGATCACATCAACGACTATGAAATAGGAAGGATGGTTTTACTGAGGTGTACCTAATCCGGAGGCTTGCTCAGTGACAATACCTCGCAGCTTATGTGGTCTTCAACCACCTAGTCTTTGACGACGTCTGTTCAGATCCTGGTCCTGACCCAAACTACGGTTGATAGTCATCCTCCTGAGTGGTAGAAACCTCCCGCCTCTATAGATAGTCCGCACAGACCATTGGGAACTCTAGTCATCCTGTCCTACATGATACTAGAAGGAGTCGTCCCCCTCTGTCAGTGTACTAGTCACCGACACACTCTCCCACAATCAATTTATTTTCTGTAGTTGTCTTTCTCTCACTGTTCCTCCCTGGACGGGTAGAACTTGCTTGGGCTCTCTCGATTACCACAACTAGAGAGGACAACAACTTTGTAGAGAAAATGATGTTATAAGTTGTGCTATCTGGGAAGCCCCCTATACCCCTCTATTTATAGTAGAGGGTAGGGTCAGGGTTACCAATCTGTGCAGGAGTAGAAGGGTCCAAAATGTTCATAAACTGATTGCACTGTGGCAGCCAAACCAGTCATTTCACAAATGAACTGGTCAATTGGGAGTGTGAGCCGATCAGTTCACCAGTTGAACTGGTCATTTCACATTCCTGAATCACCTCTAACTAACTGTCCTCTTTCATTTCCAATTAATACAATGATCAATTCTTATCCTAATCGAATTGGATAAGTGAAATGAAAAAAACTTTTCTCACAAATCGTGATAACCCAACCTTGCTCGTTTGGTCCAGTCGAACTGATTGGTTTACCAAGTGAACTGGTCGTCTCACTGACCATGAGCCAATCGGTTCACCCAATGAACCGGCCAGTTGGTGGCCCAGATTGTACAGAACATAATCAATGCATTTCTCAATCAATATGACACTCAAATCAGTTAGTTCAACACTTGAACTTGATGATTATGAGTCAAGTATGTTGATTGAATGTTTGATTGCATAAATCAACACCTTTAGTAATCAATCCAAACATCATTCATGAATAAACTCCTCTTCCAAACAAATCCTTTGTGTGTGACCCCATAGGTCCCATTTCACATTCGCAATGAATGTCCATAACTAGCTTCTGACATCACAAGCAAAGAGTGGTGCCTAGTCGTACATCAGTGCTACCCAAGTGAAAAGGAAAGTTAGAGAACAACTTTCAATCCCATAGTCTGTGATTGGTGTTCCAATGAATGCATAATTCCTTTGTCTCTGATATCCTGAATGAACTCAAGGCATGGAGCTGTCATCCTTTCAATGTTCATTCATGTTCCTTGGTCCAAAGTAGACTGTTTGAGATATGTGTGCCATCAATATCTCATATTGACTCACATGTGCATGCACATGCCTTTATCAATCTCACTTATCAAGTGGCCATGTATATCATACTCCCTCAAGAGGTTCAAATCCCATATCTATCACTCACAGTCAAAACCCCATGTTTCAAAGTCACCCAATCATCACCTTTATAACAATCCATATTTCAAGATCACGTTTGATGATGTCAAAGTGTACCCAATGACATATGATGAGTGTAGTGATTTTAAGTCTAAGAATCACAATCACCACCATCACTGTGAGAGCTGATGGTGACTACCATGTTATGGTTCCATGTGTCATTCTCACGGTGGGTCTGTCCGATACACTGTTCTCTAACATGTATCTATGTGCTTGGTTTGATATCACATATAATGACTAATGAGACTCTGTCATCAACCAACACACACTCTAGTCTTGTTGTGTCATTGTTGTCTATCAACCTTCCATAATGACATCCGACTAGGGACAAAACAAGAATGTAAAAACTTGTAGCATTCGTATGATCTCATTCTTCAGGTCCTCAACTTGAAGACATACATCATTGAGTATTGTTATTCTCTAGACATTCATTTGGTTCTTTCATTATCTCATAACTGATTGAACCATAATAAATTGGAAGCTTGCCTTTGATATTTATTCAATCAATCATAATGTATCCCAATTCAATCGTCATATGATTTGGCTCTCAGGGCATACATACCAATAGACTCCCACTTGCACTACGAGCCAATCACCTTTGAAATATATTCTTCATGATCTTCAAACATGTCCCACATGTTACTACTTCTCCAGTGCTAATGTAGTGAGTTAGCAACACTTTGCTTTAGTCAGTATATTGCATGCTTCACATCTCTTTGCTATACGACATATCATATGAGATGGAGTTGCCATGATATGCGATATGATATTCCTTGCCTAACACTCAGATCCATTTTTTGACTCAGTATTACTACTTATCATCAATGGTTGGAATATCTATAGTTCATCTCTATGAAATTTCTAGATCCATATAGTATCCTCTGTTGTTCATAACACAAGGATACTCAACATTCCCCTTTTAGAATTAAACAACTTTTAGATCAGAACATTTCCATTTATCAACTCATATTCACTTTTATATTTTATATTTTGCGATCATTTTCTATCATTTCGGAAGCTTGCATCAGTGTAACTCTTTACACTCAACTCTTCCTTATACTACCATAGAACTAGTACTTCACAAGTACCGAACAAGTTCTTCATGGTATTCCAGTGACCCTCATTGGAAGTAGATAGACATCCACTCATCACATAAGTTAACAGGATGAGCATATCATATTGTCATGTCCAATACATACAAGATGATGAATGCATATTTTCTTGTCATGTCTAATACATATAGATAATGGGATGATTACATACATGATAGATCCATATCTATCTATGTGTTCCTATTCTTCATAAGAATTTGTAACACTTGGCATCTGAGATACTAACTCCATGTAACATGGACAAGTTTGCTCCCACTGAATTTGTCCATACTGAACCTTTCAGTATAGATTGCCAATGTATGATCTCTCTTTACTAGGTCAAGTGGTTTTTGAGAACTATCTCGATAGATCTCTATTCCTATCACATAGGACATTTCTCTATCTTCCCTTAAAGAAGGTATTTCCACACCATTTTCCATTTTAGAACATTTCATTCCTCATCATCATGTGGAATGTGAATACACTCCCACTAAATCTTTGTAATCACAGATCCCTTCTTTATCTTGATATACCAGTCAAACCTTTTGACTATAACATCAGAGTAATGACTCCAACTCTGAGTTGCTTGTACTTAATCAATCACATTGATTAAACTCTTGTAACTTATAGAATGCATTTGCATTAATGGATTCATAAAACCCTCTAGGTTGTGTCACACACACACTCTTGTATTGTTACAATTAGGAATGCAGTTTTAATATCCATATGCCTAATTTCATAGTCTTTCAAGTTCCAACATCAACCATGATCCTTTCTCTAAATGTCATCCATGTCAGTCTTAACTCTTAAGACCCAATTGCACTTATGGGTTTTATCCCAATCAAGTGCTACCATAAGGCCATACCTTAATTGGTTCACATGGAACTCATTTTTGGATCTTATGGCCTCAAGCCATGACTCAAAATCTAGTCCATCAACATCATCTAGATTATTGGATCATCATATGACCAATTCATCACCTAGATGTATGAGGTGTATTTGTTACATAAGGAACTTTGGGAATCCACAACATTTGTGATTCTTGATCTCCTTTTGTATGTATATTTAGTTTAAAGCATGTTCTTTAGAAGAATTCTATAAGATTAGTTATTTGATGATGATGCTCTAACTCTTTAGAGTCTGATTCCTTCTTAGATTTAGATATCATGATTTCTCTATCACACACTACCATAATTACTCATAAGGTCCTGAAACATTTGATTAAGTATCCCATTCATTGATCACATCAAAGAGTTAATACTTTTCCCAAGTTTGTACTTCATTTATAATATTCTTGAAAACTTCAAGATATTCATATTGGTATTTCAATAAACACCATATGAAGCATTAGAATTTATTCCAATAGGTATATAAATACATCAATATGTATTATACACAATAGAATAGTCATTCTCCCACTCCATCTAGTGAAGATTGACTTGTTATCATGCTAAATACATTCATATCTCTTAATGGTTCACTAACCAAAAGAATCTAGCTCTATCCATAAACATGGGAGCTAGAGATGAATTTCTCATGATAATGCTAAATAATTGTTTGAGTCATCAATAACTTTTAGGTATCATTTTATCTTATGCATACCAAGTACCACAAGATAAATAAGGCATTTCCACAAAAGATCATATCTTTGAAATTGAAACATCAACTTTATTGATAGACATCCTCGTCATTACGAGATGTATAAATAAAGTGTTTCTATTTATTGGCAAAATGAAACAGTAGTTCATAACTCTATTATATGCCCTTTGGGCTAAAATAAACTAAAAGGTACTCCTATCTATGGCAACAACACTTGCTCTAATGATGAGTGTTCCTTCTTGGTCCTTTCATAAAGGTCATCACTTCTTTTTAGATCATGCATATAATATATGTTAGATCTATGTCTTGGTATCATATACCTCAGATTAAAGAAGTGTTTCAAGTTTATTTCATGATACCTGAGGTGGAGACTTCCATCCTCTCCTTCTTCTTTTGTTCATCTAGATAGAGAGGGCAATTTCTCCTCCAATGTCTTGGCTCTTGACAATGGTGACATTTGCCTCCCTTGTTCATCCAGATAGAGAGAGTTGAAGATGACTTGGGCTGCTAGCTAGCATCAGAACCCTTCTTTGGTTTGCCCTTGTCCTTGACTTTAGACTTACTCTAACTTCTGCTAATCAACATCACAAATTTGGGTTTGTCTTTCTTCATCTATGCCTCAGCTGTACTCACCATGCCTAACAAATATGTCAATGGCTTGTCAAATTTTTTCATGTTGTAGTTCATCACAAACTGACTATAAGATTCCAACAATGATTGCAATATCACATTCGTAGCCAACTCTTAGCTCAAAGGGAATCCAAGTCTTGTCAGGTTCTCCACACACCCAATCATCTTGAGTGTGTGAGGACAACCTGGATCTCCTTCTATCATGACGCACTTGAACAACACCCTAGATACATCATATCTCTCTTATCGTGCTTGGTCTTAATACATGGTCTTGAGATGTTGACCGGCCTAAATCGCGCGTCCAAAAATTGGAGGCGGAATTGAGGTAGTCGAGCTTTTACATTTATAACCCGAAACCTTCTAGGCCCCCGCAACTTTGTTTACGGGGTCAAAGTAGATATACGGGGTCGAACACAGGGACAAGGGTGGTAGTGTTGAGAACTCAGAATCAACATGCTACACTCCGACAAGGATAAAAGATGATAAAATTCCCAAAAGGGAACAATAGAACTCAATCGATAAAACAAAAGAAAACCCTATCTCCAACTGGAGTTACAAGGAGAACTTAGGTTTTAAGCATTTATTAGTTTTTAGGGATTTTCTTGCAACAAAAACAGAGAGATAATACTAAAGCTAAAGCAAGGTACCAAGGAGAAAACTTCGATGAAACAAGCGGCAGTAGAAACATCCTGTACCCCTCCACTCAAAGCGGGTACCTCTAACCAAGCATCAACACCCCTCTCGAGGTTGTTGGACTTAAATTAGAGTGGAAAGGTTACTAAAGAAACTCAAATTCCGGGCACTCTTGTACTCCAGAATCGGACCAAACACTAGAGCCACAACACCTCTCTTGAGGCTATTGCAACGGGAAAACACGATTCAGTAGCTAATCAAAATGCGATCTAAACGTATAAGCTAGAGTTCAGATGTTAAACAAAGCAATCATCCAACAACGAATACCAAGCATAAAGCATCAGGTAGTTAAACTCTTCTATTTCCAAATAAGGTTCTGATTACATTGCATAAGTAAAAGAAATAAATGACTGAAATAAAGATAGATGTCGCCTTCTTGATATAGAAGGACGATAGACTATAGCGGACCATCCAGCCTGATACCGGGCACGACCCTAGCCCGATACAGCCGTGTCAGGTGGCACACCCTCTCAGGCGACACACCATGACGGGTAGACTGTATCGTGCGAGGAGGCTTGCCCGATGAGATCATGTCAGACGGCACCCTCTCAGGCGATACATATCGGGGTTCGGTATCATGTTGGACTAGAGTGATGCATCTAGTATCGGTCGCTCGTATCGAGTATCTTTGTCGGCCGATATTGGCCTGCAGTGGTGCTCGGGACGACACTAAGTGAACCATTCCCTCCCTCTTGGGATGAGGAAGTGCTCACCTAGAATTGCCCGTCACGACCACTGAGGCTCGATACACTCGCTCTTGCAGCTTTCCTGAGAAGACTTGTGCATGGTTGCGACCTGTTCCAGCTTGTCCCGACCTGTCTTTTCGGCTTCTTGTAGCTGCTATTTATAGGCAGCGGTTGGGGAAGTTATGGTGCTCAAGGCACCACGTGTCCTTCTTTAGCTCTTATTATTGCGGAGTCGGTGGACGACCGATATCAATATCGTCTGGCACAAGGATGTCGGCTATCGGAGGACGTGACAGGCGACGCCTGCCGGTGGGTGGCCTGTGTCGCGCGATAAGCTTTGATTGTCGTGGCGAGCCCGACTCCCTGTCAGGTAGATAGGCGTATCGTCCATTAGTCCCTCCTTGTGCGGCGTCCTTATGTCGCACGTCCGTGTATTGCGCTTCCCTTCCAGGCAGTGTGCATATCAGCCAGCTGGAAGGCCGATGCAGGTGGAATCATGTTTGTGGGCCGAGACGGCTTATTGATGACAAATGAGTCCAAAATGAAGGAAAACTATGCAAAAGATGGAAATATTGAATTTAAGAGCGTCGTTTGGCCAATTATTGCAAAATACATATAAAAAGAGAGGAAAACAGTTTAAAAGGGTAGTTTTGATATGAAAATAAAGATCAAAATCATCACAAAATTTGGTGTTATCAACTCCCCCCAACTTAGCATTTTGATTGTCCTCAATCAATATGTAAATTTTATTTTGTGATGCTCCTTCTTGCTCGGTGTAGTTTTCAGGACAAGAGGTAAGACAAGTATCGCGACGTCTTTAGAGATAATACTGCCCCACTACCAACAAAAGACCTTGCATTTCCTGCCTTATTATTTCAATAAAATTTTTCTCTACAGCTTCAGCGAGACTTTGATGTATGATTCTGAAGTTAGCTTTCACACCAAACAGCTTTAGGGGTAGAAAGTTGTGTGCTGGGTAGGCTAAGGCTTTTTGGGGTTTTTCTTGTTTCCCATCAGTCCATCCAGGTAAGGGTCCGTTAGCGGGGAAGTGGTCTCTGCAGTCCAAGCCAGTTGGCTTTAGAGCAGTGATTTCACATCCTACGTACCACTGCCCCGGATCTACCATGCCTAAAGATGGGTACTTTTGGAAAACAAGTGTGTATATATTTTTTTTTCTTTTCTTTTATTTGGCACAAATCTTATGCTTTTATTCACTCTCATAAGGCTACTTTCTCTTTTTGGGTAAGGGGGAACAAGAGAGATTTTTGGCTGTTTGTGCAGATTTTTCCTTCTCCATACACGCCTCTTAGCTGTTGCGAGATTATTCATATTTTTCGAAATTTTTGGCGTGGAAATTCGTAGTCTTTTGTTGTTTGAGGCAGCATTATCAGAAAGATATAACAAAACTTGCATCTCGTTGGGCACATAGAAAACAAACAGGCAAGAAGTCGCATCAGGTTTTTACTAATATAGCGACTTTGTACATATGTAGGGAGACAAAATAAGCAAAATTTTCGAATTTTTAAAATTTTTATATGAGCATGAAATTTTATACGAGCATGGGTACATACACATGATATAGGAGAAGAACGAAATGACACAAAGGGTGGAGGTGAAGAATTTTTTTTTATACCTCCCTCACTGGTACATGGGTACCCCCCCAAACTTACTCCACTCTTTGTCCCAGAGTAGTGAAGAGGACAGGGTAAGGTCATGTTAGCCCAGTGAAGGTTAGCTGGTGGTTACGCTTGTGCCTTGGAGAAGCTGCAATACATTCTCCTTGTTTGCAGTCTCCATTTTCTTTCCCAGTTGGATGCAGCCGGAACAAGTGCAAAGCTCTCAAGAAGGAAATGCAAGGCCCGTGCAGATTATGACAATGATAATTGACCTATTGTAGACAGAGAACTTTTAAAAATGCTTGTGGATACTATATAAGAAGATGATACCCTCCCCACGATGAAGTTGGCTTCACGATAGATAGAACTGAAATGCCCACATTCAATCCAGGGGCCACCGGAGAAAGGCTTCTGCTATCTTTTGGGGATGGTCCTAAACCACCGCAGAAGACAGACTATGATAAGGAAATGGACTTCTTTTGACGGCCCGACTGTGTCGGGATTCTGACGTTTCTGTCTGACTGTTGTTGGTTCAGTTGTGGCCGCAGTGTGTTTGTCAACTTGACCAGAGGTTTGTTTTGTGCGAGCCATACCTGTTATCAAGTTCGTTGACCATTTAAATATTAGGTGGGAAGAACTGATATCACGATAAAACTTGACTCGTTTCAAGGTCTGAGTATCGTCCATCAAAACAAAATCCAAGGCGATGCAAGATTGGTCGATACGGAGAAAAATCCGTGCTTTAAAACACGCCGCCCGACATGGGTGTGTCGGGCGATACGGTCGTATGAAGCAACTGCCCGATAGGTCCTCTTGACGGAAAAATGTGTCGCCCGATATGACGTATCAGGCAAGCACGAACGAATGTCGTGTCGGGATCCATGCGTGTCGGGCGATACGAAAAATCGACTAAGATTGTCAACCCGATACGCCACACATGATACGAAACCTATGCCGGGCAAATAGACTGTCGAGCTTTACCTTTTCTCTTTGAAGCTCTCGCCCGACACGAGGGCCAAGGTGAGCTGCCCAACATGCGAGCAAAAAGTGGATTACTGCATGGTACAGGTGGATGAAAGAGTAAGTGTAGTAGCCCGACACGTTGAACCCTCCTTAGTATATATAGCAAACTCAGCTGGGGGTAAAACATGCAGTTCTGGGGCATGCGTCGGCCGCCGAGACATGCTATTCCCGAGATGATGGTCCCATCATTCTCATTAAGGGCAATTACTCACATGCACGATACGGTGCACGCCGCCCAGGGATTCCATCCGTCACGGCCATTGCGATGCCCGAGAGACTACCATCCGATACAAGCGGTCCTGCGCGCTAGCTGAGCTGCTGCCCGATACGGTTAATAATAGGCTGCCAAAAAATAAAATAAGGCGAGGAAACATTGATTAAAGGGTAAAACATCATCGACATAGGGTTAAGTCCCCGACCTCAGAAGGTATTACTCCCCAAAGCTTCGCAAAATACAGCGGTGGCCCATAAAATAGAAGAGAGTCGGTACGCTCGGCACGTGCACTGACTCGAGCCTTATTACAGTCCATAATGTTTGTTTTACAAGGAAGGCTCTAGGGAAGAAAGAAAACTCGGGCTGCCTCCTGAGGAGCGCTGGAGTTTGCGTTTCCAGCTCGACCGGTGTAGGGTCTTCATTTTCACCCTTCGAAAGTACCCATATCCTGCAAATTGATCTCTACTCTCCTTACAAAAGCTTCATCCTCATAGTACCTCTTTACTCTGTGCCCATTTACTTGAAAGACTTTGGTCGGATTGTCTTTGTCATAAATCTCCATCATTTCTGATGGGTATATCTTCGATACCGTAAATGGTCCCGACCATCTCATTTGTAGCTTCCCAGGAAAAAGATGAATGGAGGACTTGAACAATAAAACTTTATCCCCTTCGCTTACATCTTTTCTCCTTAGGTGGGCATCATGCCACACCTTCGTCCTTTGTTTGTAGATTTTTGCATTCTCATAGGCGTTCAGCCTCAACTCTTCAAGCTCTTGAAGCTACAAAAATCTCTTTTCTCCTACTTTCTCAAGGTCCATGTTTAAGAATTTGATTGCCCAAAGGGCCTTGTGTTCCAACTCCAGAGGTAGATGGTAGGATTTTCCGTAGATCAGCTTGTAGGGGGTGATTCCAATGAGAGTTTTGTAGGCAGTCATGTAGGCCCAAAGTGCGTCGTCAAGCTTCATAGACCAGTCCTTCCTCGTTCGGCTGACAATTTTTTCCAGGATCTGCTTAATTTGTCTGTTTGAAACCTCTACCTGCCCCAAAGTCTGTGGGTGGTAGGGTGTAGCGATCTTGTGCTTGACTCCATACTTTCATAGGAGTTCTTCAAACTGTCTCTCTCCGAAATGCGACCCTCCGTCGCTTATTAGAGTGCGTGGTACACCAAACCGCGGAAAAATCGTCTTCTCGGATAGCTTGATTACTGACTTGGCGTCGCATGTTTGGGTTGCTACAACTTCTACCCACCTCGATACATAGTCCACTGCCACTAGTATGTATTGACACCCCCTGGATGGAGGAGACGACCCCATGCAATCAATCCCCCATACGTCGAAGATTTCTACTTCAATCCAAGTTGCCATCGACATTTCATTCCTCCGCCCTATATTGCCCGTTGATTGGCATTCTTTATAGACTTTTACAAACTGGGCAGCGTCCTTGAATAAAGAGGGCCAGTAGAAACCTGATTGTAGCACTTTTGCAACAGTTCTTTTGCTACCCAAGTGTCCACCGTAGGGGGAGGCGTGGCACTCTCTCAGAATGTTCGTGTTTTCTTCCTCTGGGATGCACCTCCTGTATAAATTGTTAGCGCATCTTCTGAAAAGGAGAGGGTCATCCCAGTAGTAATATTTAACATCTGCAAACAGCTTCTTTTTCTGATTATAGGTGATGTCAGGAGGCAGTTCTCCACAAGCAAGATAGTTGCAGATATCTGCAAACTAGGGTAAGTCTTCTTCTTTTGTTTCAGCCATCATAAGAGCCTCATCGGCATAGTCATCATTGATGGGCAGTCCTCCCTGTCTTTCAACTACGATCCTTGATAGGTGGTCAGCGACCACATTTTCTGCTCCCTTCTTATCGATAATTTCATAGTCGAACTCTTGAAGCAATAAGGCCCACCTCAACAGTCTAGGTTTTGTGTCTTTCTTTTGCATTAGATATTTTATGGCCCCATGATCTGTATATACCTTGACCTTTGCTCCAATGAGGTACGACCTGAACTTATCGAATGCGAAGATGATCACGAGCATCTCCTTTTCTGTGGTTGTATAATTTACCTGAGCTTCGTCCAATGTGCGACTAGCGTAGCAGATCACATGGTGCTTTTTATCTTTCTTCTGCCCCATGACCGCTCCTACTGCATAGTCGCTAGCGTCGCACATCAACTCGGATGGTAAATCCCAATCTGGCACTTGGAGGATGGGTGGTGATACTAAAGCGTTCTTCAAAACCTGAAAAGCATTGAGACAGTCATCAGAGAAAGAAAATTCATCATCCTTTACCAGAAGATTGGACAATGGTTTTGAAATCTTCGAGAAGTCCTTTATGAATCTTCGGTAGTAGCCGGTGTGCCCGAGGAAGCTCCTCATTCCCGTCACGGACTTCGGTGGAGGAAGCTTAGATATTGCTTCAACTTTGCTTGTATCCACGTCAATGCCACGCCTTGAGATCTTATGCCCCAGAACGATGCCATCTTGTACCATAAAATGGCACTTTTCCCAGTTTAAAACCAGGCTGTTCTCCTCACATCTTTGCAGAACCAAGGATAGATTCTTTAGGCAGGTATCGAAGTCCTTTCCATAGACCAAAAAATCGTCCATGAAGACTTCTACGATATCTTCTAGAAAATATGAAAACATTGATATCATGCATCTTTGGAATGTGGCGGGAGCATTGCAGAGTCCAAAGGGCATCCTTCTGAAAGCATAAGTGACGTAGAGGCAGGTGAATGTTGTTTTCTCTTGGTCGTCAGGCAGGATCGGTACCTGATAAAATCCTGAAAAGCCATCAAGGAAACAGAAAAAGTTATGATGTGCTAATCTTTCAAGAACCTGGTCAATAAAAGGTAGCGAAAAATGATCTTTTTTGGTAGCCTGGTTAAGCTTTCTGTAATCTATGCATATCCACCATCCGGTGACGGTTCTAACCACCACCTCATCGCCCTTTTCTCCCTTTACCACTGTCATCCTACCCTTTTTGGGTAATACGTGGATCAGACTCACCCAGTTGCTATCGCTGATTGGGTAATTGATCCCCGAATCCCTTAGCTTGATTACCTCTTTCTTGACGACTTCCTTGAGCATCTAATTTAGCTTCCTATGGGGTTGATCCAGAGGCTTGGCGAATTCTTCTAGGTTGATGCGATGCATGCATAAGGCGGGGCTAAGGCCTTTGATGTCCTCTATTGAATATCCTATAGCCCCCCTATGGAGTCTCAACTCCTCAAGAAGTCGGTCCAGCTGGTTTCCCAAAAGATTGGCATTAACGATGACAGGGTTTCTCTCTTCTTCATCTAAGAATTCATATTTCAGACCTTCAGGCAATAGTTTCAACTCAGGATTTGCTCTGGATGCCTTCTCTTGAGGCCCCTCCTCGAGAGAGGCATACTTCACAGACTCCACCACCTCATCCTCTTCGTGCAGATCTTCGTCAGACAGGTCAAAAAGGTTGAGATACTTTGCAACTTCTGGATCTTCAAAGTTGAAATCCTGACAGCTTATAGCCCTCGCAAGGGGGTCCACTATCCAAATGTCCTCTTCTATCTCCTCGTAGAAATTATTGTAGTTGTCCGCAAAGCATGCAGATTCAGACAGGGAAGGACCCTTCATTGCCTCCTTCAGCTTGAAGTCTAGGTGGTCGTTTCCGACCCTTAGTGTGATAATCCCTTTAGAGACATCGATCAACGCCCTTCCTGTTGCCAAGAAAGGACGTCCAAAGATGATCGGGCAGCGGGGGTCTTCTACTGTGTCAATGATGACTATGTCGCAAGGAATGAAGAAATTACCGACCCTGAT
Source organism: Alisma plantago-aquatica (assembly GCA_963693085.1). Classification (NCBI taxonomy): domain Eukaryota; kingdom Viridiplantae; phylum Streptophyta; class Magnoliopsida; order Alismatales; family Alismataceae; genus Alisma; species Alisma plantago-aquatica. The sequence goes on from OY856411.1 coordinate 973,933,473, forward strand.
CGGCACATCTTCAACAATGCCGACTGGTCTCTTAAAGGTATGGTCTGCCAGTTCAATCCTCATATTGGTACGAACCATGTCGGTTAAACCCAACCTTTGTGCGAAGCTCAGGGGCATGAGGCTGATGCTTGCCCCTAAGTCGGCAAAACCTTTTCGCTCGACGTTGTCCCCGATGGCAAACGGGATCGTAAAAGCTCCAGGGTCTCTTCTTTTGTTTGGCAGGTCAGGCTTCACAAAAGCTGAGAAAGCAGATGCTAAGTGCATGGTCTCAACCCTTCTCCCCTTCTTTTCTTTGTGATAAGATCCTTGAGGAACTTGGCGTAGGTCAGCATCTCTTCCAAGGCGTCAAGGAAGGGAACTTCAAGATGCAGTTTCCTGATCGATTCCATGAATCTTTTGTGGCACTTTTTCAGATTTGCCTTTATCAGTTTATACGGAAATGGTAGCTTCAGAGAATAAGGATTCCTCTCACCAGATAGCTCATCGGAAGGCTTCTATGTAGGCTCTCGAGCTTCTGCTTGTCTACCTTCATCCTCTGCCGGAATTGGACCCTCAGACCTTGGCTTAGGCTCTAGTCTGGCTTCATCAGTGCACTCCACCATCTTCCCAGATCTTAGTACTGCCATTCTGGTAGTTTCAGGGTAGGAGAGTGTCTTTCCTGCAGGGTCCTTCATTAGAGTGGCCATCTGGGCCAATCGTTGATCGACCCCGTGCTGGCACATCTGCAGACTTGCCATCTGGTGTTGCATGGAATTCATAGCTCCAGGACTAGCGAGCGCTCCCTGTGCCAGCTGGTTGATGATAGTGTCTTACCTTTTTATGAAAGCGAAAAGCTGGCCTTGATGTTCGATGTCTGAAAGAGGTTGTTCAACGCAAGGTGGCATGTTTTTAGTGCTCAGTGAAACAGATCACCGTTCTTCAGAGTTCCTGAAATAGCACAAAAAAATCAAGTCAGAAAATCGAATTATTTATTTCAGGCAAGAAATAATGATGACAAAAGAAAGTAAAGAGTGTTGTCAAGCTCATTTCTAAGCTTGAGGCACGGGAGTGTAGTTAGTGGATTTGGATTCGCCAACAATACCATTTTGCCTTGTCCCCGGCAACGGCACCAAAAAGTTGACCGGCCTAAATCGCGCGTCCAAAAATTGGAGGCGGAATTGAGGTAGTCGAGCTTTTACATTTATAACCTGAAACCTTCTAGGCCCCCGCAACTTTGTTTACGGGGTCGAAGTAGATATACGGGGTCGAACACAGGGACAAGGGTGGTAGTGTTGAGAACTTAGAATCAACATGCTACACTCTGGCAAGGATAAAAGATGACAAAATTCCCAAAAGGGAATAGCAGAACGAGATCGATAAAACAAAAGAAAACCCTATCTCCAACTGGAGTTACAAGGAGAACTTAGGTTTTTAGCATTTATCAGTTTTTAGGGATTTTCTTGCAACAGAAACAGAGAGATAATACTAAAGATAAAGCAAGGTACGAAGGAGAAAATTTTGATGAAACAAGCGATAGAAGAAACATCCTGTACCCCTCCTCTCAGAGCGGGTACCTCTAACCAAGCATCAACACCCCTCTCGAGGTTGCTGGACTTAAATTAGAGTGGAAAGGTTACTAAAGCAACTCAAATTCTGGGAACTCTCATACTCCAGAACCGGACCAAACACTAGAGCCACAAAACCTCTCTCGAGGCTGTTGCAACGGGAAAACACGATTCGGTAGCTAATCGAAACGTGATCCAAACGTACAAGCTAGAGTTCAGATGTTAAACAAAGCAATCATCCAACAACGAATACCAAGCATAAAGCAGCATGTAGTTAAACTCTTCTATTTCCAAATAAGGTTCTGATTACATTGCATAAGTAAAAGAAATAAATGACTGAAATAAAGATAGATGTCGCCTTCTTGATATAGAAGGACGATAGACTACAGCGGACCATCCATCCCGATATCGGGAAGGAACCTAGCCCGATACAGCTGTGTCAGGCGTCACACCCTCTCAGGCGACACACCATGACGGGTAGACTATATCGTGCGAGGAGCCTTGCCCGATGCGATCATGTCAGATGACACCCTCTCGGGCGATATGTATCGGGGTTCGGTATCGTGTCGGACTAGAGTGATGCATCTAGTATCGATCGCTCGTATCGGGTATCTTTGTCGGCCAATATCAGCCTACAGTGGTGCTCGGGACGACACTAAGTGAACCATTCCCTCCCTCTTGGGATGGGGAAGTGCTCACCTAGAATCGCCCGTCACGACCACTGAGGCTCGATACACTCGCTCTTGCAGCTTTCCTGAGAAGACTTGCGCAGGGTTGCGACCTGTTCCGGCCTGTCCCGACCTGTCTTTTCAACTTCCTTTAGCTGCTATGTATAGGCAGCGGTTGGGGAAGTTATGGTGCTCAGGGCACCACGTGTCCTTCTTTCGCTCTTATTATTGCGGAGTCGGTGGACGGCTGATATCAATATCACTCGACACAAGGATGTCGGCTGTCGGAGGATGTGATCGGCGGCGCCTGCCAGTGGGTGGCCTGTGTCGCACGACAAGCTTCAGTTGTCGTGGCGAGCCCGGCTCCCTGTCGGGTAGATAGGCGTATCGTCCATTAGTCCCTCCTTGAGCGACATCCTTATGTCGTTCGTCTGTGTATTACGCTACCCTGCCGGGCAGTGTGCATATCGGCCGGCTGGAAGGCTGATGCAAGTGGAATCATGTTTGTGGGCCGGGACGGCTTATTGATGACAAATGAGTCCAAAATGAAGGAAAACTCTGCAAAAGATGGAAATATTGAATTTAAGAGTGTCGTTTGGCCAATTATTGCAAAATACATATAAAAAGAGAGGAAAATAGTTTAAAAGGGCAGTTTTGATAACAAAATAAAGGTCAAAATCATCACAAAATTTGGTGTTATCAGATGTTGAACCATCTCAATGAAGTCCATGCTCATTGAGCACAACATCAAGCACTTCACATCAACAGCATCTTCGGTATGCTTCTAGTAAGCATCCCTTTCTGCCTTTGGTGTGGTGGGAGAGAGTTCCTCTGGAACTGGTGTATCTAGGACACAGAGCTTTCACTCTTGAGTGAGAACAATTCTCAATGTCTTGAACCAGTCGTGGAAATTAGTCCCATTTAGCTTGTTCTTCTAAAGGACCAATTGCAACAAAAAGTGATTATTTTTGACAGCCATTTGTTCTACAAAAAGGAAATATGCAATTTTAGTCCAAAACTCTTTTGACTTGATATGATTTATTTGAAAATTTTGACGATATAATTAGGCCTTTAATTATTATCGCTCCCACTATTTTGATCAAATATTGATAGCCCTCACCATCAATTCAGAAGATTGCAACGTACAACCTTCTAGTGAGCAAGATCTTGATTTCCACTAAGCCATGGACCAGCTAGGGCTGTCACCCACAACTAGAATCTTTCAAGTAGGAAACATTTTCCAATTGCATCATATGATACTCTTGATAGATTTCATGTGCAACTCCTTACCATGTTCATCTCTATGCCTCAAGGTTCTTGATCTGATCAGGGTCACCTTGTTAAGCCCAACCCAAATGCCAACACGATGAATATGCACCCTGCTAGGGTAGACCCACATATTCACCTTCACACTTCCATGAGATGCACGGTGCACCATGCTAGGGCGTGCCCACATTTAGTCGATCAAACTTTTCATGTGTGTTGCTTTTATAAGGCATCTTAAACTTAATATTTAGTTGAGGGGTTTTAATATGCTTATATATGCATATAACTATCCAATCACCACATATATAGTACGTATCATATATATGTTATATCCCATAAATGAAAACATGCAATAATGATAAAGCATTGATTATGGCCATACTATTGTAATTCCTTGAGCCACAAGGAATTATGGTCATCTAGGTCTACATCACATGCAACCTGTTGTTGATGAAGATCTTATGCTTAGGCCATTCTAGGTTTGATCATCTCATCACACGACTGATCGGCTCGCTTCCTGGCTGGTCAGTTGGTTGTCTCCAACCGATTGTCTGGCTCCTCCAGACGGTCGGTTCATCAATTCATCTGCTCCTCATCAGGCCTCTAGCTGCATCATTAACCAGTCATCTTGGTCCACCAACCAATCAGTTAGGACCTCCATCTGATCGTCTCGCACCTCCAACCGCTTGTCTGGGTGCCCTCCAGTCTTTGACGTAACAGTAAATAAACTATCCTACTTCTACATATCTCATTAGAAAACCCCAAGTTACATTTGGGGGGAGCAAAGGTAGAAGAGAATCTCAAGTTATCTCAAGTTACATCAGGAAAAGAAGAAGAAGGCTTGGTGTGCAAATTGAGATACAAACAACCACAACCAACCATGCACACATAGGGGTTTCTAGGCCATAACCACACTACACATCCACCATAAAAACCATTTTGAGCAACGCAAACCATTTGCATACATATACCATATCATATATGTATATATTAGTTTCAAATCATGTGGTATTAATCAGATATATGACCAGTCCTGTAAATACTCGCATCATATGAAATAAATAAAATATGGTAAAACCAAAAACTGATCATATCAATTAATCCTAAAACATAGTATGTTGACGTGGATCGGATACCATTATTGGATTTTAGGTGAGGGAGAAGGTAGCAGAAACAATATTTTTCTCTCATCACAAAATCATAACCACGGATTGCATCAATAAATATAAAATAGGAAGGATGGTTTTAGCAAGGTGTACCTGGTCCTGAGGCTTGCTCACCGACAATACCTCACAGCTAGTGCAATCTTCAACCACCTAGTCTTTGATGGTGTCTGTTCAGCTCCTAGTCCTGACCCGGATTGCGGTTGACAGTCGTCCTCCTAAGCGGCCGAAACCTCCCGCCTCTATAGATAGTCCACGCGGACCACCAAGAACTTTATTCATCATGTCCTACAGGATACTAGAAGGAGTCATCCCCCTCTGTCGGCATACTAGTCACCGACACACTCTCCCACAATAAATTTATTTTCTACAGTTGTCTTTCCCTCACTTTTCCTCCCTGGATGGGTAGAACTTGCTTGGGCTCTCTTGGTTACCACAACCAGAGAGGACAACCACTTTGTAGAGCAAATGATATTTTGAGTTGTGCTATCAGGGAAGCCCCCTATACCCCTCTATTTATAATAGAGGGTAGGGTCAGGATTCCCAATCCGTGTGGGAGTAGAAGGGTCTGGAATTTCCATGAACTGATTGCACTATGGTAGCCGAACCGATCGTTTCACAAACAAACCAGTCAGTTGGGAGTGTGAGCCGATCAATTCACCACTTGAACTGATCGTTTCACATTCCTGACTTGCCTCCAATTGACTTTCCTCTTTTGTTTCCGATTAATACAAAGATCAATTCTTATCCCAATCGAATTAGACAAGTGAAATGAAAAAACTTCTCACAAATCAGGACAACCCAACCTTGCTCGTTTGATCTAGTCGAACCGATCAGTTCACCAAGTGAACCGGTCATCTCACTAACCATGAGCCGATTGGTTCACCCAATGAAACACTCAGTTGGTGCTCTAGATTGTGTAGAACACAGTCAATGTAGTTCTCAATCAATCTGACACTCAAATCAATTAGTTCAACACTTGAACTTGATGATTATGAGTCAAGTTTATTGATTGAATGTTTGATTGAGTAACTAAACACCTTTAGTAATCAATACAAACAACATTCATGGATAAACTCCTCTTCCAGGTAAATCCATTGTGTGTGACCCTATAGGTCCCATTTCACATTGGTTGTGATTGTTCATAACTAGCTTATGACATCACAAGAAAAGAGTGGTGCCTAGTCGCACATCAGTGCTACCCAAGTGAAAAAGAAAGTTGGAGAACAATTTTCAATCCTATAGTCTGTGATTGGTGTTCCAGTGAATGTATAATTACTTTGTCTTTGATATCCTAAATGAACTCAAGGCATGGAGCTGTCATCCTTTCAATGTTCATTCATGTTCCTTGATCCAAAGCAGACTGTCTGAGATATGTGTTCCATCAATATCACATATTGACTCACATGTGCATGTGCATGCCTTTCTCAGTCTTGCTTATCAAGTGGCCATGTACATCATACTCCCTCAAGAGGGTCAAATCCCATATCTATCACTCATAATAAAAACCCCATGTGTCAAAGTCATCCAATCATCACCTTTATAAAAATCCATATTTCAGGATCGTGTTTGATGATGTCAAAGTGTACCCAACGACATGTGATGAGTGTAGTGATTTTAGGTCTAAGAATTACAATCACCACCATCCCTGTGAGAGCTGACTGTGACTACCATGTCATGGTTCCATGTGTCACTCTCACGGTGGGTCTGTCCAATACACTATTCTCTAACATGTATCTATGTGTTTGGTTTGATATCACATATCATGACTAATGAGACTCTGTCATCAACCAACACACACTCTAATCTTTTTGTGTCATTGTTGTCTATCAACCGATCACAATGACATCTGATTAGGGACGAAACAAGAATGTACAAACTCTTAGCATCCATATGATCTCATTCTTCAGGTCCTTAACCTGAAGACATACGTCATTGAGTACTGTCATTCTCTAGACATTCATTATGTTCTATCATTATCTCATAACTGATTGAACCAGAATAAATTGGAAGCTTGCCTTTGATATTTATTAAATCAATCATAACGTATCCCAATCCAATCATCGTATGATTGGCTCTTAGGGCATACATACCAACTGAAGTTACATGGGAGCTAAAAGTTAGCATGGAAAAGTACACCCACACCATATTCTAGTTGAGGCAAATTTCATGGGCAAAAATTTAATCAAGGGAGGAAAGGATGTGAGAACTTGGAAATTCCTTTGCTTTTTTCCTTTATTGAATTTCTGATTTAAAAGGTATTATTAAAACATAATCTTGAAAGTAAATAATGTGCTTATCTATAATTACTCCTTAGCCCTTTGGCACAACAGTCAAACAAATGGTGCTTCATTTGAGTAGATATTGAATATGGTGATCTAGTTTGTTTAGTGTCTTGGAATGTTATTTCCAAGCCATGAACACCTTACGAGATGGTAGGTATTTTAGATACTCTTGAAATATTACGATAGTACATTGGGATAATAGTGGCTTGAAAGCCAAGAAAAGGATACTAAAACTAACAATGTTCCTTTATATGCTTTATGATAAAAATATGAGAGAGAAATAATGAAGATCCTATAATATCAAGTCGTATAGACTTCCTTAGAGGCCTAATGCATTAACTTTTTGTTGTATTCACACACACAAACATATATATAAACACACACATGCACACACACACACACACAAACTCACACACACACACACACACACACACACACACACATATATATATATATATATATATATATATATATATATATATATATATATATATATATATATATATATATATATATATATATATATATATATATACTAGTAAACACACACGTGCACATGCACGTGACATATTACATGTGTTGATTTTCTTGTTAGACAATATAATAAAGATGAAAAAATAACAATTTTGTTATTCATAAAATATGACTAAAAATATATATTAACTTAATTTAAAATACGTATACTTATTTATAAAATAAAATAAATTAAATATAGTGAAAATGACCAACAATAAGAGAATTTTATTTCATTATCATATGATGTTCTATTTACAGTGTGGCATTTAGCTAATGTAATAAAAAAACAAAAAATGGAGTTACATTTTTTAATTTGACATTTATAATTAAAATTTATATGCAAATCATTTGTATGTGATAAATTACTAACCATGTATTAAATTAGATATACTGGGATAAATGCTCCCCAGTAGTGAATTACCATTAAATATATATTTTAGCATAAATTATAAGGAGACTTATCACTGATGCACACATTTAACAAGTCTATAATAAAAAATGTACTATGCATAAATGAAAATGTCTAATTTTAAAAATGTTTATGACTACTTTTTTACAAGCATGTGAGTCGTTGTAGCTACAGTCACAATGTGAAGTATACTTGAGCCATGAACATAAAAATTCATCAAGATTCATTTATGTATTACTTATAAATCTTATTGGAGAATATACATATGTTAACTTATATATGTGAGTTACAATAATTTTGTTTGAAGTATGACATTGAGAACATTAACAATTTTCTATATCCTAAAATTATGTATGATCATTGTAGATGTATAATTCTAAATTGGAATAATTAGCCTAGTTCATATTATTGTAGGAGGCAAGGCTCTCGTTGTAATGGGGGGATATGTGAAAGATGCAAACCAAGTACCTATGGGAAATATAAAAGTGTAGATTTACAATTCCAAATTGGAATAATTAGCCTAGTTGTGATGGTTGCATGGGTCAAGGCTCTCGTCTTATAGGGGTGGGTGTACATACATGTGTTGACTCGTTAACAATGTTAGTTTTTTAGGAAAAGATTGAGAAAAATCACAAACCTGACCCTAGAAACTTATGTCCTAGTATTAATATTAGTGTCCCGAAGAAAAAGTGATGGTGTTATATGATACATGTAGATTATCATGTAAATTTTTACTATAATATATCTAAATAAAATTTACATATAAATGCACAGTACAATTCAAATTCTATAATATAATGAGAAAATCTCCTAAAACATGAAATGATCAAAATATTATAAAACTTTTTATGAGAATCAATAGGAATACTCGAGATAAAGTTATATACCATTATCAATTTCTAGTTGTTTGTGTAACACATATTATTTATAAAAATATCCATTTAATTAGTTTGTAGCAGCAGTTCTATCCATAAATTATCAAATTTTATTAAATATATGTGTGACATATGTATATGTATGTGTGATTCATCATAAGAAGAGTTTTTCTTTGTTTCCTTTATTAAAATATTAGAGAAAGGTTCAATATTGGGTTTTTTCATTTCTCGCACCGTTTGACAATGATACATGCAAAAAAGTTTGCATTTAGTAAAATTATAATATGTAAAAGTGTAATAATTTGTGATAGATGGGTTATAAAATATGACTTTTTATTGAAGAGAAACACGACCAAGTAAAAGAATTACCGAGTCGAAAGTTATTTTCTAAATTTATTTTCAAGAATGTAAATGTGCCTCTAATGATTAAGGGAGAATAAAAACTACTTATCATACCAGGGTAATGATCAAATACATATGATTCATTTTAGTCAGTTTATGAGAAGTGGCTCCATCAATAAATAATAAAATGTCATCAAAACATGTGTGCTATATGTACATCTATGTGTAATTTATTATATTTGTTATATTATTTAGAGAAGGATTCAATATGGAATGTTTCTTTTCATTTTCCCTTATTGTTTGACAATTTATGCCACATGTGAGAAAAATATGCAATCTATAAAATTATAATATATAACTTCTCATTATTTAATTGTATGAATAATTTTGAAACTAAACATTTGATGTTTTGGACAATTAGGAAACTTGGAATCTATTGTACATATAAGAAATTAATTTTTGATGCAATAGAATATCAAATATGGATAGTTACATTGAAGAAGTTTGCACCTTATTTTTTTGCCATTGAATCCTCCAGAAAGGGTTCAGATGGAATTGTTGCTTCCTTCATATTTTTTCTCCTAAAATTTCTGAAAATCATTATATAGTCAGAAAATTCAGTTCATCCTTATATAAGCAAAAGAAACTATATGCCTCTTGTTCCCACGGACAATGAGGTTGTGAGAAATATGTGTACATGTTACCTCGTAGTAAGGGGCACAAGAGGGGATCTATCTTGGATGCTTTTATTTACAGTTTTCAATTGGATCTATTAATTTATTTCTTCGACTTGTATCCTTTGAAATTTTGTTATCCATAATTGGCGTTGCAGCCCTGCATACACTTGGAAGACGTTATCGTTTAAAATCTTGAGTGTCAAATGAGCATGTTGTCTTTTTACAAATAACATCTGAGATGACAACATACCGTGTCAGTTTGGAAACCGTGCTCATATTTTCATGTCTTAGGCACTAATGCCTCAACTCATATATCTCGATCTTTTGCAGTAACTTCATAAATGAAACCATGTTTATATAGAAGGAGTTTTTTTAACCTTTGATATTGCATAAACAGTAACTGGTTATAGTGGGTGATAGAAATAAAAGTAGTAACAATACAGTGGTAGAGGTTGATTATTGGGGATCATGAAGGGTGATGCATTTTTATTTTAGTGGATCATGAGATGGCTAATTTGAGTTTTCGACAACGGAAAGAAATAAATTAACAGAATTGACGGCCCCGCAAATGAGCATGGTTGTCTTTTCAAGAAAGAGACGTTACAGTCTCAGAATAATTTATGTGGAGAAACATAAACACAAAGGGAATAGTAATAAAGTCTAGAGTAAATCAAACTGAAAAAATAATTAAAAACTTGCAAGAAGCATCATGATAACGTGATGAATGAATTATGGATACAATATGTTCGTCTCTCGAAATATATGCATAAGCCATTGGCTTCATATGTTTTATGCACAAGCCATTGACTTCCTATGTTATATTCATGACAACTGTTGTTTTTACTTCAGTGATGCAGGAGGAGATGAACATGGTTATCCAGGCATCCAAATCATGATTTTGTGAATGGCTAGGCTACGGGTAGAACTTAAAGTCAAGAATCTCTCATTTTACTAATGAATGTGTTTCATAATAGCAGTATCGATATAAAAGGAAATAAGAGAGGGAAATAAAAGGAGGAGCTAAACAAAGCCTGGAAGGGGTTATTAAACGTAACATACCTCATAAAAAATAAAGGCATCCGTTGTTGCATAGGTCCTCCATGCAACGCTATAAATATGCAAGTACAAGTAAATCGAAAGCAGTACAAACAATCACAATAAAAGCAAGCAGATTTAATTGGAAAATGTGATTTGAACCTTTCTCGTAGAGTTGTATGAATGTAAATTTCGGTCAGATCTCTTGGTAGATATCGGCTGCAACATGTCATGTAGATAAATGCAACAAAGATTAACAAAAAGGAGAAGGAAAAAATAGACCGAATAAAAATACTAAAATCGACGTAGGTAGGATAGACACTACCAAAATATATACTGTTCAGAACACTGATTGACATTGCGAAGGGATTCAGCAATATGCCATTATAATTAGAGACAGAGAATGGAGGAGCTTACTTCTAGTTCTCGGTTGTTACAAAAAAGACTAAAGACCAAAGTTCATGCGCGAAGCAAGGAACAACGGAAGAAGAAGTTATCGCTCCATCAAGCACGGGAGCGAAAGCGAAAGTGAGAGACGATGGAGAAGTGATGTGAAGATTGTGATGATCAGTTAGAGATAATCGTGCAACAAGACGGTAAAAATCTGTAACTGATTATTGTTGAGGGTAGTGGACCGTGGTGTTATGGATATCGTGGGAGGTTGGCAACCACACAATGTCTTCGTAGATGAGAGTGTGTTTCTATACGTTGTGAAGAGAACAAAAAACTTACAGTGATAGATATAGAATAATTGTCTCTGAGAATAAGGAAACGTGGAGATCTGATAATGGTATGTTTTGTTGACTGCAAGATGAGTGGGCCACATGCACGTCATTGGATTTGTTAAGAACAACTGCCAGAAAACCAAGAACAAAGGAGAGAAGAGAGAGAGTTAACCAAAGAGGAGCATTTTTGAAATGTTGCATTCTGATTGGTTAATGGTCTGGAAAGGAAACAAAATCCTATAACTGCTACTTAGTTCAAACATTCGCTTTTTTTATAATAGCATATATATATATATATATATATATATATATATATATATATATATATATATATAGTCAGGCTAGAATATACTCGAGTGTATCCAGAGAGGAATACACTGAAGTACTTTTTCATGATGCAATATTTTTTTTGAAAATCTAATCCATTGATCTTATTAAACATCTCGTGAACTTCTTCATTGTATTACTAATCAAACTTAAAACACTAATAGATGATGATATTTTAAGTTACTAGGGAACTAGGATTGGAAACAATCTTGTTAATCATTTTTGTTAAAATATTTACTTTTATCAATTTGGTATACATATTTGCTATGTGTTGATATTCAACTTATTTACTATAAGTTTTATAAGGCAAAACTAATTTGAAGGAAAAATATCTCATCACGGATAATGTGGCCAATCCTGATGGTGTCGCATCACCCGAATCTACTTTGAGGCCATTACTAGTAAGGGGTCCCTCAATGACCTAGAATTGAACATACTAGTTCTCTTGGGTCAGTCAAGAAAGGGAGTGAATCAAGAAAAAGAGAGAGTCAGGTGCCCTATTTGATCGAAGGATCCCTGGGTCAATATTTCTCGTGATTAAGGACTTCTAGCTCTCCATCCCTTGCCCCTCATCTAGGATGAGGAAGATAACTCCCTGGAGGAGCAACTCATTGGATCTAAAACACAAAGGTAGATGAGATCTTAAGAGAGGCTAAAGGAATTCTAGTTGTATCTACCTTGGTTTGGTAGACCTTGGGACGATCTTTGCTAGGGATGAGGATGAGCATGGCCTACCTTTTCTTATCGTGAAATTTCTAGCTGACAATAGGGTGCAGGGATAGTGGGGAGGTATCAATGATGTCTGTTAGGGGTGGGATAAAGTCTGTCATGGAAAGATAAGTACAACTGGGTTGTCTTTATAGTGGTATGGCCCATGATTTAGGGTGTTGGGTATTAGGGTCATCGTAAGGAGAAGGAGAGGCAAATGAGTGTTAGAACTTGGTTTTCAAGGCACCAATTTCTTCTTTATGATTTTATAACTTCAAATGCAACAAATCAATGACTATAAGATATGAATGCATGGACTAAGTTAGAGACTAGACATGCATGCCATCCAGGAGTGGTGACAATAGGGGTAGTGGTGGGAGATCTTTGTTCTTCAGAAATGGCCATGGATTGGGAGGACAACATGGAAGTGAGGAGCAAGGAAAGTGAGGGCACATGCCTTCAAGAGGAGTGAAGGTATCTATGAATGGGATAGGGCTACATCTTTGTTATGGAGGCATGAGGGGTCCATAGAAACATGATAAGGAAGTACTACCGGAGTCATAGAATTACATGGATATGGAGATGGAAGAAACACCATGTATGTTAGAAGTGCCTAAGGAAACAATTTCTTGGGGTCCTAGCTTTATAAATTCAAATTTGTTTAAGGACTATGGGAAAAAATTGTGTGGAAGCATATGAATTCTAGAGAAGGAATTCATTGATGAAGGTAGGATGTGCTTCTTAGATCCTAAAGATATTGAACTGATGATAGATCATAGGTTACCTAAGATATTTATTGAGGACAAGTGGAATAGGATCCAAAATCTTAGTGGAATTTCTCTATCATCAAGTTTATAGGTAAATACATTAGCTTTATGACTATGGTTGATAGACTCAAGCTTGTGTGGAAACCTAATGAAAAAATAGACTATACAAGTTGGACAAGTTCTACTATTTACTCTAGTTCACTACATAGAAAAATTGTGAACACTCCATGGTTGGGTGTCCCTGGTTCATCTTTAGCATACACTTGATGGTGTGTCAATGGGACACCTTCTTTCAACCTAGAAATTAACTCTAGAATACATCATCACTTGGGTGAGAATCTGAAACCTCCCACTCCATTTGTGCGGCAGAGTCCTTATAGAAACTATAAGGGTCGTTCTGGGGCATCTAGTCAAGGTGGATGACTACACAATATCCAAACACATGAGCAATTATGCTAGGATCATGGCGGACATGAAGCGATCACAACCCATACAGACTATAGTGAGAGTTTATGGCATTGGATACAACCTTGAGTATGAGGTGCTCCTAGCCAATATCTTTTGTGCGGCCTACTGGGGCACAATTATGATAGATGTAAGATGGGTTCCAAAAATGATGGTGAAAATGAACCAAAGAAAGAATAGGCCAGTGCGGGAATGAGATGGATGGAGGGAAGGTAAATCGCAGAAGGTTTATGGCATACACACCTGAAGGAAGCCACCCTTTAAACAAAAGTAAGAGCACAATGAGAATAATATTAAACAACAGAACAAATTTTGACCTTGGAAAAGGAAGTAGATGAGGAAATGGTGGAAGTTACACATCCATTGGGAGGTGAAATAAAGGAACCAAGTTTAGCTATGGTGGAGGTGTATAAGAAATCAAGGACATCTAAAGTTTATGAGAGTACCAGAAATGTGCTTATGTATATTTTTGCAAGAGCTAATGAAACATTAAACACACAAGGATATGCTAAAGTGCCAAGAAGCATCAAGAGGACATCTCCTTCAAATTTAGTTGTGGATTCGGACGTTAATTAAGTTATCATGGGTTGATGATGAGAAACAATGACAGTGGAGATGGATCCAATGGTTATAGTGGAATATAGAAAAGTGTGGTAACCTGACATCCCCCAACCTTATGTGCAAAATTCCCTACCGCCACTAGGTTCCTTTACTAGGAATCAAATGAGGAAATTGTTGGAGAAGGAGAGTGATACCTTTGATGGAGAGGTAAGGGGCGAATGCTTGAAGCACCTACTACAAATTTATTTTACATCTCTTTCAGTTTATCAGTGAACTTATTGATATGGAATGTGAGAGGTTTTGGCAGTGCAAATATGTGTAAAGCCCTCAAAGAGTACATTAAATAGAATACCACTAAGATTTTAGCTATCTTGAAACCCATAATTAGTTTTTATATTGCTAAAAAAGTGATTACATCTATAGGTTTTGATAAGAGTTATAGGTGGCATTCAGATCTCATGGAACTCATTTTAGTGCTCCTTAGAGATTCTTCAAACTCATTGCTAGTTCATCCACTACAAGGTCAATAATAGGTTTTCTATTCTTTCATATATGCTAATCCTCATGCCATTGTCATGAGGTTGTTAAGGGAGCATCTAATCAGGTTGGGGAACACCATGAATGGTATGTGGGTGGTGGTGGTGGACTTCAACACCATGTTGAGTCCCACTAAAAAATGGGTAGTTTCCTCTTCAACCACAAAGAAGCTAGTATTTTTTCCAGTACTCTCACGGAAGAAGGCATGCATGATTTCAAGTTTGAGGGACTTCCTCTCACATATAATCATAGGTGGCTGCAAGAACAAATCAGAAGATATGTGGCAAACTTGGACTTCCTAAACCAATTCAAGCACCTACATATAGAGCACCTACTACGGGTCTTACCAGATGACTGCCTCATCTTGATCAAGTCAAATAATTAAGAGAGTTGCATCCCTTTGATGATAACTAGGGTATGGTGAACCCTTAATAGGAGTTTGACATGAGTTGCAAGGGATCTAGGACCTGACCAAAGAGTTCAATGAGACTTGGAGTGAAATGTTGCCCAATATTAATAAATGGAATTAGATGGAATTTGGAAAATAGAGAAAAGTAAAAAAACCAATCTAATATGAAGAATCAAGAATGTACAATATGATAAACAATTTTGCTGATAACTAAGAGATTGTGTAATAGAATTTTTCTAGAGAGCTTAAAGATATCCTTATGAATGAGGAGATGGATTGGAAGTAGAAGATCCATCAAAATTGGCTTAATAATGGAGAGTGAAACACTAAGTTGTACTAGGATTTCATGAAGCAGAGAATATTTGAAAGCAAAATCAATATGCAAAGGAATCAAGTAGGAATTTGGGTGGAAGAGAAGAATGAGTTAGAGAGGCTAGTTCTTGAGTTCTTCACAAACTAGTTCAACTCGCATCCATTACTTGTAGGGAGAAATTTTATAACTATCCTAGTAAAGAGTTTGGCATGCAACTATTGACAAGGATAGACATCCAATCCTTAGAGAAGGGGGTTCAACTGGTCCTTAAAAGAGTTTACTCCAACAAGGTAGTTGGACCTAATGGAGTAGATAGCTTGTTCATCAAAAATAATTAGAGCACCATCGCTACTTTTACGAGGCTTCTTATTTCTAATTCCTTAGAAGGAGATCAACTTCCTAGCAGGTTGTGTGACACCTCCATCACCTTGATCCCTAAAGTATCCATGCCTGAGACTTGCATCTGACTATGCCTAATTTTTCTCAACAATGCTATCTTAAAGTTGTCTTCATAGATTATTACAGAGCACATGAAGGGACATATGAGTGATTGGGTCTCTCCTTGAAAAATTATCTTTCTTATGTGGAGAAGGATCATCGACAATATCATTCTCATCTAGGAATTGATTCACGATATGTGTAAGAAGCACATAATATGGTGATCACGGTTGATCTTCCAAAGCCTATGACCGTATGGAATGAGGCATGATAAGTACAACTAATATGAAGGCTAATTATCCCCCAAACATCATTAGCTATACTATGAACTATATATCTAGAGGGGAGACCAATATCATCAAGGATGGTAAACAACTGACTACATTTACATCTAATTGAGGTTTGAGATGAGGAGATCCCCTCTCCTCATATTTGATTGTTCTGTGTATGGAAAGTTTAGACAAGTCATTCAGAAAAAGATGGAAAAGAACATGTGAAACAGGGTAGAAAGGTTGCTCAAATTGGACCACAATACTCATAAGTAGCCTTAGTGGATGACATTATATTCTTTACAAAAGATTTTATAAAAAAGTTAAAAACTATCATGAAATGCTTTAGAAAAAGTGATGCCATCAAAGGGCAAGAGGTGTTTATTGAGAAGTTGAACATCTTTTTTTAAAGGTCCATCTCCACCCAAACTCAAAGTGATATTTGTAGGATCAACAAATTTAGTAAGATAGAGAACCTCGAAAGTCATATTAGGGTCCCAGTCCTCAATGGAAATATCTCAAAACAAATTTATGTCTCCATACCGAAAAGGATAGAAAATGGGTGAATGCTTGGACAATGTGTACCTTTTCTCTGGTTGGAAGGGTTCGCTTAAGATGATATAGACAATGAATGCCACCTATGTGACCATACAGAAAATCTCTCAGCTAGCTTGTGTGACTGGGTAGATGGAGTTGTGAGGAAGTTCATTTGGGGAGGGAATCATAAGAATAATCCCATGCCCTTGGTGGATTGGGAGGTTGTTACAACTGATAATAAGGAAGGAAGGATAGGTGTGAAAGAGATGTGATCATGAAACATAGAACTATTGGATTTAAATGACTAGAAAGTTAGATGAAAATGCAAAACATTGTGGGTCAAGGAGGTGTGCAACAAATATACAAACTTTGCATGCATTAACGCTACCCCTCTGTGGAGAGAAGTCCATGAAAGCATGGAACTGATCAATGCCAACAACATCTAAAGAATAAGTAATAATAGAGATTTTTACTTTTAGAGCGAGATCTAGACATCTAAATCTATAAGGTTAGATTATTTAGCCAAGAATAAAGTCTGAGACAAGTTAAAGGACTTGAAAGGAGAATGTGCCGATAAGTGCATGGGAGAGTGGGATAACAAGTTTTTGTTGGAGTACCTTCGGTCTTAGAAGCTCTATAAGATTTGTGAGGTGAGAGCTCCTAGTTGGGATGACTGGGATGATGTGTGGGCCTGGAACAAGATGAAGGATGGCAATTTAACCATTGCCTCATCTTACAAACTCTTGGTGAAGGGAACCATTATATGCTGAGAGGATTGTTGGGACAAACTCTAGAACTCTAAGGTGATAGAGAATGTTAATATGTTATTTCATGTGTAGAGGTGTTATCCTCACTATTAAAAGAAGGAAGGATCATCACCTCACGATGAATTCCAATTTTTTGATATGCAACACGGTGGAGGAATACATATTGCATGCCCTGTGGGACTATCCTCAGGAGAAAGACCTATAGAAGCTAATGAAAAATGCTAATGCTGATTTGGAGTTCTTTAATGGGAACTAGATGCTTGGACAAGTAGGAGTTTGAAGTTGAAAGATGTAGAAAAGAAAATTATCATGGTGACCACCTGGAATTTATGATAGAAAAGGAACATAAAGGTGTTTGAGGACACAATGAAGACCCATGATGTTCAAAGGAGCTTCATGTAGTGTGAGCTTACAAGCATCTAAAGAATTAGAGTTAGGGATCATACTAGGAGGGATTCAAAAAAAAAGGAAAGGTGGTCACACCCTCTAGATTGATGGTTTAAGATTTACACTGATTCTGTAATGGGTAGAGTGAGAGCGGCATCAATGGTGGTGGAAAGAAATGTCATGGGTGAATGGTTACGAGGGAAGGGAAAGATTATCAAGGTCAACTCAATGGTTTCTGTATAACAAGAATCCATTGACTTGAATCTAGAAGTGGTTGGGAGACTTGAGGAGGATGAGTTATCATAGAGAGTTAGAGCATAATGGTTCTTAAGTGGATTAACTCTGTTGGGGTGATTGTTCTTGCTCACATGAGTACTATCTCAAACATCTATATTAAAGCTAATAAGGTGGGAGAGGTAAAGTTTAGGTTCACAATAAGAAGTGCCAACTAGGTGGTTGATAGTCTGGCCGACTATCATCTCAAAAAACATGTGGATCAACCTATGATAGGCCTCCAGAAATCCTGAAGGGCATAGTGATCTCCAGAAAGGAGAACTAGCCTATAGATGCAACCCCATCATGTTGTAGATGATAAGTTATAAAGTTGTAATGATCCTTTTTTGTCTGTACAAGGGCGGAGGAATGAATAAAAGGGTCTCCTGAAGTCCCTAAAAATATATAAATTCTTAGAAGCATGTAACTCATATCACTAATTTGACTCACATTATCTAATATTAGAATCTAGTAAAATCTGTTTAGAATTGACCATGTGAGTAAATAATTTTATTTTAGAAAGTGATATATCTTTCTTTTTATATGTACAATAAATAAATGAAAGAAGGCATTTAAGTTCAAATATGATGATCAAGGATTTATAACCCTAAAGTGAGAATCCATGAATTGGACCCTAATTGACAATACAAACCCTATATTATACTATAGTAAAGAATTTTATGATGTTTGTAACAGTTGGTGTTGAACATAAATGTTCATATCAATTATAGTTGAGGAATAGGGATGATAGAGAAGGCAGTAGAAAAAACAATTGTCCATATTCTTTGATCAGCGAGTCACATCAACAAAAATGCATTTAGGAAAGAAGTTAACAAGAGAGGTACCTAGTCTTGGAGCAGGTCTAGCGTCTACTCTTGCATGATGATGTGCACTCTTCACAAGACGCACACGGATGACTAGCGGTGATGGCCTCTTGGTGAAGCACCACAGACAATGGTGGTTGTTGTCCTCCTAGCAGGTGGCAATGACCTCCATGCATATACGTAGTTCACATGGACAATGGGGAACTTCACATTGCGCTACTCGAGCTAACAGAAAGGAGTTGTCCCTTAGTACGTCAATGTGCTAGTATTGACTTGCTCTTCCTTGTTGTCTTTCCCTTTTATGGGTAAGACTTGCTTGAGATCTCATGATACTACAACTATGAGAGGACAACAATTGTTAAAGCTTATTGTTATGTCTCATGAAATCCTAAATTGTGCCCCCCATATACGATGTCCATGATTAGGGTTTTTGGAACATATGGGAGTCAAAGAGATGGAATTTCATGAATTTTCTAGAATCTTTGAGTGATGAAAGGTCGGTTCACACTGAACTGATCAGTTCATAGGTCAAATGGTCAGTTCAACACTTGAATTGGTTGGTTCACTATGTTTCTTATTTGCAAACAAATTGGCTTTCATTGTGACGATTAATGCAACATGACATCAACATCAATCCTTGATCCATTCCTATATTAATCTCTCAATTAGTCAATTCACAACCTGAACCGGTTAGTTCACAACCTAGATTGGTCGGTTCATTCCTGAAATGGATAGTTCAAGTTCCAATTCAGCCAATGTTCTTCAAATTGACCTGAAATTTGAATCAAAAGGTTCAACACTTGTACCAATCGATACATAGTCCTTTCAGTCAATTTCCAACCATTGTTGTTTAAATTGAATACTTAAACACTTTAGTAATCATGTTAAACCATATTCATGAGTAAACTCCTTTTCCAGGTGCATCTTATGTGTACGACCCTATAGGTCCCAAATTACATAATGAATGTCCATAACTAATTTATGATATCAATAGCAATTAGAGGTATCTGGAAACACATCATTTCTACCCAAGTAATTGGAAAGTTGGAGAACAAATTCAACCTACAATTTGTGATTCGTGTTACAGGATCATATAGTTCCTTTGTCTTTGATATCCATATCAAACTCGAGGCATGGAGTCACTATGAAAAGTTATTGAGTTTAACCTTTTATCTAGGTCGTCAACTTGATGCATCACCAAATCAACTTTATTATAGTAAGGTATCGATCCAAGGGATGACATAAAGAAAATGGTTGAAATCCAAAACCAATCGCTAAAATGAGAAAGGAAATTCTAGTTGTTGAGAGTTTGATTAACACGAACAATAAAACAAATGCATACAAATAAAATAGTCAAGATCAAATGATAAAAGAATTGGGGGTATGAGGGATCACCACTAATAGTCGTGCTTTTACTCAACAAATCAACTCTTAAATCTCAATAATTAATTTAGGACCATGTGGATTGTGTCCTTATGGATCACAATAACACAAGGGTTGTATTTCCTACAAACCCCTTTATCCCAGTGTTTGTGGATCCTCATCCAATCGTCCAACATGTTTAACTTCAGAGATCTCATCCAGAGACATGTGATTCCTATCCAATGTAACCCATGGATCATGTGATTGTATCACCATGGGCTATAAAAAATAAGTCAAACGGGTATAATAGATCATAATCTAAATCAGATGATCATGTCAAAACATCATGAGTTTAGTCACGCAAGATCCTGAGATCTTGGTGCCCTTATAAGAATATAATCATTCTACCAGAAAAGTAAGTGTGAGACTGAAAGATAAAAAGATAACATTGCAACTAAGGGATTATGGGTTCATTCTTGTGGGGATCCATGATCATATCACCCCACAAGAATATATCGATTCATCCAACGATCAAAGGGGAAATTGAAGGAAATCATTCTTTTATTGAAAAAAGGAGTTAATTACATCGAATAGAAATAGGCTATGGGGCTATCCCCCATGCCCCAAAAAGGAAACTACTCATAAAAAATGTAAAGAACAGAAGCAAAAACTAGATAATAAGGAAAGCCCCTTTTGCTTTGGAGTCACCCCTCCTTTTATAGGGAGAAGTAGGGGTGAAAACCCTAGTTGAGGGAAACAAAACTAGCTAGCAACTGCTGAAGAATTTCGATCACAGGTTGTGAACCAAATGGTTCACAGTCTATACCACTCAAATTAGATCACTCGATGCGTGGGATTTGGGAAGTGAGTCAAAACCCTAGAAATGGGGTGGTGGCACTGTTTGACCAAGACTTGGTCACTAAGCAATCGGATTTGGTTGTTTATAGCTTAAAATGCCTAGTTTAGACTTCTGAGCTGACAGGTTCATTGTATGAGATACCTATTTGAACGTTGAGTTAGCCGCCTCAGATGGTAAGTTGAATGGTGAGTCGATAGGTGAAGCGACCATTTAGGACTCTAAGATGCGACGTTATGCATGAATGAGTCGATCAATTCATGAATGAACCACTTAATTCAAACTCTAGAAAGATGATTCTTCTGAGTCGATCATTTGGGAAGATGAGTCATTCGATAGAGAGGATAGAATTTGAATTTGAAACCTCTTATTCTTAGGTATTTGAAGTATTGTGAATATTTCCTTATAAAACCCATGTAAATCCAGTAAAAACTCCAATTTAAGCAAGAAGAGCTAAAAATGTAATTTATTCTAAAAATATCAAATAGCCAAAAATTTATAGTCAATTAAAGACAAATATTGTACAAATAAAGGTGATGAGCTTGCACTCATCAAATACATGAACTTAAAGTTTTACTTGTCCTCAAGCAACATTGAATTTAGAACTTTGCCACATAATACTTTCAGCTTGTCATCCTCACTTGTGTAACACCCCTTAAGTCCTTCCACCCTTTATGACCAAGCAACCTGAACTTCTTGGATTTAGAAAAAATAATTTACATATTTCCTACTTCAAAATTACTTCTTAGTTTGGTTGCATTTCAAGACCCACGATAAAATAGATTTCATATTCCCTTTGCATTTGGTACTCACACATATTCATGCAAGTCATTGCACAAGAATAGGACCCAAGGATTTAGAGGGGTTTTATAGATTCCCCTGGGCATAAAAGTGGAGTGAAGGGGTATGGAAGGAAGTGGTCTCTCCTCTATTCGACTTGAAGCCTTTTATTTCTTTATATCAGTTATATTGACACATGTTTTGGTGTGATTTTAGCATCTTTTCTTGATGGTACACCCTTATTAAATTTTCTAGGGATATGGAAGAAGTAGAAGAGAGGGAGGGGTGGCACCAGAAACTTAGAGTTTTGCCACTTTGGCTTTTTATTTATTTCTTTAACAGATGGAGAGATAAGAAGGTGATGAAAGAAGTGTAGAAAAAGACTACTCATTGTGCAATGTTTTTTAAATTTAAGTGCATTGGGAGAATCATATATTGGATAACTAATTCTAGATTATAAAAAATCAAGAAATTTTTCAAGTCAATTTATAACTCTAGTGAAGGAAGCATTATTTTTTTATCTTATCAGTCCTCTACGACTTTCCATCTTTTTCGAGGAATGGTGTTAATTAAGATCCTAGGTGACAAAATTATTTCTATCAATGGAGGGTTTGATAATTTATGTTACAAAAGAAGTTGCATTATTTGGGGTGGTATATTGATAAACATGCTAATCATCATGGCCAACTAGATAAAGGTAAAAACTAAGGAAATATTTTGAAAAAATTAAAACTTAACTACACAACATAATGAAAATTAAAAAAATTAAGATAGAGTGGGTGAAATGAGTGTGTACCACCCTCATCCATGCCAAACTTAAAATTTTTCTCATCCCAAGCAAAACTTAAATCTCAAGTGGAGGGAAGCAAATCATTGGGTTGCCTCCCAACAAGCACCATGTTTAACATTGAAGGCCCGACAACATTAGTATCTTCCAGGGGGCAAAATTCAAAGTGCTATATGGAATCGACTACTTCCCCTCCAACCGCTCCACCATCTTTTCTTGGGCTCCTTGGAACATGTCCTGGATGGCTTTGTGCACATATGTATACCAAGGACAATAATTTGGGATTATAATGTATAGGTTCCCATGGTTTAATATGTGGCAACGAATAGTTATGGGGTATCCCAATTGCACAAATATAATTACTAGAAGGTGTAGAGTTTAGATGCAAGCATGGATGTCTGTCCATCCCACCATATTTGTCTCTACTGTCAATGGGGATAAAATCAAAGGGATGATAAATGGATACTTCATCATATAGCAGTTCTTCTTGAATAGAAACTGGCATTGGTAACTCATAAGGTACCTAGTGGACATCATAGAATGGTGATTCCAGAGGGCCAGGGGTAGCAAAGAGAGGGTAGATTGAGGTGTGGCATGAGGGAAGGGATGAGGTGGTGGGAGGGAAGGCTCATGAGTAGTGATATTAGACGTTACAATAGTGGGGATGGGAGAAAGAGGTATATCCATCATCATGGGGTTAGCTCGTGCGGCTTCAATATGCATTTCAGCTTGGTTGTCCTCCAGAGAGATTCAAGATTTAGTCATCGGTGTGGTCTCAGAGTTTAGGAAGCATCATTGCATCTGATCGAATTGGTCTATGCAGTCGAGGAAATAAACCTCTTCTTCTCTGGTATCCTTCGTGCTACCTCTTGAGGCTTGGAAGTTGATAAATTTTTTCCCCCGCATAGGGTGAGAAGTCCTGCCTCAATGTTAATCAGTGTCCTGGTAGTGGCAAGGAGTGGGCAGCCAAAGATAAGTGGGTAGTGATGGTCTTTCTTTATATGTAGTATCACAAATTTGCATGGTATGTAAAATTTTCCCATTTTAACTAGCACTTAATCAATAATTTCACGTGGCTTGGTGATGGAAGAGTCTTCCAGTTGGATGTTCATGTGGTAGGTCATGCATTGGTGTGATCAAGTCTTTTGTACAAGCTTAGTGCAATGATGGAGATGCTAGCTCTAACATCATCTAATCTAGACTGGCTATTAGAATCGTCGATTGCACATGTGATCTCAAAGGATCCTGGGTCTTTACATTTGCACGATATCTTACTTTGGAAGATGTCTGATGTGGCTCTAACCAACTTCACCATTTCATATTCTTCAGTAATGTATTTGTAGTTCAATAGAGCCTTGAATAATTTTGTCCACTCGGGCACTTTTGTCATGGAATTCAAAAGTGGGATATTGACGCGTAACTTCCACATAGCTTCTTTAAACTTGTTAAACCTAGAGTCCAACTAGGTCTTTTATAGCCATCGAGAAAAGAGTATTAATGACTTATAAATAAGAATGCCTTGCTATGGAGTGGATGATGCTAGTGCTTGTGGGATAATAACTTCATCATCTTCGCCTTGGTCAGATGTTATAGAGAAAGGACTTACCCTTTTTGGAGTGGTAAGGTCAGATCGAGTAGTTACAGTCTTGAGTTGCTCCAATTCTACATCCAAGGATCAAGTCTTGAGCTATGGAAAATGGTGGACCATCCATACAAGCTATCAGAGATAAAGATAGAAGAATGGTATGAAGAAACCATGAAGAAAGCCACCTTGAATTCAAGAGCAATCAACATCCTCTATGCCACCATGAAACCCACTGAGTTCAACCGGATTTCCTCTTGTGAGACAACCTATGAGGTATGGAGAAAGCTATGCATCGATTATGAGGGGATAACTCAAGTGAAGGAAAGCAAAGTCTACATGCTCAAAAGGATGCTTGATAACTTCAAGATGGGAAAGGAGGAGAAGATAACCAACATGTACTCAAGACTCAACACAATTGTAAATGGCCTTGCCCTCCTAAGTCATCCTATGAGTAGAACAGAGATCAACTCTAAGATCCTTAGAACTCTCCCCAAGAGATGGGAACCCAATGTGACTTCCATATAAGAAGTAAGGTCTCTTGATGATATCCCCATTGAAGAGCTCATTGGAAATATACAAGACCATGAAGTTACACTTGACAAAAGAGAAGAAGTTGAAAGAGAAGAGGAGAAAGAGATAAAGAGAATAAAGAAGGTTGGAATCAAGGCTCAAATTGAAGCTATTATGGGACGATCCTCTCCATCCTCTCATGTTGAAGAAGATGCAATGTACTCCAAGGGTAAATTCTATGAAGGCATGAATTCCTCCTCCTTCTGGTGCCTCAAGTGCGGAATGAAGGGTCACTTCAAGATAGATTGTCAATAAGGAAAAAAGACCCATCATCACAAGGAAAGAGAAGAGAAGTACAAGAAGAAGGAGAAATGACACATGATCTCAAGTGACTCCTCCAACTCAAGCTCAAGTAAAGTATCAAGTGGTGTATCAAGCTCAAGCTCTAGTGATGAAGGAGAATGCCATTTTTCTCTCATGGCTTCAACAAGTGAAGACCAAAATGAGGTAAATCTAAACTCTTTAGATAAAGAACCCTTAATTTCTATCATTAATGCTACTCATTCCTCTCTTAAGTCTTCTTAAAAGAAAAGGAAAAAGCTTTCTAGAATTATTGATAATTTGCATATAGAATTAGATGATCTTGAACATGCTAATACTTGCTTGCTTGATGATAAAAATGCGTGTCTTAGTCAAGTAGAATCTCTTAAACTTGAAAATGCTAATTTGCTTGATAAGATTAGATTTCTTGAAGCTCAACCTCTTATCCATAATGATAATGTAGAGCATAGTAACATTGTGAATTCCCTCATGCATGATGTTCATGTTCTTAAATCTAAAAACAAGAACATAGATTTGGCTTGGAAAGGTTTAGAATGTGAAAATAGAATCTATCATCCTAAGATTGATACGTTTGAAAAAGAAAATGCTTCCTTGTTTGATAAAATCAATTATCGTGAATCTTGTTCTAGTTCTACTAGTAGACAGAATAATGTTGTTTCTCTTCATTTTGAAATAGATTCTTACTTGACCAAAGTTGTTTGCCAAAAAAATGATATTTTGCATGCTAGAGAAAATATAAATTATTTGTCTTCTACTATTGCTTCTCGTATGCATGATAATCATAGTTTGAGATCTTCTTGTAAAGAATCTTAGTTGGTAAAAAGAATCTTAATGATATGTTACACCATACTACTAAACAAATTGGTACAAATGGTTTAGGGTATCATAGTAGCCAAAGGAAAGACAAAGGGAAAGGACCTCCAGTCTTCCGTGGATAATCCTCTAGTTCTAAGGCTATCGAGACATGCAACTATTGCAATGATATTGGCCATTATTCTACTTATTGTTCATTTAGGAAAGCACCTAAGAGCACTAGGACTTGGGTTGCTAAGCTAACCCCTCTGGACCCAAAAATATGATTGGGGACCATTTTATCTTTCTTCTTGTAGGTACTCACAAATGGGTTGAATTGAGTTACTAAATTGCAAATTGACTTCTCAATCCACATGAAATAAGAAAGGTGAGATGTGTAGAGGGAGACAACAAGTGAAAAAGTAATGGTAAGCATAGACGTAATGCTATTCTCTATCATATCCAATCATAGTGTGTTTTTGCCAAGTTAGTGTGCATTGTACATGCAATGTTTGAGTCAAAAGTGGTATATTGTGGTTCTCTTCACTTTCTTGCTCAAAAATTGTTTCTAATGATTTCATAGTGCATTACTAGCTAGTTTGCTTACACATTTTTGGATATGATTGATATTTTTATCATGCCTCTAGATATGCTTTCATATATATATATATATATATATATATATATATATATATATATATATATATATATATATATATATATATATATATATATATATATATATATATATATATTAGTCAGGCTAGAATACACTCGAGTGTACAGATCGCACAAATACACTCAAGTGTGTTTGCATATCAAGACTATTTTTTGTAAAATGTAAACCATTGATCTTCACTATCATACTATAACTAGCCTACATACAAATTTTGAGCCCATATGGATGAGTTTAAGTCACTCATTCACGGACAACAAAATTGACGTGCAAAACTAATTTGAAATGCATAATTTTTGCGGTCTTTATAGCATGACCTATAAATGTCCAAATGTGCTCAAATTTTGTATATGAGCTATTCACAAGATGTTTAAGATCAACGGATTAGATTTTTGAAAAAAATATTGCATCATGAAAAACTACTTGAGTGGTATTCTGCTCTGCATACACTCGAGTGTATTCTAGCCTAACTCTTTCTCTCTCTCTCTATCTCTCTCTCTCTCTCTCTCTCTCTGTCTATATATATATATATATGAGCTTTTTGACAGTTGGTTCGGTCGAGTTTATCTTGTAAGAAACTTGACCAATAGGCACCAATGGGTGCTGCCAACAATTGTCATCAGTCAAGTTGTCAATACACAAAACTCAACCGACAACATTGTGCATAGAATATACATTTGGCTTATTGAATGAGAATTTCTCTCTCAACTAGACTTTCTCAACCAATAGAATTATACTTTAGCACTCCCTTGGTACCTTTATATGCATATTGTCATATTTTTAAATTGTCTTTCTTGCTTACAACTATATCTCTCTAATTGCTCTAAATTGGTATATCTATATCTTACAATTACTTGTCTTGAGTTGTTATGTAGGTTCTGATGATGATCTCTTTGGATCTCTTGGTTGTGTCTAATATTGCTTCCACTGTTCTCAAACTTTCTACATCTATATAGTTGTATATCTTGTTTGGATACAACCTTGAGGTTCTTAGTGGTAATCATCTTTCGGTAATGATGCATATTTGTTAGTGAGTTATCCTTTCATGCTTCTAAAATTGCATACCTCTTTGTTTGGATATATCTCGACATATATTCATAGCTTGATCTTTAAATTGTGCATATTTTGTATGATATAAATCCTACTAGTAGTCCTAACTTGTGATAATATCTACTAGTAGTTCATATACATGTAGTTCTAGCCTTGTTCATCAAGTGGTTTTGACTATACGCTATGCTTATCTCTTGTTTCATACTTTCTCAAGCTTGTTCCTTGAATTACATATCTACTATATTGAGTTTCTTACATAACATTGTGATGCAGGATACATAGAGCTACATTGTATGTAGAAATTGGAGCATCTGTGGATTTCATGGAGATTTTGCTCCAATTTCAGTTTTTGGTGCAAGACTAGTGTTTTTAATGCAGAAATAGCCTTCTGAGCAAGACTCATACTTTGCCATGAGCCCTGACACATTTTGGGAAAATTTCATCGTCTTGAGGGTCAAAAATTGCGATTTATTATTTTTCTGCAACATTTTATCTTGCATTATAGGTTGTTCAAATGCATGTGTTAACTTGCTTTTCCTTCTATGATTGGACAAGCCCTAGTTTTTGCTCTTCTACTCTCCTTCTATAATATTTTTTTTAAATCAAGAGCTTTTATTTATTCATCCTGGTCTCCACTACCAGGCCAGACAGCTATGTTTCTATTACAATCGACCGATTCTCTCTGTATGATATCAGAGATGATGTCAGGCGTGTCGTCCCAATATGCTGAACATAATGTCAATTTGATTGCTTCTTTGGCTAGTTTGTCCGCAACATTATTATGATTCCTATTGACGAACCTAATGTCGATCTGTTGAGTGCCTCTGTCCATCTCTATTCTTTGTCATAGCGGCTATAGTTAGGGTGGAATCTTTGTCTTCTTCATGATCATCTTATATGCCAGGAGACTGTCCGAGGCCAGTATAATGTGTTGAGGAAATTTCTTGTAGATATCGATACCATAGTGGATTGCTTGAAGTTCAGCTTCAAGGACGTCTAATTGTTCCCATTTTGTGTAACCCCCTATGATCCATTTTCCTTCGTGATCACATAGGATGAAGCTCATAGCAGCCCTATTTTTCTTTTTCTTAACGGAAGTGTCCACGTTCATCATCAAAGATCCAATAGGAGGGGATAACCACCTATTCACCTCATTTGCATAGGTTTGTGTACTCATAACATGTGGCGGGCCTATCCTATGGGGCTGGTAACATAGATTAACCTCTCTTATGATATTTATGAACAAGTCAGTATGCCTTTGGTTGTATATTTTTGAAAATGAACTGACATCTGGCCTTCCATATCTTCCATGAAGCTAGTGCAAACTAGTTCTGCCATTCTTTACAGTTCTTCCTCCTTGACAAGTTCATCGAGATTGTTTTATTTATGTTCTCACGCACTATGACGGTGCATTTAGTATCCTGTATTATTCATTCCCACACTCTCTTGGCTATGTCACACTCGAATAGAGTGTGATGTAAGGTTTCTTCTTCCTTGTTACATCTTGGACACATGGAGTTCATGGTGATGCCTTGACGTTTCCGAATGAGATTGGTCATAATGCTATCATGCATGGCCAACTAGAGGAAAAATTTAACTCTACCAGGAATTTTTAAATTCCACATTGTTGTCCATTTCCCTTCCGTTTTCACAGTGATGTTGTTCTACAGTCAGTTGTAGTAGAGTTTTTTGTAGAATTTGGCATCAGTTGAATCCGTGTAAAGAAAAAGGTCCTTACCCACCTCTTTTGTGGGCGGTACCATCGATTGAATGGAGGAGCAAGTATCTTTATCAAACCACTCAGTAATGAACTCCATATCCCATTGACCATGTAGATTCTTCATGGATCCTACCTTGAGGTCAGTAAGATCCTAAGGTATATTTTTTTATTGTTTAATCTTCGGTTTGCTACTGCCTTTCACCCATCTATCTTCCCAGACGTTGGTCGACTCCCCATTCATCACAACTTTTCCCATCTTAGAATGTACTACCTCTTTGTGTGTATCTATAAACCTCCACATGTGTGATCCCATGGGTATTCCATTATGTTTCCGATTACCATATTTATGTGTCATAACCTCACAACACAAATATTGTTTCTTCGAGTAAGATTCCCAACATGATTTTGTAAGCAATGATTCATTTTGCAGTTTTAAAGCTTTGATATTAAGTCCCCCTTCTTTTTTGTCCTTCTATAATATTTTTTATCTCCTTTATTTTAACAAGTGGTGTTTATTATCTCTTTATAACCCCACTTTTTGAAATGATAAAGGGGAAGATAAAGCATGTCTCTTATGTAAAGGGGAGAAGGTAAAGGGGAGAAGACATATGTGTAGAACATATATGAGTAGAAGAGATAGTATTCTATAAATGTTATGAAAGATAACCAAGAAGGAGAAGTAGCACCAATTGAGGGGGTGGATGAGAACTCCATGAGAATCAATTGAGGGGGAGCACATGAACTCAATTCTATTGAAACCCCTTGGTTTCTCCAATGGAATGAATTTACTTCAATGCTTTCAATACATTTATGGAATGGTTTGTCATCTTTAAAAAGGGGGAGAGTGTCGAATCAAGGTCTATATTGACTAAACCCTTGTTGTGATGATGATTAAACCATTCCAATTCTCTGTGTCTAATGCTTCTACTTGAGTGATTTTAGATTAGGTATAGACACACCCTAAATGCCCTAACTTATGCATCTCAACTTGGAGAAATAACAAGTCAAAGTCAATACAAGTGTACATTTTTGGAATTTGATGTAAATCCATTAGAATCATGTTTTAAATCACTTGCAATGATGGTATGACTTGTAATTAAGCTTAGAAAAAATTAGGAGCACTTAGATCGAATATTTAAGCACTCAAAAGTCATTTTCCAAAATTCACATCAGGTTGTTCATCAGTCAAGTTGCAAACTCGATCGATCCTGATTGGATATTAAAAATGAATTTTGATCAGTTTAGTTTCCATTTCACATAACTTGACCGATCCCTCTGTAGAACAAAACTAATTTCTGTGAATTGGTCGAGTTACCCCAAGACAAACTTGACCGATGGTTTAAATTGGTCTTGTCGCATAGTGGGATCAATCAGGTTACCTTTATAGAAACTCGACCCATAACACTGTATGGAAAAGTGCAAAAAAGTGTTTATAACCATTGTGGAGTTGCAACAATAAAAACTATATTTGTTTCAAGCAACAAAATGGCTATTTTTCATTCTTAAGTGTTCCCAAAGTCTTCTAGGCATCCCCAACTATAAATAGAACCCCTTGGGATTCATCCCTTGGCTAGCCAAGCACTATGAAGGTCCCTATTCTATAGTTGAGTGATCTTACAAAATCTTCTCTCTCTCTAAGCTTAATCACTTGCTACATCCATTAGAGTGAGTAGGATATTTGTAAGAGAGATCATCCTACATGTATATCTTGGGAGACTATCATTTCCACCACTTCCCTATCTCTCATTTCAACCATGAAGATGAAGGTTCTCTCTCTTGGCTAAGAGAGGTGAAGAAGAACAAGAGAAGGAGTCCCTTGGTGAAGATCAAGGATGAAGACATGGAGCAGAGTGGGTAAGTCCTTGATGAAGGCAGAAGACTCCTTGCTCAAGTGGCTAAGTCCTTGGTGAAAGTTTCATCAAATGAAGGTGAAGTCAAAGGCTAAAGATCCAAGAAGAGTGGGTAATTCCTAGAAAGATGAAGACTTGTACAAGAGTGGGTAGGTCCTTGGAGAAGGTTGAAGACTTGTTGCAAAGTGGGTAAGTACTTGATAAGGTTGAAGACTCTTTGTGCATGATAGGTAAGTCCTTTGGTGGGTCATGTGTTGTAACTCTTATAAGTGAATATATAGAGGAAGACACACTTATAAATCCTAGAGGTTGACCTATCTAGGTAGTGGACTGACATTCTCCTAGTTTGGAGTGTGGAACCACTCTACATAGCTTGTCACTTGGTGCTTGTTCAATCTCTCTCTCCCTTGCTATGTATGTTTTAGTTGCACTCAAATTTCCTATTGAGAAACCTTATCTTATGATATAACTTGCAGGTCTAATAAATTTTGTTTAAGTGCATTCAACTCTATTCACCCCCCTCTAGAGCATCCATTTGCCCATCTAGGATCCAACAATAACTACATAATTGATTCTAATCTAAAGCTTAATGCATCTTTAAGACATCAAAAATATACTAAAATAATTAATCAATAAACTAAAATCTCATATTTTAGCTCAGTAAATTGAAATCAATTATCAACATATAAGGAGGTGCATGCTCTTTATGATGTTTGGATTAATTTTTGTAAAATGAGGTTTAGAGGATGTGGTTTTCGATGCACCTCTGTCTTATTTTTTGTTAATGATCTCAAATATAGGCTTGCACTAGACTTATCCTACTCGACGAAGCCTATATCAAGGTTTAAAACACCAATATCCACCTCCTACATGTTGTTTCTTGATTAAAACACTTATGGGAGTTCACTGGAGGTAAAAGTAGAAGAAAAATGAAGCTTCCATTCATCTTTACACTAGGGTTAGACCAAGAAAAGAGGAAGAGAGAGAGAGAGGAAGAAGTCATTGTAACTGGTGATGTGTAGTTTACTACGCGCTTAAACGCAAGTATACGCGTCGAGTAATATAGGCCTTTGTGAGGCCCGAGTCGAACTCAGGGACACGTGAATTATTGGAGACTTCTACTAACTAATTGCAATCAGCTAGGCCGAATAACAAAGTAAGGTTTGTTGTCGAAATTAAAAGCAAATAAAATGAAATAATGAAAATAATTGATTAAAGGTTAATTTAATCAATTCAAAAGGATATCTTTAGGATTGTGGTTTTGCCTCGGGTCAACATTGTATTAGGTTTTATATAATTCCTCACTCTTCTCTCTCTATCCGGGTAGTGGCCTGAAAACAGAATTACCCACTGTCGTGGTGTAACTCACTACTTAGGTTTAGGTTGATTCCACCGTCGTAGTAATCATTCCCCTAAACTAAGTGCATTATAAACGATCTCTCAGTTCCCACCATTAATTTTACAACTCCTTTGTCAAGGGTTTTATTGATTAATGTAGGTTTCGTTTCTTTTCAACCGTTAATCCTTCTATCGAAGTGATTAAGGGCATTAAGCTATTACTATGGTGATCAAGCATAACAATATATATGGAGAAAACGAATCTATACCACGGATTTGAGAGAGAAAATATGAATTATCAAGATAAAATTGTCATACAATGCATTCCCGGGCTACTCCCGATCCTAAAGATGGAGGGTTTTAGCCTCTCATGTTCATCTCACACGAATACATGGTAGAAATAGGGGAATTCATAAGAAAAACTTGAAACAAGTGGGAAAACCCCTGAACGGAGAAGAACCGGTAGATCCTTAGCGTAGAATACGAGCTTCCCCACCTGTCGGTGGTGAAATTCGTCTTCGGCAGCGTCCGAATCACCCGGGATGAGCTTCTGGCCTCCGTTCTCCTTTCTCTCCTTCCTCGGCACTCGTGCAATGCAAAATTCCCATCTCCTCTCGTGTGGGCGGCCGTCATTAGGTATAAGTCCCTAATTAGGTCATCAAATAACAACAACCGTCCGATCGAGATCAAAACAGATCCAACGCATATCTGCCGGCGTCGATACCATCGACGCGGGTCGATGGTATCGACCCAGCGTATTAGTGGCAGCTTTCTTTTCTTTTCGTCTGAGCGCCTGTGGTCATCTCGATACCATCGACTTGGGTCGATGGTATCGACTCTCTTTAGCGTCGGTTGTTGTTGTTTAGCGACGCTGTAGCCTCAATGTGTCGATGGCATCGACTTGGGTCGATGGTATCGACGGATTCCTCGCCAGCAATCTGAAGGGATCTCGATACCATCGACTTGAGTGTCGATGGTATCAACTCTGTGCTGCTCCTCTCGGCTGGCAACCTGTGGCTTGGTCGATGGTATCGACTTCCATCGATGGTATCGACGGAAGCAAATACTTGTTTTTCCTGAAATTTCACAATAAGACCAAGTAAATCCACACAAATTATGATAATATGATGAATAATGCTAAAAAATGGTAAAACAAAGGGGATTTGACATAGAATGATGGCAAAGACCGAAATGAGTGAATTATGCAATATTATCCATAAAAATGAGTAATTAGAGCACAAAACACATATGAAAAAGGTCTATAAATGCGACTCAAAATCATCGCATCAACTGGCTTTCCACAATTAGTCTATAGCTAGGTCTTCTCTATTCCCACCCTATTCTTCATGTTCTTGAAGACATCACCCCCAAATCACCTTCTATTGTGCCTTTACTAGAATTTAAGGAGAAGTTTGTGTGAAATATTAAAGTAAGAATTCATTGAAACAAATTTTGTTGAATTTCCTTATGTATATCAAAAGTTATGTTTTTTCTTGTGATTGGTTGTACCAGGAAGCGACACTATTTTTTTCATCAATTCTTTGTAGCCCCCATTTTGTGTCTTCGATCTGCATCATCAGTCTGCCTAATTAGTTAGTATGACCATGTGTCCATTTCATTGTTTGTGTGTCTATCAGTATATGTGGCCATAGGTCGAGTCATCTATCTTTCTAAACTGATGAACATGTAAACCAATAAATGTTCTGCACATGTTGTGAGATGCCATAAGTCCTTAATTTCAATTCTAATTTCATTCATTCTCTTTGCTCTGGGGTCATAGTTGATATTTATTTATTAATTAATTTCTCTAGTATCTTTAGTTATTTTCCCTTCATATGAGGTGTGGGTAATATTTTGTATCAACTACAACTCAAATACCAAATATACACAAACATGTTTTTGAACCACAAAAAGAATAATTTAAGATAAAATGAAGCATAAATGAACTAGATAATAATACAAGGTATTAATAAAGGTGAAATTCCTACAAGGATTATCATTCACCCTAAAATTATCAGTTAAGTAGGATACAGATTGTAACATTAAGCATCTAAAATTCAAACCTAGTTTACCAAGTCTAGTATAGGACTTATTTCATTATTCACCATTATGCGTTGGTGGATATATGCCATTGATTGTTTGAAAATCTAGACATAAGGGTAGTAGGTCTTATGTTAGCTGCAACTTTTAGTAGCACTTTTTAATCATGTCCTCTATAAGGTTAATAGACATTACTATTTATATAATAATTATTATTATCATTATTAGTAAATTGGTATTATTATTTAATACTCATGCCATGAAACTAAGAAATTCCTATTAGTCCAAAATGTTGTATTTTCATAAGATATTATGAGATACAATTAACAATATTTATGAACTTAATTTGGATAAGGGATTTACGATTTTAATTGTACAAGATTTTAAAATGTCAGCGCATTCAGTACAGTGTCCTTCTAACTCATCTGAGGAAAACAAACTACATGTTGTGATCCATGCATTTAGAATTATGGTTACATCACATTGTTCCGTATAATGTTGCAGTCAATGCTAATCACACATCTACCCCAAATCCACCCGTAGAAAAACTAATGAGGTACTTTTACGATAGAGATTAATTGAAATACCTGTAGAGAAAGGAGTAAGGAATAGTGAATTTAG
The DNA here is from genome assembly GCA_963693085.1 of Alisma plantago-aquatica. Taxonomy (NCBI): domain Eukaryota; kingdom Viridiplantae; phylum Streptophyta; class Magnoliopsida; order Alismatales; family Alismataceae; genus Alisma; species Alisma plantago-aquatica. Next base: position 973,968,869 of record OY856411.1, read on the forward strand.
AAACTTGATCCAGTTATGCATAAAGTAGTAGCAAATGAACTGTGCTCCATTTGGATCCATTTCATTTCCCTATGCTAGACAACTGGGTTTGTCTAGTTACTATGTATTATAAAGAAAATAGTTCTACTCTATTGTTCATGATGACATGAAAGAGCACATATAGCCATGGGAGATATATAAATTACAATCATCGGTGAAATATGACCAATTGCTCCCATGATAGTGTGCACTACTTTGTTAAACTGCACAATACCAAACATAAGAATTGTGCATATTTATCTATTTTTAATGATAACAAAGAATCCCTAGCATTCTTGGCCACTATTATATCCACCATAACAAGATAAACATTGGAACCAGTCATGTACACTAGGGGTACCGCAGTGTGCTCAATAACGTGGAGCCTTGTTGCACCCTGAGGGTTGGCCTCCATCATCAAATATAGGTTCCTTCAATAGGAATTGTCAAGCCTCACCACTTAACTATTGTATTTCATCCATATATTCCAGTTGTATTTTAAACCTCTCAACCATCTTTATTCCCACATTGCTTACTTTAGAAGTAAGAGGGGTCCTCTTAAATGGGATCAGAGACTAAAGTCTTGTGGGCCTTTATTGAGACTTTTGACTTTAAGATTATTTGGGCTGATTGGTGTATTGTGATTTGATGAATTAGAAATAAAACACACACGTGTGAGTGTGTGCTTGCCTTGTCATGCCCCACCCACCCCGCCTGACCCATTTTGGTTCAATTTGGTATGGTACAGTACATCTATGCAATTTGATGTTTTATTAAATATTTTTGTTTTGTTTTTTTAATGACGTTTTCATTTTTGTCATTTGCAAATGCAAATATGCACAATTTTTCATTCTTGAATTGCCTTGGAATGACAATTATCTTGGGCCACCCAAAGTATCAATTCCTTCAAAGAAAATTATACCTTTTTTCCATCCAAATTTATTAGCTACTGGAAGGTTGGTCCATGTCTTCTCAATCTCATTTAGGTGCACCAACATACCACTTATTTAGGGTCTTGTATATGGAGAAATTGTTGGAGGAAAGTTGAATATTTATTTTTCAATTTGTATAGATGCATCTAACTATAAAAGGGACAAGTTTGAGTCATTTGTAACACACCAAAAAACATAGAAACAACACAACATGTGTAACACCCCTCCCTAGTGTTTCATATGCAACCAGTGGAAGCACAGCCTAATCCCCAACATTATCCATAATGTGGGGTACTTGGCATTTCAGGGAGGGACTGTCACATGCATGATCTCATCTCAAGAAACAAATAAAACTTGGCATTATTGAAACATAGATTCATACATAAGTTCTTGAAAAGAAAACTACATCATGATTCTAAAGTTACACATATTCTAGATAACATATGAAAGATATGATCTCCTTTGATGGACGTACCACCAGGAAACAACTTCTAAGGTCTTAGATCCTCGGAATCTCCTCAAGATGTCTCCTTCCCTTTAGCTCCAACATCTACGGACATCTCGTCCCTAGCCATGCAAAGGAAAAATAAACATGGTAAGCGGCATTGGCATGTTATATGACATAGAAATAACATATAAAGTGATTTGACATAAACATGGACATGCATTAACATTAATCATTTCTTGGCGTCTTTTACATAAGGAACTTGACTAGAAGTATATGCTCCTCTCTTAATGCCCCACAAGGAGCCCATATTGCTTAGAAAGCCCATAATTGCTCGGAAAGCCCATAATGCTTGAAAAGTCCATAACAAGGTGCATATAAATCTAAATCAATTTCCATTAACCATGATCTTTCTTAGACTTAATTATCTTCTAAATGAGTTAGACTTGATCTTAATGGGATTTCTCCCTCTTGAACATAGTTGGGATTTCTCCCCATGAAACAAAATGGGATTTTTCCCTCTTAAGCATGGATGGGAATCTCTTCCCTCTTAATCTCGGTTTCATGTTCCTTAACCATAATTCATAACATAAATGTGGTTTCTATACTTAGACTTAGATTATAGCAAACAAGCATTCAATAATCATATACTTAAAGGAAAACATGCATTTATCATGACTTTAACATAAAGTGCTTAACAATATTCATAAACATTCAATAAACCAAATGCTATCTATGCCAAGGGCATGACCCGCTTACATTGAGCTAAAACACCTAAGTCAAACCTTATTTGACTGATTGGGTTCCCTTAATCACCTAAAAATAACATGTTTATCATTCATTATACAACATCAAACCCTAATTTGTTCTTATAAAAATTGAGATGTGAAAATAGAGAAATCAGTAGATAAAAACTAGAACATCGAATTCCTTATTGAAAATCCTTTCCAAAACATATTTTTGAGTAATTTTCTGATAAACAGGCGATTTACTACAAATTTTTGAAGAATCAACCAATGAAAATTCAGGGAAAAGCCACGTATTTAAAACTCAACCCAACCAGTGGGTCGGGTCTGAGTTGGACCAACCGGGATTGGCCAACTCAGCAACGAGGATTGTCTCTGAGCACTTGCGATCAAAGAAAGGAGGATGGGTGAAAACCCAAAAATACCCTCACGGGTGGAAAACATCAAATTAGACTTACAGGGGTACCAAGGTCATCTCGTGACCTGGATTGTTCCCCTTCACGTCATGGCAGGGGGCAGCTGCCGGTCCTAAACTCCTGGGATCTAGATCGTGAAGCAGTGCCCAACAGGGAAAACCAAGAGCACCACGGCCATCCTCATTGCCTCGCAAACTCGACAAGTCAAAGCTTGAGTTTTATGGTGGCTAGGAGCTCCAGGAATGCTCCGCCGCAAGGAAAGAAACAGGGGAAAAAGTCGGAGGAGGAGAAGCTATTGGAAGCATGATAAATCATGTGAGTTAGTATAGGAATACAATCCTTGAAGCAAGGAGAAGATAACAGACCCATTTTTGCAGTCACAAGCTCAGTGGAATGTCGTGACGACGAGCTCCAGTGACACGACGACGAGGCTCTAGGGTACACTGGCTGGGGTAGCTTTAGGGCAAGGTGGCGATGTATAAGTGAATACGGTGTGTCGGTGGTGCTTACTAAGGGGTCAATCATGGATAAGATGGTAGGGGCTGGTGAGGTGGGGCGATGGTCGCCAAAAAGGGAGATCGAGCAGGTCAGGGAGAGTCGGGGCTCTCGGGGCCAAATTGGTATTTGAGGAGGAAAAGAGGGAGGCTTATGATGCTCTTGGGCTGGTTAAATAGGAAAGAGGGAGACTACCTGAGCCTCTGCAACTTCATGGAGGTGAGGGGAAACCTGTCCTTTTGGAATTTTTGTCAATAGGCCATTAGGGAAGGTGAGTAATGGCTTGTTGGGTTTGGGGGACTGAGGCGAAACTACTGGTCAAGAAATCTCTGAGAAAGGTGGAATGATGAGGGAGAGCGAGACTGAGGAAGGAACTCAGTCATTCGTTCGAAACCAGCGTGATAGCCGGAGGAAGGGGATGATCAAGTGGTCGTTAGATCATGATCTGATGGTGAGAAATGTGTGCGCAAAAGTAACTGAATGAGTAATGTGTTACATGCAATAAATCACAGATTTTGTCTAATTTCTTGTATTAAAATGAAATCATATTCAAACCTATATACAAGTTTATCAAATTCGATTTGGAGGGTCAAACATGGGTCAAACGAGTCCAAAATTTGATCACATTGTGGAATTTTGTACCCCAAGGATTCCTAATGATAAAAGGAATACCAATTAGGAAAATAAAAGAGAAATAAAGAGAAATCCTCAAAAAGAGATATTTTAAAGAGAAATAAACAAGATAATGTGAAGTAATGCATTTATATGCATCTAGAAGGATAATGAGTATCCAATAAAAAGGATTTCGAAATAATAGAGTTTCTTGGGATCCAAGGAGTCCCAATAAATAGGAAAGAAAGAGAAAATACCAAAATTGCAAAATAAAATGATAATGTGATACATTATTAATGAATTTTGTGATATTGATAAAAAGAAAAGTATTTTCTATTAAAAGGGAAACTTAATTTCGTGCCAATAAATTAAAAGGCAAGAATAAAGAGAATAAGTGAGAGGATTTTCATAATTTTAATTATCCAAGAAATAAGAAAAAAATCAAAGGGATAGTGAGGAGAGAGAAAGCTTGCTTCTCATTGAAGGAATAAGATTCCTAATAGGAGAGGGCTTGTTTCCTCTTAGATGGGCATCTTAGGGTGAGGATATCCTCCCCTATAAAAAGGGTAGACCCCTTGACCCGAGTTGAAGGAGATCCCTTGCTTCTCTCTCTCTTTGTCTTTTTTGTTTCCATCCAAACCCTAACAACAGGGAATAGAGTGACCCATAAGGAGACAGAAGGTGTTCGAGGGAAGTCCTGGCACCCCTCCCTTCCAAGCCGAGCAGCTACAAGGTTGCTAGCTCGAGGGGATCATCACTGGGTCACCTGCAACTCGTCTGTAGGAGGCTGTCGTTAGCGGACATGAAGACTCAGATTCCATCAGACTCAGTCCTAGCTGGAGGCTGCTCTAGGTTTGGTGGAGGGTGGCCGAGGTTGAGGAACCTCTTCGGATGACTACACGACCTTGGGCGTGAGGAAAAACCCTACAGAATAGACCTAGCTTGCGGCGTCGCTAGGGTTCACGAGGAAGAAGAAGGTCGGAGAGTCTTTGGACTGATATGCCCCTCTACGGGATGTAGAAGCAATTACTTATGTAGGGTCAAAATTGTCATTTAGTTATAACTAAAGTTGGGAGCGCGCGAGGTACGTGCATGGGATTTTGTTGTCTACGTGGCACCTCCCTATTGGTCACTTTATTTTTTATTTGCTAAAATCGTAACTAATTCTAGGAAACTCAGATTAAAACAAGTCATATATGAAAATTGATCCTCATAACGATAGGAACACAAAATAATTATGTTTGAACCCTAATTCTGCTTGAAACTAAAAAAGTATAGGGTTTTGCATCTTTTGATGCATTAATTGATAGAAAAACCATAAAATGATATAAAAACGAACATGATGAATCTTTTATATGTTTTTGATCAATCTTAACCTGTTAAGAGTAAAAGGAATGGTAAAATCATAAAAGGATGATTATTATGTTGGTTTTAGGGTTTTATGATCATGAACATGGTTTAATGGACTAAAAACCCTGATTTGAGTAAATATGAGTTTTAGTGGTCATAACACGATATTGCAAGAATACAACTATAATATAATGATTCTTGAACATAGTTTGGATTAGAGAATCCTTAATGAAGATAATTAAGATGATTAGGATTTTGTAAGAAACCTTAGAAACCCTAATTTAGGGTCAAAGAGGATAAGGTCATATTTATTTTGAAAAATGTTGTTATATGATGGTTCTAACCTATTTCGAGCATTGAAGTTCTTAGTTATGGATAAAAACCCTAAATGTAGTAATTAGGGTTTTCTCATGAATAAAAGGTAGAATTATGGCAAATCGAGTTCATACGTGATTAAACATAATGAACTTTGAATTGATGATAGATGTGTATAATGATTTTGTCATGGATTAAAAGGATAAAAATAGTAGCTTTAATGTAAAAGAAGCTTAATGAAATTAATTAAGGGTTAATGGTGCCTTTAATAGGAACATAGGGTTATATGTTGTTAAGATAACCTTGATGTTGAAGTAATTAGGGTTTATAAGTAATGGTATAAAATTAGGGTTTAAAATAGTAAAATATGATGGGAAACCCTAATTGCAATGGAAACCCTAAAAGTAAACTAGAAATCCTAGGAAGCGAGCTAGGTTTCATAGAACTTGATCACCTGAGTAATAAAAGGAAGTTGCATGCATGTTTCAGGATCTTATTGAATGCTTGCTTGCCTATTGTTGATTGGATTATTTCTGTCTCACATCAGCTGAACATGTATGTGGTTAGGCTTATGAATAATCGCTTTAGTTTCACAGTGATTTCTGAATGTTTTTATCAGTTGCTTGAAAATAACTGTTGGATGCCTTTTATTTCATGCAACTATAGAGTGACTATGACTATCACTATAAATGTATACATATAACTGGCTTAGATCCGGGTCCACCCATGTGGCTATGCAAAGGCTAAAAAGGATAACCTAGAGAAAGGTCTAGGCTATCATGAGTAAGAAACTGGGCTACTCTTGTGTAGTGCCATGAGACTCTTAGCACGCCATGAGTTAAGGAGTGGGCTACCTACGGGTAGTGCCATGTGACTCAACCCTAGAAACTAATTCACATGTTAGGTGGGATAATGAGGTGTATAATGGGGATAGGATACACATGGATCGTGCAGTTATATTTAAACTATAAAATTGTCTGTTAAACTGTAATTGATTGCAGTACATTGTTATGGATAATTGCACAATTATTATTTTCCCCACATACCAGCTTCGGCTGACCGACATTTTGTTTGTCGGAATTTTAGGTACAAGCCAAAAGGACAAACAGTAAATCGTCATATTGTGAAATACTTGAGGTAAAATACAAGGAGGATTAGTTAGAGTAGAATCCATAAGCGGATAGAAGTTTAGAGATCCAAGTTTTCAAAAAGGTATGCAAAAGTTTATTTTCTTATAGCTTTCCAGTTTAGTCTGTTAAAATTTAATAATTGTTCTTGTTTAATTGTCGAACCTTTGATCTAGAAATTATGGGTGCGACTTCAACCTCTCGGTCTCCCTTAATTGGGGGTTACTGAAGGTGGGGTCGTAACATTTGGTATCAGAGCGTAGGTTTGTCACTTAACCATTAATAATTATTAAATTTTACAAACTCCATAGAACCCAAGGGAGTTATTAGAGGATTATCCAAAATACAGAGGTGTTTAGAAAAGGATCACGACTGGGGTTGGCAATATTTTCCTCTACACCGCTAGTCAGAATACGAGGACTCCCGGATCTGTGTGACTACCTGGCCAAAGTCTTAGGGTATGAACCGAAATAAGATACCTTTAGAATTTTCTCATCTTATTCATCCCTTCTCATCACAAATTCTTTTAAGGACCTTAAGGATTAGGGTTTTCTCTCTTCTCCTCACCCACTTGAGGTATGGGTAAGGCTAATAAGGTCTAAGGAATCCTCCACCAAACTAATAAAAAAAGTATGTAAATAAGATGTCATGGACATAAGCTTAATAGATTAAGCGCAAATGAAAGGATAGATACATACTTAGGTCGTAAGTCATGAGTTGTCTTTGCCCTCAGTAGAGACCTGAGGCTATACCTTCTTGTCAGGATGATAGATAAAGAGAGTTAGTCTTAGAGATAGAAATATCCATTGCAAGTAGAGACCTGGCACCTCCTCTGAGGATGATGTTAACCCTAATCCTAAGTGAAGGTTAGAGAGAGAGATGGCATGATGAGTTAGACCAGGTGTTTGGATGGACGTGCCTTGAATGCCATGTGAGACATGAGAGGTTGTATGACCGAGTACTTTTGGCGACCCAACATTGGGAAGGGTCGTGCATGTTAGAGTGAAGGATAGCCCCTTCATTGATGAGGTTAGAGGAGAACCTATGGAAACCCCATGAGCTTATATGAGCATGGCACAGTAGGAACCCATAGTATGTCAGTAGTGCTGACAATAGGCTAAAACCCTGACCTGGAGAGTAGGTTGGATAGCTGATGAGATAAGCATAAAGAGATATGGATAACCTTGAGCGAACATAAGTTGAACATAGGCTTCATCCAGGTAGGTGGATGCTTTTGAGGTTGATCCTTCAGGAAGAAAGGACCTCTAATGGTGAGGTTGGTTGTAGGGTTAGAGAGAGAGCGGGACCCCAAGCAAGAAGGTTGGAAGCCTAAAACCCTGAGATATGAGGAACAGTGGGGAGTCGAGGATGATGTGACCTAAGTAGACGATAGTGGTTGCCTCATGCATGATCCCTGGAGGCTGATGATATCTTGGTTGCCTTTAGAGGAACCAAACCCTAGAGAGATGATGAAGGCTTGGGTAAGGTTCTAAGTTGAACATGTACTATAAGAGAATCCTAAGTCTATCCTAGGGTCAGGTAGGGATAAGATCGATGGAAGTAGGAGCTACCTAATTCCCTAAGTTGCACATGACCATAAGGTCATGAGGTAACAACTATCATTGGCTGAGGGCCATGGGTTAGGAGATTGATCACCTTCATGAACTCATGGGACCCAAAGGGCAGATGAGTAGGGCACTCTCTAGATGCATAAGGGAAGAGGGATGACCCCAAAAGTGTTGACACCCTATAGACCTAGAGGTGATGACCAAGGAATATGTGTGGACCCAAGTAGGTTCAAAACTAGTTTTCCATGGAGGTAACTTTGATATCAAGATGATTGTAATATAGAGGCATAAACGACACATTTCAACTTAGATTTAAAGGTGTATTGGCATGGTGGGATGTACCATCTCTACTCTTTGAACAGGAAGAACTCTGTATTTGGACTACAGCTAAATGCTTATTTCCTCTTGTTATGGGGGTGAGAGATAGGACAGTATGCATGCCATACACTAAGGACAAAATATGATGTGAGTTGGAATGTTTCTATGAGGTATGAGGACAGAGATGATAACATACCCTGGAAAAGTGAATAATACATGGATGGTTTGCAAACACTAAGAGGAATGAGGTAATCACCTTATGAGGATGTTTTTATCATGAGATGTGAGTCATACAAGGTTGAGGTTGATCACCCAGAAGATGAGCTCAAAGTGTTCTCAATGGAGATAGAATTAGAGTTCAAGTTTGAGATGATAAGTGAAATACCTGGAAGTGTATGTCTTCAATGTTACTTAATACCTAAGGATGTGAAGTGGTAATGGATGCTCTGGTAGAGATATATCTGACTAGTTTGGCTAGAAGCTAGAAGAGGTTTTTAGGCTAACCCTAAGTTTGGAAAGGAGATATTTTTAGCTAATACTCAGAGGAAACATGATCTGTTGAACAAGTTAATGGTTGGTTGGTTAGCCAGCCTAGTCCTTGATGTAATAAAAGGATGGTGGTAGGACCTCAGATACTTTTCTTTGGATAGGAATGTAATGAAACCCTGATGAGAGTGGTTTATGGTTTTCGAGGAATTGATCTTGAGGAATCATGACATACAAGAAATCATGATTTTAAGATCACCATACACCATAGTACTACTTAGATAATGAGTGGTAGCAGTGTTATGGATGCTGGAGATGAGGCTGCATGTGGTATGTTGCCATGCATGATAGAAGGTGAAGGATGAACATCAGTAACCCAGTGCATTGATATAGAGGATAAAGAGTTCCCGAGAGGGAATGACAGTTCATCACTATGGATGTGGTGATAAGTCTCCCCTAGACCAAGGAAGGTCAAGATGCAATATGGTTTGTGGTAGATCGCATTACCTAGATGACATAAGAAAGAAAGAGTTCTGTCAAGGGACATATTTGGTTGAACTACCCATGAGAGAGATGGTTCAGCTACACCATGATGCGAGTTCAAAGGTTCTCAAGTTTGACCTAAAGGTTCCCTTCCAAAAGGTGGAAGTAGGTACATGAAGAACTCGATGTTAGTATAGTTTATCACCCCTAACTAATGGTTAATATAATCCAGACTAAAGGGTCTGATGAGAGCATATGTTCTCATTCAGGGTGATGGCTAGAGACAGTTCTTGTCCTAGGAAAGATGTGATGATGACCACCATAGCCATTATCGGGATTTAAAGAAGCTCTGTAAGGGAGGTTGTGTCGGTCACCACTTCAGTAAGGTGATGTTGGTGAAAGGACCACGTGATGGTTAGAAAAGGGCCTCAATGCATGTAGATGAAGTCGCTTTGATCGTGCAATGGCTGAAAGGAGCCTAGAGATGACAAGAGTCGTGAGTAGAAGCAAAGTAGACTGACATGCAGTTCACTGTGGGAGAATATGTGACATGAAAAAAAAATTCGACCCCTCTAAGTTATAGCTAAGAGAGCTGAGTCCCTAATGCATGGGTTCTTTTGATATGGTTTGGTGGAGAAGGTTAAGTTTGATATTACCCTTCAGGATAAAGTAATGTGTGATGAGTTCCATGTGTCCAATGTAGAGCACTATGTGAGGTACCCCAACCATGTGCTGAGCAATGAACCTAGTAAGCCCCAAGGGAGGCTGAAATGGCCTGAGTCACCTGTGTAGTTTATAGACGCCGGGATGAAAGAACTCAGAGAAAAGAATATGTGATGATAAAGGTTCTTTGGAAGCGCCATGAGTAAGGTAAAGCCACATAGGGGGCAATGATGGACATGGAAAAGTCTTATCCTGAATTGTTTATTTGCTTGATAGAAATTTGAGGACAAAATTCCTATAAGAGGGGAAGGATGTTACAACCCCAAATTTTGGGTTCATTTGTTGAGAAATGTGATTTCTCATATTAAAGATATTTGAACAAATAATGTTACAATTTGGTTTGAATAAATGGATTTTTTTTACAATAGCCTTGATGTTTGTGTTGTGAGCTTTATTGGCTATTGGGCCCAAATAATAAGAAAATTCAATTAGTTAATGAATAATTGAATATTTAAGAAAAGAAAAATGTGGAAACCTCTAGAAGGAAAATCCAAAGAGGGATTTCGTGCCTCTTGGGTTACTTGGGTTCCAAGGAGTCCAAAGTTGCATAAAGAGTGCAATAAGAAAAGAAAAGATCAATTAAGTATTTCTTTATTAAGAAAGCAATTGAAAATAATGATAAAATGTGGAAAACAAGTGAAAAGAGATATGATTGAGTTATCCTTTGTGGAATTTCGTATCCCAAGGATTCTTAATGATAAAAGGAATACCAATGAGGAAAATAAAATAGAAATAAAGAGAAATCCTCAAAAAGAGATATTTTAAAGAAAAATAAACAAGATAATGTGAAGTAATGCATTTAGATGCATCTAGAAGGATAATGAGATCCAATAAAAAAGATTTCGAAATAATAGAGTTTCTTGGGATCCAAGGAGTCCCAATAAATAGGAAAGAAAGAGAAAATACCAAAATTGCAAAATAAAAGGATAATGTGATACATTATTAATGGATTTTGTGATATTGATAAAAAGAAAAGTACTTTCTATTAAAAGGGAAACTTAATTTCGTGCCAATAAATTAAAAGGCAAGAATAAAGAGAATAGGTGAGAGGATTTTCATAATTCTAATTATCCATGAAATAAGAAAAAAATCAAAGGGATAGTGAGGAGAGAGAAAGCTTGCTTCTCATTGAAGGAATAGGATTCCTAATAGGAGGGGGCTTTTTTCCTCTTAGATGGGCATCTTAGGGTGAGGATATCCTCCCCTATAAAAAGGGTAGGCCCCTTGACCCGAGTTGAAGGAGATCCCTTGCTTCTCTCTCTCTCTTTCTCTTCTTTGTTTCCATCCAAACCCTAACAATAGGGAATAGAGCGACGCAGAAGGAGACGGAAGGTGTTCGAGGGAAGTCCTGGCACCCCTCCCTTCCAAGCCGAGCAACTATAAGGTTGCTAGCTCGAGGGGACATCACCAGGTCACCTGTAACTCGTCTGCAGGAGGCTGTTGTTAGCAGACCTGAAGCCTTAGATTCCATCCGACTCAGTCCTAACTAGAGGATGCTCTGGGTTCGGAAGAGGGCGGCGGAGGTCGAGGAACCTCTTCGGATGACTACACGACCTTGGGCGGGAGGCAAAACCCTGCAGAACAGACCTAGCTGGAGGTGTCACTAGGGTTCATGAGGAAGAAAATGGTCGGAGAGGCTTTGGACTGATATGCCCCTCCACGGGCTATAGAAGCAATTACTTATACAGGGTCAAAATCATCATTTCATTATAATTGAAGCTGGGCGCGTGCGAAGTACGTGCATGGGAGTTTGTTGTCTACGTGGCCCCTCCCTATTGGTCAATTTATGTTTTATTAGCTAAAATCGTAACTAATTCTAGGAAACTCGGATTAAAACAAGTCATATATGAAAATTGATCCTCAGAATGAGAGGAACACAAATAAATTGTGTTTGAAGCCTAATTCAATTTAAAACTAAAAAAGTATAGGGTTTTACATCTTTTGATGCATTAATTGATAGAAAAACCCTAGAATGATATAAAAATGAACATGATGAATCTTTTATATGTTTTTGATCAATCTTAACCTATTAAGAGTAAAAGGAATGGTAAAATCATAAAAGGATGATTAGTATGTTGGTTTAGGGTTTTATGATCATGAAAATGGTTTAATGGACTAAAAATCCTGATTTGAGTAAATATGAGTTTTAGTGGTTATAACACGATATTGCAAGAATACAACTATAATATAATGATTCTTGAACATAGTTTGGATTAGAGAATCCTTAATGAAGATAATTAAGATGATTAGGATTTTGTAAGAAACCTTAGAAACCCTAATTTAGGTTCAAAGAGGATAAGTTCATATTTAATTTGAAAATTGTTGTTATATGATGGTTCTAACCTATTTCGAGCATTAAAGTTCTTAATTATGGATAAAAACCCTAAATGTAGTAATTAGGGTTTTCTCATGAATAAAAGGTAGAATTATGGCAAATCGAGTTCATATGTGATTAAACATAATGAACTTTGAATTGATGATAGATGTGTATAATGATTTTTTCATGGATTAAAAGGATAAAAATAGTAGCTTTAATGTAAAAGAAGCTTACTGAAATTAATTAAGGGTTAATGGTGCCTTTAATAGGAACATAGGGTTATATGTTGTTAAGATAACCTTGATGTTGAAGTAATTAGGGTTTATAAGTAATGGTAAAAAATTAGGGTTTAAAATGGTAAAAGATGATGGGAAACCCTAATTGCAATGGAAACCCTAAAAGTAAACTAGAAACCCTAGGAAGCGAGCTAGGTTTAATAGATCTTGATGACCTGAGTAATAAATGCAAGTTTGAAGCATGTTTCAGGATCTTATTGAATGCTTGATTGCCTATTGTTGATTGGATTATTTCTGTCTCACATCAGCTGAACATGTATGTGGTTACGCTTATGAATAATCACTTTAGTTTCACGAAGATTTCCGAATGTTTTTATCAGTTGCTTGAAAATAACTGTTGGATGCCTTTTATTTCATGCCACTATAGAGTGACTATGACTATCACTATAAATGTATACAAATAACTGGCTTAGATCCGGGTCCACCCATGTGGCTATGCAAAGGCTAAAAAGGATAACCTAGAGAAAGGTCTAGGCTATCATGAGTTATAAATTGGGCTACTCTTGTGTATTGCCATGAGACTCTTAGCACACCATGAGTTAAGGAGTGGGCTACCTACGGGTAGTGCCATGTGACTCAACCCTAGAAATTGATTCACCTGTTAGGTGGGATCAGGTGGGATCATGAGGGGTATAATGGGGATAGGATACACATGGATCGCACAGTTATATTTAAACTATAAAATTGTCTATTAAACTGTAATTGATTGTAGTACATTGTTATGGATAATTGCACAATTATTATTTTCCCCACATACCAGCTTCGGCTGACCGACATTTTGTTTGTCGGCGTTTTAGGTAAAAGCCAAAAGGACAAACAATAAATCATCATATTGTGAAATACTTGAAGTAAAATACAAGGAGGATTAGTTAGAGTAGAATCCATAAGCGAATTGAAGTTTATAGATACAAGTTTTCAAAAAGGTATGCAAAAGTTTATTTTCTTAAAGCTTTCCAGTTTAGTCTGTTAAAATTTAATAATTGTTCTTGGTTAATTGCCAAACCTTTGATCTGGAAATTATGTGTGCGGGTTCGACCTCTTGGTCTCCCTTAATTGGGGGTTACTAAAGGTGGGGTCATAACACCCATAATTGCTCGGAAAGCCCATAATGCTCGGAAAGCCCATAACAAGGTGCATAAAAATCAAAATCAATTTCCATTAACCATGATCTTTCTTAGACTTAATTATCTTCTAAATGACTTAGACTTGATCTTAATGGGATTTCTCCCTCTTGAACATAGTTGGGATTTCTCCCCATGAAACATAATGAGATTTCTCCTTCTTAAGCATGGATGGGAATCTCTTTCCTCTTAGTCTTGGTTTCATGTTCCTTAACCATAATTCCTAACATAAATTTGGTTTCTATACTTAGACTTAGATTATAGAAAACAAGCATTCAATAATCATATACTTGAAGGACAACATGAATTTATCACGACTTTAACATAAAGTGCTTAATAATATTGATAAACATTCAATAAACCAAATGTAATCTATGCCAAGGGCATGGCCTTCTTACCTTGAGCTAAAAAACCTAAGTCAAACCTTGTTTGACTGATTGGGTTCCCTTAATCACCTGAAAATAGCATGTTTATCATTCATTATACAACATCAAACCCTAATTTGTTCTTATAAAAATTGAGATGTGAAAATAGAGAAATTAGGCGATAAAAACTAGAACATCAGATTCCTTATTGAAAATCCTTTCCAAAACATATTTTTGAGTAATTTTTCGATAAATAGGTGATTTACTATGAATTTTTGAAGAATCAACCAATGAAAATTTAGGGAAAAGCCACGTATTTAAAACTCAAACCAACCAGTGGGCCGGGTCTGAGTTGGACCAACCGGGCTTGGCCAACTCAGCAATGAGGATTGTATCTGAGGACTCACGATCAAAGAAAGGAGGATGGGAGAAAACCCAAAAATACCTTCACAGGTGGACAACATCAAATTAGACTAACAGGGGTACCAGGGTCATCTCGTGACCTAGATTGTCCCCCTTTGCATCATGGCAGGGGGTAGCAGCCGATCCTAAACTCTTGGGATCTAGATCATGAAGAAGTGCCCAACAGGGAAAACTAAGAGCACCATGGCCATCCTCATTTCCTCACAAACTCGACAAGCCAAAGCTTGAGTTTCACGGTGGCTGGGAGCTCCAGAAATGCTCCGCCGCAAGGAAATAAATAGGGGAAAAGGTCGGAAGAGGAGAAGCTATTGGAAGCACGATAAATCATGCGAGTTAGTATAGGAATACAATCCTTGAAGCAAGGAGAAGATGACGGACCCATTTTTGCAGTCGCACGCTCAGTGGAATGCCGGGTTGATGAGCTCCAGTGAGCATGATGGTGGGGTTCTAGGGTACACTGGATGGGGTGGCTTTAGGGCAAGGTGGCGATGTATAAGTGAAGGTGGCGTGTCGGCGGTGCTTACCAAGGGGTCAATCATAGAGAAGATGGTAGGGGTTGGTGAGGTGGGGAGATGGTCTCCAGAAAGGGAGATCGAGCAGGTCAGGGAGAGTCGGGGCTCTCGGAGCCAAATTGGCAGTTGAGGAGGAAAAGAGGGAGGCTTCTGATGCTCCTGGGCTGGTTAAATAGGAAAGAGGGAGACTACCCGCACCTCTGCAACTTCATGGCGGTGAGGGGAAGCCTGCCCTTTTGGGCATTTTGTCAATAGTCCATTAGGGAAGGTGAGTAATGGCTTGTTGGGTTCGGGGGACTGAGGCGAAACTGCTGGTCAAGAAATCTCTGAGAAAGGTGGAATGATGAGGGAGAGCGAGACTGAGGAAGGAACTCAGTCATCCATTCGAAACCAGCGTGATAGCTAGAGGAAGGGGATGATCAAGCGGTCGTTAGATCGTGATATGATGGTGAGAAATGTGTGCACAAAAGTAACTGAACGAGTAATGCATTATAGGCAATAAATCACAGATTTTATGTCTAATTGCTTGTATTTAAATGAAATCATATTCAAACCTATATACAAGTCTTTAAAATTCGATTTGGAGGGTCAAACATGGGTCAAACGAGTCCAAAATTTGATCACATGTGTATTAGAGTGTCTGAAATATTCCCATTTAATTAGATTTTATGCTTGTGCACGTTTTAGGCCAAAAATAGCAAAAACCATTATGTGCACTTAAATGACCATGATGAATGTAAATAAAGCCATTAATTTCTCAAATAAAAATTTCAAGATATGAAAATGTGCACTCAACATTATTTCTTTTCAATTAATAAGATGGAGGATATTAAGCAAGCAATTAAACATGTAATTCACTAATTACCATATGAGAGAGAAAATTTTGACATAAAAGCATTTATTCTCATTTTCTTAAACAAAAGAGCATAGATATATATGAAAACATTTTCTTTAAATAAAACAAGGATAATAGAGCAATTGGACATAATAAAATGAATTTGCAAAACTAACATGGGAAATTTGCATTTAAGTGATCAACAATTATCTTATTTAGAAAAAGAGCATGCAAGGATTAAAATAGTTTGAAAATTTGCATAAAAAGAGTGGGATGCTACAACATGAGCTAATGTGTGTGATCATTATTCATAGATGCTCACTATTGTCATGTGCAACCTTTGCTATGCCTTGCTCTTGCCTATTATATCACCTTCTTCTAGATCATCTTCCTCCTCCACCCACTAATTCCCATTGATGTGTATCCAAATGAGATTCATACGACATGATTTCCACAATGTTTGAGGGCCATAGGAATGGTTGATATTCTACTCTTGCTAGAACCGAGAGGTAATACCTGAGCTGGGGGTGACTTAATCTACGAGGCAATCCGGTGGTAAAGATTGTGCATAGGATCGATGGATTTTATCTTCACAACAATGATATTTGTGTTGTGCCTTCACTAAGTATCTCATCTAAACTATATTTTCTTCTTCTTAATAATTGATCAGATTATTTCTTGCCATACCTTAAAAAGTATTTCTTAAATGGTAACAAGAAAATTGAAATATTATCCAACCATATTGAAGAAAAAATTACTTTTCTAGTTACTACTTATTTTTTTGTTTATCCAACTATTATTGTCTATATAATATGGACCCTAGAACCATGATGACCATAAAATACATAGTTAGTCTTAGGCCCAAAAAAATCATGGGTTTACATCTCCGTTGTTTGAAACAAAAGATGAAATTTTGGCTCACTTCTGTAGGTCTAGTTTCTGCTATCACAACACCTGAGGAATGTGAACCATCTTTTAATATTGTTTATACCCTAACTGTAACATATAGTGATCCATCTTCTCCATACTCTTCTCCTGCCAAAATAACCAAAGAAATATATAATATTTGTCATGTTAGAATCGTGTCCGCTCTTTCTAATGACCTTTATGACATCTACCACAAGCAACCTTATGCCATTGAGCTTTGTCAAGGTTTGGATGACATGTTTAAAATGCAAGATGTTGGGATAGAAAAACATGGTTTTGTGAGATGGTATGAATACAATATGGTGGATAATTAGCATGTTCCAACCCAAGTACTTGAGTACTAAAATCTGGTCTCAAAGTCTATTGTCATTGGTTATAAGCTTGAGGAGAATGTTCAAGTGGAAATCCTAATTGAAAAGATCCCTCCATCCTAGAATGACTTTACCAAGTCTCATTATCATAGAAAAGATAGGTTAACCATGTATTCCTTAGTGAAATCCCTTCAAACTGAATTCCATCATAGGGAAAAATATGTCAAGGTCAATACCTCTATCAATCTAGTAGATGATGTCAAACCCAAGAAGAAACCAAACAAGTTCAACCCTAAGTCAAAGCAATCTTTCAAGAAAGGTAAGCATCCTGACAATAATAAGAACTTTGGTTTTGGGAGCCAACACATATGTTATGCATGTGGGACACTTGATCATCTTTCCAATGATTGCACAGACAGTAAGGGTCAAAGGAAGCAAACTTACTAGGTCCCTAAGAATGCATAAGTGAACATGATCAATGTGGAGGCTGATGCATCCTCTTCTGAAAGGTTAGATACCACCAATACTCTTGTTATTATTATTAATCTTTATTCTAGTGAAAATTTATGGATGGACTCTAGTGTGATTTTTCACATTTGCTATGATCATTCTGCTTTTTTCTACCTATCAGGAAGACATTAGTCATGTGATATCTTCGGGTGATGATGTGTTCATGAAGTAGATTGTAGGCAACATGTAGATTTGAAGCTCACATCTAGAAATGTCCTTATATTGCAAAATATTTTACATGTTCCTAGTTTATTAAAAACCTAGTTAGTGAAGTCTTAATCACGTCGTCTGGTTATACTCATTTGTGTCAAGGGAACAAAGTTGTAATCTCTAGATTTTGGTTCTTACATAGGTGTTAGGTACACCTGTGGGGGTTTAATTAAGCTTAGTGTATGTTCTTGTCATGGTACTTCTCATATTAATGATAATTGCATGAGTACCCTTTCTACCTTTATATCTTGCGATATTTGGCATGCTTGTTTAGGACATGTAAACAAGAACACTATGAAACATATGGATCATAGATACTTGATTCCCAAGACTCCAGTCTAATTATGTTTGATGCCAAATATGAGTTTGAGCCAAATTACCTAAGAAACCCTTTAGATTAGTAGAAATGAACACATGCTTACTTGAGATTGTTCATACCGATATATGTTATCTAAATGGTGTTCTTGCTCGCAATGACATGCACTACTTTGTGAATTCTATTGATGATTTTACTGAGTTTTGTTGCATTTACCTATAAAATCTAAAGATGAACACTGGAAAAAAATAGCATTTATAATTACAAGTACAAATTCAAACCTAGTAGAACCTTAAGAGGGATTAGATCGGATAGAGGAGGTAAATATACTTCTAATGAAGTTAATTAGTTCTATGCAGATCATGGCCTTATTTATGAAACCACTACCCCAATACAACCCACACTAAAATAGTGTATTCGAAAGAATAAATAGAATCCTGATCCACATGGTCAATGCCATGTTGGATGAATCTAGTTTACATCAAAGAATGTGAAGGGAGGCTCTTTTAACCACCAAGTATGCATTGAAGTGCATCCCTTTCAAGAACATAGAGTATATACCTTGTGAACTTTAGTTTAATAAGAAACTTGTTTTAAAGTACCTTAAAGTGTGGGTATGTTTAGGTAAAGTTAAAATCCCTAAAAACAAGAAGAGAAAGCTTGATCCAAAAACTGTTGATACCATTTGCATATGTTATGTTAGAAATAGCAATGCAAACAAATTTCTAATAATAAAGTCAGACAACCCTGACATCAAAACAATCTCCATACTAGAAATCAGACCTATAGACGTTGCTTACTATGAAAACATCTTTCCCTTTAGACCTAGTTTTCCCAAACAAGTTGGAGAATACCCTTCAAATATTAAAACTTTAGAAACTTCTGAAACCAATCAAGATTGAACTCCAATTACCGACATACCCATACCTTGTTTCCCAAAAGATGCCAAAACTATCAATGCCAATGGATCTTGGACCCCACACATGTGCAAATGAGGTCAAAAGCCTAGTGCAAAACAATGCACCAAGAGCTTCCTCATCACTGGGTCTCAGTCAGCCTTACTAGCTATTTGAGATGAGAGTCCAAGCCAAATCAATCTTTTTGCCCCCTCAATTATCCCTTCCCGTCTTTGTAACCTAAACTGTTGAACCTTGAAGTGGTCGAGCCTCCAAGTGACTTTGGCCAGGATAAAGAGGTTAAAGTAACAAAGAAATTTGGCTCCAACTTCTACACCTTTATAGTAGAAGAAGACTCTAAGACCTATGAAGATGCAATGAAACTTGAAGATGCTGGTTTTTGGAAGGAAGTTGTTGATAGTGACAATTATTCCATTATGAACAATCATACTTGGCTTCTAACTGATCTTCCTCTAGGTGGCAAAACCATTGGACGCAAATGGTATTTAGAAAGAAGTTAAAGGAAAATGGTAGCATAGATAAGTTTAAGGCCATGATGATAGCCAAAGGTTATAAACAACAAGGAGTCAATTATTTCAACACCTATTCTATTGTAACAAAGATCACCTCTATCCATGCCTTGTTGCCTTGTTCGCGATCCACAATATTGAAATCCATCAAATGGATGTAAAGACTGCCTTCCTCCATGGGGATCTAGAGGAAGACATCTATATGGATCAACCTGAGGGATTTTTGGTCCAAGGATAAGAACGTAAAGTTTGTAGACATTTAAAATCTTTGTATGCTCTAAAACAAGCACCTAAATAATGGATAATAAATTTGATAAAATTGTTTTATCTCATGGTTTTACTGTAAATTAATATGATAGATGTATTTATTCAAAGAATGGTTATAATGCAATTGTGGTTATGTGCTTGTATGTAGACTATATATTAATCTTTGGGTCTGATGTTGTAATTATTTCTGAAACAAAATATTTTCTTTCCAAGAATTTTGATATGAAAGATTTAGGAATTGTTGATGTTATTCTTCATATAAAATTTAGTAAATATTTTTATTCCTTAAACCAGTCTTACTATGTAGAAAAGGTCTTCCATAGATTTTATATGTACTCGTATGTGTCCAATATTACTCATTATGATCCTTCTTACATCTTAAGGCACACAAAGGAAACTATGTGGATCAAAGTAGATACACCCAAGCTATAGGAAGCTTGATGTACTTAGCCAATTTTTCAAGACCAGAAATTGTTTATGTTTTAAGTAGGCTAAGTAGGTACACTAGTTGTCCTAATACAAATCATTGGAAGTCTTTGGTTAGAGTTTTTAGGTATCTTAAAGGCATCATGAGTTATGGTCTTCACTATACTAGTTTCCCAACCATGTTAGAAGGCTATACATATGCAAAATGTATTGGTGACTCTGATGAAACCATGTCCACCAGTGGTTATGGGTTTTGCCTAGGTGGTGATGCAATTTCTTGAAAATTATCCAAGAAAACTATGACGGCTAGGTCACTATGAAGGTTGAGTTTATAGCCTTTGATTTAACTTGTTATCAGGATGGTTGGCTTAGAAATCTTGTACCCAATTTACATATAGTTTCAAAGTTCTTTCCTCCTATCTCAATACATTTTGATAGTAGGTCATCCATCGACAAAGCTAAACAATCTAAGGATAACCTAGGTAAATGCTTTATGAAATTGAGTTGTGAAGAGGTGAGAGACTTAATTATCCATGGTGTTATATCTCTACAGTCTTTTAGATCAGTAGAGAATATTTTTGATCATCTCACTAAAGATCTAGCTAGAAGATAGTACTTAGTGTGTCGAGGGGGATGAGTCTTATGTCCATGTGTAACACCCTAATGTTTTTATAAAATGGGCGGAAGCTAATTATTTTTAACTGGGGGGTGTTACTAACATGATATACATTACAAAAATAACAAATAAGAACCAATACAGACTAGTGTAAAAATGGATTCTCATAAATTAAAAAAACAAGGAATTTTATTACAAAAGAAACTTTATACCGTGATACTACCTTATATGGATCTCATTTAAAATCTGGGACCATGTAGATGGAGCCCCACCAAGAAAAATCTCCTTGCTATAATTGCATCCTCTTATCATGACTATCTCCTAAAATTTTGTACCTAAAGACATCTCATCCCCAGCCATGCACAAAGGGAAAACCTAGGTTAGAGTAAGTGACATTGAATTTCTAATAATATAAATATGAATATTTCATAACTTAAAACTGAACTGATATCTGAAAGCTATAAACTAATACTGAATCGATGTGTCTTATATTTACATCTTTTATTTTCTTGTGGCCATCATAATATGATAAGTCCTCCTGGATTGGCGTATCTACACCCTGAAATAGTACCGAAGTACCTCTAAATTGGCATTACATGCCTCTGAATGATACTGATGTGTCTCTGAATTAGCATAACTATGCCTTTCTTGGTACCAAAGTACATTTGAATTGGAGCAAACAGTCCTTTGAATTGGAAACAGATGCCTCTGAATTGTCCCTGAACTAAATGAAAGAGGACTTATTATATAATGCCTGATACGAGTTGAAGAGAACACCAATTCACTAGAAACTATTATCCTAGAGTTTAATCCTTTTTTGTTTTCCAATTAAGGCTAGTATAGAAGGGTTGTTCCCACAGGACAACATTTTAAAGATTTGTTTCTTTTAAACTGGATTTATTTTTAAAATTATTTCTTTTTGGTATTTTTGAATTATTGACAGAAAATAAAGTATGATTTGAGGGGTTTGATTTGTCTAATGAATGAAAGTAAATTGCAAGAAAAATAAAATATTATACTAATCACATCTGCCGAGATTAACAAGTGTTTAAAATGATTAACTACGTCATTTAAATATGTGACTTATAAATTTAAAATCATCCATCTAAGTAATCATGTAAAAGCTTGATCCAATAATCACATGGATAAGGGGCTATTTTCATTGCCTCGAAAAGAAAACTACTCACTACCCATGGCGAGGATGGGAGAAACAAGGAAGGAAAGAAAGAGAGCCATATACCGCAATTCTGAATCTTAGTAGAGTCCAAGGTGGTGACGATTAAATAGCTTGCTTGCTTTTTCTCCTGCTCTAAGAAGAAAAAGTGAGAAGGAGAACCAAAGAAAAGGGAGATCCAAATGTAGAATAAAAGAACCAGCTATATTGTTCTTGAAAGTAAAATTATACTAGAAAGAAGATGACAAAATTTCTCTACTAATTGCCTACAAAATTTAGGACTTCTCTTTTTAGTGGATTCCCCCCTCCTTTTATAGGGGAAGGAGTGGTGGAAACCCTACATCAAAGATTCTCTAGAAGACTCATGACCGACAACTAAAAGCTTTCTGGATCTGGTTAATAGAGGAAACGGTTGATTGTTTTTAATTATGTTGATCGTTCACATTCTTTTTACTATAGATTCCCGCAACAACAATTTTGAGCATATTTTTGGGCCAGTCATAAATTCAGATGTGATCTAAAAATATGTTTTTCTATAGATAATTCAATTCCTTTCGAATGCATACTTGCCCATTAAATTCAGCCTTGGGATGTGAGAGTTATGACAATTTTGATGCGAGGTATATATTTAAATCTGGCACTATGGGAATTTGTGCATAACATCTTCCAATGAAAATTAGTCATTGAGCTATTTTCTGAAAAAAAAGCTGAATATAATTAAAACTCCAAATAAATAGAAAAGTCTAAACTAATACAATTAATTATAAAAGTAAGAAGATAAATAACAAAAAAATCCTAAAAAGATATCTAAAAGATGTAAATAAAAAGGATAAATACACATCTATCAATGTCTTATGTGAAGGTTTTAACTTAATTATCTTAAATATGAACTTGCTAAATTCTAAAATCAAAATTATCTTTTACCAAAACTAAGTACTGATAGATGAGCATGTATTTAATTCTGAACATAAATTTTGATATGAATCTGGTTTGAATATCTTAGACAATTTGTCTTAACTGATACATTAAAATTATTCTGTTAGAAATTAAAATCTTATTAAACCAGATTCTTACTCTGAATCTCTCCTCATAAATTTTGAATTAAATCTTAAATATGTATATGTATCTTGATTACTAAATAATTGAAATTGAATGTGAGACTTCTATTAGGTATGTGGATCTAGTTTATGACTACTCACAATAAGTAATCTAAATCTAAAATATGAAAACAAGATTCTTGTCTCTGAATATGTCTTAATCTGTATCTAATAAGTGACTTAATTTATTTCTGATATCATATATGTTACATCTGAGTCTAAAGGCTTGAGTAATAAATTGAACTGAATAAGTAATACTAAGTATCTAAAGGTATTTTAAATATCTAAAATCCATAATTGGGTATTCTCACAAAATTATATCATTTGAAAAATGTCTGACTAATAAAAACATTATTGGATATGAGATGCACATTAATAACTAAATGCTTGTAGTAACTCAATATCTAAATTACCTTGCATATGTGTGACACCCTGCCATCACATAGACAATGAGATGTCACGTGAAAATGTGCGGAACCATATATTATCAAAAACACGGGTTAATTAAAACCGATTACGGAAACATATGTACAGAACATTTGCAACCAGGCCCTGTAAGAAGATCAGGTCATATATATAGATATATTCAAAATCACCTGCCAGATATGTTCACAACTTAAAATCACCCACTGTCGCAACAGCGCATATTAGTTCATCACATGTTTATACATACAGAACAACCACGTACGTCTAGCAGCAGGGTATACAAAAATTACAGCAGCTAAACATCACGAAACGTCATCAAAACACTTCCAAGGACATGAGAGTATAGGGATGACTTCTTGGACTCTACTACAAAACTGCCAAAATAGTAGCATGTCCATCTCTTTCCTTCTACTACTCTTCTTGCTGCTCGGTCGCAACCTCACAACCACCACCACGTCTAGAGTGGTCACCTAAAAAGTGTGTAAACCAGCGGGGTGAGACACACAGTCCCAGTGAGAAACATAACTCCCCGCCACAACTATAAAACCTCAAAGGTTAAAGCAGATAACAATAAATAACTAAATAAGTGTATAACAAGAGCCGCATACTAAGCAAAGCTATTATTACCATCAAGCTTACCAAGATATTCGGGAGGCATATTACCAAGTATTTCTTTATGGAACATGATTGACAAGATAAGCTTTATAAGAACTTATCATAATATATAAGGATCATACACGTATCTGCAAGGTGTAACTAGATCAGCTATATAAGCAAGGCCTCAATCAATGTTATGTGTTTTGCTTTAAGCAGGATGTATTTATTCGGCTGGATTACATTTTATTATGCCCTGAGGAAGTGAGCCTTCCCTTCTCAAATCCAACCATTGGCTGCGAAGCCCAATACGGTGTCATACAAGGTCTAAGGAGATCCAGACTCCATGACCTCACCTTCTCGTGGTTAGTACACGAATCATCAAGCAAGACCGCAGTCTTATGCTTATAGGCCTCAGCCTCTGGGTTAGCTCCACAAGCTACCCATCTCTAGCTCACCTCATCATAGGTGCTAGTATATACATCTGAGCAATGAATGCATCATACTCATCATCACATATCATGAGCCATGGGTCTATTCACCATGCTCCATACATCCCGAGTCTGCAACCACAGTTGCACTCAACCCTCCTATTTTAGGCTAGAGGAAACCTCACATATTCAACAATATGCGCTCCAGGTAATCCTATAGGATAAACTTGTTTCACCATTAAACAATACTGAAGGTAATGGATCTATGTCCAGGGCAAACTACATGATATATTTATCTATCATTGATTAGTATATTTTAAGCCAATTGTTGAGGCAAAACAAGGTATAAACATAGCCTTATAAATTACATCATTATATCCATCAACATACTGTCTTGGGACCTCAATCCCTCATGATATCAACCATTGCCTCTCAAGGCATCACAATCATACATCAGCATCCTGGGAACGCATCCCTTATCTCATTATCAGAGGATAACACCTCAATTAGGCTCTCAGCCTTATATCAAGTCCTCAGACCTATCAACTTGTTATTTTATTAATAAGAATTATCATCACACTATTCTAGTCAGAGAACATATATCTCCTAGCTATTTCCAGGCTATGAATCCACATGAAATACCTGCATGATTAGTATATACATAACTGATGCCATCATGGATTAACAGAATGATCATGCTATCAAGTATAAAGAAGCATCCATGAGTATATAACACAAGCTTTATCATTCATAGTTTTATTATCAATCAGGGGCATGTGTTATGCCTTATACTTGTGACCATATGCATGTGTTATATCAACATGTGAAGCAACATCATAAGCTTCCAAGCTTCCTGGTTCACAACCTATCATTATATCTCATCATCATATTTGTAGGATGCAAGGTGATTACATCATGTCACTTGTGTTATCATTATTAAAAGAGAACCATCAACTATATACATTCCGGGTTATCAGAACCCTCACAAAAACTCCTACAACCCTCACTATAGGTATGGTGAGCAGCGCCAACCCTTACCAAAGGGTGTATCAGCTAGGGTTCCAAAACCTAAAGCAACTCACCATCAAACCAACCAAACACTGCACATCCTCTAACATGCACCAAGGTTCCACTAACAGTCATGGTGTTGGGCAGCCATCCACGAGGTCATAACGTGCAGCACAACCATGGCTATCGGCCACGAGTCTAACGTGTACCAAGCTAGGGTTAGGATTAGGTTCCACTATTGGCTAACCTTCAACACAAGCCATATCGGCCAAAGGGGTGTCGCCCAAGACACCCCTATCATGCAACCTTCTAGCATCATCTGAGGGTTAACCCTATCAGCCAGGGTAACCATGACGCCCAAGAAAGGAGTTGTGCATGGCCAACATCATAACTGTCAGCATCCTAGGGTTGGCATGTCGGGCATGAAACCATATCATCCAAGCTTATCAAGGATAACGGCCAAGGCCACATAAAGACAAGGGAGTGCATCAAGCACCCTCTCTACATGGTGTGTCGTCCAAGACTTAACCCTAAGGAGGATATCGGACAAATCTCATCAAGGGTGTATCGCCCACCCAACAACTCCACCAAGGGTATCGTCCAAGGGACCATGACGGGTACCAACTAAGCTTCAACTAGGGATATCAGCCAGGGATACAAGGATCACCTAAGAAAGCTTATCTACGAAGGATTACACCTCAAGGACATGTCGTGCATTAAGGGTAGACAACTCATGACGCCTAGAGCAACACTGACGCCCAAGCTTGGGTTGAGGCTTCATATCGACTAAGATGCCCATCCATGGGTTTAGCAACCATGTCGCCCAAACCCTAACTCTAGGGTGGATAAGGGATATAAGGCACCAAGGTAAACCTATCTCAACAAGGTGTATCGTGCAGGGCACTCATCAAAACATAACGCCCAAGCACACATGAGTATCGGCCAAAGGTACAACCCAAGACAAGAAGGTTATCGGGTAGCACTATCCCCAAAGTCATATCGTGCAAGACACATCCCAACATGGTCGTCTTCAACCTCAAGCACAAGGGCACCAAACCCTAGTTGATCAAGAAGGTCGGCTCACCTCTCAAAAACCAAGAGAGAAGAGTGTTGCACAACCTCTTTCACAAATTGGGCAACCACAAGGACCAACCTCAATATAGATCATCAAAAGCTCACCTCCCAAATCCATGGTGAGAGGAGGGTATTGCCCAAGCAACTAGAATATGAGCTCACCTCTCAACTTAAACAAGAGAGGGGTATTGCCCACATTACTAGAGCTCAAACTCACTTCTCTAGACCAAAGAGAGAAAGGAGTGTTGCTACCAAGGAAAACCTCAACTATGGTTCGGCCAACTAGGTGTAAAGGCATATAACCCATCAAAAACAACAACAACAACAACATCATGCTCATAAAATCCATAAGATCAATGACATGTTCTAGTGCAAGATACATAACATGCAATGGCCGATTGTCAACATATATGAAACATGCAACATAGGGAAATTAGTATAGCTAGTGTTAGAAGTTATGTAACCCTCCTTAAGCAAACTCGTCAAGCTCCAAATCTCCAAGCTTCAAGCTCACTACTTCGACCAACTCAAGAAAAGGAAATAGAAGCATAACCACCATGGCCAAAGAGTAGGCAATATGGAGAAGAAGATGCTAAGGAGAGAGGGAAAATGCTTACCAAAGAACAAGACCCACCTAGGGTTCAACCACCAAGCTAAGGGAAGAAGAAGAAGAAGAACTCCTTCAAGGGGATCGGCCACCAAGGTTGCAAGGGAGAGGTGTATCGTGCACCAAGGAAGAGAGGAGAAACAAAGAGCTAAAGGGTTCCTAAGGAAGAGAAAGGCAAGGCATATATAGGTGAGGGTCAAGGTTAAACCAACGCAAGGTGTCACCTTACCAAGGGACACTTGTCCACACGATCCACCACCTTGCAAAACACATGCACATGCCATGCCAAAACTCAACCAAGGATAAGCCACATGTCCAATCTAGGGTGACACAACTAAGGCAAGAAGGTCAACAAAGGTCAAAGGCCTACACACTACACCTCCATGGCCGACACACCCCCATGGGTGATACCCCATGGCCGATACAAAGCATCCTTGACCGATACATGGCTCAACCAAGCAAGGCAAAGCCCAAAAAAGGGAAAACAAGGCCCAAAAGAGCTCAACCAAGCCCAAGACAACCCAAGGCACGAACCCAAACCTTCCTCTCAACCCTAGAGGAAGAAAAGAGAGACAAAGACATCTCTCAAGGTGACAAACTTGCTCTTCAACCCTATCTCAGGTTATTTTGCAAGTAGCACCTCAACTCTCAACAAATAAAAAGCAAACCCTAATCACCACTAAAGGTGATTTGCAAGCAACCAAGCACCAGGTTTAGGCAAAACAAATAGGGTAAGCCCAAAATGAAGGTCAGGGTCCTTACAAGCCATAAACCTCTATAAAAGGATTTCATCCCCAAAATCCTAAGAGAAAAAAAAGGGATACTTCCTCCTCATCTCTTCCTCAAGGTCCCACGTGGCTTCCTCAGCACCATGATGATGCCACAAAACCTTCACAAGAGCCAGGTCCTTCCTTTTCAGCTTCTTTATTCTTCTATCAAGGATCGCCACTGGACCCTCCTCGTAGGTCATGTCTTCATCAAGCTCAACCTCAACTGGCTGTATCACTGTCCCTGTGTCTGGATGACTTTTCTTCAACATACTGACATGGAACACTAGATGCAACCTGCGCAACTCTGGCAGCAACTCTAACTTGTAAGCTACCTTGCCAACACGTGCTATTACCAGGTACGACCCCATATACCTGGGTTCCAGCTTGCCTTTCCGGCCAAACCTTAGCATGCCTTTCTAGGGTGAGACCTTGAGATACACTTTGTCTCCCACTTGGAACTCTAGAGGTCATCAATGATTGTCTGCATAAGACTTCTGTCTATCCTGTGTTGTTTTCAACTTTTGCTATACCACTCTAATCTTTTCTGTTGTCTACTGTACTAACTCAGGACCCAAAAGTAGATTTTCACCAAACTCATACCAGCATAAAGGGGATCTTCACTTCCTTCCATATAGAGCCTCATAAGGAGCCATGGCAATGCTCCACTGGTAAATATTGTTATAAGAAAACTCTATCAAACTGAGATGGATGTCCCAACTGCCTAGGAACATCAAAACATAAGCTCAGAGAAGATCCTCCAAAGTCTGAATAGTCCTTTCAGACTGTCCATCCGTCTGGGGGTGGAAAGCGGTACTAAACCTCAACTGCATCTCCAACACTTTGTGCAATTGTTCCCAGAAATGACTTGTGAACTGGGGACCTCTATCGGAAATTATTTTTGCTAGTACACCGTGCAAACACACTATCTCATCTACATACACCCGAGCAAGCTTCTCTACTATATATGTTGTTTTTACTGGTATGAAGTGAGCAGATTTTGTCAACCTGTCCACTATTACCCAAATGGAATCATGATTCCTAGCTGTCTTTGGTAGACCAACTACGAAATCCATGGTTATATGATCCCATTTTCATTGTGGTATCGGCATGGGTTGCAATGTACCTGTCGACTTCTGATGCTCAGTTTTAACTTGCTAACATACTACATACTTAGCCACAAACTCAGCTACATCCTTCTTCAAGCCAGACCACCAATACAGGTCCTTTAGATTATGATACATCTTGGTGACTCCTGGATGCATAGCATACATCAACGTGTGTGCTTCCTCGAGCACTAGCTTTCTTAGATTATCACCATTGGGAACCACCATCCTACCATGATAGCAAACTAATCCATCCTCAGACTCATGGAACCCATCACGCTTTTTGCTGCCAAGCTCTGACTTGATTAACTGCACTATACCATCTGCATGTTGTGTGTCTTTGATCTGTTGTCTCAATGTAGGTTTGACTTGCATCTATGTCAACAACCCTGCCAACAAGGAAACTTCCAACTGCACATTCATCTACCGTAATGAGACAAACATATCCCGTCTATGGCATACCAAGGAACTCAATTGTGCCTTCTTTGTGGAGAGAGAAGAAGACTTTCTGCTAAGCGCATCAGCTACCACATTTGCCTTACCAGGATGATACTCAATGGTGCAATCATAATCATTAAT
This sequence comes from Alisma plantago-aquatica, assembly GCA_963693085.1. Lineage (NCBI taxonomy): Eukaryota > Viridiplantae > Streptophyta > Magnoliopsida > Alismatales > Alismataceae > Alisma > Alisma plantago-aquatica. Next base: position 973,998,644 of record OY856411.1, read on the forward strand.
CAGTTCCATCCAACGACATTGTCGCATGTTCAACTCACTGTGTGAAAAGATATACTTCAAGTTCTTATGATTTGTAAAGATCTGACACACTTCCCCACAAAGATAGTGTCTCCAAATCTTTAGCGCATGGACCACCGCTTCCAACTCCAAATCATGTGTTAGATAGTTCTCCTCATGTTTCTGAAGTTGTCGCGAAGCAAAAGAAACCACATGATCTTCCTGCATCAGCACACAACCTAAGCCTTTCTTGGAAGCATCGTAGAAAACAACATAGTCCTTCCCAGGCTCTCGCAGCACTAGCACTGGAGCACTAGTCAGCTTCTCCTTCAAACTTTGGAAAGCTTACTGACAATGATCATCCCAAACAAAAGGTACATCCTTCCTGGTCAGCTTTGTCATTGACAACGCGATTGCACTGAAGTCCTTGATAAACCTCCGGTAGTATCCTACCAAACCCAGGAAACTACAAACTTCTATCGGCGTCTTTGGTTGCTCCCAATCTGCCACTGACTCCACCTTCTGTAGATATCACATGACCTAAGAATGTCACTTCCTTCAACCAAAACTCACATTTGCTGAACTTGGCATACAACTGATGTTGGCGAAGAAGAGTCAACGCTTGTCGAAGATGTCACTCATGCTCTTACCTATCCCGACTATAGATCAAAATGTCATCTGTAAAGACTACAACAAACTAATCTTGGAACGGACGGAACACTTGATTCATCAGGTCCATGAAAGCAACAGGTGCATTGGTTAGCCCAAATGCCATTGCCACAAACTCAAAGTGACCATACCTCATCCTAAACGTTGACTTTGGTATGTCATCTGCCTTAATCCTCAACTGATGATATCCAGACCGTAGATTGATCTTTTGAGAACACTGTAGCACCACGCAACTGATCGAATAGATCATCTATCCTTGGCAACAGGTACTTATTCTTAATTGTAACTTTGTTCAACTGCCGGTAATCTATACATATCTGCATCGACCCGTCCTTCTTCTTAACGAACAACACTGGAGAACCCCAAGGCGATGTGCTCGGTCGGATGAAACCTATCTCCAAAAACTCCTGTAACTGCTTTTTCAACTTTGCCATCTCTGCTGGAGCCATCCTATACGGTGTTTGTGCAACTGGTTGTGTTCCTGGTACTAGATTGATCTCAAAATCAATCTCTCGAGGTGGGGGAACACCGGGGAACTCATCAGGAAACACAACCACAAACTCTTGGACAATTGTTACTTCCTCAAGGCTAGGACCTTTTACCTTGGTATCCACAACGTGAGCTAAGAAAGCCTTACAACCTTGCCGCAACAACTTTTCTGCCACCATCGATGACACTAGACATGTCAGAAGAATCTTCCTATCTCCTTGGAAGATCCAATTCTCTCCATCTTCATCAAACACTGCATGCTTGGAACCATAGTCCGACACAACCTTATACTTCTCTAAGGTATCCATCCCAAGGATCACATCAAATCCATGCATATCAAGTGGTATAAGATCCACTTGTATAATGTGTCCTGAAAAAGATAAGACACAAGATGGACACTCTTCTTGAAGCATTGAGGAACCATCAAGAGGGGTTTCTAACAACAGGCTATCTTTCTTACAACTAATAGGTAAAGGACAACTATTAAGAAGACTATGTGCGATAAAAGAGTGTGTAGCACCTGGGTCAACTAAAATAGATATAAAGCAAGAAAAAGACAAATCAGAATGAAATAACTCCATCTGACCTGTCATCACTCGTGGGTTGACTATCACCTCCGGCTGACTCATAGCATAGAATCGATTTGTTGCTTGTTGTCCACATCCACTGCTTCCTTGAGAAGACGATCCCACTTGCGACGCTTGACTGCATCCTTGCCCTCTGCTAGCACTGGGCTGCTGTCTGTATGGTCCTTGTTGATTCTGTCTCAGATGTTGTGTTACCTCAACGTCTCTTCTTGGGAAATTTGACTTTAAATGCCCCATCTGTTCACAGTGATAACATGACATGCCTTCTGTCTGCGGTCTATATGGCTTTGTTACTGCCACAGAAGCTATACTATGTGCCATCGACGGAGAAGAAACATAACCTCTTCCCTTACTCGAGGACCATTGTGACGGTGCACTAGAACCTCTCATCATGGAAGGTGCTGAAAACCTTGACTTCTTGAAGCCACCATATCTTTGTCTCTGGAGCTGAGCAGGCCTTTTCCTGGTCATGGACTCCCTTTTCTCCTTAACAGATTGTTCAATCCTATGGACGGACTCCACAAATGTGGCAAACTGCTCCCGATTCTCTAAAGCAGCAGCAGGTGTCAACAGTTCAGCACTCAAACCTTTCTCAAACTGCCTGATCCGCTCATCATCTGTCGCTGCCATGTGAGGACAAAACCTCAACAAGTCCATGAACTTGGCTTCATACTCAGTGATGCTCATCGTTCCTTGGCGTAGACGCTCAAACTGGTTGATCTTCTCATCCAGATACATCTTCGGAAAGTATATGTTGATGAACTCTTGCCGGAAGATCTCCAAACTGATCTCCAGACCGGGTCGCTTCTCCTCCTCGATGGCCCACCAGTGGCCAGCACTGCCCTTCAGAAGGTAGACAGCATGCTTGACTTTGTCTGCTTTGGGGATGTCGAGGATCTGAAAGTCCTTCTCAAGACCTATCAGCCACAGATCTGCATCCACTAGATCAGCTGTCCCAGCATAATCCGAAGCTCCGACTCGGTGAAGCCGTTCAAAGGTCTTTCCAATACCTGATGTTTCACCATGGGGAGCCTGTGCTTTTGGCTGATGCACTGGCAACCTTCCCACCATGTGATTCATCGTAGCCATCAACTGCCCCATAAGCTGTTGGTAGGCAGGGTTTTCAAGAATGGCTGGGTCAAGTTGGGGGACCTCAGGTACCCGATCACCATGTTCATGTCCTCATGCTCCATCAACTGATGTAGCATCTCTGCTCTCGGCAGCATGTTCTTCATGGTTTCCAGACATCTTTAAGCTTTATCTTCCATTGAGAGAAGAAGGTTATTGTAAGAAAATTTGCAAAACTCACAAGAATAGATGCAAACCTAGTCCTAGATCCCTGTAGACTCAGTGAACCTTGCTCTGATACTAAACCAACTGTGACACCCCACCATCACATAGACAACGAGATGTCACGTGAAAACGTGCGGAACCATATATTTATGAAAATACAGGTTAATTAAAACAGATTGTGGAAACATACGTACAAAAAATTTTCAACCAGGCCTTGCAAGAAGATTAGGTCATATATATAGATATATTCAAGATCACCTGCCAAATATGTTCACAACTTAAAGTCACCCACTATCACAACAGCGCATATTACTTCATCACCTATTTATATATACAGAACAGCCACGTACGGCCAGTAGTAGGGTATACAAAAATTACAGCAGCTAAACATCGTGAAACGTCATCAAAACACTTTCAAGGACCTGAGAGTACAAGGATGACTTCTAGGAATCTACTACAAAACCACCAAAATAGCAGCATGCCCATCTCTTGCCTTCTACTACTCTTCTTGCTGCTCGGCCGCAACCTCACTCTAGAGCGGTCACCTAAAAAGGGTGTAAACCACTGGGGTGAGACACAGTCCCAGCGAGAAACATAACTCCCCTCCACAACTATAAAACCTCAAAGGTTAAAGCAGATAACAACAAATAACTGAATAAGTTTATAACAAGAGCAGCATATTGAGCAAAGCTATTATTACCATCAAGCCTACCAAGATATCCGGGAGGCATATTACCAAGTATTTCTTTATGGAACATGATTGACAAGATAAGCTTTATAAGAACTTATCACAAGATATAAGGATCATACACGTATCTGCAAGGTGTAACTAGATCATCTATATAAGCAAGGCCTCAATCAATGTTCCATGTTTTGCTCTAAGCAGGATGTATTTATTCGGCTGGATTATGTTTTATTATGCCCTGAGGAAGTGAGCCTTCCCTACTCAAATCCAACCATTGGCTGGGAAGCCCAATCCGGTTCCATACAAGGTCTAAGGAGATCCGGACTCCATGACCTCACCTTCTCGTGGTCAGTACACAAAACATCAAGCAAGACCGCAATCTTACGCTTATAGGCCTCAGCCTCTGGGTTAGCTCTGCAAGCTACCCATCTCTAGCTCACCTCATCATAGGTGCTAGTATATACATCCGAGCCATGAACGCATCATGCTCATCATCACATATCCTGAGCCATGGGTCTGTTCACCATGATGCATACATCCTGAGTTTGCAACCACAGTTGCACTCAACCCTCCTATTTTAGGCTAGGGGAAACCTCACATATTCAACAATATGCGCTCTAGGTAATCCTGTAGGATAAACCTATTTCACCATCACCAAATACTGACGGTAATGGATCTATGGCCAGGGCAAACTACATGATATGTTTATCTATCATTGATTAGTATATTTTAAGCCAATTGTTGAGGCAAAACAAGGTATAAATATAGCCTTATAGAATTACATCATTATTGCCATCAACATACTGTCTTGGGACCTCAATCCCTCATGATATCAACTATTGCCTCTCAAGGCATCACAATCAAGCATCAAAATCCTGTGAACGCATCCCTTATCTCATCATCAGAGGATAACACCTCAACTAGGCACTCAACCTTATATCATGTCCTGAGACCTATCAACTTGTTATTTTATTAACAAGAATTATCATCACATTGTGCTAGTCAGAGCACATATATCTCATAGCTCTTACGAGGATATGAATCCACATGAAATACCTGCATGGTTAGTATATACATAACTGAAGCTATCATGGATTAATATAATGATCATGCTATCAAGTATAAAGAAGCATCCATGAGTATATCACACAAGCTTTATCATTCATAGTATTATAATCAATCAGGGGCATGTGTTATGCCTTATACTTGTGACCATATGCATGTGTTATATCAACATGTGAAGCAACATCATAAGCTTCCAAGCATCCTGGTTCACAACCTATCATTATATCTCATCATCATATTTGCAGGATGCAAGGTGATTACATCATGTCACTTGTGTTATCATTATTAAAAGAGAACCATCAACTATATACATTCCGGGTTATCATAACCCTCACCAAAACTCCTACAATCCTCACTACAGGTATGGCGAGCAGCGCCAACCCTTACCAAAGGGTGTACCGGCTAGGGTTCCAAACCCTAAAGCAACTCACCACCAAACCAACCAAACATTGCACATCCTCTAACATGCACCAAGGTTCCACTAACACTCGTGGTGTGGGGGCAGCCATCCACGAGGTCATAACGTGTAGCACAACCATGGCTATCGGCCACGGGTCTAACGTGTACCAAGCTAGGGTTAGGATTAGGTTTCACTATCGACTAACCTTCAACACGAGCCATATCGGCCAAAGGGGTGTCGCCCAAGGCGCCCCTATCATGCAACCTTCTAGCATCATCTGAGGGTTAACCCTATCGGCCAGGGTAACCATGACGCCCAAGAAAGGTGTCGTGTATGGCCAACATCAAAATGGTCTTCATCCTAGGGTTGGCATGTCGATCATGAAACCATATCATCCAAGCTTATCAAGGATAATGGCCAAGGCCTCCTAAAGGCAAGGGAGTGCATCGAGCACCCTCTCTACATGGTGTGTCATCCAAGACTTAACCCTAAGGAGGATATCGGGAAACATCTCATCAAGGGTGTATCGCCCACCCAACAACTCCACCAAGGGTATCATCCAAGGGACCATGACGGGCACCAACTAAGCTTCAACTAGGCATATCGGCCAGGGATACAAGGATCACCCAAGTAAGCTTATCTACCAAGGATTACACCTCATGAACATATCATGCATTAAGGGCAGACAACTCATGTCGCCTAGAGCAACACTGATGCCCAAGCTTGGGTTGAGGCTTCATATCGACCAAGATGCCCATCCAGGGGTTTAGCAACCATGTCGTCCAAACCGTAACTCTAGGGTGGATAAGGGATATCGGGCACCAAGGTAAAACTATATCAATAAGGGGTATCGTGCAAGGCACTCATCAAAACATAACGCCCTAGCACACATGAGTATCGGCCAAAGGTACAACCCAAGACAAGAAGGTTATCAAGCAACACTATCCCCAAAGTCATATCGTGCAAGACACAACCCAATAAGGTCATCTTCAACCTCAAGCACAAGGGCACCAAACCCTAGTTGATCAAGAAGGTCGGCTCACCTCTCAAAAACCAAGAGAGATGGGTGTTGTACAACCTCTTTCACAAATCGGGAAACCACAAGGACCAACCTCAACATAGGTCATCAAAAGCTCACCTCTCAAATCCATGGTGAGAGGAGGGTATTGCCCAAGCAACTAGAATATGAGCTCACCTCTCAACTTAAATGAGAGAGGGGTATTGCCCACATTACTAGAGCTCAAACTCACTTCTCTAGACCAAAGAGAGAAAGGAGTGTTTCTACCAAGGAAAACCTCAACTATGGTTCGGCCAACTAGGTGTAAAGGCATATAACCCATCAACAACAACAACAACATCATGCTCATAAAATCCATAAGATCAACAACATGTTCTAGAGCAAGATACATAACATGCAATGGCTGATTGTCAACATATATGAAACATGCAACATAGGGAAAGTAGTATAGCTAGGGTTAGAAGTTATGTAACCCGCCTTAAGCAAACTCCTCAAGCTCCAAAGCTCCACGCTTCAAGATCACTACTTCGGCCACCTCAAGAAAAGGAACAAGAAGCATAACCACCATGGTCGAAGAGTAGGCAAGATGGAGAAGAAGATGCTAAGGATAGAGGGAAGATGCTTACCAAAGAACAAGACCCACCTAGGGTTCGGCCACCAAGCTAAGGGAAGAAGAAGAAGAACTCCTTCAAGGGGATCGGCCACCAAGGTTGCAAGGGAGAGGTGTATCATGCACCAAGTAAGAGAGGAGCAACAAAGAGCTAAAGGGTTCCTAAGGAAGAGAAAGGCAAGGCATATATAGGTGAGGGTCAAGGTTAAACCAAGGCAAGGTGTCACCTTACCAAGGGACACTTGTCCACATGATCCACCACCTTACAAAACACATGCACATGCCATGACACAACTCAACCAAGGATCATCCACATGTCCAAGCTAGGGTGACACAACCAAGGCAAGAAGGTCAACAAAGGTCAAAGGCCGACACACTACACCTCCATGGCCGACACACCCCCATGGGTGATACCCCATGGCCAATACAAAGCATCCTTGCCTGATACAGGGCTCAACCAAGCAAGGAAAGGCCCAAACAAGGGAAAACAAGGCCCAAAAGAGCTCAACCAAGCCCAAGACAACCCAAGGCACGAACCCAAACCTTCCTCTCAACCCTAGAGGAAGCAAAGAGAGAGAAAAACATCTCTCAAGGTGAAAAACTTGCTCTTCAACCCTACCTCAGGTTATTTTGCAAGTAGCACCTCAACTCTAAACAAAGAACAAGCAAACCCTAATCACCACAAAAGGTGATTAGCAAGCAACCAAGCACCAGGTTTCGGCAAAACAAACAGGGTAAGCCCAAAATGAAGGTCAGGGTCCTTACAATATGGGTAGGCTGAACCATAAGAATAATAAAATTCAATGGACCTGGCCCACTTACCTTATTTGAGGAGATCCTTAAAGTATTTAGATTCCTTAGTTCATAATGTATTTACCTATATATCATCAAATTTCTATAAGTCCATGTGTATATCATGTTTTTTTCTTTAAATTTCAAACTCCCATTATCCTAACCTTATAACCCAAAATTAGGATTCTTATCTAGGCGAAACATAATTTTAATCTAAAATTACCATAAAATATTGGTTTAGAAATTAAATCAAAACTCTTCTTATATATTACTATAATCTTTATACTCAAATAAGACATAATCGTCATATGCACTAATATGAGCATACACATCATATAATGAGAATAAATCTTGAACATAGCCACATATACTAATCTTATTCATTCAATTATGACATCGTAGGAAAGTAAAATTGCAAATCATCTTCCATACAAAATATGCATACATATCCCATATTGCCTCATAAATAATTATCAGCTATCATGTAATAGCTAGTTAGGTCCAAAATTAAAATACTAATACAATGATACATGAAAGTCCATCAAAACTTAAGGAACAATAAGAACTATGTATATGAGGGCCTAGGTAAACAATCTCAAATTATTTCATTATGAAACAAAGGGTGAAATACCCATAATACCCTTATTAGGGTTTACATCAAAATCATAGATGAAATTTTGAATCAAGACAATCAAGATTTAGAATCATGTATATCATATAAAAATATACTCACCGTAAAACATTCATTAATTTCCAAAGTCATTTACTATTTTTAGTTCCCAAAACATTCAAGTCACGTATAATTTAAAAATTAACTATTAATAATTATCAAACATTCAAAACACTATCTGGACATATTTTTATAAGACAATAGACATCATAATATTTTTGTGGATAACTTGTTTGATAAAATATGAATTTCCAATCCCAAGATATGAATTTTAGAAGTTTACCTTACCTTAGCCAATCTCGGCTGTCAAGATCTAATCTGATGGTCATCATCTCAGGTGTGTCTTAGTCCTAGGTCCGGCATTTCCTCCCTTCTATTTCATGTTTTTTCCTCTGTAAGTTCCCCAAAATAGAGTGTTGATGGCCCATCACCTCCGACAAGGTGGAGCTCACTCTTGAAGCCACAAAATAGCTAGGAAATCGTCTCCCCCTCTTCAACTCTACCTTCTCAGCAAAGGCGGCGCAAATACCAAAGATCAAATTGTGGAAATCCTACATCCCCATATCCTTCTCCATATGCACTGTTGTCACCCTTCATCTTTTCCATTTTCCTTCTCTCTTTCTTGGTTTCTAGTAAAACCCTAGTTATGGATTTGTTAGTTGCTCTTCTTCAAGTATTGGGTGCCTTTTTTACCTCATAGCCTAAGGATCTCAGGCGAGGTTTCCTGGTTCTAGGACTATGTTTTGGTCTTGTAAAAATAGGGGTGCCATGACACCAATTCTCTGGTCTGCACTGGGATGGAGTCTCGTCCGCTCGACCCCCTTTCTTATTTTTCTTTTCTTTTCTATTTTTGATAAAATTCTAGTTTACATGATTAATTATATAAGCCACATAGACACTCCTTTTAATCCCAAATTGTGTTATAACTTAAACATTATCATTTTCCTACTATGTGCAAAGAACTATACCCAAAACAATTATATAAGTACTCCAAACCTGCATTGGAAGTAAATATTGCATAATCTCTTATTTAATTACCTTGGGCACTAGATAACTCATAATTATTTAAAATTTCTACCATAACCTTATATTCCAGTTATCTATCTACTAAAAATATTATTAGTACTTATTATGAGTGCTAAGTACTATGTCCCCAAGTGTATTCAGAAACTCGCAATGGAGCGGGAGTCCTGGCGTCCTGAGCGACGCGGCTAGGGCTTCTTCGCGTGTGGCGGCTGGCTTGGGGGAAGGGGTTGTGGCATCCGGTGGGCGCCGCATCACTCCCCCCAGGCCTCTCCTCAACCGGAGGCGCATAGGATTAGGCTACAGGAGTTAGGCATTGTCAAATCGTGTCTCTCAGTGGATCCCCTTGATTCTAGAGTTGGGGCTTTAGGTCCTTCCGGCCCTGTTTTTCTGTAGCGTTGGTGAGAGGCTAATCGGTTGTTGGTAGGTGATTGGGGGCCAAGCGGTGTTTTGGTTTTCCCCAAGCGTGAGCGGTTTGTCTATCCTCTTCCTGCTACCAAGTTCTACGGCGCCGGGCTCCTCCTCCCTATATTCTTTTCCTTTTCGTGCTTTAGTTTAGTTGTTTGTTGTTGGTCAATGACTGTACTCAGCATGGTTTCTCGCCGTCTAATCGGGGTTTGTTACTCGTAATTTCATCGACATTTTGTGTCTCTCCTTTGTGAGAGTGTCGGTGCTTCTAGTCTCAGCTAGAGCTTGGATTTTGATTCAGATTAGATATTTTGCTTTTCTGTATGTCTCTGCGTGTAGAGGTGAACTCCCGTCGGATCACATGTCTTAGACTGCCCTTTGTCTATAGATCTATATTCGTGTTGAAGGAATCTCTTAAGGAAAGCTGGTTATATCAGCATCGAAGAAAAGAGATCAATGCAGAAATGTCTTATTCGCTTTCCAATATGAGTTTTTGTAAGATTATGGGTGTGTCCATGATCATTGTATGTTGTGATGGTTGTTCTCCCTCTTTATGTAGATGTCGTATGGCTAAGTGATGTATTTAATCTATTTTTCTCTAAAAAAAGTACTATGTCCCCAATTTTGTACTTCAAGGTCCCATTTGTGAATCTTAAGTTGGCCTAATTAGGATTGAATAGCATTGTAGGTCCAATGGCCCATTCTTGGTCTACCAAAGAATCTATAGGCTTAATCATATTCTCGAGTACAAAATTCAAAGTATGAACTGACATAATTCCTAAATTGAAGCTTCCTCATGATACATTTGATCAATGTTACATTTGTTTATAATATTAATAACATAACTAGGTCTAGGGATTAAACCATTAACTAGAGTCTTCACTTTTTATTCAATATTCTACTTTAGTGGTCACCTCATACCATCAAAGTAAATATCAAGTTCCCAAACTTCAAGATATTACCAAAATAGTCGCAATTTCACAAAAGACGCCCTCTAAATTCCTTTTTCCATTAATTCCAAATGTCATAAAAATTGGATGGAACCTTAACGTAATCATAAATCTACCAAATATTGTATTCATCAATAACTTAATCATGTACTTAATGGGTTCCAAAAATTAGGGTGTGACAATACTACCCACCTTTTTGGGAATTTTGTCCTTGAAATTCAATTAAAGCATAGGCGGCTACCCACCTTAGGACCATGCATAGACTAACTCTTGGCAATTGTCATAAAGTCTCATGGGTATTCTAAGAGTATGACTTTTTCGTGGATAACTAACTATGTCTAACAACCTTATCAGACTAGCATGCACAACCACGTGAAAATCTATAGAAAAAATCCCAGCATAAATGGGTACTCTTTCTTTTCTTTTAATTCTGTTTTACTTATCTATCTCTAGAGACATGTACTTTGGTACATGTGTCTCATAACATGCGCTAAGACATGGGTCTAATTTCATAATATGGTGTCATCTTATTGAATCTGACTTTATATGAATCTTAATACATCTATACTTCTTGGTCTTACCATGATCTTAAATCCTAGAACCTATAAAATGATCTTTATGAAATATTTCTTGCAAACTTAATCATAGATAATGCATTCTACTCTTATTATCTTATCATATACTAAATTCTTAGATCTTAATAATCTAAGAAATCTTGATAACATATCTCTACTTAAGATCTTAGGAACACGTAAGGACATAACTATGAATGCATGAAAGTCTTACTTATGTTAATATTATTCTAAATGACTTTCTTCATCTTATCATGGTGCTCTAGGTCGGGCAAACACAAAGTACTACGAGTCATAACTCTCTCATGAAATTGTCCTTATTCTCACTAAAACTAAATCAAACCTTAGTCAATAAACCTCTCTAGGCTCTTTTCTTGTGAGAAATTCATCTAAAATCCAACATTTAGTCATCCTCGATCATTGATCCATACTATCACATATCTTGTATCACCATATCCTTAAAGAATCCTCATGTATGACCTTAAAGACTCTAGTCACATGTAACAATCATCATATCTTAGCTTAAATTCTGTTCACAACATCAAGTCTATTATCCTCAAGTCTTTTCTTTAGTAACCATTATGTTTAGACTTGTAATTGATATCCCTTCTTGGAAAGAAGGTTCTAAATACATTAAGAGTTCTCTAATTCTCCTCAAGTACAAAAGGAAAACACATCATCTCCCTTCAATCAATATCCACTTTAAAGAAAAGTCACTCATCTATTTCACAATATTGACACATAGTACATATTCTAGGGTTCTAATAGATATGCAATTAAGTTTAGGTGATCATCTACCTCAAACTTTTTGTGCGAACTTTTCTTTTTTTCACCTCTTGATTCATGCCGGTCGGTCATACATCTGAAAGTGTCATGTCTTATCATATTCATCACATCTGATAGTACACATGTCCCATACCATATGCACTAGAAAGAATGAGACAAGCATAATAAGTTATCCCCTCTAAAAAAGCCCAGAAGCTTGTGTCCCATACCACAAACATGTGGGAAAAAGAGAGGGTAGGATATACATAAATCTAAAGTTAACATAAAAAATCTAAGGTATCTAGACACTAACCCTAATACATACCTTAACTTCAATTGTTTGACTAAACTTCTAACTCAGATTCTACCATCTTTCACTCTTGTCTTCTATAACTGAGACTACTAAATGTCTTTCTAAAATCTACCTCTAGTTTCACTTGGCTTCTACTGAGCAATCTGAACTAAGAATATGAGAATTTGCCTGATGGCCACCGGCATTATTGCTCTGATACCATATTGTAACACCCTAATTTTTTTTATATAACATGGGCGAAAGCTATTTGTTTTAATTTGGGAGTGTTACTAACATGATATACATTACAATAATAACAGATAAGAACCAATACAAACTAGTGTAAAAATGGATTCTCATAAATTCTAAAAAAGGGAATTCTATTACAAAAGAATCTTTATACCGTGATACTATCTTACATGAATCTCATGTCAAATTTGGGACTGTGTAGATGGCGACCCACCAAGCAAAATCTCCTAAAATTATATTTGCATCCTCTTATCTTAGGTATCTCCTGAAATTTTGTACCTGTGGACATCTCGTCTCCAGCCATGAACAAAGGGGAAACCTAGGTTAGAGTAAGTGACATTGAATTTCTAATAAGATAAATATGAATATTTCATAATTGAAAACTAAATTGATATCTAAAAGTTGTAAACTGATACTAAATTGATATGTCTTTCATTTACATCTTTCATCTTCTTGTGGCCAGCATTATACAATAAGTCCTGAATTGGCGTATCTACACCCTGAATTGGTATCAAAGTACCTCAGAATTGGCACTACATGCCTTTGAATGACACCAGTTTGTCTCTGAATTGGAGTAACTACACCCTGCTTGGTACTAAAGTACCTCTGAATTGGAGTAAACATGCATCTAAATTGGCAACATATTCCTATAAATTGTTCCAGGACTAATTGAATGAGGACTTATCATATAAGGACTTATGTGAAGGTTTCAACTTAATTATCTTAAATATAAACTTATTGAATTCTAAAATTGAACTTATCTTTTACTGAAACTAAGTACTAATAGCCGAGAATGTACTGAATTCTAAGCATAATTTTTAATATGGATCTAGTCTGAATATCTTAGAGAATTTGTCTTACTTAACTGATACATTAAAATTATTCTATTAGAAACTGAAATCTTCTTAAACTAGATTCTTACTCTGAATCTCTACTCTTAAATTCTGAATTAAATTTAAAATAAAAAAATGTATCTTGATTACTAGATAATTGAAATTGACTTTGAGACTCTTATTAGGTATGTGGATCTAGTTTATAACTACACACAATGAGTAATCTAAATCTAGAATATAAAAACTAGATTCTTATTCTCTGAATAAGTCTTAATCTAAAGCTCTTGTTTAACATATGACTTAATTTAATTCCGATACTAGATATATTACATTTGAGTCTAAAGGCTTGAGAAATAAACTGAAGTGAATAAATAATACCAAGTATCTGAAGGTAGTTTATATATCTAAAATCCATAATCGGGTATACTCACAAAATTACTTCATCTGAGCAATGTCTGACTAATAAAAACATTATTGGATATGAGATGAACATTAATAAATAAATGTCTGAAGTAATTCAATGTCTAAGTTACTTTGCATACGCGTAGGTTGAATCATAAGAATAATAAAATTCAATGGACATGGCCCACTTACCTTGTTTGAGGAGATCCTCAATGTATTTGGATTCCTTGGTTCATAATGTATTTACCTGGACATCATCAAATTTCTATAAGTCCATGGTATATCCTATTTTTATCTTTAAATTTCAAACTCCCATTACCCTAGCCTTGTAACTGAAAATTATGATTCTTATCTAGACTAAACATAATTTTACTCTAAAATCACCATAAAATCTTTGTTTAAAAATTAAAATAAAACTGTTCTTATGTAATTACTATAATCATTATACTCAAATAAGACATAATCATTATATGCACTAATATGAGCATACACATCATATAATGAGAATAAATCTCGAACATAGCCAGATATACTAATCTTATTCATTCAATTATGACATCATAGGAACATACAATTGCAAATCATCTTCCATACAAAATATGCATACATATCCCATATTGCCTCATAAATAATTATCAACTATCTTGTCTAATAGCTAGTTAAGCCCAAAATTAAAATACTAATACAATGATACATGAAACTCCATTAAAACTTAAGGAACAATAATAACTATGGATATTACGGTCTAGGTAAAAAATCTCAAATTATTTCATTAGGAAGCAAATGGTGAAATACCTATCATGCCCTTATTAGGTTTGCATCAAAATCATAGATGAAATTTTGAATCAGGAAGATCAAGATTTGGAATGCCGTATATCATATCAAAATATACTTATCATAATATATTCATTACTTTCCCAAGTCTTTCACTATTTTTAGTTCCCAAAACATTGGAATCACATATAGTTAAAAAAAAATATTAATACTTATCAAACTTTCAAAACACGATCTGGACATATTTTTATAAGACAATAGATATTATCAGCTTTCTGTAGGTACTTTATTTGATAAAATCTGAGTTTTCAATCCCAAGATATGGATTTTAGAAGTTTACCTTACCTTGGCCAATCTTGACCGTTAAGATCTAATCTGATGGCCATCATCTCAGGAACATATCAGGCCAAGGGCCGACACTTCATCCCTTTTGTTTCATGTTTTCACCTCCGTAAGCTCCCCAAAATAGAGTTACGATGGTACATCACCTCCGGCAAGGTGGAGCTCACTCCTCAGGACATGAAAAAGCCAGGAAATTTTTGCCCCCTCTTCAGCTCTGCCTTCTCAGCAAGGGCAGTGCAACTACCAAAGATCAAATTGAGGAAATCCTACATCCCCATCTCCTTCTCCATATGTGCCGCCTCCACCCTTCATCTTTTCCATTTTCATTCTCTCTTTCTTTGTTTCAAATAAAACCCTGGATATGGAGTCGTTAGTTGCTCTTCTTTAAGAATCAGGTGATTTTATAGCCTCCTAGCCTAAGGACCTCGGACAAGGTTCCCTTTTTCTAGGACTCTGTTCTGGTCTTGTAAAAATAGGGGCGATACGGCGTTGGTTCTCTGGTCTGCACTGGACTGGAGTATTGGCCGCTCGACCCCCTTTTTATTTTTGTTTTATGTTCAATTTTTGATAAAAGTCCAGTTTACATGATTAATTATATAAGCCACATAGAGACTCCTTTCAATAAATTTTTTTGGTATTACTTAAACATTATTATTTTCCTACTTTGGGCAAAGAACTATACCAAAAAAAATTATATAAGTACTTCAAACTTGTCTTGGAAGTAAATATTGCACAATTTCTTATTTAATTACCTTGGCCACTAGTTAACTCATAATTATCTGAACTTTCTCCCATAACCTTAAATTCCATTATCTATCTACTTAAAATATTATTAGTACTTATTATGAGTGCTAAGTATTATATCCCCAGTTTTGTACTTCAAGGACTCACTTGTGAATCTTAAGTTGGCCTAATTAAGCTTGAATAGCATTCTAGTGCCAATGGTGCAGTCTTTGTCTACCAAAGGGTCAATAGGATCAATCATATTCTCGAGTACAAAATGCAAAATATGAACTGACATAACTTATAAGGCCCCTAAACTTTCTTAATGAGTTGAATGAGATTAATTATGATAATTGAATTTTTATAACCCTAATATAACCTTTTTATATGCTTTGAAATCATAAGACAAGCTTAAGTTTCAAATTTGGTCCAATTTGGTCACTGTTTGAGCAAGTTTTGCAATTTTATGCACATTTTGGACTTTTCAGTAATTTACCCAATTGAGAGGTTTTATTTGCAATTTCTCACTTTCCTTGTGTTCCATGGATATTCTCTCATCATTATTGAGCTTTTTGAGCCATGGGGCACCTATTTAAACCTTGGTTTGAAGGTGTTTTCTCCAAGGGTATTTTAGCGTTTACCCCTTCACGGATGAGCTACCTTTAGTAGCTATCAACTAATGAATTATGTGATTGACTGGGAAATTAGAAAAAGGAAAGTTAATCAGGTCTATAAGGAAGGTGGGGGAGCTTCTTGTGTGTGTTCTTGTATATTCTTCATAGTTTAAGGCCATAGAAAAATGGGGAAGCTACTTTTACACCTCATGCTTGCTTCCATCCTTATCCATGGGCTATGTTTACCTCTTCCTTGCCCAAGTTTGAAACTATGCTTGATTTCTCTTTCCTTTAACCTGTATCAACGAATCCCATCTGTTTTTCTGTGGAACCAAGTACTCTAAGGTAGAATACAACCTCTTTTTGGAGAAGAAGGTCTCCTAGAGCTCCATTTAGCCCTACCTAGGGTTTCCAAGGTCATCTTCTAGGGATTTCGACCAAGGCAAGTTATTTTCTTCTTTCCTTCTCTGTTTCTCTTGCTCTTCTCCTTCCTTATACCTTCCTACAGGTTGTAACATTGTTGTTCCATGATAGAATTTTCTCTAAAGCTCTAAAACCCTACCTTTCTTGCTCCTTATGGTTAGGGTTTGCTCATTTGATAAAGAAAGGTGCTAGATGGACGAATTCATAGCTTATTCTTGGATTTTCTACCCTACATGCTCAAGATTTCTTCTTTTTGGGGTTTCATCTTCTCATTAGAGTAAATTTTTAAAACTTGCTCCACGTTTATTGCTTACCATAAGCTAACTAACTCATGTTCTTGCTTGAAAATGATGATTTATGCACTAAAAAGCTATGCTTGACTTAGATTTCGATTTTTATAATGTTCCCTATTCTGATTTCAGTTCTAGATGAACCTATGATCATGTGTACGTTATTCCTAAAATATATATGACTTGGGTCAGGTTGTTTTGACAACCTATGGTTCTAAGCACCTATCAAACAATGGTCAATTTTAGGGTTTAAAGCTGATTTCTTCTATAAACCATGACCCGACGATGGTACCATTGCAACAACCCTATGGTGTTGTCTTCATAACAAATGATGGTCGTGATAAAGGGTGTCAAATTATCGTGACAACCTATGGTCACCCCCTTAGGTCAGGTTTTGTACCAATTAGAAGTTTAATGATCAATCATTAAGTTCCCTACTAATGATATCAATCAATGACGACATTAGCTTAATATTTGATGTTGATTAATGAATATAGTGTTGATCAAACAACCTATGGTGATTTAATGGACACTAATGATGGTGGATCAGGTCTCTACAACCTATGGTAAGTTAAGCATTGTAGTTGTAGAATCAATTAATCCTTAGACCAATGGTTTCTTGGGTCACTTGATGCAATGGTCAGACGTATATTGTAATTGATGGTTTTAACATATGAACTTGACCCAATGGTCAAGATCTACTATTTATTCCTCCAATAAATTGGAATTATATCTAATGTAATATTCTAGTCCTAATAATGTGATTTAGATGGTTTCCTTTATATGATCAACTTAAGGATCTTACGTGTTGACAATGGATGGCTTGTTTTAAATGAACAGTCAATTGTGGGTTTTATCCTACTCTCAATGGAACTTTTTGTGTTGTTAATCAAGGGATGCCTAGGGCTAAATGGTTAATTTTATAGATCACAACTCAATAACATCATATATGATTCATTCAAGGTGTTTACTTATGTAAACAACCAATGGTCTTAGCTTTTAAACATCCAATGGTTCTGGGTGACATTGTGGTATGGCGATATGGGTTGAATGATGATGGAATAAATGGACGGTTACCCTTATTAAGGTAGTCTTACCTATTAACTCATATGAATAGAAGGGATGATAACCATATTGTGTTGATATGTAACCTGAATGAGGTATAGCTTATTATGCCTAGCTTTAATATAACTAAATGATGGTAATTGTGTATGAATAGTCCTTGAATGACTAATACAATCATGGAGTACTCTGTTTCTGTTGTTGAAACCCTACTATGCTATAACACAATGGTTACACCTTGATTTATGTGTGGGTTCATACTTTAGAATAGTATGGAATGTGATGGTGATGCTTCACGTTATGCATTCATGATCCAATGTGGATGTCGTGAGTTAGGGTTTGGGTATAAGTGTTTATTAATAACATCGATATAATTTATCATGTCAAACCTAACTCTAATGCAAATAGATAAATATGAGTATTCATGTTTAACATTCTTATATGATGGAATGATGGTAGAATAACCTCCTTAACATGATCATAACCTTAATGTGTTCATTGGTGGTTATCATAGACACATGGTTGATACTTTCTTATGCTAAACATGTGCATTATGAATATGATGAGTGTTAATCATATCTAGATTCCTTGCATGTTGATTTAATAAAGTAATTTTCTTAATGTTAATATAACCCTGCTATGATTGTTTATGAATATCTCCTAGCTCATTAATTCAATATTGTGTTGATCTGGTGTATTATATGTAAGTGATGTTGTTGACCTTGTTATAAGGCATGGAAAGATAATGATGATCTTGCAGGGAATAGTATGATGGTCTTAATGACCTTTGGGCATGGTTGATCCCTGAATGAGGTGTAATCCTCGTGTTGATAAGGGTTGATACCCTGTGATATTGTGAAAAGGATTTGTATCTTGTGATAGTATGATGACTAGTGTTGCCTCATGAATGGCAAGTAAATAGTACCATGTGATGATGAGATGAGAAATTATGTTTCACACGTTTTATATCTTTTAAAGTTGTGATATTTATATGCTCGTTAGAAGTGAATTAGTGTTTGTATGTCTACTTGTTTGATGCAGCCTTAATTCACCCAATTGGCATAACTAATCAAGTGCAACTCTAATCATGTAGTGCCCTGTGCCATAGATCCATTTGAGTGTCAGAACTTTCCAGATGGTGAAATGAGTATTCCAAAGGGAAACTCAGAGCGCATACTGATGAGTATGTGGGGTGTTTGTAATCCTGAATAAAAGTGTTTAGGTAGGATGACTGCGGTCATACCTAGCCCTTAGTTTTAGAATGACGATGGTCGTGTCTCAGTGATTATATATGTGATGAGACTGGAGGACAACTGCGGTTTGTACCTCAGATGGTAGGGTATGCATACCAACCTCCTTTCACTAGTGTCGTGACCTGTACCAAGGACGGACTAGGTTGTTAGTAGTTGGACCTTATGTGTCACTGTGGCGGACCCGTACTGACTAGGGGTGGAGAAGATCTTAGGAGTCTGGCTCTTCCTAGATCTTGTATGCACTGATTTTGACTTAGCAATGGTTAGTTGGATTTTGATTGGTATCCTCAATTTCCTCAGGATGTAATAAAAGTTTTAATACAGTCGTGTAGCATATTTGTTTATGGTTATACACGGCATTTCACATTGGATGATAACCCTTGTTTGTTATCTTTACATAAAGATGATGCTTAGTGCAATTAAGAGATAGTAGATATACTTATGTTGTGGATATGCTTAAGATTGTAGATGAATACATACAATAGCCATGCTTAATTTGATAACTATATTGCTACTACTGATTATAATCATGATGTTAGATATCTCATGTTGTTTGTTATGTTTATCATGCTAGCCATGCCTTTGTTGCTAGAGATGCATATATAGCTAATCATGCTTATGCAGATAGTTGTGCTTATGTTGTTATCTCTTCTTATAATGTTGATATGTTCAACCAATTAGACATGCTCATGTTGTTAGCTATGCTATGTTAGTAGACTTGCTCATTATGTTGGATATGCATATGCTACTAAATTGCTTATATTGTCAACAAGATAAAGGATGATATTCTGGCTAATGATGATAGTTATTATCTGCTCCTTTATGTATTTTGTTAATCATTAGTACTGTTGATCTTATTTGTTATATCTAATTAACCTACTTAACTTTTTAATTACTTAAAAATGTTATAATTAATAAATGTTGTTGGAGGTTATATCTCTTGTTGGGACATGGGTCTCACCCTTGTGGTTCGCCACATTTTTTTAGGTAATCGACAGTGATGGCAATAGAATCGTGGAAGTAAAGAGGAGCTATAGTAATTAATCTTTGAGAAAGTTAATTAGATGTCTAGTGTGTCCTAGAGTCGTCCCTGTATTCTCAGGTCCAGGCAGGAAAAGTTTGTATATGGTGTTTCAAACGAATCAGACTTTTGTTAGCATATTAATGCTTGTTTGTGTGGCATATATGAATATTGTTCTCCGGTGTATATATGTTGTAGATAAGGCAATAGAAAAATTTACATCAAATTCTTGGCATAGTATGGATATAAGAAATATGTTGGGCTCTTATGCAAATGTTTCTGAGTGGGTGCTGACGTTGAAATCAGTTTTAATTAACCCATATTTTTGGGTATGTGGTTAATTGGTGATTGATAGTGTTTTATGTTTTGAGTAATCTCGTTTAGTGTAACAGGTTATAACAAGTTGGTATCAGAGCTTTAGGTTCACTGAGTCTACAGGGACATTAGGACTTAGGACTAGGATGATGTCAAAATTTATTTGGAATATGACATAAAAATATGGTGTATACTGCCTAATCTCAGTATTTGGGTGCCCTGGCCAGGTATTCAATTATTGAAGAAAGGTAAGTCTGGAACTCTATCTTTTTTATTACTTTGATCAAGTAGTCATTTTGAGACAATCTAAAGAGCATAACGAATAAGAAATCATGATGTGAATATCTCAATCCTACCTTAAAGAAGATGAGAATTGCATCATTATCTATCAAAACTTGAATGTTTGGTAAATATAAGAGAAAGATACAATACCATGAAATCTAAATATGAATACAAATAAGGAAAAGAGGAGTTCTTGAATATGTGATTCAAGAAGATAATAAAGTAAAAGACAAACAATTCTATGCTTATAAAGTGAATCAAGGTATGAAATCCACATAAGATAGAGAGAACTCCTATAACAAGTACAAAATGAGAAGATGAATGGGAACAATGACAAAGAAATAAGGTAGAACCTGAGTTGATCTCAGACCAACCTATGTGTGTAAGAAAGTGTTAATAAAAATTCAGTATGGCATGTGAAAGAAATTAAGGGAGATGATCCTGATTTAATGAAGAAAATGTGGGATATGATGATTTACCTATCGATAAGTGGTTGAAAAACCTAATAAAATAAGAGAACATACCAAGTGTGATAAATAGTCATCCATGAAGGAGTAATGAGATATGTTAATCATGATGATTCCTATGTTAATGGCAAGGAACCTAAAATGAAAAAGGTAAAATGATACATAAGAAATTGTAACCTGTATAATGAAAATAGAATTGGTTACCCTTTTGCTAGCGACCCTTGAAAAAAAATACTACAATGGTATGGGAAGTGTGTTTCACTTTGTATCTTTTCTTTCTAGGGCACAACTTTCAAGTGGATCATTTCCACTTGGTATGTGTGGATTTGTTGTAAACCTGAGGGTGGATAGCTTATTATAGCATACGGTTGTTTGGACTATGGTTCTAAGTTCATAAAGTTTGTGATGATTTTTCTTTTGAGCCTTCCAATAATTAGGAAGACTCCTCTTATATTTCTTGATATTTTTTATGTTGTAAAAAGTAGATGATATAATGATGTGAGTTGCTTATAGCACATGAGGTGGATATCGAGGTAATGAATCCTAGTATCCAAGATGTATTAATAATATGAGAAATATGTGAAGGTTGGAGATGTTTATTAAATGAACATTCCAAGTATTCCTCTTCTGCAGAGAGAGAGGGAGAGAGAGTTGATGATGACCCTCTAAATGTTGCTTATAAGGAAAAACAAAAGTGATTCTATAATGTTGTGCATGGTTCAGTGATAGTTGGGCAAGACCACTATCAAGGATAGATGGTTTGTTGGTTAATAGATATGTGATACTGTGTTCCTTTAAAGATAAACCTATGATCAAATATCAATGCATAATAGTTAGATTGGATGACATAATTTACATGACCATGATGAGTTTAGAGTTATGTCCTTTAGACTAACCAATGTACCAAAAGAATTTATGAATAGGAGGAACAAAGTGTTCACGTAATGTCTTACAAGTTGTAGAAAGCTTTGAATGATGACATGTCAAAGTATTTCAAATATGGTCAAAAATATGATCAATATTTCTTCAAAAACCTTAGGGTTTCCGATGTAGCAATAGCTATGAGACAAGTTGAATAAGAGTGAGATGGGGTTGATTAAATTTCTTTATGGGATCATGATATGTCTTCTAAGTAGGTTGTGTAAATCCTAGTAAGGTGAAGATAGTGTTGTTGTTTTACCCCTAACAAGGTTGACTAGGAATGATTTTTCCTTGTATGGAATGATAGCTACCAACGTCATCATTTCTTTTGATGCTGAAAAAGAACTAACAAGTGTTCCAGTGTTAGTGTATCTAAAAAAAAGGATGGATACATTGCCTTTTTTTATATGCTTCAAGGAATGGTATGGGACACATGCCATGACTGGTAAAAAGCTAGCAAGTATTACTTTTGAGTAATGTTTTGATACAATAGATATAATTTTAGGATGATATCTAGAATTTAAAGTTGAACATTACTACTAGAGTTGTACATATGACACAACACGTTTCTACATTCCATATTGAGAATGTCTTATTCGGTGGGGGTTTTTGTGCTGACCCAAGATGAGATATGTATGAATCATGTGACATCACCTTGATATGAAAGTAACCATGTGAAGGTAATAGTATGAGGTGTAAAGAAAGTACCCATCTTTTTTTACCTTGAATTTTGGGGGCAAAATTCCTGTTAGGAGTTTATAGTTGTAAGGCCCCTAAACTTGCTTAATGATTTGAATGATCGTAATTATCATAATTGAATTTTTATAACCCTAATATAACCTTTTGATATGCTTTGAAATCATAATACAAGCTTAACTTTCAAATTTGGTCCAATTTGGACATTGTTTAAGCAAGTTATGCAATTTTATGCACATTTTGGACTTTTCTGTAATTTACCCAATTGAGAGGTTATCTTTGCAATTTCTCACTTTCATTGTGTTCCTTGGATATTCTCTCATCATTCTTGAGCTTTTTGAGCCATGGAGCACCTATTTAAACCTTAGTTTGAAGGTGTTTTCTCCAAGGGTATTTTAGGGTTTACCCCTTCACGGATGAGCTACCTTTAGTAGCTATCAACTAATGAATTATGAGATTGGCTGGGAAATTTGACAAAGGAAAGCTAATCAGGTCTATAACGACAGTGGGGGAGCTGCTTGTGTGTGTGCTTGTATATTCTTAATAGTTTAAGGCCATAGAAACATGGGGAAGCTACTTTTACACCTCATGCATGCTTCCATCCTTATCCATGGGCTATATTTACCTCTTCCTTGCCCAAGTTCGAAACTATTCTTGCTTTCTCTTTCCTTTAACCTGGAGCAACGAATCCTATCTATTTTCTGCAGAACCAAATGCTCTAAGGTAGAAGACAACCTCTTTTTGGAGAAGAAGGTCTCCTAGAGCTCCATTTAGCCCTACCTAGGGTTTCCAAGGTCATCTTCTAGGGATTTCGACCAAGGCAAGTTATTTTCTTCTTTCCTTCACTATTTATCTTGCTCTTATCCTTCCTTATATCTTCCTCCAGGTCGGAACCTTGTTGTTCCATGGTAGAATTTGCTCTAAAGCTCTAAAAGCCTACCTTTCTTGCTCCTTATACTTAGGGTTTGCTCATTTGATGAAGAAAGGTGCTAGATGGATGAATTCATAGCTTATTCTTGTATTTTCTACACTACCTGCTCGATATTTCTTATGTGTGGGGTTTCATATTCTCATTATAGGAAAGTTTTATAACTTTCTCCATGTTTATTGCTTACCATAAGCGTACTAGCTCATGCACTAAAAAGCTATGCTTGACTTGGATTTCGATTTTTATAATGTTATCTGTTCTGATTTCAGTTCTAGATGAACCTATGATCATGTGTATATTATTCCTAAGGTATAATATGACTTGGATCATGTTGTTTTGATAACCTATGGTGCTAAGCACCTATCAAATAATGGTCAATTTTAGGGTTTAAAGTTGATTTCTTCTATAAACCATGACTCGATGATGGTACCATTGCAACAGCCCTATGGTGTTGTCTTCATAACAACTGATGGTCGTGATCAAGGGTGTCAAATGTAGGTGACAACCTATGGTCACCCCCTTATGTCAGGTTTTAGACCAATTAGAAGTTTAATGATCAACCATCAAGTACCCTACTGATGTTATCAATCAATGACGACATTAGCTTAAGATTTGATGGTGATTAATGAAAATAGTGTTGATATAACAACCTATGGTGATTTAATGGTCACTAACGATTGTGTATCAGGTCTCTATAACCTATGGTAAGTTAAGCATTGTAGTTGTAGCATCAATTAAGCCTTAAACCAATGGTTTCTTGGGTCACTTGATGTAATGGTCGGACCTATACTATAATTGATGGTTTTAACATATGAACTTGACCCTATGGTCAAGATCTACTATTTATTCCTCCAATAAAGTGGAATGATGTCTAATGTAATATGTTGGTCCTAATAATGTGATTTAGATGGTTTCCTTTATATGATCAACTTAAGTATCTTACTTGTTGACAATGGATGGCTTGTTTTAAATGAACAGTCGATTGTGGGTTTTACCATACTCTCAATAGAAATTTTTGTCTTGTTAATCAATGGATGCCTAGGTTTAAATGATGACTTTTATAGATCAAAACTCAATAACATCATATATGATTCATTCAAGGTGTTTACTTATGTCAACAACCAATGGTTTTACCTTTTAAACATCCAATGGTTCTGGGTGACATTGTGGTATGGCGATATGGGTTGAATGGCGATGGAACAAATGGAGGGTTACCCTTAATAAGGTAGTCTTACATATTCACTCATGTGAATAGAAGGTATGATAACCATATTGTGTTGATATGTAACCCTAATGAGGTATAGCTTATTATACCTAGCTTTAATATAACTAAATGATGGTAATTGGGTATGAATAGTCCTTAAATGACTAATATAATCATGGAGTACTCTGTTACTATTGTTGAAACCCTAGTATGCTATAACCTAATGGTTACACCTTGATTTATGTGTGGGTTCATACTTGAGAATAGTATGGAATGTGATGCTGATGCTTCATCTTATGCATCCATGATCCAATGGGGATGTCGTGAGTTAGAGTTTGGGTATGAGTGCTAATTAGTAACATTGATAGAATTTATCATGTTGAATCTAACTCTAATACAAATAGATAAATATGAGTATTCATGTTTAACATTCTTATATGATGGAATGATGGTATAATGACCTCCTTAACATGATCATAACCTTAATGTGTTCATTGGTGGTTATCATAGCCACATGGTTGATACTTTCTTATCCTAAACATGTACATTATGAATATGATGAGTGTTAATCATATCTAGATTCATTGCATTTTTATGTAATAAAGGAATGTTCTTAATTTTAATATAACCCTGCTATGATTGTTTATGAATATCTCCTAGCTCATTAATGCAATATTGTGTTGATCTAGTGTATTATATGTAAGTGATGTTGTTGAGCCTTGTTATAAGGCATGGAAAGATAATGATGATATTACAGGGAATAGTATGATGGTCTTAATGACCTTTGGCATTGTTGAGCCCTGAATGAGGTGTAATATTCTTGTGTTGATAAGGGTTGATACCCTATGATATTTTGAAAAGTATTTATATCTTGTGATAGTATGATGACTAGTATAGCCTCATGAATGGCAAGTAAATAGTACCATGTGATGATGAGACGCAAAATTATGTTTCACACATTTTATATCTTTTGAAGTTGTGATATTTATATGCTTGTTAGAAGTGAATTAGGGTTTGTATGTCTACTTGTTTGATGCAGCCTTAATTCACCCAATTGGCATAACTAATCAAGTGAAACTCTAATCATATAGTGCCCTATGCCATAGATCCATCTGAGTGTCAGAACTTGCCAGTTAGTGAAACGAGTATTCTTAAGGGAAACTCAAAGCACATACTAATGAGTATGTGGGGTGCTTGTCCTCCTTATTTCAAGTGTTTAGGGAGGATGACTGTGGTCATACCTATCCCTTAGTTTGATAATGATTGCGGTCGTGTCTTGGTGATTATATATGTGATGAGATTGGATGACAACTGTGGTTGTACCTCAGACAGTAGGGTATGCGTACCCACCTCATTTCACTAGTGCCATGGCATGTACTAAGGATGGACTAAGCTGTTAGTAGCTTGACCTTATGTGTCGCTGTGGCAGACCTGTACTAACCGGGGGCAGAGAAGATCTTAGGAGTCCGGCTCTTCCTAGATCTTGTATGGCACTGATTTTGACTTAGCAGTGGTCAGTTGGATTTTGAGTGGTATCATCAATTTCCTCAGGGCATAATAAAAGATGCAATACAGCCATGTAGCATATTTGTTTAGGGTTATACACGACATTTCACATTGGATGATAACCCTTGTTTTTTTTATCTTTACATAAAGGTGATGCTTAGTGAAATTAAGAGATAGTAGATATACTTATGTTGTGGATATGCTTAAGATTGTAGATGCGTACATACAGTAGCCATGCTTCTTTTGATAACTATATCGCTACTAGTGATTATAATCATGATGTTAGATATCTCATGTTGTTAGTTATGTTTAGCATGCTAGCCATGCCTTTGTTACTAGAGATGCATATACAGCTAATCATGCTTATGCACATAGTTGTACTTTTATTGTTATCTCTTCTTATGATGTTGATATGTTCAAACAATTAGACATGCTCATGTTTTTAGCTATGCTATGTTAGTAGACTTGCTCATGATGCGAGATATGCATATTCTACTGAATTCTTATATTGTCAACAAGATAAAGGATGATAGTTTGGCTAATGATGATAGTTATTATCTGCTCCTTTATGTATTTTGTTAATCATTAGTACTATTTATATTATTTGTTGTATCTGATTAACCTGCTTAACTGTTTAATTACTTAAAAATGTTGTAATCAATAAACGTTGTTGGAGGTTATATCTCTTGCTGGGACATGGGTCTCACCCTTGTGGTTCGCCACATTTTTTAGGTAATCGACAGTGATGGCAACAGAATCATGGAAGTAAAGAGGAGCTATAGTAATGAATCTTTGATAAAGTTGATTATATGTCTAGTGTGTCCTAGAGTCATCCTTGTACTCTCAGGTCCGAGTAGGAAAAGTTTATATATGGTGTTTTAAATGAATCAGATTTTTGTTAGCATATTAATACTTGTTTGTGTGTCATATATGAATATTTTTCTCTGGTGTATATATGTTGTAGCCAAGGCAATAGAATAATTTATATCAAATTCTTGACATAGTATGGATATAAGAAAGATGTTGGGTTGTTATACAAATGTTTCTGAGTGGGTGTTGACGTTGAAATCGGTTTTAATTTACCCATATTTTTGGGTATGTGATTAATTGGTGATTGATTATATTT
This sequence comes from Alisma plantago-aquatica, assembly GCA_963693085.1. Taxonomy (NCBI): domain Eukaryota; kingdom Viridiplantae; phylum Streptophyta; class Magnoliopsida; order Alismatales; family Alismataceae; genus Alisma; species Alisma plantago-aquatica. The sequence continues at coordinate 974,026,360 of OY856411.1, forward strand.
TATGTTTTGTGTAATCTCATTTCGTGTAACATGTTCTAACATAACTCCTCAATTGCAGGTTCCTCATGATACATTTGATCAATATTACATTTCTTTATAATATTAAGATCATAACTAAGTCTAGGGCTCAAACTATTAACTAGAGTCATCACTTTTCCTTCAATATTCTACTTTGGTTGTCACCTCATACCATAAAATTAAATATCAAGTTTCCCAACTTCAAAGATATTACCAAAATAGTCACAATTGCACAAAAGACACCCTACACATTACTTTTTCCTTTAATTTCAAATGTCATGAAAATTGGATGGAACCTTATTGTAATTGTAAATCTACCATATATTTAATTCATCAATAACTTAATCATGTACTTAATGGGTTCCAAAAGTTAGGGTGTGACGCCATGTGTTGAACATCATAGTGGTAATCCTAACATTTCAAAACTAGATATCCCATGAGTAATGATACAAAGGGACAACTAAGTGGTGCATGGGTTCAATAAAAGCAAACCTTTCGAATTTTCTTCCAGAACTTTCCCTATAGCACTTATGCTTTGGGAGTGCCTTAGTAGAGGAAAAGATTTTTTGAGTGGGACCGAGGCCATATGTTTGGTAGGGTGTAGTACTAGAGAGTATACCCTTCAGAGATCCCTACTATATGAGTGTAATCATAAACCAGGGTTTATGTGAACTGTACATACTCACTAGAGCACCCATGAAACAGATTCTTGCAAATGATGTAGCACGTACACATATATGAACAAGTCCTTGTTCCCTTACTATGTTTTGCATAGTTTATTGAAATCTCAATCAGAGAATCTGGTTCAAGATATAATTCACCATGTCTCTCTGGCTGTAGACACACTATTGCTAGGCAAGGTTCAAAGCCACAAGCTACATATGCTTAAAGACATATATTTTCATCACCTTTCTTTTGATATATATAAATTTTTGAAATTTATGAAATGTGTGGGGAAATATTGTATTCCATTCATATATTTCAGTTGTATTTTAAACCTCTCAGCCATCTTTAATCCCACATTGCTTAGTTTAGAAGTAAGATGTATCCTCTTAAATGGAAGAGGAGACTAAAGGTTTGTGGGTCTTTCTTGGTATTTAAGACTGATTGGACTGTACTTTTTCGAACTAAGAAACACATCCACGACCGCAAGTGCTCCTCGTCACGCCATGCTCGGCCCCGCCTAGTTCGGTTCAATACCATACAATATGTTAGTGCGCTTAGATAATTTTATTAAATGAAATTCATTTTTTTGTTTTATTTAACGACAGTTGTTTGGAAATTTAAAGATGAACAAATTACCATTCCTTCATTGCCTTGAAAGACAATTATCTTGAGCTGTCCAAACTACAAACTATAAATTCTTTTGAAGCATATCCTCTCTTTTTCTCATCCAAATTCATTAGTCATTAAATGGATGGTCTATGTCTCATCCATTTCGTTTGGATGCGGCCAGTAAACTATTTGTTTAGGGACTTGCATACCAAGCAATTGTTGGAGGAAAATTGGATGTTTGTTTGTCAATTTGAGTAGTCGCGTCTAACTATAAAAGGGATGAGTTTGAGCCATTTCTAACACACCAAAATAGAAACAACATAGTAGGAGTTTCTATGTGCGATCATTACTCATGTTGTGTGCTACTTGTTGCCGCTATGTGCGATCTATGCTACACTTTGCTCTTTCCTAGCTCATTTTCCTCCTTCTCCACCTGCAACCACCCATCGTTATGAATCCGTGTGTGATTCATGTGACATGATTTTTTGGTAATGTTCAAGGGCATAGGACTATTCGACACTATACTCTTGTTAGTACTAGGAGGCAATACTTGAGTTGGGGGTGACTGCATCTGGAAGGCAAACCACTAGTAAAGCTTGGTATAAGAACGACATATTTTATCTTCAAGACAGTGATCTTCGTGACGCGTCTTCACTACAGACTCATCTAAACTCTGTTCTCTTTGTTTATAATTATTGATCGAATTAATGACTGCCATATCTTGATAACAAAAATGATGTGATTTCAGTTCCATACTACTGATTTCATATTTTTAATCTACTGATTAAGCTTGATTTTACTTCTAACTAAATTAGGCCTAATCTAAAAATGAGCTGTGAAATGACGGAACTTCTCATCGCATTATAAACTGACGGAGAAAGGACTGCACCCTTTTTATTCGTTTTCACTCATCCGACTTTGTACTGCTCACGTACAAACCGTTTGCATTGCTGGTAACGTTTGCCGAGATTGATACATGTTTATGTGAAACGCATATACAAACTACTGCCAAACACATACTTTGTTGTCCGACTATATCCTACGAAACAGGTTCCAAGTTTGATTTCATATTTTGCAATTCACCGTGCGGGCTGGTTTTACATCCAAGCAAACGGGCCCTTATATGGATTGAGAGACAGAAGCAATGTCAATTGGAGAGCACCCAAAGTGGAACCTAGGACGAAATTTCATGCCATCCTTTTAGTTGCACGCGCCGAATGTTACAAATCCTTTTGGAAGTTGGTCAAATTCTTGTAAAACTTTCATAGTAACACTAACAAACTGTTTCATATACACTCTTCCAGTAAAAGTTAGAGAATATCATCGCGTATGAAATGAAACAACTACTATAGGAGTCAGTAAAGAATGGAAATTTGGAGATATGCCACAGGCAAAATTCGATCCCGCCAAGAGGGGAAATACACGAAATTCACCTCCGTCAACTAAAACTCACTTTCACGTTAAAGCCACATAATCCATCAGGAAAAGAGCACAAATTAAGCCATCGTTCCGTTTCCCCATCCCAGAAGCTACTCCCATGTAGACGTGTCGCAGGGGGAACAGGCCTCTTGCGCGATGTCGCTGATCTGCACGCCGGTATCGTAGATTACCCCTTTCTTCCAGTTCTTGGGCAGGACCTTCCTCTCAGCCCAGACCCACTTACCGTCGTACCCGCCGGTAACGACCAGGCGGAGCTGCAGCGGTCCCTTGGGTGCCTGGTTGGTGGTCCAGACAACGCCGTGGTCTCGGGATAGGAAGTGCCAGTTGGACGAGTTCACCGTTGCGACGTCGGCGGCTACGATGTCGGTCTGGCCTCCCTGGTACAGGAACTTGACGGTCAGGTTGCTGGGCTTCCGGCTCTGCTTCTCCACATGGAGCGAGAAGTTTCTGTTATTGTACTCGCACGGGATCCTGGGCAGCCGGACAGAAATCAGTATCAGAGGAATTTATCCTTATTAGCATAACTACTGCTGCAAATTCATTGAGGACATCCAAACAGCCCCTTTGGGCCCGCCAATTCTGCCGGTTATTAATAAAAATGAATTGTTAGTATTAATTGTTTGCGTCCCTTCTTACCTCTTGTACTCGACGTCAACAACGTCAAGTTCGCCGAGTTCCGGCCCGTCGCCGACCTTGGCCATGGCTGCAAACGCCTTGGGTGCCAGGACGAAGTCGGTCTGGTTGGTGCGGGTCTGGTCCGTGAGCACCACCTTGACTCCGGCCGTGGAGCAGAGGGACGCGTTTCTGCAACGGATCTGGAGTACGTAGATACTGACATTCAGGAGATCACGGACGAACCCCAAAAGCCTCATGCAACTCATACGCATACCTGGTAGCAGGCCCCACAACCGACTCCGTCCCTGAACAGCTTGGACTCACCCGCCGCCACATACCCCGCGTTCAACTTCAGCGCCATGGGCCCGTACCCGCATGAACCACCTGCAAGCACAGCCATCAAAGTAAGCGGAGAATATCCAGACGTAAGAGCAGATAACTGCTTGGATCGGGGAGTAATACAGAAAAGCATTTTCTTTCGTAAGAGAGAAACTGGTTGCTTGGATCGGGGAGTAATACAGAAAAGCATTTTCATTCGTAAGAGAGAAACTGGTTAATTGGGTCATTGCAAACACTCACGCGACAGAATAGATTCGAAGGTGAAGTAGCTGGCCCTCGACTGGTGCACGCACCGGTCGCACCCAGACGCGGGGGAGGAGACAAGGAGCCATGCGACGGCGCCGTAGAGGAGGAAGCGAGAGAAGGAACAATCCATGCCACTCGCCTGAAGCTACGGCGAAGGTGATCGGCAATCACAGAATAGGGTAGAGGGACAGAGACGGGAGAGGGGGGAGATGCAGAGGAAGTGGTAGTAAATTCGGAAAGGACCTGAGTAGTTGTTTAGAGGAAGCAAATTTTAAAAGATGTCGAGGTGTGGTGTGAAGGTCGGTGCTCGTTCTCTTGTGAGTTGAATGCTGTGGAAGCGTATAAGGCAGCGAAAACTCGTTAGAGCAATTGGAATATCCCCCCTACGTCAACTGAGGCGGAATGCCGTGGAACAGAATGAATTGTAGGTATTAGACGGGGGACGACACCCCTGTCACTCTCCCAACTGGCCAACCCACTTCCGCCACGGCTACAGAGCCGCCAAAAGGCGGGGTTTTGCGTACCGAGGGATGGAAATTGACACTTGCTCATTCTTGTTTTTAGAGAAGAATGAGATCTGGTCATGTGGCTCGATTCCCATGCAACTTTGACCCAACCGAGAAAACGAAGAAAGAAACAGACGAGGAACGCATTTTTGGGTGTTTATACTGCCATTCCATGCTGTCGAATGCATGGAGATTATTTCACTACAACAGACGGGTCATAACAACTACTTACTTTTTCGCATGCTGTTGAAAGCGTGGAATAGAATTATCGGGTCTTGACCAGATAACTCGCTCCCTCTCTTTCTCGCGCCCCCCCCCTCTCCCTCAACGAACCCGCTCCCCCTCTTTCTCGCGCCCCCCTCCCTCAACGAACCGTGGAAACCCTGCCCCCTTCTTCCCCTCCCTCCACACACTGTCAAAATGTCCCATTTTCTTCTCTCTTTCATTCGCAACAGCGCACCTTTTCTCCCCACTTTCCTATCACGACGCCACCATCCTCAAATTGGAAAGCGTCCTTTCTCCCGTCTACGTTTGCTCTCCCTGGCGAGGGGTGTTTGGACGATTGCCTCCAGCAACAACACCATCGGCGCTGAGGGACGAGGCAGCGTTGGGAGACAGAGGCAGCGCTGAGAGACGGCGCGGCGCTGAGAGACGGAGCGGCACTGAGAGACGGCGCTACATTAAGGATCATTTGGTTCCTGGAGCCGGTAGGCAGTGATAGAGCTAGAAGACGACAGGCTCTGCGAAGACACCGGTGAAGGATTAATTGTTCAGTGTTGCTGGCATCGAGGAAGGAGGAGGTTGCATATAGTCCAATCAAAGGATCAGGTACGCATTCATGATATATAAATGTGTCTACCTCAGTTTTAATGTTCTTCTGGTCGACTTCATCTCGAATTAACTAAAATTCACATCTTCTGGAATAAAACCCTGTAAGCTTAGGTTCAATGGTCATGAATGGTGGTGTCTCTTATCTCTTCTATTTAGATATATGAAATAAAGATATAAAAGTAGATAATTAGATGTCACAGAACGGAATGTCTGAAGGGTATCATACAAGAAAGCATGGATATCTAAATGCATTTCTTACTCTGCACCTACTTTCTCGCTACCATATCCGATCCCCCTTGACAATTCTTGCATTTCTTACTTCTGCACTTACTTTTAATTTTTACAATGGGTACCTTCTTGTTCTGGCCTGGGGACCCTGCAAATGATCCCAGACCACTATATGCATTGAACTATTTCCAAATGAGAGCAAGAGGAGTTGAGCAAAGAAAGGAAAAATAGAGACAAATTATAAAAAGAAATCAGATGTGCAAACCGAAAGCAGGTTGATTCAGATACCTTGTTTTTGAAAGCACTCCCCATAAAGACAGGTACAAACTTTCGAGCTATAGTAGCCCTGCGAATAGCCATCTGTAAGTGGGAAAGGATAAAGCATTGTTAAAATTGATAAGCATAAGCCTAAACAATTTACTGTAAGATTACAATGTGGTGCTCCCTCCTAGTTTCCACCCTCAGTGCCCAATTGATAAAGTAGTGTAAGGTGGAAAATCGGAACCCACCCAGTAGATCAATGTGGGGTTGTGAGGAGAATACAATCTAGGTAAACATCCGAGCACAATATTACTGAATAATATTTACATAATACTAAAAAGATTTTGTTGAATGACTACAAAGCTTATGTTGGTTGAACTGACAGGATTATCTTATCAGTCAAAACAACTGAAATGCGGGGCCTCAAATTAGAGATCCCTTGAAACGTTATAAAATATAACTTGTTCCAGGTAAGCATAGATAAACTGTAAGCATCCATTCTTAGAGAACAATATATGTGGCAGTTATCTTTTCTTAGACAAAAATGAAGGTAAGTTGTCTATGTTACAAACCAAGACATCCTTGTACAATGTTCATATTCAGAACGAGTTTATAATTTGACTAAAAAACGTTATAAAGAGAAGGCAGTGAAAAGCCCCTGAAGAATGACTAAAATGATAAGAAATTCTTACAAATAGAGGTGCCCCTTTGTAGTTAATTATTAACCAATTATATTTTCTCAAATTTACACATCCTTTTCATATCCATGCTTCTCCTTTTTTATATTCAGAAATAATGTCCATCAGTTGGAGGTTGTTGGAGGTTAATCTATCTATAAAATGAGCTGAAAGATTTCAACCATCCATAACTCATGCTAAATCAAAAAAGCCTAAACGCATTCATTACATGTAGCTGTTTAAAAAAAGTTTATGCTACCATCTATTCAGATAAGCGTGAAATTCACAAGGCAGAATTGTCAACCATTGACCAGATAGTTGGAGTAAACGCCATGTACCAAACATGTATGGTATGCATTTTATCCTGTGTACTTAGTGTTTGATTCTATTATAAAAGTCTTACTACAGCTACATAGAAGTGAACACTTGTGAAGATATTGATCACCAAGATAAATCAATTCTGAATGCTTCCGATATGAATACTTATGTTATCCCAATTATAAGGGTATCTATCATTACTAACTTATATAAGATCTTATATGTTAATTTAACAATACACACACAGACACACGTGTATGTACCAATAGCAGTATATGTTTAGTAAATACAACAAATATTTAGAAATGTGTCGATGATTCCAGACTGTGTATGCCTTATGCAGAACCATCAAGGATAAAAACCACATCCTAGAACGTTAGATCAATCTGTAATGCATATCACAATTCATGTGAGATGTGCAGCTTCTAAGTACTATTACAACTTTGTATTTTTCTGTAAGGAACAATGAATCAAAGAAGTAAAGAAGTAATACTTTTAAAAAGAGTTTTTGATTAACCCAAACTAACGTCTGTTTAGTAAAGACATAAGAAAAAGGTGTGCACTTGCATATGATGACTGCGGACTGTGCGTACTCTATGAAGCACCGTCCCTGGATACATACCACCTTTTGCCATATTGAACCAAATTTTTATTATATATGCCCAGACTTGTATGTGATATACAACTTAAAAGCACTACAACGACTTTTAATTTTTACACATGAACGCATATGTACACATGAACATGCCATATAACTAAGTATCTTAGGTGGCTAGGCACCCCTGCCTTGGAGGGCACCGTCTAGGTCACTAGACAACCTTGATTATATCTAAAAAAATAAAAGAGTTATAGTGTTTATCATAGCTATCAAGGAGGCTAGGCGGTCAGTGTGTCGCAAGGGGTGCATAGCCCGTTATGGGCATTTTGTTTTTGTATTTTTTTAAGTATGTGAATTCACTTCTTAGTATACATATATAATACATGTAATACCATATCCTTTGAATTAGCTAGCCATCTAAAAATTATATATGACTAATAAGGTTAGAGTTGGAAGAAAATCTATAATACCCCCCCTTCAAACTATGCCTGATCTAGCTGAATTAGGTGTGATTATGGTCAGGCGATCTGTTAGTTAAGACTAGGATAACAGAGGTAATTTTAGGTCTGATTTAGTCAAATTAAGGCAAGTTAGGTCCCAATTAGGACGAACTAGGCCTAATTTAGACCAAGTTATGGAAATTTAAGTCTAATATAGGTAACAAGAGATGTGATTTCTATGATTTTGCACAAATCGAATCTGGTCAGTGCAAATGAGGACAAGTGAAGTCGTATTAGGTCTGATTTGCTCAAGTTAAGTAAAATCAGGCATCTTTTAGTTTATTTTAGGCCCCGTTTAGGTTAAATTATGTCCAATTTTGACTGAGTTATGATAAGTTAAGTCTTTTATAGATAATGTGAGATTTTATATTGGTGAAACTTTGACTAATTAATATTTGAGATAACCTTTATATGTTTTTCTTCTCAAACATACATATCCGTATTTTATACATGTGTTTTTCTTCTTAAATGATGTTGTCTGTTATATAAATAGGTTCTTGAAGCTGTATAATAAGGATAAAAGTTGGATTGAAAAACCAGTTTGTTCTGAAGATTATATTAATGGGATCTATCAATTTCTTGAATGTGCTAAGATTGGAATGGAAAATGGAAAAATTGTTTGTCCATGTAGGAAGTGTAAAGTGGCTTGGAAAAAACAATTGTCCATTGATGATGTGGAAAAACATCTAGTATACAATGGATTTTTCAATGATTATAAGGATTGGATTTTCCATGGACCAAGAAATCTTTTTGAAAATCTCACTGCAAACCAACAAGTTGGAAATAATGAACAATCTGCTAATCATGAATCTGATTTAGTAGGTCAAGATGACATGGAAGGGTTATTGAGAGATGCATTGGGAATAAATGCTACTAATATGGGTGATGCATTGATAGGGGTAGGTCATGAAGAAGACACATGTGATGATACTCATGCTGACAACACCGATCATCATCAAAGTGATAGTTCCCATATTCCTGAAGATGATGTGAAATATAGAAAAATGGTGGAACTATCGAATGAAGAACTTTATCCTGGTTGCACTAACTTTTCAACACTCTCATTTCTCTTACGATTATTTAATCTTAAATGTATGTTTCATTGGCCAGATGAATCTTTCACACAATTGTTAGAGCTTCTGTCAGATGCCTTTCCACAGTTAACCTCTTTTCCATGTTCTTATTACAAAGCTAGAAAATTGATTAAGGAGTTAGGCCTTGGATATGAAAATATACATGTGTGTCCCAATGACTGCATGTTGTATTGGGGTGAAAACTCACATAAGGATCGTTGCAGTGTGTGAAAAAGAAGTAATGTGGGTGATGCTCAGAATGAAAATAGTTCTAGCTTGAAAGGAATTCCGGCAAAAGTTATGAAGTATTTTCCTCTAATTCTAAGATTGAAAAGGATGTACATGTCCTCAAAGATAGCAGAAGATATGATATGGCATGAAAAAGGTCGATCCAAAGATGGAAAATTAAGACACCCAGCAGATGCAAAGAGATGGAAAGAGTTTGATGTGATGTATCTATGATTTGCTTCAGACGCTCGTAGTGTGAGGATTACCCTTGCAAGCAATGGCTTCAATCCCTATGGTATGCAAAATACAAATTATAGTACTTGGCCTGTTATTCTTAGTATCAACAACTTGCCTCCTTGGCTATGTATGAAACCCTATTCCTTGATTCTTTCTTTGATAATCCCTCGAAAATCTAGTCCTGGAAATGATATTGATGTCTATATGCAACCCTTGCTACATGAGTTGAAATTATTATGGGATGGAATTGATGCTTTTGATGCTTATAGTAGAGAGCCTTTTAAAATGCAAGCAGCTTTGATGTCTACCATAAGTGACTTTCCTGCATATGCTATGTTATCAGGGTGGAGCACCAAAGGTTATCTTGCATGTCCTTGTTGTGCTGAATCTACTCATTCTTATCGATGTGGTTCAAAGATTTTTTATGGTGGTCACCGTAGATGGCTACCAGATAACCATCCTTTTAGACTACAAAGCAATCTATTTGATGGGACTAAGGAGTATGATTGTGCTCCTATTCCTAAATATGGATGTGATGTACTTCGGGAACAACAAAGACTTTCCTTTAAATATGGAAAAGGTCCAAGGAGTCATAATAAGAAGAGAAGAAGAAAATTCAAAGATGTCTCCACAAGTAGTGCTACTATTGATGATGATAGTTTTGCTGAAGAAGAGGGTCTTTGGAAGAAGAGAAGCATATTTTTTGATTTGCCATATTGGGAATATAATCCTCTTCAGCATAACCTTGATGTCATGCATATAGAGAATAATGTACGTGAGAATATATTGGTTACACTTTTAAATGTGGAGGGGAAGTGTAAAGACGATGAAAATGCACGAAAATTTCTTGAGGAAAATAATATAAGGAAACATCTTTGGCTTAAACCTCAAGAAGATGGAAGTTTTCTTATACCCCTAGCTCCATACTCTATGTCCACAGAAGATAAGGAATGCTTCTTAAGTGTCTTAGCTAAGTTGAAAGTGCCTGATGGCTATGCTTCAAATCTTTCTAGATGTGTAAATGTGAAGCAAAGAAAACTGCAAAACCTAAAGAGTCATGATCACCACATTCTTATGCAAGATATACTTCCCATAGCTTTACAAGCATCTGGAGTAACTCATGTTTTAGATGTGTTGTCGAATTTGTCATATTTCTTCAAGTCATTGTGCTCTACATGTATTGACTTGGGTGATCTTGATAAGTTACAAACAAGCATTGTTGAAACACTTTGTCATCTAGAAAAGGAATTTCTTCCTCCTTTTTTTACTATTATGGTGCATCTCTTGGTTCATTTGGTTGACCAAGTTGAATATGGTGGACCAGTTCAGTATGGATAGATGTATCCCATTGAAATGTTAGATTTGTCTTTTAACTGTGTAGTCTTTTGTTTGCAATAAAATTTTGAAGGAGTAAATCTTGATATTACTATGTTTATAATTTCTTAAAGGTACTTAGCTCGCTTGAAGGGTTATGTCAGGAATAGAGCTTGACCAGAGGGTTCCATTGTAGAGGGATATATTTTGGAGGAGACAATTACTTTCTGTTCTAGATATATGGAAGGAACTGAGACAACTTTTAGTAAACCAAAACGAAATGATGACACTATTCCCAATAAGGGTTTATACTTGTTCAACTCTGGTGGACGCCATCTTGGGGCAGCAAAAGTCGTGGGGCTTGATGATAAAAGCATGTCACAAGCACATAGATATGTTCTTCTCCATTGTGAAGATATTATGAAGGACTTTAAACAGTAAGATGTATCATACTTGTTGTGGAACTTCATATATAATATATATAAACTAAACTAACCCAAAGTGTTGTTGTAGAGAATTTTTATATCAAAAAAGAGATGAGTATCTTCAAAGAGGAATAAGAGTGGATCAAACTTTAGAAGATAAATGGATTCTAGAAGACTTTTCTAGATGGTTGAACTCTCAAGTACTACAAATATAGATGTAGACTTCAAGTGTTTTTAGTTAGAGGAACTCAATGTACCTAATATTAATTCTAATTTTATAGGCACCTAAAATAGACGTGAGCAACAAAGAAGGGCAGTTAAAAATGGCTCTAGCTCGTGGTTTGAATGCCTATGCAAAGAGGCTTACAGGTTTTGTAGTCAATGGGTGCAAGTTTCATACAGTGGATCGTGAAATGTACAAGAAGACACAAAATTCTGGAGTCATGGTTGAAGATGATGGACATTCCTACTATGGAAAACTCAAAGATATTTATGAACTTGATTATTATGGGAGTTGCAAAGTAGTGCTATTCAGATGTGATTGGGTAGATATAACTTCACCCAGGGCTTTCAAACGTGATGGGAGAAATCGTCCTTGTGTAAATTTCTCTAAGTTGATGCACACAGGAAGATTCTTGAAGGATGATCCTTTTATATTTTCATCTCAAGCTAAGCAAGTTTTTTATGTAGAGGATGAAAAAGAAAAATCATGGTTACATGTTGTGGAGTATAAGACAAGAGATGCATTTGATGTAGGTGTAGTCCCTACATTTGTCAATGATGACATTGCCGCATAGTTGTATCAAAATGAAAGTTTGATGAAGCATGTTTGTAAAAACTATATTTTTATTCATTTCTGTTAAGTTTTTTTTGTAATAATGAAGATCTACTTAGGTCTAATTACATAAAATTGGCATGTATTATTTTGCAGCAACAACCTGTAAGTGATTTGGAATGTATCGGTCTTTTGTAGATTTTCATGTCGTATCCTCTTTAAATAATTTTCCATGATTTTATATGGATTGACGGTGTGAAAATTTTAGCTGTATGATTTCTGCTATCTCTAAATTTGGACTACTTTCTTATATAACAGTTATAGTACGTTTCAAAGCTTTGTTTCTTAAAGCTTGATTCCATGCCTTTTATTCAATATTTTTTGGCTCTTGAAGTTCCTTTTTCCAGTTATGATGGAAAGATGGTGGATTTATGAACTGGTTTTTTTATATGATCCAATGCATGTCTATTGTATGTAGTGATTAGTTCAAATCAGTACAAAAAATGTAATATTCAGATAAGGTTATGTTTAACAATAAAGAAACCTTCTCATATATTGTTGTATTTTCCTAATTTGTTGAAATTCTTCCATTGACTAGGCAAAACATGTGGCGAAGCAAGAGAACTACAGAAACTCAAAGGTGTACTGAGCCAAATATAAATGACCATCATCAATCTGCGTCTTATCATCATGATAATCCATTAAGTGAAGAAACTTGTATGGATGAAATACAAGAGTCTCAACCAATTCCAACATGCCCTGAAGGTGTGGAATGGACTGACAACATATCCTGCAGTGAAGATGACTTCATAGAAACAATAGGTGCTGATCATCCATATTGTTTTATCTTTTTTCATTTACTGTATCATAAATTAAAAGTTGATGCATCTCTTATTTTCATATTGTAGATTCTGATGGAAAGATTGTGAAAAAGAGAGGACAAATTCCTTTATCTCAAGTGTGGGTTATGCAGACAGGTCTGAAAATTGTTGTGAAATTCAATAAATTTAAGCAACCTATACAGAGGGGATGACATGTCTTGGTGAGGTTTCTTGGTGAGGTAGCAAAGCGGGAGCTTTATGCCCAATTGGTGAACATAGTTGGTGGCATGTTCATGATTGCTATAAAATAGAGATTGTGAAGCTCACTAGGGTAAGTAATAGTAACTCCTCTTTGTGCAAGTAATTTTGGCTTTATTTACATACTAAATAAAATTCCATTGTAGAAACATGTTCCAAATGAACTATTTCTTATTTAGAATAATCTTTTTTCGTGGTGATTTAGGGTAAGTTTCACATTCCTTCTGACTTGGAGATCGATGAAATGATTCTTTCACATGTGAATGGGAAATGGAGAACTTATAGACATCAACTAAAAAAACTCTACTTTGATCCCAATAAGACTGAACGTCAAATTGCAAGCAATGTGCCAGATAAATTGATCAAAGAACAGTGGGTTCGCTTAGTGAACTATTGGTTTTCTACCAAAGGAAAGGTAAGTTGGACTCTTCGACTTGAAATATTGGATTATATTTTGTTGAGTTTATAATCTTGTTTGATTCATGAATATGCTATTATTTGTAGAACCTGTCAGCGATAGGAAAGAGATCACGTGCTCAAAAATCTCATTACCATACTACAGGTTCAAAGAGTTTTGCTCAACAGAAATTTGAATTTGTAAGTGTACATGTAAACATTTGTGATACAAAATGAAGTTGATTATCTCATCAAATTTATGTCTTACTCTTATTTATATTTGAATAGGAAACAATTGAGAATAGGGAACCTAGTACCTTGGAAGCATGGAGGATCACTCACCGTAAAAAAGATGGGAGCTATGTGAAAAATACAAATACAGAAGAATTTGTGGTTTGTTATATAAAACCACCAAAGTTTTTTGATAAATTTGACATGCAAACTAACAATTATTTTGATAAATATTACATAGGAAGCTGCTGAAAAGCTGGTACATGAACGCCTCATTGAGAAACCTGAAGTGCCTAAAGCGACAATAGAAGATGAGGTGTTCAATGAAATGATGTATGATGAGGATAATCGTAATTAATGCCTAGTCGGTTATGGACATGGTGTATCTAGAAGCCAAGTGTTTGGATTGAAAGACAACTTGAGGAAGAGTCACCACTTAGATATATCCATAAACGTTAATGAGAAATTGGCTTTCATGGAGAATGCTTATGCAAAACTACAGGACCAGATTCGCTGTATGAACTCTGCACTAGCTAGAAATGGCATAGTAATCAGCGATCAAGTTGAAGGGGATGTGAACACAACAAGCATGCGTAATGAAGAAGTAAGTAGCTTTATGGGAATAGATTTCTAGTGATAACATGTGGTTTTATCATGTACTTGTGTTTTGGAACTTGTCTACCAACTTGACCCACTTAATGTTCTTATTAGATTTTACATGATGTTGTAGGTTGATGGTGATGCTTCCAACGCTGAGGAAAATCAAGACAGAGATGCCAGCAATATGAGAAATCGAGCTTAAGTTAGATAGGACACGATATGATTTTCTGTATGTTTTCTGCAGTAGAAGATGCCATGTGTGGCTGCTATCCATTTCTTATGGGATTAGTTTTTTAAAGAAACTACTTTTCTTTTGTTTATTTAAATTTATTGTGTTATTGTAAATTAGAGCCAACTAATGACTCATTGATGTCTTCTCATTATTTTATGTAGAGACATAGATTTTATATCTTTATCTTGCTAGTTGTATTAAAAATATTGAAATTAATATCGTGTTAGGAATACTTCTATATATGTTGTCCAAGGTATTTGCTATTTTTGTTTGGATTAGTTTATTACTAGCTTTATTATCTGGGTGTTGAGTGATCAGAACTTGGCTGGATTGATGCTTTTCTATCGTTGAGTAAGGCTTTTTCATTGCTTTTTTTTCTTTCTCTTTCATGTTGTATAATGTTCTTTGCTATTGATTGCTGATGTTCTGTATGATTTTTCTTTTGTTCAGTTTCTTCCTTGAGATCTTATGAATTTGAGGACAAAATCCAGCTACTTGCTTACTGGATTGGAACATCCCTATTATGCCTAACGTGGAGCAAAACTCGAAAGATTGCATGCGGGATCAGAAGGAACTTTGTGTTTAATGAGATGGGTTTAATCATCGATATTATTCGTTTTGCATCCAAGGTAATAATATTCTTTTGGAGACGTGCTGTATTTTTTCAAAACAAATTGAATTTGTTCTTAAAGATCAGTAGAAGGTACACCGATGTCATTGTGATTATTGTATTCAATTCTTTGAGATGATCTAACTTTTAAAGGTACATAACCTAGATCAGTTCATGTCTCATCCCTAGAACATTTCTTTCATGTAATCATGGGATCCCATACATGTCTTGTATGAGGGTCATCTCTACTTGGCTAGCAACCTCTCAACTCTTCCAAATTCAATATCCCGGTCCCATTCCATCAATTTTTGTGCTTAATGTGGGTGGTAATAATCCTAACATAGACATATCACTATCTACTGTACATGACATAAGCAAACTCCAAGTTAACTGCATCATTTTAGTCAACTGGATTTGTATTTGTCAAGCTTCCATTTCTTGGCAGGTTATGTACTGATAATGTAACTTTTTGTCATTTTGATGACATTGCTCCTCACATCTCTAACCACAAACTGAGATCGTGCTTTTTATTGATAGTTTCTAATCACACTGTCAATTCACCACAAAAACACTCAAATGAATGTCCCACAGGTCGGCATGTCAAGCGCGATGGACACATTTTGCGGCCAAGCCTACAGGGCGAAGCAATACCACATGCTAGGAGTCCACCTCCAGAGAGCCATGGCAGTCCTATCCATCCTCTGCATCCCGATCACACTCATCTAGTTCTACGCAGGTGACATCCTCAAACTCCTCAGATAAAACCCGCAGATTGCTGACCACACAGGGGTTTACGCACGGTACTTGATCCCTGCCACTTTCGCGTATGGGTACCTCCAGTGCCACATCCGGTTCCTCCAGTGCCAGAACATCATTTTCCCGATGATGCTGGCGAGTGGGTTGACGATCATGATGCATTTCCCCTTATGCTGGATGCTGGTGTTTAAATCTAGACTGGGGAACAGAGGTGCGGCGGTGGCATTGTGTGTGTCATACTGGTTTAATCTGGCAGGGTTGATTGTTTATGTGAGGATGTCGTTCAAGTGTAAGGAGACGTGGGTTGGGTTCTCCAAGAAGGCGTTTAAGGGGCTGGTTATCTTCACCAAGCTTGCTATCCCTTTTGCCACCATGATCTGGTTAGTTTCTCTATGTTTTGTTGAGATGATATTTTACTAATTGTATCAGCTCAACATAATTTTTCTCTTGAAAACAGTTTGTGTGAGTGTCTACATTTCCCTAATTGACTGCAATTTTCTTATCTATGTTTCGAATATATGAACCGTATAATCATCTGAAATACTTATCTCACAGCTTGGAGTTTTGGTCGTTTGAAATGGTGGTTCTCCTTGCTGGTCTGCTTCCAAATCCAAAGCTTGAAACATTAGTCCTATCCATATGGTAAGTTCATTATAAAAGTCCAAGGGAAAAAACATGATTGTTTCTGGTTTCCTATCTTATATATCAGTTTTTCTGCACTTGGGAATAATGAGTGAATCACTTAATTCTGATTATATGCACACCTGCCTTCCATCCTAGTGACAAACACCTATAAGCTTATCATCTAAATGAGTTGCAGCTACTCTGCTTTGACTTGATTCCGTTTTCTTGATGCTAACAAGCACACCCACTTCTTCACAGCCTTACAACCAGTGCCATGTTGTTCATGATAGTGTCCGGAATCAGCTCTGCCATCAGGTCAGTCACTTCAGTATGTACATCCTCCTCCCATTCCCCTAATTTAACTACTGTATCTCCTGCTCCTGACGTTCCAATTTTTCCTTTCCCAAGTGTACGGGTCTCGAATGAACTTGGTGCGGGGCAGTCCAGGACCGCACGCCTAGCGATTCTCGTGGGCGTCTCTCTGTTAGTGGGGTTTAGCATTGTCGTTGGTGTGGCTTTGGTTCTAGCATGGAAGACATGGGGAAAGCTGTACAGCAATGAGGAAGCCATCATCAGCTATATCTCGAAGATGGTGCCGATTCTTGCCGGGTGTTTCGCCATTGATGGATACCAGTGCGCATTGTCATGTATATTCCTTAAGCCCGACCTTGACAGTCTACCAGAAACTGAGTACAATTTTGTTTTCAATTTTGGGATTAATATTTTAGCTACTGCATCTTTAAATTACAAATTTTTATGAAACATGAGTCTGGACCGTGATAAATGATAGTTGTAGTCAGTTTTAATTTGTTGTTTCATTGTTTTTTTGTCACAATTTTATGTTATATTTGTTCTTGTCCATGTTAATTTGTTCTTTCATTGTTTTTTTTTGTTAGAATTTTA
Organism: Alisma plantago-aquatica; assembly: GCA_963693085.1. NCBI lineage: Eukaryota > Viridiplantae > Streptophyta > Magnoliopsida > Alismatales > Alismataceae > Alisma > Alisma plantago-aquatica. Next base: position 974,043,695 of record OY856411.1, read on the forward strand.
TGTTATATCTGTCCTTGTCCATGTTAATTTGTTCTTTCATTGTTTTTTTGTTAGAATTTTATGTTATATTTGTCCTTATCCATGTTAACTGAGTGTTATAACTAGCCATAGGTCTCTGTTTGTCTTACTGCTATGTTGTCAGTCACCGTTGTATTGTTTCCTGTGCTAGTAGGAATATACCCTTCTTGAACGAAGCCAATCTCTGTGTCCTATCCGCTCTATGTAATACCTAGACTAACCATCTTTAGCTCATTATTGTATAATTTGTTGTGGGTTATCCCCACTCTCTTTATCGTTGACCGTGCAAAACAGAATGGACCCATGCCCGGTTGATATCTTAATTTGCACGCATCATTATAGCCTAGGCTGATTAATTGTCACTGGCATATTCATAGGTACCGCTAGAGGTTGCGGTTGGCAGAAACTGGGTGCGTTCATTAATCTAGGTGCTTACTATATGGTTGGCATCCCATCTGGTGTCATCATGGCATTTGTGTTCCATCTTGGTGGAAAGGTACGGTGCACTCGCAGTAACGATGGTGCACTCCCAGTCATACCTCAGAAATGGAGGACGACAACAATGACAATGGTGACCGGCACCCCAGAGACTAGGTGGTGGAGGGGTATGGTGACTTGCTTCATTGGTTCATTGGTGATGGGTTGGAACACATTCTTAGCTACCTTCCTCTTGCTATTTACATGGCTCAGATGGATTAGAGATACTGAAACCCCAATAAAGGTAGGGAATGGATTGGACAAGTGTGGAAGGAGGTACGTTAGTATGACTGTCAGCCTTAAAGACTTAAAGATCATCAAACAAGCAGCTAATGCGGTGAGACACCCTACTAACAGTTTCCCTTTTGCTCTAACTTGCTTTTTTCACTTGAGTATTTAGTTTATGTACTTTTTTTTGTTTCTTGCAGACCAGAAATGACGTGCTTTTGGGGTTTGTCTCTGCTGGAATCTACTGCTATCTCAACAGGAGATATTCCAATTTGGGTACACCAAACTATATTTATGATTCATTCATTGTTCACATATATATACACGTAGAACTTAATCTGTTCTGTTTTTAAACACTACTGCTAATTTTTCAAATTAGGTTGCTCTGTCCCAAAAAACATCCACCTTCGATCTACTATTATGGTCAATCTCAGAAACTCAATAAGAGTCCAAGTAAGTTTTTTATTATTGCAACGGAATCGTAGTATATATGCCTAGAGAGTGAGACAGCGAGTTCAACTGATTCATTGACAATATAGACATAGTAGGATCACCTTTATCTTTTCAGCATCTTACACATATCTCCAATGAGAGGTTAGGATAAGTATCATTGACTTGTTGATTTGATAATTTCGTGACACCCTTGAGCAATTTCACATCCAATAACTCATATTTTGTCTGTTGAGGAATTGTTCACCTGCTATGTTTGTCAAATTGCAGGTTTTTACTGACACAAACATGCTATGTTTGTCAATAGGAAGCAACCGCTGCTGTTAGAAGTGTGGCATTTGGATGTGGCCACCAGGTTTGTTGATGGCAACTTGTTATGCACCTCTTTATTATCTTATAGATATGAATTTTAGTTCCATATGATATTTTAATTCCATACTTATCAATATATCGCTCATTATTCATCACTTAATTTGCAGACATGTTGTATTTGTTCAAAACAAATCGAATTTGTTCTTGAAGATCAGTAGAAGGTACACCGATGTCATTGTGATTATTGTATTCAATTCTTCGAGATGATCTAACTTTTAAAGGTACATAATCTAGATCAGTTCTTGTCTCATCCCTAGAACATTTCTTTCATGTAATCATGGGATCCCGTACATGTCTTGTATGAGGGTCATCTCTACTTGGCTAGCAACCTCTCAACTCTTCCAAATTCAATATCCCGGTCCCATACCATAAATTTTTGTGCTTAATGTGGGTTGTAATAATCCTAACATAGACACATCACTAGATAATGGACATGACATAAGCAAACTCCAAGTTAACTGCATCATTTTAGTCAATTGGATTTGTATTTGTCAAGCTTCCTTTTCTTGGCAGGTTATGTACTGATAATGTAACTTTTTTCATTTTGATGATGTAAAAAATACATTGATCAGTTCTTATATCTTGAATTCTTTTGTAACATAAAATCTAGATAACTTTCTCCATCTTTTTGATACTATCATTAACTTCATAACTAAACCACATTTCCATGGCACACCCCATCTCATCATAGACACCATTCCCATTTCGAAGAATGATAAACCATCTCAAATTGTGACTGAAAGACACATCACAATTTTGTTTCAGAGACAAAAGAAGGCGATACATTATTTCATTGATGTGCTCTTCTTTTCGGATTCATCATGGAAATGACATCAAATTATCATCAACGATAGTGCATATGTTTTTTTACTTTGATTTAAGTCATGTTATTGGTTTGCAATTCATAGATTGATGCTATTCAAGCAACCTACTCTGCTTCATCCATATCTCTTAATGATATCTTCTTAAAGCCTCTTTGTTGATGCATATGTTGCTCAAAACGATCTGATGTCTATAGTAGATGTTGGCAGCTCTTGTAATGTATCTTATGTAGTGCATGGAACACCCTTCGATGTTGTTCTATCCATAGTCGTAGGTTATAGATGAAGTGGGAGCCAATTCAATTATTTAACTTCTAAATTTCTACTTCTTCAGCTCATAGATATATGTTTCTTCTGTATTATTTTAAAATAAATCCTAAACATTATGATGACTATGAGGGTGTTGATCATTCTTTCTACTACTTCCAGATATTCTATCATTGTGAGAAAGAATTGCATTTTGACTTGATATTCTAAGTGTTGGCTAGTTTCCTCTGAATCTGAAGTAGATGACGATTCAACATTCCTGTCACTAGAATAGTTGGTATTGCTGTCATCTTCACTGATACAAGATAAAAAAAATTATCTGTACTAGAATATGCAATCAAGGTATTACAAATGTTCTCTATTGGAGACGATGGATTGACTGAACATGGGTCAAGTTCTATTTCTTCATCTTTTACGTAGTGCTTTCTAAAATAGCAAACTTCATATATAAATTCAGTTCACAACATCATGTTTAATCGTATGAATTATACTGGAATCCACATCAAAATTGCTGCATGCCTATGACTACATTGTAGTGTGTTGTATCTAATATCCAATTCAACATTCTTGTGTTTAATTTTCAGCTGCATACATGTTTAATTCCTTGCTTTCGTAATCCTTGTTGTTTTCTCTCCTTTTTAATGCTTGTTGCTAGATGGTGTTGTACCTAAACTTTGTTTACTCTCATCTTAGTACAGGATCACTGGTGTATTCTTGGCGGTTTTTTTCATTGGTCAATTGATACAGTTATGGAGTATATATAGGTGATAAAATGAAGGGCTTTTCATTTTCGATATGATTTCACGATTACTTATCAGTAGTGCCTTGCAGTTTATAATGTTTGGAACAATTCCAGTAGTCCTAGTTCTGTACATGACATAAACAAGTCAAATGATGTACCGAACCGAAATAAGAACAACCAACATAGGGAGAATCTTATTTTCTGTAGTTGGCATGATAAAGAGGATAGCTCACTATTTGATTTATTACTCGTCAATATTGTGATTGTGTGCTATGTTAATATCCAATATGTATCCTAAGCTATTACTGTTTCAGCTTTTTGCAATAATGTATCATGTCGAAGTTTGTTCTTCTCCTAATTGATTTTCTTGATTTTTTTTTGTTTTGGGGAGCATATTGCCCTCCTCTTGCAAGCTAGTAGGAAAATTTCTTTCAAGCGAAATGACTATCAATGAAAGCAAATCTGGTAGTACTACTACCATTACAGTGATCTTTCTCTAATAGAGGCTTTAAAACTTCAGGGGGTCTAGGATGATCTAAGCATCCAGAGGAGGTTTTTTGATGGAGCTTGACCAGCTTGTCTGCAACTTGATTCTGCGCTCGGTGAACAAAATTGATGGTCCACCTTGCAGCTACAAGAAGGATTCTAGACAAGGATGCCGCCAAGAAGGACGCTGCCAAGGAAGTCCTAGCATGGCTCTCGTCTAGGCGGTCTGCTTTGGAGTCATGACATTGTGATCAGCTGTCTCTGATGCTCAAGAGGAGCAAGACAAAATAGAGAACTGACATGTTATATGTAACGACCCTGGCCTGCGTTTAGGGTTTACCCTGTTTGTTTTGCTTAATCTCGGTGCTTTGATGTTTGCTAATCGCCTTTAAGTGGTGATTAGGGTTTTGTTGTGATTTGTTGAGAGTTCGAGGGGCTACTTGCAAATAACCCAAATTTAGGGTTTTGTGTGCAAGTCTGCCATCTTGTGGGATGTTTTCCCCTCTTTGCTTCCTCTAGAGTCGAGAGGAAGGCTTGGGCTTGTTGTTTGAGTTTTCTGGGCCTGAGTTGAGCTTGTTTGGGCCTTGAGGTGCCTGGGCTTGGGCTTGCTTGAGCCTGTGCCGGCCAGGACCTGCTTTGTGTCGTCCAGCAGGCTGGTGTGTCGCCAGCAGAGCTTCTGCCTGTGTCGCCCATAAAACTTGGTCTGGTGTAGTGGACACCGGGTGCTTGTTTTGGACAAGTGTCCCATGCCTTGCTAGCGTGTTGGCTGGAACCCTAGGACAAGTGTCCCTTGGGTGGACGACACATGGCATGGTTGTACCTTGGTTTCTCCTCCCCTTCCTTCTATGTATACAACTCTTTCCCTTGCCTTAGTTTCGTTTGCTCTTTTGGTCTCTCCTCCACCTGGAGTGCACGATATCCCTTCCCTTGCTGCTGTGTTGGCCGATACATCTTCCTTGGAGTTGGAGTGCTTCTTCTTCTTCCTTGGAGCTTCAAGGCGGGTTGCATAGCTTCTAACCCTAACTCCTTTACTTCTAGTTATGTTCTTATTCATGTGATTAGTAGTTCCTTGTTCTGTACCTTTGGTGGTCGATATACCTATGTTGGGCGATATGGGGGAAGTGTGTGTTGGGCGACAGGCCTGACGGGCGTCAGCCTTGCGTTTGTATCGGGCGTCAGCCCTGTGACGGGCGATACCCCTTGGGTTGTGACGACCGATAGGTGGGGTCGGTGTCGGGCATCATGCCCCTTCTTTTTTATGAGTATCGGCCGTTAGGCTGGTATCTGCTTGTGGCATGTTTTAAGGATGTGCTCTCTCCATCCTTTCTCTCTCTTGGTTGTTTTTCCTTTGTGATGACCTGGCCGTTTTGGTAGGAGTATCGGGCATCAGCCCTATGATGGGCGTCACGCCTCCTTGAATGTCGGCCGGCAGGGTTGTGGCAACGGGCGTTGCCCGATAGTGCTGACGTGCGACACTCTCTTCTCTCCCTGACGTGCGACACCCCTGTCGCTTGGTACCCTGGCAACGCAGTGTTGCGAGCAGAGTGAGGGGTGCAGCGCAGTGTTGCTGCCTCCCCATGTCCTAACCATGTGAGTTAGTGAGGTTTTAGTGAGGGTATGTGAACCTATAGTGACGGTTTCAGGAGTGTTGGCAGTGTATGCTTATGCATAATCAAATAACATTGGTGATGCCTTGCTCAAGTAATGATAACAATAACATAATAATACTAATGATGGAAATGATGTTATTAATACAATATGGATGATAGCAAAAATGTTAATAATGTTGATGGTGTTAGTTGTAATGTGAACGTTGGTAATAATGATACTAAGTGACAGTTACATTAATAGTTTGCTTAATAGCATAGCAATAAAGATGATAGTAGATGATGATGCTGATAATGGAAATAATGGTAACAAGAGTAGTATCAATATGCATAATATAGGTCTTATGCTTAATTGTTAATGACAATAATTAATGGTAGTTACATTAATGGCGGCTTGATGACAAAGGTAATGATGATGATAATGGATGGTAACAGTAATGATATTGGGAACAATAGTGTTTGCTCTGTATATTCAACATGCTTTTATATAAAGTGAATACCTTGATTGTTTGTATAATCTTGAGCTACGGGTAAGCAACAGTATGGTTTGTTAATAATGTGATTAACAAGCTTGACCATCAAATAGTGTAATAATAATGCATAAAGTATCTTGAATGATAGTTCATGATAATGAGCATACTCTTTATGTTGAATCTATGGTTATTTTACATCCTAACCATGCAGGTGATGTGTATCCATGAAAGGGCTATGTGACATATGTGATAATTAACATTACCTTGATAATTGTTCTATGAGATTATATATGTGGTGTTGGTCCCATGATGATGAGGTGAGCCTTGAGAGGCAGTGACGATACATGATGAGGGATTGAGATCCCATGGCATGTGATGATGGATCCTTGAGATGGATCTGGATGGTTGGCAAGAGGCCAAGTGGTAACATGTGATGTTGGATCCTTGTGATGGATCAGGTTGATGTGGTTTCAATAATAATATAATGTTCTATACTTTTTGATATATCTTGCATGTTATATAACTTGGTTGAATCCTGCAATCCATCTAAAAGATACTAATTAATCACAGTGAAATCATATCATGTAGTTTGCCCTGGCCATAGATCCATCATTGTCAGGACTTGGTGATGGTGAAACGGGTTCTCCTACGGGTTAACCCGGAGCGCATATTGTTGAATATGCGAGGTTACTCCTAGCCTAAAGTAAGGAGGTGAGAGTGTAACTTCGGTTACAGACTCAGATTTGTATATAGAGCATGGTGAACAGGCCCATGGCTCAGGATATGTGATGTGAAGAGCATGAATGGCTCAGGATATGTGATGTGAAGAGCATGAATGCATTCAAGGCTCAGAGCACGGTGATCAGGCCTGTGGCTTAGTTTTACTAGCACCGAGACCTGTACCAAGGCAGGCTAGAGTGAGGGTAGCCTATGGAGCTGACCCAGTGGCTTAGACCACTTCAGCATGTGACTAAGGTCATGCTTGTGTTGTGCTCGTGTATTGACCACGAGGTGGGAGGTCGTGGAGTCTGACTCTTCCACTGACCATTGTATGGCACCAGTCTTGGGCTTTGCAGCCAGAGGTTGGATTTGAATGGTACGATTCAAATCCTCGGGGCATAATAATACGTAATACAACCGTTTAGTATTTACTGCTTAAGATAAACATGAAACATTGGTTGAGGCCTTGTTTGTGTATTTAATTCTGGTATATCTGCAGGTACTTCTATATTCATCAAGTATGTGGCAGTATGTCGTATCTTGATAATCAGGTTATGTGGTCATATGTCTTGGTTCTGATGATCATGTTACACAGTGATATATTTTATCTTGTCAATCACGTCCCTTTTGAGAAATATCTGGTTATATGCTTTTGTACAACTGGTAAGCTAGTCGATAAGAATAGCCTTGCTTATATAGACTGCTCTCGTTATACCTGTTAATAGTTATCTATTGTTATGGTTTATCTTGTTGAGGTTTGTAGTTGCGGTGGGGAGTTATGTTTTCCGCTGGGACAATGTTCGATTGTCTCACTCCGTTGGTTTTCAGGTGGTCGAGGTAGACGTGGTGGTGGTCGTGGTGTTGCGGCTGAGCAGCTAGACGAGCAGTAAAAGGCAAGCGAGGGATATGCTGCTGTTTTGGATGTTTTGTAGTAGTGTCTAGATTCATCCCTGTACTCTCAGGTCCTTGGCAGTGTTTTGACGTTGTTTCACGATGAACGGTCGATGATGTTTTGTATATCCTGCTATTGGCCGGATGCGGGCCTCGATGCATATGAACAAGTGGTGAACTCATGTGATGGATGAACAGCTGTTTCTGAGCTGTGGACACGTATCAGATCTCATGTATATAGATGACATGTTTCTCTGCAGAATGAGGACTGGAAAGTAATAGTTTCACAGTTTATATGTTTTCCGCAATCGGTTTTTAATTAACCCGTGTTTTTGATAAGATGTGGTTATGGTGATTTCCGCACGTTTTCGTGTAACACCTCGTTATCTGTATGAAAATGGGATGTGTTGCCACAAGTTTTGGTATCAGAGATTTAGGTTCGCTGAGTCTACAGGGATTTAGGACTAGGTTGAGTTATTCTTATGAGTGTCCAGGTTTTCTTACAATATCTTCTGCCCTCAGCGGAAGAAAAGTCAAGATGTCTGGAAACCATGAAGAACACTCTGCTGAGTACAGTGATGCTGCATCGGTTGATGGAGCAGATGGACAGGCACATGAAGATCGGGTGCCTGAGGTCCCCCAACCTAACCCAGCCATACTTGAACATCCTTCTTACCAACAGCTTATGGGGCAGTTAATGGCTACAATGAATCTCATGGTTGAGTGATTACCAGTGCCTCCTCCACGAGAACAGGTTCCCCATGGAGAAGCATCGGGTATTGGGAAGACCTTGGAGCGGCTTCACCGAGTTGGAGCTTTGGATTATGTTGGAACGGCTGATCCAGCGGATGCAGATCTGTGGCTGACAAGTCTCGAGAAGGCTTTCTGGATCCTTGACATCCCTGAAGCAGACAAGGTAAAGCATGTTATCTACCTTCTGAAGGGTAGTGCTGGTCACTGGTGGACCATCAAAGAAGAGAAGCGGCCTGGTGAGGTGATCTGTTGGGAAGTGTTTTGATGTGAGTTCGTCTCCAGATACTTTACCAAGACGTATATGGATGAGAAGGTTAGTCAGTTTGAGAACCTGAGACAAGGAATGATGAACATCACCAAGTATGAAGCCAAGTTTATGGATTTGTTGAGGTTTTGTTCTCACATGGCGGCAACAAACGAGGAACAGATCAGACGTTTCGAGAAGGGTTTGAGTGCTGAGTTGAAAACCCCGGTGTCTGCGTTGGAGAACCGAGAGCGGTTTTCTACGTTCGTGGAGTCAGTTCGACGGATCGAGAGGACGGTAAGAGAGAAAAGAGAGTCTATGTCTCTTAAAAGACCTGCCCAGTTTCATGGATAGAGGTTTAGTGGTTTTAAGAAGCCCAGGTTTTCAGCACCGTCAGCGATGAGGAGTTCTGGTGTGCCCTCTCAGTGGTCTCCGAGTAAGGGGAAAAGTTACGTTTCTTCACCTTCTAAGGCGCACAGTTCGGCTTCTGTGGCAGTGACAGGACCAGCTAGGTCATGGTTTGAGGACAGGACTTTCTATCTTTTTGGACAGACCGGGCATCTCAAGTTACAATGTCCGAATAAAGATGTTGAAGTGACGCAGCAACCGAGGTAGAGTTTTCAGAGTTCAGAGAGACCACAGGCCAGTGGTAGCAGAGGACGAGGATGCGGTCAGGCGTCTCAGGCTGGATCGTCTGCTCAAGGAAGTAGAGCTCGTGGACAGCAAGCAACGGCTCGATTCTATGCCATGAGTCAGCCGGAGGCGATAGTCAACCCGTGAGTGGTGACAGGTCAGATGGAGTTATTTCATTCTGATATGTCTTCTTCTTGCTTTATATCTGTTCTGGTTGACCCGGGTGCTACACACTCTTTTATCGCCTATAGTATGCTTGAAAACTGTCGTTTACCTGTTAGCTGTAAGAAGGATAGCTTGTTTCTAGAAACCCCTCTTGATGGTTCCTCTTTGCTTCGAGAAGAGTGTCCATCTTGTGTTTTGACTTTCTTGGGATATCACATTCAAGTGGATCTTATAACACTGGATATGCATGGTTTCGATGTTATCCTTGGGATGGATACCTTAGAGAAGTACAAGGTTGTCTTGGACTGTGGTTCCAAGAAGGAAGTGTTTGATGTTGCTGGAGAGAAGTGTATCTTCTGGGGAGATAGGAAGATTCTTCCGACGTGTTTGGTATCAACTATGGTGGCAGACAAGTTGTTACGACAAGGATGTGAGGCGTTCTTAGCTCACGTGGTGGATACCGTTGTGGTTACCAAGGCGAAGGGTCCTAGTCTTGAGGAGGTGTCAGTGGTTCGAGAGTTTGCAGATGTGTTTCCCGAAGAGTTTCCTAGTGTTCCTCCACCTCGAGAGATTGATTTCGAGATCAATCTGGTTCCGGGAACGTAGCCAGTTGCACAGTCAGCATATAGGATGGCTCCAGCAGAGATGGCAGAGTTGAAGAAGCTGTTGTAAGAGTTGTTGGAGAGAGGTTTTATCCGACCGAGTACATCGTTGTGGGGTGCTCCCGTGTTGTTTGTTAAGAAGAAGGATGGTTCGATGCGGTTGTGTATAGATTACCAGTAGTTGAACAAAGTCACGATCAAGAATTAATACCCGTTGCCAAGGATAGATGATCTGTTCGATCAGTTGCGCGGTGCTACAGTGTTCTCAAAGATCGATCTACGGTCTGGATATCATCAGTTGAGGATAAAGGCGGAGGACATACCAAAGTCAGCTTTCAGGACAAGGTATGGTCACTTCGAGTTTGTGGTTATGCCGTTTGGGCTAACCAATGCACCTGCTGCTTTCATGGATCTGATGAACAGAGTGTTCTGACCATTCTTAGATCAGTTTGTTGTAGTCTTTATAGATGATATCTTGATATATAGTCAGGACAGACAAGAGCATGAACAACATCTTCATCGAGCATTGACTCTTCTTCATCAACATCAGTTGTATGCCAAGTTTAGTAAGTGTGAGTTCTGGTTGGATGAAGTGACTTTCTTGGGTCATGTGATATCTGCTGAAGGAATCAAAGTAGATCCGAAGAAGGTGGAATCCGTTGCGGATTGGGAACAACCAAAGACACCGACAGAAGTTCGTAGTTTCCTTGGTTCGGCAGGATACTATCGGAGGTTTATCAAGGACTTCAGTGTGATCGCGTTGCCAATGACGAAGTTGACCAGGAAGGATGTACCTTTTGTTTGGGATGATCGATGTCAGCAAGATTTTCAGAGTTTGAAAGAGAAGTTGACCGGTGCTCCAGTGATGATCTTGCCAGAGCCTGGGAAAGGCTATGTTGTTTTCTGAGATGCTTCCAAGAAAGGTTTAGGTTGTGTGTTGATGCAGGAAGATCATGTAGTTTCTTTTGCCTCGCGACAACTCAAGAAGCATGAGGAGAACTATCTGACTCATGATTTGGAGTTGGCAGTAGTGGTCCACGCGTTAAAGATTTGGAGACACTATCTTTATGGGGAAGTGTGTCAGATCTTTACGGATCATAAGAATCTGAAGTACATCTTTACGCAGCAAGAGTTGAACATGCGACAGCGACGATGGATGAAGTTGATCAATGATTATGACTGCACTATCGAGTATCATCCTGGTAAGGCGAACGTGGTAGCTGATGCGCTTAGCAGAAAGTCCTCTTCTTCTCTTTCTACAAAGAAGGCATAATTGAGTTATCTGGTATGCCATAGACAAGATATGTTTGTTTCTCTACGACAGATGAATGTGCAGATGGAAGTTTCTTTGTTGTCTGGTCTTTTCGCACAGATGCAGGTTAAGCCTACGTTGAGAGAGCAGATCAACGATGCACAGTAGATAGATGATGCGGTACAGTTGATCAGATCAGAGTTCGGTAGCGGCAAGCGTGATGGGTTTCATGAGTCCGAAGATGGGCTAGTTTGCTATCGAGATAGGATGGTGGTTCCAGATGTTGATGATCTGAGGAAGTTAGTGCTTGAGGAAGCACATACATCGATGTATGCGATGCATCCAGGTGTCACTAAGATGTATCATAGTCTGAAGGACTTGTTTTGGTGGTCCGGTTTGAAGAGGGATGTAGCTGAGTTCGTGGCGAGATGTGCGGTGTGTCAGCAAGTGAAGGCTGAACATCAGAAACCGGTAGGTACGTTGCAACCTTTGCCGATACCGCAGTGGAAATGGGATCATATAACCATGGATTTCGTAGTTGGTCTACCCCGGACAGTTGGGAATCATGATTCCATTTGGGTGATAGTGGACAGATTGACTAAGTCTGCCCATTTTCTACCAGTAAAGACAACATATACAGCTGAGAAACTAGCTCGAGTATATGTGGATGAGATAGTACGTTTGCATGGTGTGCCAGCAACCATAGTTTCTGACAGAGGTCCTTAGTTTACGAGTCGCTTTTGGGAACAGTTGCACAGAGCGTTGGGAACGCAATTGAGGTTCAGTACAGCTTTTCACCCGCAGACAGATGTACAGTCTGAAAGGACTATTCATACTTTAGAAGATCTCCTTCGAGCTTGTGTTTTGCAGTTTTTAGGCAACTGGGATGTACATCTGAGTTTGATCGAGTTTGCCTACAACAACAGTTATCAGCGGAGCATTGACATGGCTCCTTATGAAGCTCTGTATGGAAGGAAGTGTAGATCTCCTTTGTGTTGGTTTGAGTCTGGTGAGTATCAGCTTTTGGGTCCTGAGTTAGTACAACAGACGACAGAGAAGATCAAGGTGATACAACAACAGTTGAAGGTGGCACAAGACAGGCAGAAGTCTTATGCAGATAATCGCCGACGACCTTTGGAATTCCAAGTAGGAGATAGAGTATATCTTAAAGTCTCGCCGTGGAAAGGTGTGCTAAGGTTTGGACGGAAGGGTAAGTTAGCTCCCAGGTATATGGGGCCTTACTCAGTCAAAGAACGTGTTGGCAAGGTAGTTTATGAGTTAGAGTTGCCTCCAGAGTTGCACAGGTTGCATTCAGTGTTTCATATCAGTATGCTGAAGAAAAGTCATCTGGAATCAAGCACAGTGATACAGCCAGTTGAGGTTGAGCTTGATGCAGATGTGACCTACGAGGAAGGTGTTGTGGCGATCCTTGACAGAAGGATCAAGAAGCTGAAGAGGAAGGACCTGGTTCTTGTGAAAGTTCTTTGGCAGCGTCGTGGCGTTGAAGAAGCCATGTGGGACCTTGAGGAAGAGATGAGGAGGAAGTATCCCTCGCTTTTCTCTTTGGATTTCGGGGACTAAATCTCTTAAAGGGGGTTAGATTGTAAGGACCCTGACCTGCGTTTAGGGGTTACCCTGTTTGTTTTGCTTAATCTCGGTGCTTTGATGTTTGCTAATCACCTTTAAGTGGTGATTAGGGTTTTGTTGTGCTTTGTTGAGAGTTCGAGGGGCTACTTGCAAATAACCCAAGTTTAGGGCTTTGTGTGCAAGTCTGCCATCTTGTGGGATGTTTTCCTCTCTTTGCTTCCTCTAGGATTGAGAGGAAGGCTTGGGCTTGTTGTTTGAGTTTCTTGGGCCTGAGTTGAGCTTGTTTGGGCCTTGAGGTTCCTGGGCTTGGGCTTGCTTGAGCTTGTGTCGGCCAGGACCTGCTTTGTGTTGCCCAGCAGGCTGGTCTGTCGCCAGCAGAGCTGCTGCCTGTGTCGCCCATGATGCTTGGTATGGTGTAGTGGACACCTGGTGCATGTTATGGACAAGTGTCCCATGCCTTGCTAGCGTGTTGGCTGGAACTCTAGGACAAGTGTCCCTTGGGTGGATGACACATGGCATGGTTGTACCTTGGTTTCTCCTCCCCTTCCTTCTATGTATACAGCTCTTTCCCTTGCCTTAGTTTCTTTTGCTCTTTTGGTCTCTCCTCCACCTCGAGTGCACGATATCCCTTCCCTTGTTGCTATGTTGGCTGATACATCTTCCTTGGAGCTGGAGTGCTTCTTCTTCTTCCTTGGAGCTTCAAGGCGGGTTGCATAGCTTCTAACCCTAACTACTTTACTTCTAGTAATGTTCTTATTCATGTGATTAGTAGTTCCTTGTTCTGTACCTTTGGTGGCTGATATACCTATGTTGGGCGATATGGGGGAAGTGTGTGTTGGGCGACAGGCCTGACGGGAATCAACCTTGCGTTTGTATCGGGCGTCAGCCCTGTGACGGGCGATACCCCTTGGGTTGTGACGGTCGATAGGTGGGGTCGGTGTCGGGCGTCATGCCCCTTCTTTTTGATGAGTATCGGTCGTTAGGCTGGTATCTGCTTGTGGCACATTTTGGGGATGTGCTCTCTCCATCCTTTCTCTCTCTTGGTTGTTTTTCCTTTGTGATGACCTGACCGTTTTGGTAGGAATATCGGGCATCAGCCCTGTGACGGGCGTCACGCCTCCTTGAGTGTCGGCCGGTAGGGTTGTGGCAATGGGCGTTGCCCGATAGTGCTGACGCGTGACACTCTCTTCTCTCCCTGATGCGCGACACCCCTGTCGCCTGGTACCCTGGCAACACAGCGTTGCGAGCAGAGTGAGGGGTGCAGCGCAGCATTGCTGCCTCCCCATGTCCTAGCCATGTGAGTAAGTGAGGTTTTAGTGAGGGTATGTGAACCTATAGTGACGGTTTCAGGAGTGTTGGCAGTGTATGCTTATGCATAATCAAATAATGTTGGTGATGCCTTGCTCAAGTAATGATAACAATAACATAATAGTACTAATGATGGAAATGATGTTATTAATACAATATGGATGATAGCAAAAATGTTAATAATGTTGATGGTGTTAGCTGTAACGTGAACGTTGGTAATAATGATACTAAGTGACAGTTACATTAATAGTTTGCTTAATAGCATAGCAATAAAGATGATAGCAGATGATGATGCTGATAATGGAAATAATGGTAACAAGAGTAGTATCGATATGCATAATATAGGTCTTATGCTTAATTGTTAATGGCAATAATTAATGGTAGTTACATTAATGGAGGCTTGATGACAAAGGTAATGATGATGATAATGGATGGTAACAGTAATGATATTGGTAACAGTAGTGTTTGCTCTGTATATTCAACATGCTTTTATATAAAGTGAATACCTTGATTATTTGTATAATCTTGAGCTACAGGTAAGCAACAATATGGTTTGTTAATAATGTGATTAACAAGCTTGACCATCAAATAGTGTAATAATAATGAACAAAGTATCTTGAATGATAGTTCATGATAATGAGCATACTCTTTATGTTGAATCTATGGTTATTGTACATCCTAACCATGCAGGTGATGTGTAGCCATGAAAAACTATGTAACATATGTGATAATTAACATTACCTTGATAATTGTTCTATGAGATTATATATGTGATGTGTTGGTCCCATGATGATGAGGTGAGCCTTGAGAGGCAGTGACGATACATGATGAGGGATTGAGATCCCATGGCATGTGACGTTGGATCCTTGAGATGGATCTGGATGGTTGGCAAGAGGCCAAGTGGTAACATGTGATGTTGGATCCTTGTGATGGACCAGGTTGATGTGGTTTCAATAATAATATAATGTTCTATACTTTCTGATATATCTTGCATGTTATATAACTTGGTTGAATCCTCCAATCCATCTAAAAGATACTAATTAATCACAGTGAAATCATATCATGTAGTTTGCCCTGGCCATAGATCCATCATTGTCAGAACTTGGTGATGGTGAAACGGGTTCTGCTACGGGTTAACCCGGAGCGCATATTGTTGAATATGCAAGGTTACTCCTAGCCTAAAGTAAGGAGGTGAGAGTGTAACTTTGGTTACAGACTCAGATTCGTATATAGAGCATGGTGAACAGGCCCATGGCTCAGGATATGTGATGTGAAGAGCATGAATGGCTTAGGATATCTGATGTGAAGAGCATGAATGCGTTCATGGCTCAGAGCACGGTGATCAGGCCCGTGGCTCAGTTTTACTAGCGCCGAGACCTGTACCAAGGCGGGCTAGAGTGAGGGTAGCCTATGGAGCTGACCCAGTGGCTTAGACCACTTCAGCATGTGACTAAGGTCATGCTTGTGTTGTGCTCGTGTACTGACCACAAGGTAGGAGGTCGTGGAGTCCGGCTCTTCCACTGACCATTGTATGGCACCAGTCTTGGGCTTCACAGCCAGAGGTTGGATTTGAATGGTACGATTCAAATCCTCGGAGCATAATAATACGTAATACAGCCGTTTAGTATTTACTGCTTAAGATAAACATGAAACATTGGTTGAGGCCTTGTTTGTGTATTTAATTCTGGTATATCTGCAGGTACTTCTATATTCATCAAGTATGTGGCAGTATGTCGTATCTTGATAATCAAGTTATGTGGTCATATGTCTTGGTTCTGATGATCATGTTACACAGTGATATATTTTATCTTGTCAATCACATCCCTTTTGAGAAATATCTGGTTATATGCTTTTGTACAGCTGGTAAGCTAGTCGATAAGAATAGCCTTGCTTATATAGACTGCTCTCGTTATACCTGTTAATAGTTATCTGTTGTTATGGTTTATCTTGTTGAGGTTTGTAGTTGCGGTGGGGAGTTATGTTTTCCGCTGGGACAATGTTCGATTGTCTCACTCCGCTGGTTTTCAGGTGGTCGAGGTAGACGTGGTGGTGGTCGTGGTGTTGCGGCTGAGCAGCTAGACGAGCAGTAGAAGGCAAGCGAGGGATATGCTGCTGTTTTGGATGTTTTGTAGTAGTGTCTAGATTCATCCCTGTACTCTCAGGTCCTTGGCAGTGTTTTGACGTTGTTTCACGATGAACGGTCGATGATGTTTTGTATATCCTGCTGTTGGCTGGATGCGGGCCTCGATGTATATGAATAGGTGGTGAACTCATGTGATGGATGAACAGTTGTTTCTGAGCTGTGGACACGTATCAGATCTCATGTATATATATGACATGTTTCTGTGCAGGATGAGGACTGGAAAGTAATAGTTTCATAGTTTATATGTTTTCCGCAATCGGTTTTAATTAACCCGTATTTTTGATAAGCTGTGGTTATGGTGATTTCCGCACGTTTTCGCGTAACACCTCGTTATCTGTATGATAATGGGATGTGTTGCCACATTATACATCTTGATGAAGCTCAGTCCCGTAGAGAGTTTTTGAATGATTATACTATTACTTATGGACTTGTGGTGTCACGTTCCGCAAATACATTTCTAAAGCACAATACAATTTTGAGTTTAAAATACAAACAAGTTGAGTGCTCTTCTTCCTTATGCTGGTGGCTGCTACATTGTATGACATATTGGAGGTACAACGCAGGAATATGTGCGGAGTTATCAAAGCAATTTCAACAGCTTGTTGTATATCAATATTTAATGGGAGTGATCCACTCGTTGCTCGCATCAATGTTGAACCGTTGTAGCTAGGATGCATCTTTTCTTGGGACTATTCGCTATGTAAAGAACAAATACATATTTGTTGCTTATGTTTTCTCTTCAAATGTATACTCCATATGTAGAACAAGAATCAAGTAATGAAAATATTTTTTATTTTATTGTCTACATCTTGATGTCTTAACATTTATATTTGCATACAATCAGAAATGTAGAATTCGAATTGGGATAAGACGCACAGAGACACATACACACATATATAGACTTCTAAATGCAATAATTTTAACATTCATAGTTTTTGATGTATGAACAATGAACAATGCTTTCTTTGTATGACATTTTTTTAAAGTTTTCCACGCTTTTTAGTGTAGATAAGAATTTTACCCAAAAAATATGTAATAAAAGGATAACAATTTTTCCACCCTAATAAACATGGATAATTAGTTCCCACATAAAAAAAGATGGATACAAATCTACACCAAAAAGCGTGAATAATTGAATGCCACACAATATTTCGTAAAAAAAATATCACACGAAAAAGGGTGGTTAATTCTTTACACTTCTTTTTTCCACGCTATCTCTACACTATATTGAGCGTGGATATTATAAATTTCCACACTTTTCAGCGTGGATAAACCTTATATTATAGCATGGAAAAACACTGATATTTGTTGTAGTGTTTATGGAAAATGTAGCCTCGATCCAATTAGAATCAGGATTCCATTTGACTGCTAGTGCCGGACCAGTTGCTGCCATGACTTGATATACATTGTGCCTAAGGACTGCACCTGGGCCTGCGGATCGACGTGACCACTTGTTGGCTGGGTGAGAGAAAGAAGGAGAGGGTTAGAGAGAGAGTGGCTGACGATGGATGGACCACTTGCTGGCTGGGAGAGGGGGGGATAGAGGACGGAAGAGAGAGGGAGTTGGTGTAAAGAGAGAGAAAAGTCAAGAGAGATATATTTGTTTTACTAATAACTTTAAATTATTGTATATTTTTTAACAAAATAAATTTTGTTAGATTCCTGATGAAAAAAATATTTTAATAAGACTAATGTCGACATATTTTTGAAAAATGTAACGTGTTGCGAAGAGAGAGAAAAATAAAAAGAGAGATATTTATTTTACTAATAATTTATTAGGAAAATGTTATGTAGCCCCGATCCCATACTAGAATTGAGATTCTATTTAGCGTCGGGCCCAACTACTGCGATGATGTGATATGCGTTGTGCCCAAGGATTGTGCTGGCCACTTGATGGTTGGGTGAGAGAGAGAGGGAGAGAGATGACTGGAGAGAGAATGGTTGACAAAGGGACTATTTTCTGTGTGTGTGAGAGAGAGAGGGAGTGGGTGTAAGGAGAGAGAAAAATCAAGAGAGATAGATTTTTTTTGCTAATAACTTTCAAACCGTTATATATTTTTTATCAAAATAAATTCTATTAGATTCCTGATGAAAAATGTATTTTAATAAGACTAATGTCGATATATTTTTAAAAAATGTAAAGTGTTGCAAAGAGAGAGAGAGATATCAAAAGAGAGATATTTATTTTACTAGTAAATTTTAAATTGTTATGCATTTTCAAACAAAATAAAAACTATTACATTCCTGTTTAAAAATACATTCTAAGAAAACTAATTTCGATAAAAGAAAATGAGAAAGTGTGAGAGAGAGGACTAGAGAGAGAGAGAGAGTGGTTGTACAGAGAGAAAAAAATAAGAGAGATATTTATTTTGCTAATAATTTTCAAACTATTATGTACTTTTAAACGAAATAAAAAATAGTAGATTCCTAATAAAAAATACATTCTGATAAGACTAATGTCAATATTTTTTTTAAAAATGTAGATTCTTGTACATCACTCTCTCCTATGATAACAAGTTCAATCAAAAGATAATAATGAATTGGATTAGAGGTAATAACAAACCAAATTAGAAATTACAACGATTGGACCAATGATAACAAATAATTTAAAAAAAATAATTGCACTACTTCTGTCCTATTCTCTAGACAAAATAACTAATTAAAAAAAACTACTACTTGGACAAAATAAAAATTGACTAGAGAAAATAAAAAAATTAGTATAGATAACAAGAAAATTTGCTAAGGATAACACAAAACATTCCTTACAAATAACAACTAATTTAAAAAAATATTACTTGGATAACGACTAGTTTGACTACATATAACATAACATTTACTAGGAATAACAAGAAAATTTGCTAGGAATAGCAAAAAAAATCCTTAAATAACAACTAATTTTAAAAAATATATATACTACTTGAATAACAAAATATTTGTCTAGAGATAATAAAACATTAACCAAGGATAACAAGAACATTTACTAGGGATAACATAACATTTACTAGGGATAACAAAACCATTCTCTATAGATAACAACTATGTTTTAAAAAAAATACTACTTGAATAATAAAAAGTTTGTATAGAAATAACAAAATATTTACTAGGGATAACAAGAATCATTGTTAGGGATAACAAAACCATTCTCTATAGATAACAACTAATTTTAAAAAAATACTACTTGTGTAACGACCCCGACTCCCGGTAACCCCCAATTAAGGGAGACTTAAAAAAAAACCATTCTCTATAGATAACATTATTTTCATTTTCTTTCTTACTAAAGAAATACTTAAATAAACTTTTATTTTCTTATTGCCTTTTCTTTGCAACTTTGGACTCCTTGGAACCCAAGAGGCACGAAATCCCTCTTTGGATTTTCCTTCTAGAGGTTTCCACATTTTTCTTTTCTCAAATATTCAATTATTCATTTACTAATTGAATTTCCTTGTTATTTGGGCCCAATAGCCAATAAAGCCCACAACACAACCATCAAGGCTGTTGTAAATGAAATCCATTTATTCTAACCAAATTATATCATTATTTGTTCAAATATCTTTAATATGAGAAATTACATTTTTCACCAAATGAACCCAAAAATTGGGGTTGTAACAACTTGGATAACAAAAGATTTTCCTAGCGATAACAAAATATTACTAGGGATAACAAGAAAAAATTTCTAGGGAAAACAAAAAATTTCTCTGCAGATAAAAACTATTTTTAAAATATTACTTAAACAAAAGAAAATATTTTGTCTTAAAAAAAAAAAATTGGACCAAATATAATAAATATTTTGTATTATTTTTAGAGTGCATGTTAAATTTCTCAAAACTACATCAATATTGATCTTGTTGGAAAATATTAATGATAAGGAATCTAACACTTTTTATTTTGTCAAAAAATACATCACGGATTGAAAGTTATTAACAAAATAAAAATATCTCTCTTCTTTTTTCTCTCTCCTCCGGCCACTCCTCTCTCCTCACTCCCCCTGATTCAGCCCTATTTTAGGGCTTAATCTTGTGTCATTTTGCATTTCAGCCACATCTATACTTGTTAGATTACATGTTATTTCCCCCAATATGCTTATTTCTATCAAATGCACTTATGGAGGCTTTTTGCATGTTTTATAGGTACTTTGTCCACTACTTGATGGCATGGAAAGAGGATGGTCCAATCCAGGGTTTCCTTAGGCTTGGAGGAGCCAAAAATGAGGCCAAAACCACTTCCAACCTACCCCAAGTGGTCAAAGAATGTTTTGAAGCAATACCCTCCATGGATGACCAAGTTCAAGGCTCAAATTCATGGGAGAGACACCACCACGACCGTGGTGAGCCCCCAAAGTACAAAAAATTAGTAAAACTACCAGAAATCGATGAAAATGGCCAAAACGACCGTGGGGATCAACATGCCCGTGGCCATAGGTGTCCACCACGACCGTGGTGACCCCCCACGGCCGTGGCCTTCCATGCACACCTCTCTGTGATCTCCACATTTTAATTCCCACGACTGTGCCCATCCACCACGGCCGTGGCCTATCCTACCCACCACGGCTGTGCTACTCACAGAATCCAACCACTTTTCCACTGCTTTCCCCATTTTACCCCTAACTTAACCTAGTGCTTCCCCCACACCTATATATACCTAGGTGGCGGCTGGGGCACGAAGCTGGCTACCTTCTACCCCTTCCTAGCTCCCTAAATCACCACCCACTCCATTCCACTCCATATCCACCTCAAATCCACTCCATTTCACCATTTCCACCACATAACCCCCCATATCTAAGCCTTCCATCCACTTCCCTCCATCATTCCACACCATTTCATCCAAGAAGAAGAAGGAGGGCATCCCTGCAGCTGCTGGAGAGGAGGACTTCTTCATCTACATCGAGCTCCATGGCTTCTTCTACCTCTTTATCCTTTCTTTTTGTATTTTGCTTTGTTATGAGTAGCTAGGCACCTTGGGTGGGCTGTTTGGGGGAAAATATGTTACTTTGATACCATGTTGGGGGAAAATAACATGTAAACTTTGTAATTTCATTTTTTAATGATTATATTCTATTTATATCTCATTCTCCATGGATTGCTTGTTGATTTGTGTGTGAAATCACTTAGGAATTTAGGCAAATTGCTTATATGTGTGAATTTTGGGATTTGCCCCTAGGTCCAATTCTTGGATCCCTAGGTTGCCTTCCATCTTCCTACATCCTAATAAATCTCCCTAAACCTAAGTGAGAGATCTAAGTAGCTAGATTAGGTAACTCTAGTGCAATTAGCATGGAGCCTTCTCAAGGCTAGAATGTGGGGGAATTGGGGTCCAAAACCCTAATTTCACCCCCCCATTACTACCCTCAGCCCCTAATTGCACTAGGAATGTCTAATCTAGAAACCTAGACTTGATTAGACTCTAATTGGATTGAACCTAATCCCTAACCCAATTGAGCCTCGTAAGGGTAGTAGGGGGTGTTAGGGACTAGTTCCCCTATACACAACCTAGCATATCCATGGCCAGTTAGTAGCTTAGGTTAATCCATTAGACTCTAACTTCTTGTTTGGTTTGGATAATCTAAATGGAATCATAATGTTCACATGTCACCCCCCAACTTAAGTGATAAGTTCATACTACTAAACAGCCCACACATCTCTTTATTGCTTAAAACCCTAGTTCTGTGCTTGCTTAGCTTAGTTAGTTCTTTTCTTGCTTAGTTAGCTTCTTGCCTTGCTCTTGCCTTGTTTATGCTAGTTTAGTTCTTTAATTACTCTTTTGCTTCTCTCTTGCTTGCCGTAGTGTAATTTGTCTTTTCATACCTAGCTTAGTCCTTTCTTTCCTGCTTAGTCTTAATCTAGTCTAGGGTTAACGTAGATTTCATTCCTGCCTTTAATTACTTTCTTGTTCATCCTTAGTTAACCATCAAATCAACCTTTAAACCCTTAACCCTAGTCTCCGCAGTAGGAGCCTAGCCAAACTAACCTATCTCTAGTGCCCCCTCTTTTCCCTGTGGATCGACCCTATACTTGCCACCTTCCTATATTACGACACGACCCCGTGCGCTTGTGGGTGTAGTTGTTTTAGTAGACGTAGGTAGCTAGTTTAGGTCTTATAAATTTTGAAAGCAAACCCCCATCCACCGTGCATTCTGACCTCGTGGGGCGCATCTATTCAATTGAGTAGTGTGTTAGCACCACTAGCGGAATCGCACCAAGCTTTCTGGCACCGTTGCCGGGGATTAGAGGCGCTCGGCCTAGCTAGTTAGTTTTGCTTTGACTTTTCCTACTGCCCTCATCATTGCTATTCTTCATTCATTTTTCTTTGCATTTTTTATGTATATTGGTTTGCTAACTTGCTTTCTTTTGTTTGGTTGTGCCTTGTGCATGTGACAAGCCACTCGGAGAAGATAAGATGGAAGGCCAACATGCACAAAACCCTTTATTTCCTCCACCACCCTTCCTCCAAGGCTATCCTAAGCCTTACACACCTCCATTGCCGCAACCTTCCCACCACTTCACTTTCCAACCTCAATTCCCTCCTCCACTACCCTACTTCCAAGGCTATCCTAAGCCTTACGCACTACCACCACCTCCATTGCCACAACCCTCCTACTAGTTCACCTTCCAACCTCAATTCATTCTACCACCTCCATCACCACAACCCTCCCACCAATTCACCTTCCAACCTCAATGCCATCCTCCACCTAAAGTCTAAGGGCCATCGACATCGATGCCACCACCACAACTATCACATGCTCCCCCTACTTCCCATGAACAAATGGATATGATTGAGACCCATCTCTTTGGTGCCTATGAAGACCCATTCCTCAAGAGAGACAAAACCTATGGCATGAGATTTCTGAGGGTCTTAAGGCTTATTAAGATCTATGATCATGATCCCCAAGGAGAGAGAATTGCTGAAAAAGACTTACGAAGCTCGCATGACCCTTGGGAGGAAGATCAATAAAGGAAAGCATTTGAGATGATTGCTTATGATGGGGGTGCAAACATTTTGTTTTTGGACCATGGTTGATGGTGAAAGAACAACAAGCCTGGCTGAAGGTATGAAACTTAGCGCTTGTGGGAGGCAACCCACATAGGTTTGGGAAATTTTGACCCAACCTTCACTTTTTGATACAATTGCTTTGTTTTTACATTTTCCAAGAACACACACACACTTGTGTTTAATAGTTTTTTTCAAGTTTTAAGATGTGCAGGTGATAACAGGAAGGAAATTTGAGTATAATTGAGAGAAGGATTCCAAGAAAAATCACTTTGAGTTAAGTTTTTGAGTGTTTGATGTTCCTCATTTTGAGAGTAGTAGCTACAGGGACTACCACGGCCGTGGCACATCAATACAACCGTGGTCATTTGCATGAAAAACACATCAAGTCCCTGGATTCAAAAGCAAAATTGAGAAAAGTTGCCAAAGGAATGCACCACGGCCGTGCCAGGCAGTACGGTCGTGCAACCTGAAGCCACCACGGCCGTGCTACTCAGCACGGCCGTGCAACAGACCAATTTCAGCCACTCAAGGCAGATTAGTGGGGCAGCTACTACGCATATCCTCCACCATAGGGAGGAACAATGCCAAAGCCTTGAGAGAGCCATGATCATCTACCCTATCATCCTAAACTATAGGATCATGTTGAGGACAACATGATTCAAAAGGTTGGTGTGGTAGGGCAGGTATGCCCTAGTTTCACTTTGCATTTCACCTACCACATCCACTTTTGTTTTCTTTCTTTTTCTATCTACCTTAGTCATTTTACCACTTTGCATACCTACATTCCATGTAGTTTACCTTATTGTCATTTTTTGTGTAATTTTCAAAAATTTTTCTCTTTTGCCATGCATTGCATACCATGTAGATTTTTGGTAATTTTTGCATGTTTTTAGCTAGGATTTGCTTGTTTACTACTTTAAGTTCAATAATATAGGCTTAGATGTGATTGAAGGCAACTTGGCACCATTTTGGCCAATTTTACCCAAATTTGGAACTTCTTGTCTAAATATTGTGTTTTGACCCAATCTCTACTGTTTTGAACTAAAATGTTGACCTTTGACAAATGCAAGTGAATTATCATTGTTTGTTGCTAAGTGGTATCAATGTTTGACTTTTTAGATGTGCATCACCTCTCTTAGGATTGTGATTGAATTGGTTGAATTATGAAATTGAGCAAGCTTTGAACGCTTAGTGTTTGTGGAATTACTTGTTTGATATATCAATTTCATTTTGTTCATTCATGTGGTGTGATATCATGGATGAACTGTTGGATTAATTCTCATGCAGGATGTCTTATGTGGAAAATCATACCAGTGACCCCTCTTTGACCCGACTATTCTTCCACCATCTTCATACCCCTCCGCCTCATAAAAAGATGCCCTAGTGCACATAATCAACCTTGGCCACCTCCAAAAGTTTTGGGTAGCCATATCTTTATCTCCCCGCTTCACTCTATCCACCATATGCCCTATCCACACCAAGGGCAAGAAAAAGAAAAGAAAAAGAAAAGCAAAATAAAATAAAAGGATGCTCCTGTTTAAGAGCATTCAAATAAAGAAAAGATGAGTGTGTAAAAACACTCCAAAAATCTTACCGCAACCCTTTCTTCCACTTTCATACCCATTGAGCTAGGAAACATCAAACTTAGCACATTCTACCCTTTTCCGCAGCCACATGGGTCATTTGGTGTGATTTGAGATATAATATTGAATGCATGAATGTGAAACATCACTCCTAGTCATTCTTGATTAACGCCACCATGAAACGGTTTACCCGGAACTTAATGGAAGAAATATGGATAACTTGTGTATTCTATGCGCTATATTTGAAGTTCATATGCTTTGTGCTCTTTTCATGATTGGATTGTGAAAGAAAGAGAGGAGAGAGGTGAAATGCATGTACTTAGTCATCTTTGATCCCATTCAGCAACAATCGTCTTTTATATTGCATTTGTCATTTCTTTTTGTGAAAGTTTGTAGAGAGATTGAGTTGGAGCATACTTGAGGACAAGTATGTTTCAAGTTTGGGGTGGTGATTCAGCCCTATTTTAGGGCTTAATCTTGTGTCATTTTGCATTTCAGCCACATCTATACTTGTTAGATTACATGTTATTTCCCCCAATATGCTTATTTCTATCAAATGAACTTATGGAGGCTTTTTGCATGTTTTATAGGTACTTTGTCGACTACTTGATGGCATGGAAAGAGGATGGTCCAATCCAGGGTTTCCTCAGGCTTGGAGGAGCCAAAAATGAGGCCAAAACCACTTCCAACCTACCCCAAGTGGTCAAAGAATGTTTTGAAGCAATACTCTCCATGGATGACCAAGTTCAAGGCTCAAATGCATGGGAGAGACACCACCACGACCGTGGTGAGCCCCCAAAGCCGTGGTGGACATGCCCCAAGTACAAAAATCAGTAAAACTACCAAAAATCGATGAAAATGGCCAAAACGACCGTGGTGATCAACATGCCCGTGGCCATAGGTGTCCACCACGACCGTGGTGACCCCCCACGGCCGTGGCCATCCATGCACACCTCTCTGCGATCTCCACATTTTAATTCCCATGATCGTGCCCATCCACCACGGCCGTGGCCTATCCTACCCACCACGGCCGTGGTACCCCACCATGGCCGTGCTACTCACAGAATCCAGCCACTTTTCCACTGCTTTCCCCATTTTACCCCTAACTTAACCTAGTGCTTCCCCCACACCTATATATACCTAGGTGGCGGCTGGGGCACGAAGTTGGCTACCTTCTACCCCTTCCTAGCTCCCCAAATCCCCACCCACTCCATTCCACTCCATATCCACCTCAAATCCACTCCATTTCACCATTTCCACCACATAACCCCCCATATCTAAGCCTTCCATCCACTTCCCTCCATCATTCCACACCATTTCATCCAAGGAGAATAAGGAGGGCGTCCCTGCAGCTACTGGAGAGGAGGACTTCTTCATCTACACCGAGCTCCATGGCTTCTTCTACCTCTTTCTCCTTTCTTTTTGTATTTTGCTTTGTTATGAGTAGCTAGGCACCTTGGGTGGGTTGTTTGGGGGGAAAATGTGTTACTTTGATACCAGTTTGGGGGCAAATGACATGTAAGCTTTGTAATTTCATTTTTTAATGATTATATTCTATTTATATCTCATTCTCCATGGATTTCTTGTTGATTTGTGTGTGAAATCACTTAGGAATTTAGGCAAATTGCTTATATGTGTGAATTTTGGGATTTGCCCCTAGGTCCAATTCTTAGATCCTTAGGTTGCCTTCCATCTTCCTACATCCTAATCAATCTCCCTAAACCTAAGTGAGAGATCTAAGTAGCTAGATTAGGTAAATCTAGTGCAATTAGCATGGAGCCTTCTCAAGGCTAGAATGTGGGGGAATTGGGGTCCAAAACCCTAATTTCACCCCCCATTACTACTCTCGGCCCCTAATTGCACTAGGAATGTCTAATCTAGAAACCTAGACTTGATTAGACTCTAATTGGATTGAACCTAATCCCTAACCCAATTGAGCCTCGTAAGGGTAGTAGGGGGTGTTAGGGACTAGTTCCCCTATACACAACCTAGCATATCCATGGCCAGTTAGTAGCTTAGGTTAATCCATTAGACTCTAACTTGTTGTTTGGTTCGGATAATCTAAATGGAATCATAATGTTCACATGTCACCCCCCAACTTAAGTGATAAGTTCATACCCCTAAACAGCCCACACATCTCTTTATTGCTTAAAACCCTAGTTATGTGCTTGCTTAGCTTAGTTAGTTCTTTTCTTGCTTAGTTAGCTTCTTGCCTTGCTCTTGCCTTGTTTATGTTAGTTTAGTTCTTTAATTGCTCTTTTGCTTCTCTCTTGCTTGCCGTAGTGTAATTTGTCTTTTCATACCTAGCTTAGTCCTTTCTTTCCTGCTTAGTCTTAATCTAGTCTAGGGTTAACGTAGATTTCATTCTTGCCTTTAATTGCTTTCTTATTCATCCTTAGTTAACCATCAAATCAACCTTTAAACCCTTAACCCTAGTCTCCACAGTAGGAGCCTAGCCAAACTAACCTAGCTCTAGTGCCCCCTCTTTTCCCTGTGGATCGACCCTATACTTGCCACCTTCCGATATTACGACACGACCCCATGCGCTTGCAGGTGTAGTTGTTTTAGTAGACGTAGGTAGCTAGTTTAGGTCTTATAAATTTTGAAAGCAAACCCCCATCCACCGTGCATTCCGACCTCGTGGGGCGCATCTATTCAATTGAGTAGTGTGTTAGCACCACTAGCGGAATCGCACCAAGCTTTCTGGTCTCCCTCTCTCTTTCTCTCTCTTCCCTCTCTTTTTCCAGCCCTCCTCCCACCCTCTCTCTTTCTAATGATATTGTCCCATTACCACAGTTGTTGTACATGATTCCCAAGTTGACGTGACAACAACTAATGAGGACAAAATGGGATCTGGGATCTGGTTCTATATTGGGGTTGTATAGCTAATAATAGTGGTGCTGGTCACTGTGTTGGGCCTTGAGTTGTAGGGATAGGTCATAGATGTGGAGGGATCGTGCCTTAGTTTGTTCGCTTGTTAAGGTATGGTATTAGACTAGCCTTGGACAACTGGGCTGACGAGATATGCAGACATAGATTGGGAAAAAGGTAGGGATGAGACTCACTTAACTCAGCTGATAGTATTGTGATGGTATCTGAGGGTTAGTTACAAATAGATATTGAGGAAAGTGGACAATATTTTAAGGTTGAGTTTGGTATACAACCATGATAGGTTTATTTGTCATGGGATATCTTAAGTTTGTGTAGTATGGTTTTATTTGAAGTAATGACAAATAAACTTGTAAGCCAGATGTATGTCGTTTGGTACATGTGTAAGTAGGCTGTATTTGTTTGAATAAAATATATTATACCCTACATATAAATAATGTTGTATGTATTGAGCAGTCCGTTAGAGGGGTATTGTAAAAAATTTATATCTACGACAAATAAATATGTTTCCTACCGTAAGGATTTGATGCGTCAGGTTATCAAGAGATTTTTCAATCAACTTACCGATGCAACAACTTATTTATCGTTTAGTTTGTATAAAAACACCAGTTAAAATACCCAGTCAGGTTTGGTTGTCATACCGCCACTGAGACGACACAACAAACACAGTCTAAGAGTAATGATAGGCAGACTTGATTTCAAAAATACCAACTGCATTCAAAGTCCACCATCTCTCTAATAAATAGGGATGGGGTGCCATGTGAAAAGAAAGAGAAAAAAATAAAAGGGAGAAAAGAGTCCAGAAAAAAGAAAAAAAATAATGAGACAAAAACTTATTTTATTTATAACTTTCAAACCAAAAGGAATTTTGACAAAAAAAATAGTGGAATCTCTTTATAAAAATTCTAGAATCTGAAAAACCAAAATTCTCTCTTACCTTTCTTGCTCTCTTCTTTTCTTTGTTTGTCGATGCCACTGGCAACACCTTCGCTTGTGATCACTGGAAGAATGACCAACTATTGTCACCTTAATCTTTTGACTTATGTTTGTATGCAATGTCACTCCATTTGTTATTGTATCCTGGAAGAGTGGTTGTCGTGTTTGGCACTGCACTAACCTATGTTGTAAGTAAGGAAAAAACACTCTTAAGGATAGCACATCATGCATGCCTCAACGAATTTAGTAACGACTTCTTATTATAATTCCTGATTTTCAGGTCTTGTCATGATTTGGTACATAAACATGTATAATAACCAACCAAAAGGAGAAAGATTAGGCTATTACTTCCCATAACATGATTGTGCTCCAAAGTATTGTTTTCCTCCATAGTTTGGTCAAGCTTGTAGATCTTAGATATGTGATTGGGGAATGTCTCTCTTTCAACCTTCTTGGCATGTAGTCCTCAGTCCAGTGGAGTCACTTCTCATCAAACTTATAAGTCATGATTGTTAAATAGATATATATTGGGCTACCAAGGTCGTGATACCTGTAGGAACATAGGTAACCTCTTTCTGATCATGTTTAGAAACATATAAATCTCACCTTCAATTCCATACAAGTTAGAGTTTACGAGCAACACAATTACATACTCCCTTACACAAAAAGACGATCCTTAACTGGGTTATGATTTCAATCCAGGGAAGACAAGACTGGACTACCCTTCAATCCAACATTTTCCTCATTACCCAAATTAATTTTGAGCCCAATTTACCCAAACACTACCCCTTTGCTACCCTTAGATTGGGTTCAGTTGGAAAAAACAATAAGTTGAACTTTGAGATAATATTTTCCTCCACACTACAGTCAAGTTTGTGTATTTTAGTTCTATGAATGTGGGAAATGTCTATTTGATATTTTCATCATGTAGTACTTTGGGCCACATGATGCATTTATCCCTAAAATCCACATTGCCTATCCCTAAGAATAGAGATTGTCTCGTCCTAATCCTATTTGAAAACTTATAATCTCACCCGCTTTTCAATCTAAGATAGAATTGATATGTTGAATAATTGCATAGCCCTTGCACAAAATGACAAGCCATTAGTGGGTCAGGGTTTCAATTTAAGAGAGGTAAGGTTGCCCACAAATCCAAGATTGAGATTAGGGTCACATCCCCATTACACAGTTTCAACCCAGTTCACACAAACACCAACACTCTGTTGTCTAAGGTAGATCGAGCTAAACTGGCCTAATAGGGCAAGTCAAAATATGGGTTGGACATAATTTCATTCCCATCTAAATAGGAACATATACTTCTAACAAGAAGCTTATGGTGGTTATACATGAAGAGTATTTGAATTGCGCACGAGTAGATGCATGAAAAAAATAATATACACTACAATTCAGAAGTGAAGGGGTTTGATAGAGTGGAATGGGTTTATTTTGATGAAATTATGTTTGTGTGTGGTTAGAATAAAATGGTGATCTAGATAATGATAAATATGGTGTAGGGTATGAAATTTTATATTCCCATGAATGTGAGGTTCATGAAGAATATAATATACACTACAATTCAGACTTGAAGGAGTTTGACAGAGTGGAATGGGTTTATTGTGGAAGCAATCATGTTTATGTGTGGTTAGAATAGAAGGGTGATCCAGATAAAGATGATTGTTGTGTTGGATATTAGTATTTCTTCCGCCATGAGTAGCATGCTAGCAACCTTTTTAATTATTAAGAGAGTGTTGAAGCAAGATGATCCTCTTTCTTCACTCTATTTATCTTTGTTGTAGGTGGTGATGAGAAAGGGTATAAAGGATAACGATTTGAACCATAATGTAATAGCCTTACATTTTCTTTAAGTATTTCTAATGTTAGTGAGTCCTTAATCCCTTTTAGTTGTTTCCTTTCATTATTTCCATATGGATTGTTTACATTGGATGTAATTTTTTTTACTAATGTCAAATCATATATGATTCTAAAGAAATGATGCAAAACCTTGACTTTGTACATGAATATACATGTTAGATGATGACATTATTTTACGCTAAGGTAGGTAAAATTTGGAGAAAGAAATGGCATGAATAAAGAAATTATTTTAAAGAGAAAAAATAGTAATATAAAAAATGAGTAAACATATTTTACATGTGATGAATTTTTGGTTAGGGTCAAAATCATCTTGGATTAATATGGAGAGGATTAAAATATGCACATGCCAAAGGCTTCACCTGAGATTCACTTTGTTTAGATTGTAAAACATAAGTCAAGATAGCAAACAACAATAGAAATGTATGATAGTTGTGTGACTAATTGAATGATGTTGTGAAAAATGATCAGGCTTCTTATTATATGCTAGTTGACAATCACAATCCCTTATATTTCCCTCTTGACATCTTATAGATATGAGTGCATGCATATCTAAGGAATGTCATTATGAAAAATATACATGAATTGGGATCATCACACTACCCTAGCAAGGATTAAATACCAAGGACAAGGAAATAGACTAAGAAGTAATTCAAATATGAAACTAAGCAAGAATGAACTAGCAAGAAAGCCAATTAAGGTTTTAAATAAGTTATGGGAAGAGTGGTCTGTTTCAGGGAATGTCACATGAACCCAATTGGGGGGGTGATATAACATGTGAATTCTAACTTTTCATTCTAGATTGCCAAACCAATCAACAAGATAAGTGCTATTTGAATTACCCTAAGCTACTAGTTGACCATGGGTGATATGAGTGTGTATAGGGGAACTACACCCTTCCACACCCCATCCAACCTTATGAGGCTCAATTGAACTAGGGATTAGGTTTAATTCTAATAGGACTAAGAAAGTCTAGGTTTTTAGGTAAGTGTCATTAGCAAAATTGAGAGCCAAGGGTAGGAAGGGGGAGTAGAGATGTGGGTGTTTCTGTAAAGAGTGGGACCCGAAAGGGGATCCACTCAAATGATATAATACAAGAGCTGTGTAATAATAAATCAGCGGAAACAAAACTATTACAAAGTCATTTCATGATTCATTTATACAATTGTTCCTCACCATAATAGGTGATTTTATGAAAACTTGAACTAAGATCAACTAAAGCCAGTAGAAGAGGGTAACTTAGCCATTCCAAGCTATCCTTAGTCCATGTCATGTTGATGATCCTTTTGATCTCTTATCTTCCAATGTACCTAAAACTGGGTGGAAGGGAACATCACCCAAAACATAGGAAAACAACATTGGGGTCAGCAAAGGCTGAGTATGTACATATATAAAACACTTTGGGCATTATACAGGGTTAAAAGTGCAAAAAGAGATGTTCCCACAAGAAAAGGGGGCTATTTATAATTAGGTATGTTCAAGAGAAAAGTAATAAAAGAAATGAGGCATATTAAATTTATGATTACAAGTATGGAAATAAAACTGCCTTTCTATAATAGTTATCAACATTCTCAATATAAAATAGTAAATGCTTGCATGCATACATTGTAGACTAAATATACCTAAAATAGGGCCATAACACCATAGGATCATTGCCTAAAATAAATAAGGGTGGAAATGCACACCCCGGGCGGAATAAACACACCCTTTATATTTATGGTTGTACATAAGTACCACTATTCTAGATATTCTAGTCAAACACACAACATGCTATAATAGAGTGGCAAGATTTATCATTTTAGTCAATTTTGAAATAAAGACAACATGGAAGGAGGGGCCCAAGGACCCAAAATAATATATCAGTTTAATAATCATAGGAATAAAAAAAGGGATTCATATCAGGAATTATAAACACCCATGAATTTAGATTTTCAAAAGGATTATCCATTCAAGAGATGCCTCATGAAAAGATATATGGATTTTAGTCATTTAATGCCCAAAATAAAATAGAGGATGTACATACCTTATAATCAGACCTAGATGATTAGTAACACCTCCTAAGCATAAGGTCAGGGTTGTCTGAACCTAGTCATAATATGTGTGCACTGTATTAATATAAGATATATTAAATCTTTTACTTAGAAATCGACCCTATAGTAGATTGCAAATTTGGGCATGAAACTTGTCCCAATAAATCAGGAGTATTTTTCTAATTTCAAAAATGTATATATATGCCCTATTTGGATAAGCGGATATTTCTTATAAATTTTACAAGTTTAAAGCATTGCTGGCTATATACAGAAATTCAAATTGTAAAAAGATGATTTTGCCCTCGAAGAAAAATGTGAATCAACAAAGATTGATGTCACTTGAACTATAGAGATATCATTCAGTAATATATCTGGGTCAAAATAGTAAACAAAAGTACAAATCTCCAATTTACCCTTATGGGTGTGACATGGATGTCACAGACAAGATGGGAGAGATTGGGCTTCTGCCCCAGGGATTGTCTTCCCTGACTCTCGCGCCATCAGTGTCCTACTGGAGCTCAGTCCACTGGAGGGCGCTCAAACTAATCCTCTTCACAGGAAAATAATCTGATCAAGCTGGTGATCTCAATCAGGGCTAGAGCACTGAGGAGTCTCCTCCCTACGAGATGCCACTACCATGGCGATGCTTGTCGAACGAGCACAACAGAGAAAACGGGGGTAAGAATAGAGATGGGTAAGGAAGGTGGAAAGGTCAGGGGTGGCTATGAGGAATCCAGCTGAACTCATAGCTCCACCCCAGACCTACGAAGCTGCTGCTTCGATCGTACGGTGGACGCAACCGAGGGCAGCTCCAAAGGGGAAAAGCAACTACAAACGGACCTGGTGAGGTTGGGGCAAAGTCTGACTCAAGGCATCAGCCCACGAGGCCATGGTTTGGTAGTGGAGAACCTTGTGTCAAGGTTCACAAAGAGAACAGCCAACAAGGAAGGCTGACTAAGAACCAAAAGCTACTGAGCGGGTGGCGGCAGATCAGGGGAGGTCGGCGGTGCTAGTCGACCTGGCGAATGAGGATGACTTGGGGAAAAATAAACTTACATGATCAAAGAGGGAGGTCCGTATATGGTTACCTCACGGCTGATTGGACTGAGAAGAAACACAACAGCTGCTCATCGTTCTCGCCGGAGAAGAAGATCGATGCCGACAGTAGCTCCAAAGTGCCAACACCAACAATTGATCGAAGAGGCCGCAATAGGGGGCACTAGAGGTTGATTATGGAGTGGGATATGCGAAGTGGGGGCACCCGAGTTGGGGTTTCAGAAAGTGGCCGCAATGGCTGCTTGGGGGTTGAAATAGGAATTTTTGCCTTAGCATTCAATGGGGGCCGAGCAAGGGATCAGCTTGCTTACGAGGACGTGTGGAGTTCATTGGTGAAGAAATCACATTCAAGGGATCAGCCCAACGTGTGAGAGCAGCCAGCGAAATATTCCAGCGCTGTTTATCTCGTGTGAGCGAGAAAGTAGGAGGTAGGGGATGACCAGGTCCCGCTACCCAGAGCAAGAAAATCGGAAATAAACCTGGCAGAGCACCTTGATCCGGTTGTGACGGAAATATAAAACCAAACTTTAGGGTAAAAGCATATAAAATCTATTAGGGTCTAATTGGGGGTGCATTTGATGTCCAAATGACCCCAAATTTTGAGGGTTGACTAATTAAGCAATGAGGAACTCGATTATGGGCTTAGATTTGGGTTTTGAGATTACTTTAACTATTATTTAACCATAGTGCATAATTCATTCAATTAATGAAATGAATTAGATCTAATAGTCAAAGGTGGCCAAACCTTCCACCTAAACTGGATTCTAGTCTTATATGATACCCAAGTCTATTCTAATTCAAAAATATAGGGTAAAGTAATCTAGATCACCATTATTGCTTATAAGTTAATTGAGGTATTAAGATAGAAATATCATATGACTTCATTTCGATGGATCATAAAATGAGTCAATCTAGGGTTTGAAGATCAAAATATGGTTTCGTTTATTATAACACAGTGAAATATAGATATTCAAAGGTAGTCAACAGAAAAAGGGGGAAAGGAGATTTGATATCCAAATAATCAAATAGGGGGCTAGAAGAATAGAGGATTAGCCGATATGTCTGGAATCGAGTATGTTACAACACTCTGCCCCTTAAAGAGGCATCCACTTATGGTATGGTTTGCTAAGTTATACTTTTAACCAAGTTATAAATTTCTAGTGTACTTACTGTAGGGGGTCATAACATACTATTCATGTCCTCATCATCATTATCAACATTATCATCATAATCATCATCCTCATCATCATAATCAACAACAAAAACATCATCATCACCACCATCAACATATCATTAATATTATTAATAATAATAGTCACTTTATGTATGATGTGCATATATGTCTTGTTTTCCTTCCAATATTAGGGTTATATCTTAAATTGAAATATTTATAGATTTATCAAGGGGGATGAATTATGAGGTGTCACATAATAAGGACAACACATATACTTTAATAGGAGCATTAGGGTTGGGGTGTAAGTTTATGGTTTTGTTTTCCAACGGATTTTCTCGTTCCTATATCAACACTATAGTGTGTTGTATGAAACTTACTGAGTTTCTCAGTCATGATTTAACTTTACATATACACTAGACATGTTTTGATTAATGTGTAGTCAATCCCCTATCACTTTTATTTATCATGGTCAAATGGAAATGTTCAGAAATTCCATCATACTTAGTATGTTCACCCTAGCCTATATTGTATAATCATCCTACCACTTAATTATTAGAGATTTGGGGTATAGGATATTAATTTTGTGTGTTTGTGTAATTTTTATTTTACTCCAATCCGAATTAAATATCCTTTAATTATAATTCAAGATAAAATTTTAAAATTTATTTTAATCATCTAAGTAACATTTAGAATGGTATGGTTAGAGAGGCTCGTCTGGAATTCCCGGTTTTGTAGTCTCTACATATGTTTGACATTATTACAAGGAGTTATCCAAATTTTACTTATTGTAGCTATTATTAACCTGATTATTCCTTAAGTTAGTTTGATCCCTAATGAATAAATTGTACGGAACTCCATCCCTTTAAAAAGCTCAAACTATAACTTAGTGCATAGCCTAGAGAGGAAAAAGGGTGAATCCACTGGGTCTGATATATAAAACTAATTATGTCAGTCTTAGGCCTAGGGTATTAGGGTTGAACATGTCAACCAAGGGTACTTCACTAAAGAGCTTCTCTACTACTCAACTTACTTGTGGTGGTGACTTGGTTCTGAAAATCATCGATGAGATCATAAAAAGAAAAACAAATCTTTTGTACATATAATTTAATAACAAAAATAAGTTTTAGCAATAAAGGACTGGCGATGAAGATGCAAAATTGGTGCCAAAATCAATCCGA
This sequence comes from Alisma plantago-aquatica, assembly GCA_963693085.1. Taxonomy (NCBI): domain Eukaryota; kingdom Viridiplantae; phylum Streptophyta; class Magnoliopsida; order Alismatales; family Alismataceae; genus Alisma; species Alisma plantago-aquatica. Next base: position 974,079,636 of record OY856411.1, read on the forward strand.
GAACCAAGTCAGACACCTTCTACAACCTGAAACATACATTACTATCCTATAACCACTCCCTTCTACAAAAGAGGTCTGATCCTCCTATCACTTAAAAGGGTCATGTGAGTATTCTCTAATATGCAAGCAATGAGAGAGAGAAGGGAGTATAATGCTCATAGCCAATGATCAGTCAAAACCTACCCAAGCATGACATCCACCATTTCCCACATCATTCTTACTCATAATCCCCACTACCACATCCCAAGTCTTAAACGAAACATGAGATTACCCAACATGATAGGTAGTGATTTAGGGTTTTCGCCACCATAGTTCCTTTACATGATAAGGTTACCTATATAGTCCAGATACCCATCTCAATCACTAGGTAAACCAAGTACTCTGAGAGAGGTGATAATTTAAGTATGCCTACTAAATCATTTAGCTCCATCAATCAATTCCAATACACAAGAATAACAATCCCAAGGAGGGTGGAATTTAGTCCTTGAGGGGGTGGCATCAGGATAAAGCTATCCTAATATGCTCACATTGAGGACAAGGCATGTTATAAATAAAGTTGATCTAGTTTAGGACAAAACTTAACATCAAAGGAATATTAACCCAAATCTTAATTTATGATTTTGTATTTTACATTCATGCATGCTTAGTAAGCAACTAAATATATGTTGGGCATGCTAGATCAACATCAAATAAAAGAGGTCACATGTGATAACTAGTGTTACACCTAGCTATGAATGTCCAAGTCAACCTTCACATAATGTAGTCTAGATAGGCCTCCCATAAAGTAGGGGATATATCACTAGAAAACCAGTTCTAGTGTAGTTTCATACTTTCATTACACACCCATAGAGAGGATAGGGTAGTCTTGGTTTGTCACATACTATGCTTCTATAACTGATGTGTTGTAAGAAGATGGATTGACCAATTTTAGAAGGGATTGAAATAGTAATTGGTAAACCACTACAAAGAAACAGGTTTGACAATAACCTCTAAAAGGTTGCCTAAGCACCTAATTAAGGAACAATGTAGGATAACTTGAAATAGTGAAGTTACCGACTGCTTTTGGTTCTGATACCATTTTGTAAAGAGTGGGACTCAAAAGGAGATCCACTCAAATGATATAATACAAGAGCCATGTAATAATAAAGCAGCGGAAACAAAACTATTACAAAGTCACTTCATGATTCATTTATACAATTGTTCCTCACCATAATAGGTGATTTTACAAAAACTTGAACTAAGCTCAACTAAATCCAGTAGCAGAGGGTAACCTAGCCATTCCAAGCTATCCTTAGTCCATGTCATGTTGATGATCCTTTTGAGCTCTTATCTGCCAATGTACCTAAAATTGGGTGGAAGGGAACATCACCCAAAACATAGGAAAACAACATTGGGGTCATCCATGGCTGAGTATGTACATATATAAAACACTTTGGGCATTATATAGGGTTAAAAGTGAAAAAGAGATGTTCCCACAAGAAAAGGGGGCTATTTTCAATTAAGTATGTTCAAGAGAAAAATAAAAAAAGAAATGAGGCATATTAAATTTATGATTACAAGTATGGGAATAAAAGTGCCTTGCCATAACAGTTATCAACATTCTCAGTATAAAATAGTAAATGTTTGCATGCATACAATGTAGACTAAATATACCTAAAATAGGGTCATAACACCATGGGATCATGGCCTAAAAGAAATAAGTGTGGAAATGCACACCCTGGGTGGAATAGACACACCCTATATATGTATGGTTGTACATAAGTACCACTATTCTAGATATTCTAGTCAAACACGCAACATGCTATAATAGAGTGGCAAGATTTATCATTTTAGTCAATTTTGAAATAAAGACAACATGGCAGGAGGGACCCAAGGACCCATAAGAATATATCAGTTTAATAATCACATGAATAAAAAAAGGGATTCATATCAGGAATTATAAACGTCCATGAATTTCGATTTTTAAACGGATTAGCCATTCAAGAGATGCCTCATTAAAAGATATATATATGGATTTCAGTCATTTAATGCCCAAAATAAAGTAGAGGATGTACATACCTTATGATCATACCTAGATGTTTAGTAACACCTCCTAAGCACAGGGTCAGGGTTGTCTCAGCCTAGTCATAATATGTGCGCACTCTATTAATATAAGATGTATTAAATATTTTATTTAGAAATTGACCCTACAGTAGATTGCAAATATGGGCGTGAAACATGTCCCAATAAATTAGGCGTATTTTTCTGATTTCAAATATATATATATATATATATATATATATATATATATATATATGTATATATATATATATATGCCCGATTTGGATAAGTGGATAATTTCTTATGAATTTTACAAGTTTAAAGCATTACTGGCTATATACAGAAATTTGAATTGTGAAAAGATGATTTTACCCTCAAATAAAAATGTGAATCAACAAATATTGCTGTAACTTGAACTATAGAGAAATCATTCAGTAATATATTCAGGTCAACATAGTAAATGAAAGTACAAATCTCCAATTTACCCTTATGGGCGTGACATGGATGTCACAGACACCATGGGCGAGATTGGGCTTCTGCCCCGGGGATTTTCTTCCCTGACTCTTGCGCCAATAGTTTCCTACTGGCTCAGACCAGTGGAGGGTGCTCAAACTAAGCATCTTCACAGGCAACGAATCCGATTAAGCTGGCGATCTCAACCAGGGCCAGAGCACTGAGGAGTCTCCTCCCTGTGAGATGCCAGTACCATGGTGATGCTCGTCGACCAAGAACATCAGAGATAACGGGGGTAAGAACAGAGTTGGGTAAGGAAGGGAGAAAGGTAAGGGGTCGCTACGAGGAACCCAGCTGACCTCGCAGCTCCGCCCCAGACCTGCGGAGCTGCTGCTCTGATCCTACGGTGGCCAAAACCGAGGGCAGCTCCAAAGGGGAAAAGCAACTAAAAATGGACCTGGTGAGGTCGGGGCAAAGTCAAACTCAAGGCATCAGCCCGCGAGGCCACGGTTTGGCAGTGGAGCACCTCGTGTTGAGGTTCGGGAAGAGCACAACCAACAAGGAAGGTCGGCTGAGAACCAAAAGTTACTGAGCGGGTGGTGGTAGAAACTGGGGAGGCTAGCGGTGCTAGTCAACCCGACGAATGAGGATGACTTGGGGAAAAAGAAATGTACAGGATTAAAGAGGGAGGTCCGTAGATGGTTACCTCACAGCCGATTGGACTGAGAGGAAACACACAATAGCTGCTCGTTGTTCTCGCTGGAGAAGAAGATTGACGCAGACAACATATCCAAAGCACCAACATCAGAAATTGATCGAAGAGGACGCAATAGGGGGTGCCAGAGGTCGATTCTGGAGTGGGATATGTGAAGTGGAGGCACCGGAGTTGGGGTTTTGGAAAGTGGCCGCAATGGCTACTTGGGGGTTGAAATAGAAATTTTTTCCCTAGGGTTCGATGGGAGATGAGCAAGGGATTGGCTTTCCCGATCGCGAGGATGTGTGGAGTTCATTGGCGAAGAAATCACATTGAAAGGATCAACCCAGTGTGCGAGAGCAGCCAACGAAATATTCTAGAGCTACTTATCTCATGCAAGTGAGAAAGTAGGAGGTAGGAGATGACTAGGTCCCGCTACCCAAAGCAAGAAAACTGGAAATAAACCCGGTCCAACACCTTGGTCCTGCTGTGACCAAAATATAAAACCAAACTTTAGGGTAAAAGCATATAAAATCTATTAGGGTGGGGGTGCATTTGACGTCCAAATTACCCCAAATTTTGAGGGTTGACATGTTAAGCAATGAGGAACTCGATTATGGGCTTAGATTTGAGTTTTGAGATTACTTTATCTATTATTTAACCATAGTGCATAATTCATTCAATTAATGAAATGAATTAGATCTAATGGTCAAAGGTGGTCAAACCTTCCACCTAAACTCGATTCTAGTCTTATATGATACCCAAGTCAATTCTAATTCACAAATATAGGGTAAAGTAGTCTAGATCATCATTATTGCTTATAAGTTTCCTAATTGAGGTATTAAGGTAGCAATATCATATGACTTCATTTCTATGGATCATAAAATGAGTCAATCTAGTGTTTGAAGATCAAAATATGGTTTCGTTTATTCTAACACAGTGAAATATAGATATTCAAAGGTAGTCAATGGAAAAAGGGGGAAAGGAGATTGGATACCCACATAATCAAATAGGGGCCTAGAAGAACGAAGGATTATCCTATATGTTTGGAATCAAGTATGTTATAGTTTCACTTCATGTTACGCACCATCTAGCCTTTAGAATCCTCTAGGCAATTGCTCTAATCACTCTTACACCAATTACTTAGATCTCACACCTAGTTGTAGGAGAAGATATTAGTATATAGGAAGATTGGGTGCTAGCTATGGATCCACTAATTAGATCTAGGAGCAATTCCTAAGATAGCCATACACATTTCATTTTCCCTAGAATCACTAGTACATAATTGGTCTGTAGCGTTGATTTTTTTAAGATTGTAGCGTCACTTTTTATCCGACTCCTAAGTGGGCGTCACTATAGAACATGTCTACATATTGATCTGGACAATCTGTAGACCTGTAGCATCAGTTTTCTTAGAAAAACCGACCTTAGAGTGAACCTCTATGGTCGGTTTTTTAAGAAAACTGATGCTACATGTCTACAAATTGTAACCACACATGGCCGTGCTACTATATCACAAACGACCATGCTACACAACACGGCCGTGCTACTAGAAGCCAACATGGCCGTGCTAAACAACACGACTGTGCTACTAGAAGCCAACAAGGCTGTGCTACGTGGCACGACCGTGCTATATGGCAGAAATAGAAACATAACAGAAGAACAAGAAGAACAAGGATATGGGAGAGGGGAGCATTGATGCTCAACTGTCACCATTCCAAACCACACATTAATAACAAAATTGATTCATATATTCAGTTGAGTTACACATATTCACATCATAATCTAAAAAATGATAGATTGCAAGTCTGAGATGAATGGAGTACCAAAATCACATACATAAATGGAGTTGACATATTTAATCCAATGCTATATTGCCTTCATTTAGAAAAACATTTGACCACTCTTTTCCAAATTCATTTAAGTCCTCAAGTGTGTAAGGCTGAGTTGTAAAGATCTGTAATAGAAAATGCACATGCTAATATTTTATAAAATGACTAAAATCACTTGAAAATTTATGATGTTACTCTTTATTACCTGATCTATAGTCATAATGTCATATGATTCTTTGTTTGAAAATAGCTTGCATATATTTCATTACATAGTAGACACAAGCCCAGTCATTATTTTGTATAGGACACTACAAATAACGAATTATACTTAATGTTAGTAAACTACTATAAACAGGAGTTGAGATAAAAATATAACCGTTGACATATAAGAGTTGAAAATTAATACATATAAGACTAAGCAGTTGTCAAAGTAGCTACCTTGACATTTTTCACTTGCCATTTTAGAACCTACAACTATACATATATTAAGTTAAACATCATGCATCGATGATATCATCTATAAACCCTAAAGTGTCAATCTGAGACTACACAATGTCTACCCTCATATTTCTGGAATGTATATAATGATTACATATGTGATTGATAAAAAATGTAGATATGAAAGAATACATATTTTTATTATTGGTTGATTTACTACAAAAAAATGGCACATTGGGAGAGTGAGAATATTATACATCACTTGTAGGCTAAAGAAGAAATATATGCAAGTCAACAACAAGTTAATAGCACCTGCAACAACACAAATGCAAAATTGACAAATTTTGAAGTTTCTACAACTCAGCCAGCATGACCGTGATGCCCAGCACGGCCGTGCTACCTGGTCAGTTGCATGATAGTAAAAAGAAAATGGAGGAGTGAGGCAGAAGAGACAACCGTGCTACCTTGAGAAGAACTGTACGGTGGGGGAGCTTGTGCGGGAGAAGAACTGGAGAAAGAAGATTTGCAACCCTTGCAACTCTGTAGGCGTCGTCACCATTCAAGGTAGAAAGTGGATGAACGTTGTCTCCAAAGTGCATGGCATCGGAGATGGTGGTCGATCTGGAGGCATCGATACCATGCAAAGAAGAAAACGAAAGCTGGGCGTCGTCATCCAAGAAGGGGTGCTGATTTGCCTCTCTTCGGGTGTGGAGATGGTTGGGAAGGTGACCTTGGAAGCGGTGGTGATTGGCTTCTCTTTGGGTGCGGGAGCAGGAATGGGGAGACAAACAAAATGAAATAAAACACAATGAAACATGGCTCGGCTTTGGTCTAATATCAGCCTGACCTCCAGGGTCGGTTATCTCAAAAAACAGACGCTACATAGACTAAGTGGTGCCCAAATTTTTTGAGACCATCTCTAAGGTCAGTTATTTGAAAAAACTGACCCTAGAGGTCAGGGTCTATAGGGTCGGTTATTTGAAAAAAAAATCGACGCTAGAGTTCCAAAGCGGTGCCCGTGTTTTTTTGTTGACCCTATAACATCGGTTATTTGGAAAAACCGACCCTATAGATCAAGGCGCGAAGCCAAATTCACACAAAATTTTGCCACGGGAAACCTGTAAGGTCAGTTTTTTTGATAAAGTCGATGCAATAGTCTATTAGGTCGGTTATTTTAGTAAAACCGACGCTATGGGCAGCGACGTTACAGGCCAAAAATGTAGTAGTGAATCTAGGTGTTTGCAAGCATCAAACAACAAGAAATCCATGCTTAGAAGCATAAATCACAAGTAGAAAAATGGGAAACAAGATAGAAGAAGAAGACAATCATCTTAGAATGAAATTATGTCCATAACAAGTTATATTCTACCAACATCGTGTCAAAGTGACATTTAATCCCCCCAAACAACATACCAAGGGGGCTCAGATACACATGATCAAACAAAATAGCAAAAGAGAAAGGAGAAAGAAGAAGATAGTCATGGAATATCATGGAAGCTCCTTCTTTATTCACCTCCAAGATGAAGTAGCTTGAGAACCTCCCTCCAAGTAGGTAGATGGCATGGAAAGGTGAGGTTTTGTCATGGAAATCCTAGAAAACTAGGGTTTTGAGGTGGAAGAAGATGGAAAATGTAGTGGGTGATGGATGGGGGTAAGTTATAGTTTCTTTAATGCTAAGGGAGTTAGAAATGAATGCCAGGGGGCTAAGGAGTGGCTAACCTTCATGCTACAACTGCAACCCTCATATATATAGGTGGTGGGAAGCACTAGGTTAAGTGGGGGTAGTATTGGAAATGTAGTGGAAAAATAGATAGGGTTCGGGTGGTCACCACGACCATGGAAGCTGGAGGTCAACCTGGTCATGGAGGAGTGTCACGGGTGAGGTGGAGGTAGCTAAAGTGATAGGTTAGTGGATGGTTTCAAAAGGCTAGTGGCACGACCCTGGTGGCATGAACAGTAGCACGATCATGCCATGGAGCACGGGTGTGGTGGAGGGAATGTCCACGACTGTTTTGCTAAGGGTGTCCATTGTCGATGCTTCTCGCCATGGTCATGGTGGCTACCACGGGTGAGATGGATCTAAAGTGGCACTATTGTATTTCTTGACATGGCCGTATTGGTCTAATTGATGATCGTAGTTGATGCTCCTCGCCATGGTCATTGTGGGTGACACGGGCGAGATGGTGCTGAAGTGCTACAACCATATTGTTGGCCACGACCATTTTGGCTGAGCTGCTATAGCTTGGATCAACCTATGATTTGAGAATTTTGGCCACGACCATGACGACATACCATGACACATTTTGAGGGACCAACCTCATATTTTTCTCCTTAGTCATTCAATCATCTACTCCTTGCTTTGGGCATATTTTTCCCATCCATGGGATGCTTGGAGATGATCTTGGTCCTATCATTCTCTCTCCTTTTCATCCAATGAATGTGAAAATGCTAGAAAAACACACAAAAAGCAGTCATAAGTGCATTTTATATGAAATCACATATTAGGGCAATAACTTGCATTCTAGCATGTTTAGATGTGATTAAGATGTAAAAAAGACACAAGGTGGATACCTAAATTAGGGATGCATTAGTGAGTCATGGGGCATTAAGGGTTGAAGTCACGTATGTTCCAAGAGTAGAGTTTCCACTGGGATCTTGGATGACACAGTTGGATCTAAGTGGTTTTTTGCAAGAAAAAGGGTAGACATGGTGATTAGGAGAATTATATATGAATGTCAAGACAAAGAAGATTTATAATGATTAAGCATGTTGATTTGATAAGATGAAGGAAAAATAGGCAGTTAATATCAACAAAATTTGATGTTATCAGTTAGAAGATGGGCATACACACCTCCACCCAATTCAAAGGTGGGAATTGTGTCTAGATCTAGATGGAAGGATAACTATCATATGTCTCTAGTATTCCCCATGTTGTTCTTGAACAAGCACTCAGTGATAAAGACAAATAAGAACACCATGACTCTCATGGGTGCTTAAAAAGGATCATTGGTGCCATATTGTTCACCCTCACTTAAGGTGGTGTCTCTCCTGATATCTATAGGCCATCTCATTATCATTGGTGTTCACCCCTATGATCCCAGCCAAATAGTTATGTCTGGACTCTTATCGATCAGGAAGAGTATGGATAGGGATTCCACCAAACCCTAACCTAGTATTCCCTACAAACTCATTTGGAGTGATGGGTTTCTCATAAAATGCAAAGTGGAATGTGCTAGTCTTAGGAAAGAATTGCTCAATCATAGGAAGGAGATAGGGCCTATTGATCATCCCACTCTGACAAATACTGCTAAAATCGGTCGCCTCAAGGAAGTTTACCTCCTCAACTACTAAAGTATCATATACCAATCCTAGCTCATTCTAATGAGTCTGCTAGTACACATTTAGCAACATGAGATCCTAAAAGAAACAAGACAGAAGACAAAGTTAAGACCATCTCCATAATAAGAAAAGCCAGATTCAAGCTCGACAAAGAAGGAAGAAAATGACATGGATCAATGTTTCCAAGTTATAACTCATCACCGGTTGGACAACCTCAAGGCGATGAAGGCTTATCCACATCATGCCTGCATGTACCATGAACCCTTAAGTCAGGAGCATGTCCCCCACAATCCTACTAATCACCTTAACATTTTTCAAAGAAAACACTAATATAAGATCTTGTAAATAAGATACAAACTCAACAATGGAAGCTACAAGGCATCATGTGGATACATCTTAGTCCCCACATCATTGCTCACATCATTCACATCCATGACATGGACGATTGAATGATGGATACTCGATGGAACATCAATCATGAGAAAATATGACGACAATGACATAAGCTTTGCACATCAACATAAAAATCATCTCAATTAGACATGGACAATTCAACTGGGAAATTTATGAAAAGACCTTATAAAAAGCAAAATTTAAGACGGAAGTGCACTTTGATCCTAAAAAGAAGTTTTCTTTACAGAAAGACTCATACTCAATAAACATGGGTGTAATGGTCGAACTAAATATTTGAAAAAATATGAAAAATGTTAAATGTAGAAAATGGATGGAATGTGGAATGGACTCCATCATTAACTAGAGAATTTGCATCAATTGTTAATTTCTATTGACTGAGAAAAAGTTGGGTGCCAATGATTTACCCCTTTCAAAGAAAGGTCGAAGATAAGAGTGAGATCACATGTTTTATCCAATTCTGAGCCCCAATCTTGGTCACAAAAGGCCAAAAGTTTGGACTCATCAAGGATGTTCAAACAAACCTTATCAGTGGTGGAAAGAGTAGATGATATGTTTTCCTTCTAAGAATGAGTTGATGAAGTGGAAATTCATAAGAAAAAGATTGGGCACAAGTGATTTCTCCAGTGTAAAGGTAGCCTTCGACTTAGGCACTTACTTGTATCTGACTAATCATTTATTCCCTTGAAGATTTGTTGTGCCATTCAAAGTTTATCATCCGTAGAAGTGACTCCCATCATTGATTCAATTTTTTAAAAACATGTTTAATTTTCTCACTAACTCATGTCTTAGTGAGAAAAAGATGTATGTGAAGAAATTTTTTATGGTGATTTGCCAAAATTTGATAAGATCAACATTTAATAATTATGAAAAATAGCAGACACTTCTCTGCTTGTAAGCAAATATTTGAGAAAGTGTAATCATCCCTTCTCTTATGCATATTTTGGTTTTTTTAGTGGGCCAATTCAGAATAGGACCAAAACTCTTAATAAAGCACAATATGGGGATTTTTGCTATCTAGGATAAAGCATGGATCTTTGATATTGATGGTTGAGTGTTAGAAGAGCTCCCAGGCTTAAGGTGACCTTTCGCCTAGTGATTGTATCAGTCCCTAAGGAACCAAATTTGTAGACTATTAGGCATCAAAGAAACAAATAACTCGGGTCATCACTTGGGGTACCCATGACACAAAAGCAAAGGTAAATAGCACTTCAACTACCTCACCAAAAAACTCCAACAAATCCAAAATTTGAAAAATTACATGCTTTCTCTAGTAGGAAGTGTAACACTATCCAAGTATGTACTTCTTTCACAACCTGCATACGCAATGCAAACAACTCTTCTTCCTATGTCAATTTGTGACAAAATTGACTACTTAGTGAGGCACTTCATTTGGAATGGTGTAAATGCTACAATACATGACAAATTAGTTGCATGGATACAACTTGTTAAACCTAAAAATCAAGGAGGATTAGGAATCAAAATCACAAGGGAATTCAACAAAGCCATGTTAATGAAAATGGGATGGGATTTTATGCAGAATAAACAAAATCCATGGTTATCACTTATAAAAGCTACATATTCAACTGTAAGTAGATTGTGTACATCATGTTCTTACACTTGGAGGAGCTCATAGTCTTGTCTCCACAACTCAAGGAAAACTCAAGGAAAATAGCCCTATCTGGAACAGAAACTAATGTGTGGACAGATGAATGGGTAGACGAAGTCTATACCCCAATACCCAAGAATTGCAAATCTATTCCTGATGACCTTCATGATCTTCAAGTGTCAATCTTAGTCAAAGATAACGGGACATGTTAACATTGGTTTGTCAGAAACCAAGTTTACAAATTTTAGAGTTACAAGAATCTTAGGAATTCCTACTCCAAAAACTTCCTTCAACTTAGATGTTTATGCAAGGAATGAGTTTACTAACAAATGCTTTACAATCATCTCGGCTTACAAAAAACTAACTTACTCTCAAGAACAAAGCACTACAGTATGTTGTTTCAAAGAAATATGGGCAACTTTTCTTCCCCAGTGTCAAAAAGTCTTCCTTTGGCCTGTTAATAATGACAAGCTCATGACAAATAAGATGTATTGCCTAAAAAACATGACCTTAAATAGTCTCTTCCCAAGATGCAATGCCGAAGAAGAAACAACCTTACATACATTCATAGAGTGCAATGCAACCAAACCTCCCAGTTTGCCTTCTCTCCCCTGAATTAAATACTTTTAGCATCACTTCAACACCATGAGTTAGTTGATCTACAATTTGAAGAACTTGAGAAACGTATCAGGATGGCAATGGTTGTTTACAATTACCTATTGGTTGATGTGGAAAAATGGGAACACACTTGTATTCAGTGGGAAACCCTATACTTATCATTCAAATGGAATAAGCCTGTCGGTCTGAATCAACTATTATACAAAGAATTCTCTTCAGAACAACATGCATAACTGCATTCAACCTTCCCCAATTGTTATTCATCGGATATCACCATATCACATAACAAGATTCAACTTGATGTAGACGCTGCTACAAATCTCAAAATAAACTCCATACCTACAAGTCTCATCATCTGCGATCATGCAAGAAAGTAATAACTGTAATAGTATGACCACAAAGGATTAGATCCTTTAAGAGGTGAATTATTTGCCATCTTAGATTGTCAAAAACATACCAAAAATCACCGCTCCATACCAGGTGTTCTTGTAGGTGATGACTATCACCGTTGGCCTGATCTCTAATTCCAAAACTTGCCCACCACAATACAAGTTACTAATTGAAGATAATAAATAAATTAGAAGACAAACATGAATTTACAAGATCATCCACACGAAAAGGAATCAAAACCATCTGACACACTTGTTGGCTAAACATTGTCACAAGCAACCTGAAATCCAAGGTCCTTTGTCCCACTATCCAATTTCCTACTAGATGCCAACCTCAGAGGAAAAATAAAGGCAACAAACTCAGATATATATAATGTAGTGGATAGAATTATAGTCAAGAGATAAATTAACTCATATTCTGTGAAAAAATGATGATAATGATAGTAATGATAATAATAGTAATTAATAGTTAATAATAATAGTAGTCATGATAATAAAACAACAACAACATCAACTAAAACAACAACATCATCATCAACAACAACAACAACAACAACAACAACAACAACAACAATAATAATAATAATAATAATAATAATAATAATAATAATAATAATAATAATAATAATAATAATAATAATAATAATAATAATAATAATAATAATAAAACGTCAATAACCCCTACCCAACGCTGGGCGATTAGGATGAACTCGTTTTGTATCAATCTAAGTTTGGCAAACAGGAGGGAATGATAAGGGCCAAATATGAAGAAGTTGAATCTTCTATCAGAATCCATTTGCTACTGAAATAATTATGTTCTGTATACAACAACAACGACATGTACAATTAGCAGTCTGACGACACAAAATTGACTACGTACATTCACTTCCATCATATCTTTCTCTTATTGGTTTTCCCCTCTTTTGTTGTGAACAAATGGTGAGATATCAAGGCGTCAAAGTGTTGAGCAGCGAAACTCGGGTGTTGATCAAGCTGCGGAACACCCTCTCGCTCCCTGTCTCCAGCTCAGCAATGCACGCTTCCACCCCCTTTAGGCACTGAAGTCTCCTCCCCCATTCCTCGTTGGTCACCACCTTGCTGCTGCTTGAGGAAGGTGTGAGCTTCTTCCTCAGCGTGGCCCACGCAGACGAAGTGCCCGAGGAAGAAGTTGACAATGCTGGAAAGGAAGAGGTGGAGAAGGCCACAAATCCCAAGAATACGGTTGCGGACACAGCGGCAACGACCGACCTGACCTCCCATAGTGCCCCTGCAAGCTCAGCGTCCGCAACGCTTGAACCTTCTAAGAAGGTCGCCTCAGCTGGCTCGCCGAGGCGCTTGAGCACAGCTGCGATGTTAGCGATCTCCTTCTCCGCCTTCTTCCGAGCCCTGATTTGAGTAGCGACCCGGTCGTCTTCGCGTCTCCGACACGCCACGTAGGCCTCAGAGCAGAGCTGCTGCTGGGTAACGAGCGCCTCTCTGAACCGTCCGTACGCGTCGGCGAGGCGAAGGAAGTCGTCGAGCAGGCGGTCGGCCCACCGGGACGCCTTGCTTCTGCGGCGTAAGGCGTCCTGTGTTTGAGAGAGCTGGAGGAGCTCGTCCAGGGCTCCGTGGAGGAGCTCCAACCGGCTGAACCCGGCACGGAGCCAGGAGGAGGTGGTGCTGGTGCTGGTAGTCTCTGCAACAGCTGGTTCCTGTTGCTGCCAGGAACGAAGGGAGTGGATCTCGTCGTCGAGCTGGGAGACGAGTGGGTGAGAAGGGCATGGGAGACTGGTGGAGCGGACGTGGCACCTGGGTTTGCTCATCTCCTTGGCAGCAGGCGCTGGCTGTTTGGGACTATTAGGGTTGGTGGCGGGGCTGGCGTTGTTCCTACCCGGAAGGGACAAAGATCGTCTAAGCTTCGTCACCATCATCGCTGTTGGCTGGTAGCGGAAGAACTCTCGGTGAGTAGTGGAAACAAGAGAGACTAGATCTTACTCTTGGTTTCTTGTGCTTGCTAACAGCTGAGAAGGTTGTAGGGCTTTCGTTGGTGTGTCTGTGAGGACCGAGAGCTACTACTGGAAGGTGTATATAAAGGACCAAGGAGTTCCCAATATTTTATGAACATCGCACGAGGGGGCTGCAGGTTATTGTGTAATGCATGGCGAACGGGCGGGGCGCATCAACTGCGGTGAGACTTGAAGAAGCAAATCCTGTTGCCCCGATCCGCGAATAACTACAGCTGTCCACGCGTGGGTGTGGCCTGAGCGTCCACATGGTTTGCAGCGGCAGCTGTGCCGGCTCGCTCTGTGCCTCTGCTGCGGCTGTTGCTGGTTTTCTTCCCCATACGCCACGGCCGGGTTAGGGCTGGTGAGAAGGAAAGATGTGGATTAGGGAGGAGGCACATGAGTCCACATGAGGAGATGCCGTGTCTAGTCCTAGGGTTAGGAGCACCAACCATCATCAATCAACGTGTAACCAACACGCTGCTGCAAATTATTCAGGCGTACACTTGCCGGAAGTGTTGGGTAGCTTGTTTGATTAGGTGGTTAGCGCGTCGCTGCAGTGATTAATATCCACCCATCTCGTACCTACCAGTGTGATGGTATTGCCATTTGGGAGACAATATAATGGTGGCCCATGACCTGCAACGGCCTGCATGCATGCGTATGCGATATATAAGATGTTGTGACGGCAATTTTGTTTCTTATTTCAAAAACTTTAATGCTAGTCCCTTCTATTTCCGACCCGACAAAATCACTTTATCACATGCATGATTGCGACTGCCCAATCACAAAATATAAAGGATGTCAAAAGAAATAAACGAACACTTATAATTAATACTCAAGATACATGTGCATCAAAAGGTCGGGCCCCTTGAAGAGTATTTTGCAACAAAGTTACATCATTTCATATTCCATACAAAACCCAACCATTCCGTATTTAATTATTAGAAAATAAACTCGAGGGATATCAAACGCCTCCCGTAGCAATGACGTAGTAGGTATAAGGCGATTACCCATACCTATAAAATGATGCCTAATATTTTGTAATATTAGGCGATAAATCCAAAAAATTGATACAACCGATTGCAGGTTATAACTTAGTGCAACTCAATATTTACATGATTGTCAATCCTCAAAATGTTGTTTCTCAAATGGAAAAAGTAATTTTGTTAGGATAATTTATTTCCAAGCTCAAGGAAGAGGCTAGAAAGGATTATGTGACTACAACAAAGAGAAAGAACAATCGATTTTCCTATGCAATCTTCCATAATGTGTGTTCCAGACTGGGTTCATTTTATTATTTTATTTAAAAAAAAACTACCCATGATCCCACCCCTTGCTCTGCACCACAAGCTCCCCAAATAATGTACCCTCATACCTCTCCGACGTCTTCTAGTACCTTCTTTACCATCTTAGTTAGTCTTAAAGCAATCATTCACCAACCTATCCATGGGGTTAACACTGTTGATCTTGTAGACTCTTCTTTACTTCACAAGGCATCAATAATTAGGTTTAAGTAGAAGATGATACTCACATATAGGTGCAACAAGAGGATGTCAATCTACTCTACACTTCCCATGGAAGGGCAAGGGCGACCACCATGACCTAAATAATGGTGTCAAGGTTGATAGGTTCCATACTACCTAACATCTACTCTTCTATGTTGCTTCCAATCCTAATGTTATTCTTTTCCATATTGTTTGACTTTTTTTCTTATTGTTCCAAGATTCTATATCATTCACATCCAATATTATAAGAGTTTTTGGTACTCCTTTACTTGGTCATCAATAGTGATATTCAATTCGACAATATTTCTATATAGGTTTTCCAGGTTTCTCTCAAACAAAGTTGACGAGTTTCAATTTCACTTATAGATTTTGAATGATTTGTTTGGACATGGAAATTATATGGAATCACTAGATATATTTTTACTTCTATCGGTAATGAAAATTGCAACCCATTAACTAACTAAACAAAGACATAATGTAGCAAGGTGTAGAGATGATGATCAAGAGGTTGATCCTTAGAATGCTACAAGATCCTAACATTACTTATCACATGTTCAAGATTCTTACTTCCTCTAACACTCACAATCATGTTTTTTGTGTGTCCTCTGTGATGTTGTAGAACGCTACTTCCCTCATCTGGAGACATTCAAAGTCCAAAATAAAGAGGTGTTAATACTTTATCTCTAGACACAAAGTTGATGCCCCTTGATATACCTACTCTATTTTGAAATTTATGTATATGCTTGCTATTGTATTATATTGATATATCTGTAATGACATTCCTTAAAGAATAAAGGAATGCACTCATTGCAAACACAAAGTTATCATCATTTACTGATATATATATATATATATATAAATATATATATATATATATATATATATATATATATATATATATATATATATTGTGACGTTGATACTAATTTTTGTAATGGTTTTGCATATCATTGGAACTTCTTTTAGTTTTACATGTTTGACACCTTTTTCATACATAGGAAAGGTTGAGATGATGTTTCATTAATTCTTTAAGTAATATCCTTCATGTATGTTTCTAGAAGTTCTCCTTAACAAATCATTAAGTTATAGTGGCATTTTAACTAATAATGTAAAGGGGACAACGTATCAAACTTACGGTGAATCTATCATATCCTCATATTAATGTTTTTTTCAATTGTTTATCAAATTGAAATATTTTCCTCTGCACCTTATAACCAATGAACATTAAGAAAGCAACCTTTCCATGCTTTGAAGATTCTCATAAAGTACCATAATTGAGGTACATAGTTTTAAATTCTACTACATTTCATGTAAATAAATTGTTATAGTGATCTTTTGAGAAGTATACTATTTTAGTTTCAATAAGCCAATTTTAATATTCAATTTAACCTTCCAAGTCATGTCATTTTGATCCCACAAGCTACATAATGATGTCTACTTCTAACTAGCCATATGCAACTCATAAAATTGTTTTTCTATCTTTGCTGCAAAGGAAGTTGAGTTTGTTCATATTAATGTAAAATTGGTCATATTTGATGTTTGCATGATGCACTTGCATATGGCTTGCTTGTTTGACCTAGATGATCAATTTATTGATTGTCTTGAAGCCGTTAGAATATTGGTTATTGTCCACAATTTATTAGGATGGACATGACTATAAGTTCCATACATTTATTCTTGAACGATATATATAAATTGAATTTAATAAAAATTAAACAACCTCCATAAGTTTTTTATATGTGAAAAATGTCACGAATTGTTTTGATGTCCACCAATATATAGGGAAATGGAAAGTCTTAGAGTGTGACCAAGCGATGGTGCAGGGATGGGCATGGAGGATACAATGAAGGAGGTAGTTGTGACTATCATCATAGAGGGGAGGAAAATGTGGATGTCATTGCTGACAACCGAGGACAAGCATCAATAACCTGATAGGAAATAAAATAGCAGGTAACATGCATGGTGTTAGATTCAATGTCAAGAACGGTCTTCAGTTCGTCTTCTCTAGAACAAGAGGCAAACAATACATTGATGGTTCATCAAAGTAGGAGGAACAAATGATTGAGACTTCAGAACCTAGTATTGAAGAAGCATCAAATTAGAGGACGATGCTATGGGGGAGGTCGTCACCAATCTGGGCAAGTCAAAGAACCTGGAATGAAAATTGCTACACAGATGTGATCGTTTATTAAGGTTGTTGTAGGTACACAGAGTTTGAAGGATGCCAATGTTTTCCTTGATAAACTAATGAGGGACATCTAGCAGAGAAGGATATATGCCTGGTGGAGGAAGATGGTAACCCAAATATTTTAATGCACCCTGAGATAGATGATTTTTTGATATTATGGGAAGTACTCTGTGACAGTCAGGATCCTCAATGGGGAAGTGGGTTACAATAATTTTAAGGAAAGTCTTAAACTACTTTGGAAATTAGTGGGGAGATTCAACCTATAAGAATTGAATATCAACCATTTCATTGGTCAACTGTCTTGCAATAAGGAATTTGAAATAGTATTAAAATGGGGGCCATGGAAAATGTTCAATACATGTTTGATGGCATCACAATGATCCCCCACCTTTCTCCCATTTGATGAGATACCAAGCCACATCATCACTTGGATTAAAGTCCTGAATCCACCCTTGGACCTATACGTCCAACCCTATTTAAGGTGATCGGTAGAGCTGTGTGTAGATTGGTTAAAGTAGATGAGTACATGGCAAATAGAACTATGAGTAGATTATCTCGTCTCGTAGTAGAGTTGGATACGTCTATGGCTTTGAAACCCATTATCTTAATCAATAGTGTGGAATGGCCCAATAAATATAACGCCTGCCCAGACCTATTCTCTTCTTGTGGAAAACTTGGGCACATGGTTGGTAGTTGTAGTAATAGAAGCAGGTCACATGAGGGAAGAGGAGTGGTAGGTGCACATACAACACCAACCACAGTGGCAACAAGCAGGACCAATTTGTGCAAGAACCCATCCATGAGGCACCTTAGAGGCAAAAAGATGAGGTAGGGGCAATCCTGGAAGAGAAGTGTGCAATAGACTAACTGTCTCAAATAAGCAAGTTAATAGATTTACTCTCTTTTCTACAAAGATGGCTGCTGATAGAGAGGAACATCGTACTCATAAAGAAGTCAAAGTCAAAGAAACTTAGGATAGAAATGTAAGATCGCCTAAGGAATGAGTAATAAGAAAGTAAAGGTGACAGAAGGAGAACATGAGGTGGTTGTAGAAACCTCATAGAAGGAAGTGAAAAACAACATGGCACACTATTTTATATAATCAACAAACTACAGTGCCAGAAAGTCATACTATTACTGATCCCTTGGGATTTGAAGTCATTATTGGTTACTAAAAGGCGATACATACCCAAACCCTAGTAAGGATATTGCTATTTAAGAATGTTCCTTGACAGATGAAGATCCATTCCACTTCCTGGATGCACTGGAAGTAGTACGAGAATGAAGAAAAGTAGAGCCAAACCTCCTTATGAACTAAGAAGACGAAGTCCTAGACAGTTGCAAGAGGATGGTGGGACACATGATGATAACTACTCATGATCGTATCTATATTCTTAGTGGCCCTCATCCTGCTCTCCTGCCAGCATTATGATGATTGAGATGATGTTGGAATACTAGAGGTATTGGTAATAAAAAGATTAGTATTGAAAGAGATTACCAGAACCAAGAAGCCTAAGGTAATGGTTATCCTTGAGCCCATAATTATCTCTAGATGACCCCTTTCTACGATCAGAGATATTGGGTTCAAAAACTCTCATCATGCAGAAGCAATGGCTTTTCAGGTGGTATATGGGTGTGCTAGTATGCTAGCAATGTCAATGTTGAAGTTGTTAAAGGCCATAGGTAGTTTATAACCTATAAAATTAATAGGCATGTATAGTGACCTTTGTTTCTACACACCTAAATATAATGAAAATAAATTAGATTTGGAGAGACATCATAGAGATTGGCCACATATTTGAAGAACCATGGTGTAATGACCCCACCTCCCGGTAACCCCCATTTAAGGGAGACCAAGGGGTATGACCCGTTATCCCAAATTCCGAATCAAAGGTTTGACAAATAATCAATAATAATTATTACATTCTACAAACTATACCGAAAGGCTATAATAAAATTTAACTAGGCATACCTTTTTCAAAAACTTGGATGTCTAGTTCTATCCACATTTGGAGTCTATTCTAACTAATCCTCCCTTATACTTTAACTCTTATTTAATTCCACATATGCCACTTTACTATTTGTCCTTTTAAATCTTGTACCTAAAACACCGACAAACAAAACGTCAGTCAGCATATCGAAATATGCCGGTATGTGGGGACAACCAAAATTTTGCAAGTATGACTAACAATCTAAATAACACAATCAAGTTAATTAACAAGCCAAATTACACTTTCAATGTGACATTCTCAACCTCTTTGCCCTAACCCTGGCATACCCCCTTTTGGGTTTCACTTTTGCCATTGACTTAAGGCCACCTTCTCAATCCTGAGTTTGGTGCCTGGGGTCACCCTTCATGGTGCCCTTTAGTCATGCAATATCATAGGCCAACTTCTCAATCCTGAGCTTGGTGCCTGGGGTCACCACTCATGGTGCCCATAGGTCTTCCCTCCTGGGCTTGACCTTTTTGCATCATCCATTAGGGTGGCATGTAGGTGCAAGAATACACACTTCTATTATTATTGTGATAATCATAGTGACTTTATGATTTGCAAGTATGAACATCCAAATTGTTAAGTTACATTCAATGCGATGAATCATCCGAGAAACTCTTCGAGAAACTAATGCGATTAACCATAATTTACCACATACCTGTGAAGCTGACTTGATTGTAGAAATAATTGAACCAATTAAGAAACCAAGCAATCACACATCAAGTTGATCCTGAAATAGGCATCCAATTTCCTATTATTAATCATGCCATCAAGATCTATTAGACCTAGCTTGCTTCCTAGGGTTTGTATTCCACTTTTAGGATTTCCATTGCAATTAGGGTTTCCCTTCATCTTTTTACTATTTTAAACCCTAATTTCAAAAAAAGCACAATTAACCACCAATTGAGTCCATTAAGCTTCTTTTACATTAAAGCTACCATTTTTATCCTTTTAATCCATGACAAGATCATTATGCTCAATTCATTGTTCTTTATGATAAAAAACACACATGAACTCTATTTGTCATTAATTCTACCTTTATCCATTAGAAAACCCTAATTACTATGTTAAGCATATTTATCTACAATTAGGACCTTTTATACCTGGAATAGATTGGAATTATCATATCTCAACTTTATTCATGATTTTGAATAATTAAAACCATTATGAGTCACATTTACTAATATTAGGGTTTCAAGGCCCATAAAGGCATATTTATGCACAAGAAACTCTAAATTAAACCAATTACATGAAAAGTTCATCCTTTTTGTTCTTAATGTACCTTTTTACAATTAACAGGTTAATATCAACTTTACTCATCCATTAAACCCTACTAAACACATTAATCATCTCAAAATAGGGTTTCTTAATCATTAAAATATTAAAGTTGATAACTTCCATTACTTTTCGAATTTCAAATGGGATTAGCTGCTAAAACAATTTTTAATGAATTCCACTCATTTTTCTAAACAAAATTCATATATTATGCGTACCCATCCGAGCTACGGTTAATTAGATATGAATTATTCAAAATTAACTTACTTTGGGCCAATCGGAAGTTGTCACATTGCTTTCTCTATGCAACGTTGCTCGGCTAATTTGGAAACATGATGAAATGTCACAATTGCCCTCCTTTAAGTCGGTCGATGCTTCAGCCCACAGAGGGTATTTTCATCCAATGCCACTGTCTTCTTCTTCCTCCGCGCTGCCCTAGCTGTGTGCACCTATAGCTGCTCACAACCCATCTCCTCTCCTCCTTGGGGTCTGAGGATCGCTGCCCATGGCCACCCTAGCTCCTCTGTGCCCCTGTACACGCGGGGAACCCTCAAGTCGTGGCTGAGATGGCCATTCCTAGGCACGCCAAGCCCGTGACCTGCTGCATGATTGCAGACCTCTAGTGGGAGCTGCAGGAAGTCATGGGTGTTGAGTTGGTAGTCAAACGGTCCAGGGTTGTTGTTGAAGCTTCCTGCCTCCATCATGATGGATCCACAGCTCTTCCTTGATCCAAGGATGGAACTACCCCTAAGGTTAGGGTTTCGAATGAAAAGAAGCAAGAAGAAGATGAGGAAGAGAGAGGGAGACGTGGGATCTCTCTTGGATTCATCCAAGGGTGCTACCCCTTCTATAATGGAGGGTAA
Organism: Alisma plantago-aquatica; assembly: GCA_963693085.1. Lineage (NCBI taxonomy): Eukaryota > Viridiplantae > Streptophyta > Magnoliopsida > Alismatales > Alismataceae > Alisma > Alisma plantago-aquatica. The sequence goes on from OY856411.1 coordinate 974,101,269, forward strand.
CGAAGCCCTAGGATGGCATGCCCACGAAGAAATGAAGTCCGTTTCCAATAGGAATTTGATTCCTTCATTAAGAAGCAAGTTCCTCTTTCTCCCAATTATCTTTTTGATAATATTTATTCCTGAGATATTAAAATTTCGAAAATCACTTCTTTTATTCACTTAGTACTTGCCCTTTAATCATTTGTCACGAAATTATATTTTCTTTTAATAGAAAATATCACCTCTTTAATAATACCACAAAAATCATTCATTATGCATCATATTATCCTCTTATTTTCTATTATTGGTTTTTGCTCTTTATTTCTTCTCCATTGGGGCTCCTTGGACCCCAAGAAACTCCAAGATTTCAAAATTCCTTTTTAAGGATACTTATTATCCTTCTAGATGCATTTATCCTCATTATTTCTTATTATCTTGTTTATTTCTTATTAAAATATCTCTTTTTGAGGATTTCTCTTTATCTTTCTTTTTATTTTCCTCATTGGCATTCCATTTAACATTAGGAATCCTTTGGATACGAAAATCCACTAAGGATAACTCAATTATACATCTTTCCACTTATTTTCCACATTTTATGTTTTCAATTTCTTTCTTAATAAAGAAATATTTAATTGTTCTTTTCTTTTCTTATTGCTTTCTCTTTGCAACTTTGGATTCCTTGGAACCCAAGAGGCATGGAATCCAACTTTGGGATTATATACTTTTTCCTTCTAGAGGTTTCTACATCTTTTCTTTTCTCCATTTCTTAATTATTCATTTATTAATCGAATTTCATTTTTATTGGGCCCAATAGACAACAAAGCCCATTAAGCAACCATCAAGGCTATTATAGATGAAATTCAAATCAAATCACATCATTTATCTTTATTAAGAGAAATTGCATTTCTCATCAAAAGAACCCAAAATTTGGGGTTGTAACATCCTTCCTCTCTTATAGAAATTTTGCCCCCAAAATGCCATAAAGAAAAACAAACAAACAAGATAAGCCTTTCTTATGTCCATTAGGGCTCCCATGTGTCTTCACCCTTTCCATGGTGCTTCCCAAGAACCTTCATCATCACATATTCTTCCATCTGAGTTCTTTCTTACCTTGGTATATCATACCCTCATAGGTAACTCAGGACATTTCAGCCTCTCATAAAGCTGAATAGGTTCAGGGCTTAACACATGGCTTGGGTACCTCACACAGTGCTCTAGATCAGACTCATGGAACACATTATACATCATGTTATCCTGAGGGGTAAGGCTAAACACAGCCATCTCCACTAATCCATCTCAAATGGACCCATATATTGGGGACTCATCTTTCTCAGTTGTAGCTTAGAGGGGTCAGATTTTCACATCACATACTCTCCCACAATGAACTGCATGTCATTCTTGCTTTGCATCAGCTCATGACTCATGTCACCCTTGGGCTCTCTTTCAACCATTTCACGATCAAAGCGACTTCATCTGGACACATTGTGGTTCTTTTCTGACCTTCGCGAGGCCCCTTCACCAACATCATCTTAATGAAGTGGTGACCGATACAACCTCCCTTACAGAGCTTATTTACATCCTGATACTGGCTATGGTGGTTATCATCACATCTTATAGAGGACAAGAACTGTCTCTAGATATCACCCTGAATGAGCACACATGCCCTCATCAGACCCTCTAGTCTGGATCGTTCTAACCATCAGTTAGGGGTGATAAACTGTACTAACATCGAGTTCTTCATGTATCTTCTTCCACCTTATGGAAGTGTATATTTAGGTTATACTCAAGAACTTTTGAACTCGCATCATGGTGTAGTTGAACCATCTCTCTCTCATATGTAGTTCAACCGGATCTGTCCTTTGATAGTATTCTTACTTTCTCATGTCATCTAGGTAAGGCGATCTACCATAACCCATATTACATCTTGACCTTCCTTGGTGTAGGGGAGACTTACCACAACATCCATAGTGATGAACTCCCATTCCCTCTTAGGGACTCTCTTATCCTCTATATCGATACACTGGGTTACTGGCGTTCATCCTTCACCTCCTGGGTTGCATGGCAACATACCACATGCAACTTCATCTTAAGCATCCAACGTACTATTGTCACTTACTATCTTCGTAGTAAGGTGTATAGTTATCTTAAAATCATGATCTTCTGTATGTCATGATTCCTCAAGATTGATACCTTGGAAACCCTAAACCACTCTGGTTGGGGGTTCATCACCTTCTTTTCCAAAGAAGTGCATCTGAGGTTCTACAATCATCATTTTATTGCATCAAGGCCTAGGTTGGGTAACCAAACAACAACTAACTTGTTCAACAGATCTCATTACATCTGAGTGTTAGCCAAACATATCTCCTTTCTCAAACTTAAGGTTAGCCTAACAACCTCTACTAGCCTTTTGCTATACTAGGCAGCTGCATCTCAACCACTTCACATCCTTAGGTATTAGGTAATGTTGAAGGCATACACTTCCATGTATTCCACTTATTACCTCATCTCAGCTCTAAGTCTATCTTCATCAAGAAACTTTGAGCTTATTCTCTTGGTTTTTCAAACTTAAACTCGTATAACTCATAGCTCATGATAAAAACATCCTCATAAGATGACTACATTATTCCTCTTAGTGTTTCTAAACCATCCATGTATCATTCACTCCACCAGGGTATGTTATCCTCTCTGTCCTCATACCTCATGGCAACGTTCCAACAGACATCACTTTTTATTCTTGGTGTATGGCATGCATATTGTCCTATCTCTCACTCCCATAACAAGAGGAAATAAGCATTTGGCTGCAGTCCAAATACAGAGTTCTTCCCGTTCAAAGAGTAGAGATGGTACATCCCACCTTGCCAGTACACCTTTAAATCTCAATTGAAGGATGCCACATATGTCCCTACATCACAATCATCTCGATATCGAAGTTACTTCCATGAAAAATGGGTCTCGAACCTACTTGGGCCCACACACATTCCTTGTTCATCTCCTCTAGGTTTATACGGTGATGACATTTTTGGGGTCATCCCTCTTCCCTTATGCATCCAGAGAGTGCCCTATTCATCTGCCCTTTGGGTCCCATGAGTTCATGAAGGTGATCAATCTCCTAACCCATGGCCCTCAGACAATGATAGTTGTTACCTCCCGACCCTATGGTCATGTGCAACTAGGGAATTAGGAAACTCCTACTTCCATTGGTCTTATCCCTACCTGATCCTAGGATATACTTAGGATTCTATTATAGTACATGTCCAACTTAGAACCTTACCCAATCCTTCATCATCTTTCTCTCTGCATTCATGGGCTGACTTTCATCCCTTCATAGGAGTCATGACAACCTTCTTACCTTGGTCAGGCCCCAAATCGGTTACCTTCATGGTAACCCATCCACATGCACTTAGAGATGGTTATCTATGGGTCTTCAGGTTCATCCTCATACCATGTACTTTTCACTTAGCTTCTCAAGATCCCATGAGACCTTTTTAGGTTTCCTCAAAACCAACAAGATTGGTATACACCCTACAAAAGGGTCCCTCTCCCAGGATGGAAGGAAACTTGTAAGGACCCTGACCTGCGTTTAGGGTTTACCCTGTTTGTTTTGCTTAATCTTGGTGGTTTGATGCTTGCTAGTCACCTTTAGTGGTGATTAGGGTTTTGTTGTGCTTTGTTGAGAGTTCGAGGGGCTACTTGCAAATAACCCAAGTTTAGGGTTTTGTGTGCAAGTTTGCCATCTTGTGAGATGTTTTCCCCTCTTTGCTTCGTCTAGGGTTGAGAGGAAGGCTTGGGCTTGTTGGTTGAGTTCTTTGGGCCTGAGTTGAGCTTGTTTGGGCCTTGAGATGTGTTATTTGGGCTTGTTTGAGCTTTGTGTCGGCATTGGCTTGCCTTGTGTCGTCCAAGGTAAGTTTGTATCGACCTAGGGGTTGTGTGTGTCGTCCAAGAGAGCTTTGTGTCGTCCAACACCTTGGTGTGTCGCCCAGTAGCTTGTTTGTGTCGCCCAGCAAGAGTTCTTGCTTGTGTCGCCCATGTGGCTTGACCTTGGTTGGTGACACTTGGTGTCTAGCTTGGACAAGTGTCTCTTGGCTTGCTAAAGTGTTGGCTTGAACCCTAGGACAAGTGTCCCTTGGGTGGACGACACTTAGCATGGTTGCACCTTAGTTTCTCCTCCCCCTTCTTCCTATATATGTAGCTCTTTCCCTTGCCTTAGTCTCCTTTGCTCTTTTGGTCTCCCCTCCACCTTTAGTGCATGATATCCCTCTCCATCTTGCTGGTGGTGGCCGACACACTCCCTTGGAGCTGAAGTGGTGGCCGATACACCTTCCTGGAGTAGCTTGGTGGAGCATAGCTTTGGACCTTGGAGTGTTCCTTCTTCCTTGGAGCTTGGAGCTTAAGGCGGGTTGCATGACTTCTAACCCTAATTCCTTTTCCTCTAGCAATAACCTTGTTATATGTTAGTATTTAACTTAGTAGCTCAGCTTGTTTTATGCTTGAGTTTCCTTTGGTGGCCGATATACCCTTAGGGTTAAGGGTTTCTAGTGATCTAGGGTTTGTGATGCTTGAGTTGGAGGTTGATGGTGACCATGTATTGGGCGATACTTCTTCTTGGGTTGAGTTGTTGGACGATATCTTCTTTGATGGATGACATGGAACCTTTGCCCTTGTGATGGATGATATGGCATCTCTTTGTTGGACAATATGTAAGCTTTGTTGAACAATGGGTTATGTCCTTGAGGTTGGTCGATACCCTGCCCATGTGTTGGGCGATAGGGTGAGCAATAAGCTTTGTTGGCTAGGTTGATCGTTACTCTGTTGGATGGACGATAGGCCTTGGTCCCTGTGGTGGACGAGAGGGCTTCCCTTAGTAGTTGGTGGTATTGCCCGACATGTATAGGTGGTGTAATGGCCGATAGGTGAGGGTGTATCGGGTGATACCCCTTGAGGTGTGGCGAGCGAGCAGGAGTGGGTAAGCTGGCCGACACACCCTCCTTTCCAAGAGGCGTGCAGGCTGATAGGCCTTATGCTGTTGCATGATTTGTAGAGAGTGCTTCCCTCTCTCCTTTCCCTTTTATCTCCCTCTCTCTCTCCTAGCAGTCGTGAAGTTGTTAGGGTGAGCTCATGTGTCAGGAAGGTGGTGAGTATGGGACGGGCGTGCCCGATGGGGTGAGCCGCACAGCATTCCCTGGCGCGCGACACCTATCTCGCCGGAGCCGCACAGCACTCCCTGACGCACGACATGCGTGTCGCCCGGTTCACTTGAGAAGTGAGCGTGCGGGCAGAGCTTGGTGTCGCCCGATCCTCCTTTGAAGGGGTGTGCGGGCGAGAGGTGAGCGTGCAGGTAGAAGTGGGCGTGCGAGCAGAGTAGGCGTGCAGGCAGAAGTGGATGTCGCCCAATGGGGCGCGCGAGCAACAGTTTGAGCGCAGCGTGCAGCCTCCCCACGCGTGTCGCCCAATCCTCTTGTGAATGGGTGCGCGGGCAGGGTGCAGCGCAGCATGCAGCTCCCCATGCCTAGCTGAGCGTGTAGCTATAGTGAGGATTGAGAGATCTTAGGTGAGGGTAATCAGGTCCTTTGGTGACAGTACTGGGTATCACGGCAGTAGACGTCTATGAACAACTAAATCTTGGTAGTAATGCTTTGCCTAGTAATAATCATAATGACATGATAGTGTTAATGACATAGCCATGATGATAGTGTGTTGATAACAAAGATGGTAGTTGTGATGATGACTTGCAAACTACGATATTGCTAATGATAGTGATAATGATGATGTTGGTAATTACATAATGACAAATATGACAATGATCATAATAATGATGGCAATAATGATAGTAATGGCATGTATGAATTAATCCTTGTGCTTAATTGCTGGTGAGAATGATGATAGTTATACTAGTAGCTTGCATAATGGTAAAAATGGTAATAATGATGATAGTGGATGGTAATAGTAATGATTTTGGTAACAATAGTAGTTGACTAGTATACTCAACATAATTGTTATGTAAAGTGAATACCTTGACTGATTGGATAATCCTGAGATAAGGGTAAGTATGATGATGCTATGATGTGCTTAACAAGATGATCATCAAATAATGTAATATTGATAAATAGATTATCTTGAATGACAACTCATGATATGTGAGCATATTCCTTATGTTGAATCTATGGTTATTGTGTATCCTAACCATGCAGGTGATGTGTAGCCATGAAAGGGCTATGAGACAAATGTGATGAGTAACATTACCTTGATATTTGTTCTATGAGGTTATATAAATGTAATGTGTTGGTACCATGATGATGATGTGAGCCTTGAGAGGCAGTGACAGTATATGATGAAGGATTGATATCCTATGGTATGTGATGATCCTTGGTATGGATCTGGATGGTTGGCAAGAGGCCAAGTGATAACATGTAATGCTAGATCCTTGTGATGGATCAGGTTGATGAGGTCTCAATAATAATATAATTTCCTTTATTTTCTGTTGTATCTTGTTTATAACTTGGTTGAATCCTGCAATCCTTCTAAAAGACACTAATTAATTATAGTGGAATTATATCATGTAGTTGCCCTGGACATAGATCCATCATCGTCAGGACTTGGTGATGGTGAAACAGGTTCTCCTACGGGTTAACCTGGAAGCGCATATTGTTGAATATGTGTAGGTTGCTCCTAGCCTGACAATGAGGAGGTAAGAGTGTAACTTTGGTTACAGACTCAGATATGTATACAGAGCATGGTGAACAGGCCCATGGCTCAGGATATGTGATATGTAGAGCATGAATGCGTTCATGGCTCAGAGCACGGTGATTAGGCACGTGGCTCAGTTGTACTAGTGCCGAGACCTGTACCAAGGCGGGCTAGAGTGAGGGTCGCCTATGGAGCTGACCCAGTGGCTTAGACCACTTTAGCATGTGACTGCGGTCCTGCTTGTGTTGTACTCGTGTACTGACCACGAGGTGGGGGGTTGTGGAGTCCGGCTCTTCCATTGACCTTGTATGGCACTAGTCTTGGGCTTCGCAGCAAGAGGTTGGATTTGAATGGTACGATTCAAATCCTCGGGGCATAATAACACGTAATACAGCCGTTTAGTATTTACTGCATAGGTTAAACATGAAACATTGGTTGAGGCATTGTTTGTGTAGATAATTATGGTATATCTACAGGTACTTCTATATTCATCAGGTTTGTGGTAATATGCCTTGTCTGGATGATCAGGTTATGTGACATTGTATCTCATTCTGTTAAACATGTTTTGTTGAGAGATATTTTGTACAGCTGGTAAGCTTGTCGGTAAGAATAGCTTTGCTATATATATATAGACTACTCTGGTTATACTTGTTGATAATTATATGCTGTTACAGTTATCTTGCTAAGGTTCTGTAGTTACGGTGGGAAGTTATGTTTCCCGCTGGGACAATTGTTCAATTGTCTCACTCCGCTGGTTTTCAGGTGGTCGAGGTAGACGTGGTCGTGATCGTGGTGTTGCGGTCGAGCAGCTTGAAGAGCAGTAGAAGGCAAGCGATGGATATGCTGCCGTTTTGGATGTTTTGTAGTAGATTCTAGAGTCATCCCTGTACTCTCAGGTCCTTGGCAGTGTTTTGACGTTGTTTCATGATAATCGTTCGATGATTCTTGTATATCCTGCTGTTGGCTGGATGTGGGCCTTTATGTATATGAACAGGTGATGAACCCATGTGATGGATAGACAGCTGTTTCAGTAAGCTGTGAACACGTATTAGATCCCGTGTATGTGTATATGACATGTTTCTTTGCAGGGTGAGGACTAGTTCCATAGTTTATCAGTTTTCCGCAATCGGTTTTAATTAACCCGTATTTTCATAATCTGTGGTTATGGTAATTTCCGCACGTTTTCACGTAACACCTCGTTATCTGTATGATAATGGGATGTGTTTCCATAAAACTACTCCTTGATAACAAAGGTCACAAACATCCTTATGTCTAGGGTTTATACCCACATGTGCATGCTTAACCCTAGCAAGCTACTAAGGTACACACAGACCATCTACTAAACCATGCTAGGTCATACTTGTTCTCATTCTCAAAATTGGATCAAGATCATACTTTCCTATGTCAACAACTTAGCTGTGAGGGGTTCATCAAATATACCTCAAACCTAAGGGGTTTCCCTCTCCTCTAACCATGAGGGGTACCATGCTCGAATCTATAGAAACTCAAATCTTATCATGAGCATCAGGTACACCACTTCCCCTCTTTGGCCTAGGTTCACTTTTTTTGGGTGTCCAACTGCATGCTCAACCTCTTAACCATGAACCAAACATGTATAAGGTACGACATGAACTTACTGTCATCCTTCTACTCAAGCAACACTTCATAGGGGAGTCCTCCTCAAGGACAACCAACAAGGTAAAAGGCCTCACACCTGTTACTAAACCTCTCCAGGGTCTAAGGCACTCTTCTTCCTAGCTCAGAAGGTAAGCACTTATTTACACACAAGTACTAGAAACCTCATCCTCTTTCTTGGGTTTGGTTCCTCTAAAGGCAACCAAGATATCATCAACCTCCAGGGATCAAGCATGAGGCAACCACTATCATCCACTTAGGTCGCGTCATCCTCAACTCCCCACTTTTCCTCATATCTCGGAGTTAGGCATCCAACCTTCTGGCTTGGATCATGCTCTCTCTCTCTCTTTCTAGAGCTAATCCTACAACCAACCTCACTATTAGAGGTCCTCTCTCCATGAAGATGGATCTAGATCACAAGCATACCCCTACATGGTGAAACCTATGTTTGTTCATGGTTATCCATAGCTCTTTATGCTTATCTCATCAGCTTTCCAACACACTCCCTTGGCCAGGGTTTCAACCTACTGCTCGCACTACTGACGTATTATGGGTGCCTACTATGCCATGCTCATATAAGCTCATGGGTTTCCATAGGTTCTTCTCTAACCTCATCAATGAAGGAGCTATCCTTCACTCTAACATGCACGACCCTTCCCAAGGTTGGGTCGCCAAAGGTACTCAGTCATCCAACCTCTCATGGCTCATATGGCATCCAAGGCATGTCCATCCAAACACCTGGTCTACCATGACATCTAACTCATCATGTCATCTCTCTCTAACCTTCACTTAGTGTTAGGGTTAGCATCATCCGGAGGATGTTCCAGGTCTCCAGTTATAATGGGGGTCTCTACCTCCAAGATTGACGCTCTCTACTACTCCTCTTGATGAGAAGGTCTAGCCTCATGTCTCTCCTGAGGGCATGACAACTTGTGATGTCCCCAATTTCTATATACTTTCCATAGTGAAATTCATAGATATGCATTCACTCATATCTATAGATGTCAAAAGGGAAAATATAAGAGATTAAGGTAGTCAACTAAAAATAGAGATTGAGCCAAGATCAAGTCCACATCATCTCAAAAAGTCACACAGACGTTCATTCATATAGATAAAATAAAGTCATTACATAAGGAGAGAAAATACTATTCTAGGAAAAGATAACATTATTACATAGGATCTTAGACATCCTCAACATCAACTCGAAAAGAATAAACTTAGAAGGAATGAGATAAGAGGAATAGTTCTATCTAATATATCCTCCATGATTATTATTTGTGCCTTCGGGTACTTTGAGCATGTATTCCATTTTGGTTGTCAATTGTTCCTTGTACCTAGGAAATACGAGAAACAAAACATCAACAAAGTTGGTATGTGGTAAAAGCTACACTAATAAGGTTGCATAAAGGAAAATATTCGAACAAGAAGAAAAGAGAGATAAAACCATTTCTTCATATGAAAATCAGGTAAACATCCTTTTAACTATATTCATTTTGATGCGGTTGTACTACACATATTGCACTTGACTTACATCTAGTGTGGGAAATATAATATCATCATACATCTAACATGGGCCAAGGAATCATACATCCATGTTAGGAAACATAAATCCACACCAGGCTATGTGCTCTAGTAGCTACAACCCATCATAACCATTTATATTCTATTAGGTTTGGCGAACTGTAACTCATACTAGTTAACCAAGAAATCATATTCAAATACGAGCATTCAAGGTATTACATATCATAGGAAACTAGAAATCTAGTCTTATACTTATAAGACCACGTACCTATTTCGATTAAATCAGGGATCCAAGAGTCTAGAAGAACAACAAATAGATCACCCAGAAAGGAAATAAATACCTTATGTCATTTTGTATTGTCAACACCTCATATTAGGTCTTTGAATGACTAGGGTTGTCCTTTTAATGTAGTTAGGTCAGATCAGAGTATTTTATGGAAATTGGTTATTCCATAAATCACAATATAAAGAGAGAGAATAAGGGTCATCCATGTGTCATTAATGTGAGCCCATTATTAATCATTATTCTAGGGTTTCAATTTAGGGGAAACAAGGTCAGATCTAATGCTAAAGAGTTTACTACAAGTACTATCCTTTATTTTCATATTTATATTCCACTATTAAAGTCAAAACAAAGGACATAAAACAAGGTCATATAGAACATGTCTCGGTCTAGGGTTGGATTTGGGTACATATGATAATTTATATAGGTTCTTCTCATTTTTATGAAAACAAGGATATTTTGTGGGTATTTTTCAAACACTGGAGCTATTTTTAAAGGTTTTTACAATACTAACCAATCAGGCAAAACTTAAAGGAATAAAAGAAAAAAATAAAAAAAGAAAAAGGTGGCCAGCCTCACGGATCAGAGGAGGGATCCGGCTCTACAGATCCTCTCCTTAACTCGTGAGCCAGCCTCAATCAACAGGGTCAAGGTTGGGAGTAAAGGACGTCAGTGCCCTTCGGGGTGAAGCATTTGTGTGTGACCACACATGGTTAGAGTGGGTTTTCCATCTTGTTTGATTCGTCTGTTGCTCGCGCCATGGAAGGAGCTAGTTGTGGCGAGGAATGCTGAAGGGGTGGGGTAGCTAGGTGGGTGTTGAGTGCATGAGGATGAGCAGGTCTCATTCACGGGGTCTCCCCAAGTTCAACGAGCCCAAGAAGCTCTCCGGAGGTGAACTATAGTTCCGATTATGATGACAGGAGGCTCGATGAACAGAAATTGGGTTCTAAGGTTTTACCTACCCTTCTCCTGGATTGAGGGGTCACAAAGCTCCGCGTGAGGTTCGTGAGACTCTGTGTCCACTCTCTGCTACTCGATGTGCCCTGGACCTCGCCGACGATGGCACTTTTGAGCTCAGCTGCGACGGCTAGTCGACTTGAAGTTCTAGACCTTCGCGGCTCCAACTGGGGGTACTGCTCGACTCGTCGGGATCCGAGGAATGTGTAGCCCCAGTTGATTGAGGAGTAGAGGCTCTAGTGGGAAGGAGAAGGGTCGGGATCAGGCAAGGTGAGGGTGCTGAAAGTCGAGAAGGAAGGGGGGACTCTCAGCACAATTAGTGATGGGAGACGAATAAAGGAAGGTCAGAGAAGCTAGTGGAGTGGTTAAAAAGGTGTTTGGGAGGCTAGGTGATGAAGCCCTAAAACCAGCCACCGCCGCCTGGAATGGGGCGAGAAGTTGGGAGTTCATTCTCCCTATTCTGTGGACAAGGGGAGGTGAGTAGAGGGTTGTTAGATTCGTTTTGGGGAGTAGAAGGCTTCCTCCAAATATATCATGGAGAGGGAATGCGATTTGAGCGCTTGATCTTTTGGATGTGCTGATGTTCTGTTGGAGGTGGAGACCCAATCTTGCGGGAGGTTAGAGATGACCCGGGGTCCGTTAAATCTCGTGCAACCCCTGATCAACCGATCAGACGGTCGTGGTTGATCCCTGATTCATAAATCTGCCTCCAACCAAGAAAAAGGGGTGCGTGACATATATATCAAATGGGAATCCGAAACTTAGGCCCTAAGGTTCAAAATGAAATGGAATATGCATCAAATTAAGTTGGTCATATCTCCCAATTGGTTGATCCAATTGCAACAAAATTTTAGGGGAAGTTTTATAAGGTCGTCATGAAGCTGTGGTATAAGTTTGAGATCCAAATTCTAATATTTGATATGTTCATCTACTAAATACATTAACAGATGTATTTTATCATCATAGCATACTAGGGTTTGCGTTTTCTTTGCAATTTGTGACACATCTTTGTTAAATTGAGTAAGGAAAATATATGAGGGTATTTTGGTAAAAAAATTTGATAAGAAAACTTTTAAGAGAGAGAGAAAAGATAATAAAAAATCACTTTGTCACATTCTCCCCTCCTTTTAAGAATTTTTCCCTCAAAATTCAAGCAGCCTGAAAGAGATGCGGATATTTCTGCTCGACCTCTGACTTGAGCTCCCATGTGGCATCAATTTGATCATGGTGGCTCCATAGAACTTTCACCATATCTATATGCCGATTACTGTGAATCTCCTTTGTCTTAAAATCAAGAATTCTGACTATTGACTCAGCATACGTCAGATCATCTTTCAGCTCAAGAGGGTCATGATTCAGAATGTGACTGGGGTCCTTTACATAAGTCTTTAGATTAGATACATGAAAGACATTATGCATAGAACTATACTGAGGTGGAAAAGCAAGACGATAGGCACATTCTCTAACTCTATCAAGAATCTCGAAGGATCCCACATAACGAGGACTGAGCTTTCCCTTATTCTTGGCCAAAGCTTGAATAGCTCGGATCTTCAGAAAGACATGATCACCTTCCTTGAACTGACATTCTTTCCAGTGAGCATCTGCATATGATTTTTACCTATCCTGTGCTCACTTCATTCTCTGTCTGATCAGTGCAACTTTATCTGCATACAGCTGCATCTCCTCAGATTTCATCAAGGTGTGTTCTCCAACATCATCCCAATGTAATGGAGATTTGCACGGTCGGCCATAGAGAGCTTCATATGGTGGTATCCCAATACTCGCCCGATAGCTATTATTATAGGCAACCTCGGCTAGAGGTAGGTAATGGTCCCATGAGCCTTCCGAGTCAAGCACACAAGCTTGTAGAAGATCCTCCAGAATTTACATTGTTCGTTCTGACTGTCCATCTGTCTACGGATGGTAGGCAGTACTGAAATTCAGTTTGGTGCCCAACTCCTCTTGAACCTGCTTCCACAGCTTTGAGGTGAACTTTGGGTCCCGGTCCGAGAGAATGGATGTCGGAACTCCATGCAGACGTACAATCTCCTATATATAAAGGTCGGCCAACTCAGAGACTTTCGCCATAGTCTTCAGAGGGAGGAAATGAGCTGACTTGGTGAGACGATCCACGATGACCCATGAAGCGTCGTATCCCGTCCTGGTTCTGGGTAGTCCTACCATGAAGTCCATGGTGATGTGTTCCCATTTCCATTCTGGAATTTCCAGGGGATGTAGTAGACCGCCTGGTCTCTGGTGTTCGACATTGATCCTCTGGCATGTCAGACATTTGGACACAAATTCAGCAATATCACGCTTCATGCCTCTCCACCAGAACTGACGTTGTAGGTCTTTGTACATCTTCGTCGTGCCAGGATGGACTGTGTACTTTGACCCATGTGCCTCATTGAGAATCTTTGTCTTTTCAGCTGACTGCTCTGGAACACACATACGGTTCTTATATCGAAGACCACCATCAAGACCCACAGACAGATGTGTATGAGGTTTAGCCAGGAGAGAGGACAGCTCTGCAAGCCCAGGACTAGCTTTTTGTGCCTCTAGAAGTTTAGAATGTAGGTTGGACGTGATAGAGATTTTATTGACATGCATACGATCAGCCAGGAATTGTGGTCTCCAGCTTGCTAGGTCCTCCATGTTCCTCCATTCGGGTATGAATAGGGATGCATAAATAGCTCTTTTCCTGCTAAGAGCATCTGCAACTACATTGGCCTTACCTAGATGGTAGCCAATAGTGAAGTCATAGTCCTTCAAGTACTCGATCCATCATCATTGCCGCAGATTCAGGTCCTTTTGCGTCAGAATGTACTTGAGGCTTCTGTGATCGGTGAAGAAATCAAATGTTGCTTTGTACAAGTAGTGCCTCCAGATTTTTAGAGCATGGATGATAGCAGCTAACTCCAAATCATGCATAGGGTAATTCAACTCATTGGGTTTCAGCTGTCTGGAAGCAAAGGCCACTACTTTCCCGTTCTGCTGTAGGACACACCCTAGACCATGTCGGGAAGCATAAGTGAATATCACAAATCCTTCATTGCCAGAGGGTAGAACAAGGACATGTGCTGACGTCAACTTCTGTTTGAGCTCTTGGAAGCTAGATTCACAAGCAGCTGACTAGATGAAATGCTCGTCCTTCCGAGTAAGCTTAGTGAGAGGAAGTGCCACTTTGGAGAAATTCGGAATAAAACAACGATAATATCCGGCCAGAGATAAGAAACTCTATATTTCAGAAGGATTACGAGGAGGTTGCCAATCAAGTACAGTAGATACTTTAGCGGGATCAACAGATATGTTACCCCCAGAAATGACATGTCCAAGAAACATAACTTTGTCAATCCAGAATTCACATTTAGAAAGCTTGCCATAGAATTTCTAGGCTCGAAGAATCTCAAGCACAGACTTCAAATGCTCCCGATGTTTTTCCATAGAGTCAGAATAGATCAAAATATCATCAATGAAGATGACTACAAACTCATCAAGATAAGGTTGGAAGACTTTGTTCATCAAGTTCATGAATACGCCAAGTGCATTGGTCAACCCGAACAACATCACCAGAAATTCATAGTGCCCGTAAAGAGTTCGAAAAGCAGTCTTAGATATATCTGAATCCTTGACCTTAAGTTGATGGTAGCCAGAATGAAGATCAATTTTGGAGAAGACTTTAGCAGTACAAAGTTGATAAAAAAGGTCATTAATACGAGGGAGAGGATACTTGTTTTTAATGGTAGCTTGATTCAACATGTGATAGTCAATACACATCCGCATTGAACCATCTTTATTTTTACAAAAAGGACAGGTGCACCCCAGGGGGAAACACTAGGGTGGATAAAACCCTTATCAAGAAGTTCGTGTAATTGTTTCTTCAGCTCCATAAGCTCAGCAGGTGCCATACTATATGGTGCCTTAGAAATCGGAGTGGTTCCGGGAAGAAGGTCTACGGAGAATTCATTGTCTCTGTTTGGAGGCAGCCCAGGAAGCTCTTCTAGAAATACATCAAGGAATTCAAGTACCACCTCCAGTCTTTCTACAAGCCCGTTGTCAGCACTGGTCTCTGAGACGAATGCGAGGAAGACTTTACATCCTTTAGATATGAGCTTTTTAGCTTTAAGAGAGGAAATTATTACATTATTACAAAATCCGCTTCCCCGAGGGATCACCACAGGAGAGGAATGAGGTTGAGAGAGAACTACCATCTTGTTTCTACAGTCAATGTGGGCATGGTATGTGCATAGACAATCCATACCAAGAATAATATCAAAGTCTTCCATGGTTAAGAGAATGAATTCAAAGGGCATATCATGATTTTCGAATTTTAGAGGGAGAACATTAGTTTTCTGTAATGTAGTGAATATTTGGCCACTAGGAGTTGACACATCCAGAATATAACCCAAGTCCCTTATATGTAAGTGCTCCATTGAGGCCATTTTTTGAGAAATGAAAATATTTGTGGATCTCGAGTCAAACAATGCTTTAACAGGATGTCCATTCAAGAAAACAATGCCTACACAGGATAATTACATTTTAAATAATTGAAGGCATTGAGCAAGATATTAGATGTATGAAAAATATTTAAGGTTACCTTCGACAAGTTGGTTTGGATTTGCCCTATCCTCTTCTGTTGTTACTGCGAACACCCTAGCATTGCGGTGTCCCTGTGGGGGTGGAGCACCCGCTGGAGGTTTGTCGAGGATGGACACATTGGGACACTTGGCAAGGAAATGTCCCTCCTTCTTGTAGTTGTAGCAGACCGGCTTAGTGTAGTGACAAGGTCCATCATGTCCTCATCCAAAAGTCTTGCATTTGTTGCGGTAATCCATCAACTTGCTATTCTTCTGTCCTTTCTTCCCTGAACCTCCTCCTTTTCCCGATCCTTTATTATGGCTGGGGTGGAACTTCCTGAACTTATCTTCCTCAGTGTTGGTCAACCCTAGATATCCCATGCTAGAAGGCTTCTTCAATCCCTGCTCCCTTTCCTGCTTAAGAGCCATGTCTAGGGCTTCATCAATGCTTCGGGGACGGGAGGTTATAACTAGGGTTTTTAGGTGTGCGGAGAGGCAATCTACATAATGCTCAGTGAGGTGGTCCTCAGTCCGGATAGGGGCATAGCATTCTAGAAGCCTAAACTTCCGGGTATAATCGGCCATTGAGAGACTGCCTTACCTAAGCTCCATGTACATCTTCTCTTTCCTCTTCCTCTCAGTTATGGGCATGAAACGGTCAGTGAAGAGGGTCTTGAAGGCTTCCCACCCTAAGTTGTCTACTTCCTCTCCCTGGTTCCCACCATAGTTCTCCCACTAGATCATCGCCCCTCCCTTAAGCAAATGGGTGGTGAATTTGACCTTATTTTCCTCAGGTACTTCTAGGGTACGAAAGGCATTCTCTATGGAAAGGATCCAGGCCTCAGCCTTCTCCATGACCTTAGGCTGATCTTCCCCCCAAAAGGAGTCAGAGTTGAGCTTAATGAAGTCTATCACCGTCACCTCCTTTTTCCTAGAGGAGCTAGGTTCAGGGGTTCCTTTTGTGGCAAGTGTCTCCATGAAGTCTAGTAGGATTTTCTTTTGTTCCTCCCACCTTTATTTGGCCATAGTTTCGAGATCAGGTACTTCAGAGGTTTTAGGATCTTTTCTTTTCTTAGAGGATGATTCCTCCGAGGCCTTAGAGTTGTGAGTTTTTGGAGGCATCCTAAAATTAATTTGAACATATTAGATTTATTATTTCAACAATTATTCTCATTATTATCATTATTATTATCACATGATATTTCATTATTCTCCTTTATCAATTATTAATGTTCTTAATGTTATGATTTATGTAGGATATCCTAAAATCCTTATCAGTCGATCCTTAGGACTTTCTAAATAGAGACTCTTTCCTAACCTTATAATAGAGGTAAGAGGGAAAATTTATTTTAAAGCATGGATGAGAGGGGAAATATTCCTATAGAAGGGATGAGAGGGAAAATCTATAGATGAGAAGGTTCCTAAATTAAGGTATGCCCAAGAATAGGGGACACTTAGGGTATCGACCAGGTAGACTTATACTGCCATAAAGGTAGCCTCATGATTGCCAAGCTAAGTGGCTCATAGACTTTAGTCAGACCCATGGAAGATGCTATCCTAGACACCTCAACCCTTCACATCCCTAACTCAAGGACTACCCTAGACTCAAAATAGAGTGAATGAAGTTCATGTGACTTGATGTGTGAACATTGGTTCTGATACCAACTGTGACGTCCCCAATTTCTATATACTTTCCATAGTGGCATTCATAGATATGTGTGCACTCATATCTATAGATGTCAAAAGGGAAAATATAAGAGATTAAGGTAGTCAACCAAAAATAGAGATTGAGCCAAGATCAAGTCCACATCATCTCATAAAGTCACACAGACATTCATTCATATAGATAAAATAAAGTCATTACATAAGGAGAGAAAATACTATTCTAGGAAAAGATAACATTATTACATAGGATCTCAGACATCCTCAACATCAACTCAAAAATAATAAACTAACATATAGAAGCAATGAGATAAGAGGAATAGTTCTATCTAATATATCCTCCATGCTTATTATTTGTACCTTCAGGTACTTTGAGCATGTATTCCATTTTGGTTGTCAATTGTTCCTTGTACCTAGAAAATATGAGAATCAAAACATCAACAAAGTTGGTACGTGGTAAAAGTTACACTAATAAGGTTGCATAAAGGAAAATATTCGAACAAGAAGAAAAGAGAGATAAAACCATTTCTTAAGACGAAAATAAGGTAAACATCCTTTTAACTATATTCATTTTGATGCGGTTGTACTACACATATAACACTTGACTTACATCTAGTGTGGACAATATAATATCATCATACATCTAACATGGGCCAAGGAATCATACATCCATGTTAGGCAACATACATCCACACCAGGCTATGTGCTCTAGTAGCTACAACCCATCATAACCATTTATATTCTATTAGGTTTGGCGAAGTGTAACTCATACTAGTCAACCAAGAAATCATATTCAAATACGAGCATTCAAGGTATTACATATCATAGGCAACCAGAAATCTAGTCTAATACTTATAAGACCACATACTTGTTTTGATTAAATCTGGGATCCAAGAGTCTAGAAGAAAAACAAATAGATCACCCTGAAAGGAAATAAATACCTTATGTCATTTGTATTGTCAACACCTCATATTAGGTCTTTGACTCACTAGGGTTGTCCTTTTAATGTAGTTAGGTCGGATCAGAGTATTTTAAGGGTTGAGAGTGGATTTGGAAATTGGTTATTCCATAAATCACAATATAAAGAGAGAGAATAAGGGTCATCCATGTGTCATTAATGTGAGCCCATTATTAATAATTATTCTAGGGTTTCGATTTAGGGGAAACATGGTCAGATCTAATGCTAAAGAGCTTACTACAAGTACTGTTCTTTATTTTCATATTTATATTCCACTATTAAAGTCAAAAGAAAGGACATAAAACAAGGTCATATAGAAGATGTCTCGGTTTAGGGTTGGATTTGGGTACATATGATAATTTATACAGGTTCTTCTCATTTTTCTAAAAACATCGATATTTTGTGGGTATTTTTCGGACACTGGAGCTATTTTTAAAGGTTTTTACAATACTAACCAATCAGGTAAAACTTAAAGGATTAAAAGAAAAATAAAAAAAGAAAAAAAGAAAAAGGTGGCCGGCCTCACGGATCAGAGGAGGGATCTGGCTCTGCGGATCCTCTCCTTAACCCGTGAGCCAGCCTCGATCAATAGGGTTAAGGTTGGGAGTAAAGGATGTCAGTGCCCTTCAAGTTGAAGCATTTGTGCATGACCACACATGGTTAGAGTGGGTTTTCCATCTTCTTTGATTCGTCTGTTGCTCGCGCCATGGCAACAGCTAGCTGTGGTGAGGAATGGTGAAGGGGTGTGGTAGCTAGGTGGGTGCTGAGTGTGTGAGCGTGAGCAGGTCTCATTCGCGGGGTCTCCCTGATTTCAATGAGCCCAAGAAGCACCAGAGGTGAACTACAACTCTGATTATGATGACAGGAGGCTCGATGAACAGAAATTGGGTTCTAAGGTTTTACCTGCCCTCCGGCTGGATTGAGGGGTCACGAAGCTCTGCATGAGGTTCGTGAGACTCTGTGTCCACTCTCTGCTACTCAACGTGCCCTGGACCTCATCGACGATGGCACTTTTGAGCTCAGTTGCAGCCGCTAGTCGACCCGAAGTTCTAGACCTTCTTGGCTCCAACTGAGGGTGTTGCTCGACTCGTCGGGATCCCAGGAACGTGTAGCCCCAGTTGATTGAGAAGTAGAGGCTCTGGAGGGAAGGAGAAGGGTCAGGATCAGGCAAGGAGAGGGTGCTCAATGTTGGGAAGGAAGGGGGGACTCTCGGCACAATTAGTGATGGGAGACAAATAAAGGAAGGTCGGAGAAGCTAGTGGAGTGGTTAAAAAGGTGTTTGGGAGGCTAGGCGATGAAGCCCTAAAACCTGCCACCACCACCTGGAATGGGGCGAGAAGTCGGGAGTTCGTTCTCCCTATTCTGTGGATGAGGGGAGGTGAGTAGAGGGTTTTTATATTCGTTTTGGGGAGTAGAAGGCTTCCTCCAAATATCTCGTGGAGAGGGAACACAATTTGAGCGCTAGATCTTTTGGATGTGTTGATGTTCTGTTGGAGGTGGAGACCCAATCTTGCGGGAGGTTAGAGATGTCTCGGGGTCCGTTAGATCTCGTGTGACCCCTGAACAACTGATTGGACAGTTGTGGTTGATCCCTGATTTGTAAATCCGCCTCCAACCAAGAAAAAGGGGTGCGTGACATATATATCAAATGGGAATCCGAAACTTAGGCCCTAAGGTTCAAAATGAAATGGAATATGTATCAAATTAAGTTGGTCATATCTCCCAATTGGTTGTTCCAATTACAACAAAAGTTTTGGGGTAGTTTTATAAGGTCATCATGAAGCTGTGATATAAGTTTGAGATCCAAATTCCATTATTTGATATGTTCATCTACTAAATACATTAACACATGTATTTTATCATCATAGCATACTAGGGTTTGCATTTTGCTGTGCAATTTGTGACACATGTTTGATCAATTAAGTAAGGAAAATATATGAGGGTATTTTGGTCAAAAATTTGATAAGAAAACTTTTAAGAGAGAGAGAAAATATAATAAAAACTCACTTTGTCACACAACTTATGTCATACGACCTAAGCATGTATCTATTCTTTTACACTTAAACTATTAAGC
This sequence comes from Alisma plantago-aquatica, assembly GCA_963693085.1. Classification (NCBI taxonomy): domain Eukaryota; kingdom Viridiplantae; phylum Streptophyta; class Magnoliopsida; order Alismatales; family Alismataceae; genus Alisma; species Alisma plantago-aquatica. The sequence goes on from OY856411.1 coordinate 974,121,599, forward strand.
TTATGTCCATGACATCTTATTTACTTGATTTTTATTAATTTATTGGAGGATTCCTTAAACCTTATCAACCTTACTCATACCTCAAGAGGGTGAGGAAAAGAGAGAAAACTCTAATCCTTATAATCCTTAACATTAATTTGAGTTTAGAAAGGATGAACAAGATGAGAGAGTCCTAAAGGTATCTTATTTTGAGTCCAATCCTGAGACATTGGCTAGGTAGTCACACTAATCTGGGAGTCCTCATATTCTGACTAGCAGTGCGGTGGAAAATCTTGCCAGCCCCCGGACGTGATCCTTTTCTAGACACCTTTGTCTTTCGAAAATTCCTCTAATAACTCCCTTGGGTTCTACAAAGTTTGTAAAATTTAATAATTAATAAAGATTAAATGAGGAACCTATGCTCAGATACCAAATGTAATGACCCCTCCTCTCGATAACTCCCAATTAAGGGAGACCAAGGGGTCTGAGCTGTTATCCCAAATTCCAGATCAAAGGTTCGACAAATAATCATTAATAATTATTAGATTCTACCAAACTATACTGAAAGGTTGTAATAAAATTTAACTTTGCATACCTTTTTTAAAAACTTGGATGTCTACTTCTATACACATCTAGAGTCTATTCTAACTAATCCTCCCTTGTACTTTTACTCTTATTTAATTCCACATATGCCACTTTACTGTTTGTCCTTTTCAATCTTGTACCTAAAACGTCGACAAACAAAACGTCAGTCAGCATATCAAAATATGCTGGTATGTGGGGACAACCAAAATTTTGCAAGTATGACTAACAATCTAAATATCATAATCAAGTTAATTAACAAGACAAATTATGCTTTCAATGTGACATTCTCCACCGCTTTTGCCCTAACACTGGCATACCCCCTTTTGGGTTTCAGTTTTTCCATTGACTTAAGGCCACCTTCTCAATCCCGAGCTTGGTGCCTAGGGTCACCCTTCATGGTGCCATTTAGTCATGCAATATCATAGGCCACCTTCTCAATCCCGAGCTTGGTGCCTGGGGTCACCACTCATGGTGCCCATAGGTCTTCCTTCATGGGCTTGACCTTTTTGCATCATCCATCAGGGTGGCATGTAGGTGCGAGAATACACACTTCTATTATTATTGTGATAATCACAGTGACTTTATGATTTGCAAGTATGAACATCTAAATTGTTAAGTTGCATTCAATGCGATGAATCATCCAAGAGACTCTTCAAGAAACTAATGCGATTAACCATAATTAACCACATACATGTCAAGCTGACTTGATTGTAGAAATAATTCAACCAATTAAGAAACCAAGCAATCACACATCAAGTTGATCCTGAAATAGGCATCCAATTTCCTATTATTAATGATGCCATCAAGATCTATTAGACCTAGCTCACTTCCTAGGGTTTCTAGTCCACTTTTAGGGTTTCCATTACAATCAGGGTTTCCCTTCATCTTTTTACTATTTTAAACCCTAATTTCAGAAAAAGCACAATTAACCATCAATTAAGTCCATTAAGCCTCTTTTACGTTAAAGCTACCATTTTTATCCTTTTAATCCATGACAAGATCATTATGCTGAATTCATAGTTCATTATGATAAAAAACACACATGAACTCTATTTGTCATTAGTTATACTTTTATCCATTAGAAAACCGTAATTCCTACATTAAGGGTATTTATCCACTATTATGAACTTTTATACTTGAAATAGCTTAGAATTATCATATCTCAACTTTATTCATGATGTTGAATAATTAAAACCATTATGAGTCACATTTACTAATATTAGGGTTTCAAGGCCCATTAAACCATATTTATGCACAGGAAACTCTAAATTAAACCAATTACATGCAAATTTCATCCTTTTTGTTCTTAATGTACCTTTTTACAATTAACAAGTTAATATCAATTTTACTCATCCATTCAACCCTACTAAACACATTAATCATATCAAAATAGGGTTTCTTAATCATTAAAGTATCAAAGTTGATAACTTCCATTACTTTTCGAATTGCTAAAAGAATTAGCTTCTAAAAACATTTTTAATGAATTCCTCTCGTTTTTCTAAGAAAAATTCATATATTATGCATATCCATCCGAGCTACGGTTAATTAGATATGAATTATGCAAAATTAACTTACTTTGGGCCAATCGGAAGCTCCCACATTGCTTTCTCTATGTAGCGTTGCTCGGCTATTTAAAAACATGACAAAATGTTGCAATTGCCCTCCTTTAAATCGGTTAATGCTTTAGCCCGCTGAGGGTATTTTCATCCAATGCCACAATCTTCTTCTTCCTCTGCGCTGCCCTAGTTGTGCGCGTCGTAGCTGCTCGCGGCCCATCTCCTCTCCTCCCTAGGGTCTGAGGGTCGCCCCCCATGGCCGCCCTGGCTCCGCCGTGCCCCTATGCATGTGGGGAACCCTCAGGTTGTGGCCAAGATGGCCGTTCCAAGGCGCGCCAAGCCCACGACCTACTGCATGATTATAGACCTCCGGTGGGAGCTGCGTGAAGTCCTGGGCATTGAGTTGGTAGTCAAGCGGTCCAGGGTTGTTGTGGAAGCTTCCCGCCTCCATCAAGATGGCTCCACAACTCTTCGTTGATCCAGGGATGGAACTACCCCAAGATTTGGGTTTCAAACAAAAAGAAGCAAGAAGAAGATGAGGAAAGGAGAGGGAGACATGGGATCTCTCTTGGATTCGGACAAGGGTGCTACCCCTTACACAAGGGAGGGTAACGAAGCCCTAGGATGGCTTGCCCACAAAGAAACAAAGTCCTTTTCCAATAGGAATTTGATTCCTTCATTAAGAAGCAAGTTTCTCTCTCTCCTAATTATATTTTTGATAATATTTATTCCTGAGATATTAAAATTTCAAAAATCGCTTCTTTTATTCACTGAGTACTTGCCCTTTAATCATTTGTCACGAAATTATATTTTCTTTTAATAGAAAATATCACCTCTTTAATCATACCACAAAAATCATTCATTATGCATCATATTATCCTCTTATTTTCTATTATTGGTATTTTCTCTTTCTTTCTTGTCCATTGGGGCTCCTTGGACCCTAAGAAACTCCAAGATATCAAAATTCCTTTTTAAGGATACTTATTATCCTTCTAGATGCATTTATCCTCATTATTTCTCATTATCTTGTTTATTTCTTTTTAAATTATCTCTTTTTGAGGATTTCTCTTTATCTTTCTTTTTATTTTCCTCATTGGCATTCCATTTAACATTAGGAATACTTTAGAGACGAAAATCCACTAAGGATAACTCAATTATACCTCTTTCCACTTATTTTCCACATTTTATCATTATTTTCAATTTCTTTCTTAATGAAGAAATATTTAATTGTTCTATTCTTTTTTTGTTGCTTTCTCTTTGCAACGTTGGACTCCTTGAAACCCAAGGAACCCAAGAGGCATGAAATCTATCTTTGGATTATATACTTTTGCCTTCTAGAGGGTTCTACATCTTTTCTTTTCTCCATTTCTTAATTATTCATTTAATAATCAAATTTCCTTGTTATTGGGCCCAATAGCCAACAAAGCCCATGAAGCAAGCATCAATGTTATTATAGATGAAATTCAAATAAAATCACATCATTTATCTTTATTAAGAGAAATTGCATTTCTCATCAAAAGAACCCAAAATTTGGGGTTGCAACACATGATTTTTTGTAGGTGACTTTAACACCACAATGCAACCATTTAAAAAGAGTGGAGGTAAATATTATAATTTCAAAGAAGCCAGGTAGTTAAATGACACCATTATTGAAGCCAATGTCACAAATATGGGTTTTTCTGGGAATTGATTTACTTTTAAACAAGGTCTTCTTCAAGAAAGGATAGATCGAGTTGTAGTCAATGCTAGCTACCTACAAAAGTATTTTGATATGATAATTGAGCAACTCTTGAGGATCTTCTCTGATCACAACCCCTTAGTTCTTAGATCCACGAAACAACAAGGCATGGTTCCCACATTCAAAACTAAGGAATCCTAGCACTGTGACACAAACTTCTCTTATATGCTACATAATTGTTGGGATAACAAGTTAGCATTCAGTGATTCTTTTAACAATACGAAAGATGAGATCAAGAAATGAGATGAAGAAGTGATGTTAAAGAAAAGGTAAGATAAACAACAACTGCTCAAAAATATAGAGAGGCTTCAATTGAGTCTTTCCAAAAGATATGATGCCAAAACGGAAGGCTTTTTAGGGACATGCAAACTGAATTGAATATAATTTTGAAAGAATAAGAGGAGAGTTGGAAATAAAGAAACCATTAATTGGATTAAAAATGGATATAATAATACTAGATTTATTATGTGTTTGTCAGATAGCGACAACACATCAACACAATTTAAAATTGAAAGATAAAGAAGGTATATGGGCTTCTAATGAAGTCAATATGCAAAACTTGGTTAGGAATCACTTCAAGGGTCTTCTCATAAACAAAGCCCCTACACACTTCAATATGTTGAATAAACTACCTTCTCTTTTTGAACGACTTTCCCTTGTCCAATCCATGAGGATCCAAAACCTTCCATTTGAATAAGAAATCCTCTTTGTTTTGATATCTATGAACCCGTACAAAGAAGCAACATCTGATGGAGTGGATGCCCCATTTCGTCTTAAGAATTAGAGTACAGTGAAGGATTCTATATGCACATCAAACTGTATGGCCCTTACCCAGGCGGTGTTGAGCTCAGAAGTCTGCAATTCAACTAAGGTGTTGATCCCCAAGTTCTCAAAGGCCGATAAATGTGAACAATTACGCCCCATATCTGTTAACAATCTATATCTCAAGCTAGCCTCAAAGGTTATTGTCAAAAGATTGAAGCCTCACATGCCTTGCTGGTTTTCACAAGTTCATAGAAGTTTGATTCGGTTCACAAAATAACTGATAACATTATATCTTTACACAAGATAATTCACATCATGAAGAGAATTATACCTCCCAATTTATGGCAATCCAAATAGTCCTCTCAAAAGTGTACAATCAAATGTATTGGGATTTTATTGCTGAAACTATTCAAAGGATTGGACTTCCAAATAACACTGTAAGATGCACCATGCTCTCCATCACTCAGGGTGAAACCAAGATCTTGTTGAATGGGAAACTTTTACAACCATTTAAACTTAGCAGGGTACTTTGCCAAGGAGACCCACTTTCCCCATATATTTGCATCCTATGTATAGAGAGACTAAGTCAAATAATTGAATAGAAGGTGAACTTGAAAGAATTGAGACCAATCAAGCTGACGACTTAAGGTCCCAAGATTGGTCATTTTCATTTTGCTGATGATGTGATTTTGTTTACCAAAGCCAATATATCAGAGATGAATGCTATCTTATCCTGTTTCAAATATTTGAAAAGGCTTTTAATACTGAATCCTTGAGTCAGTATTTCGAATTTCACTCATTCAATAACCACATGGTCACCTCTTCAACCTCTTCCTATGTTTTATGGTCATTGTGGAGGAGAGAGAAAATTAAAGAGGATCATCAAGGTTCATAGACATTTGAGAGAAAAAATGAAATTTAGTCTTAATTTAAGTTTTCTTATCTTATTTTCATGTAAGGACAACCATTATTGGTCTTTTTCCATTAAAACCCCTCAACTATTATCATTTAGAAAAACTCCATTCTAAGTTTTAAATTGGATATGAAAATTGGGATGTGACAATTCTACCCTCCTTAAAACAAATTTCATCCTTGAAATTTTATAGTGTACTACCCACCTTACAATTTTCGTTACATATTCACTTAATGAAAACATTACTAAAATTTGCATGAAAAATTGAATGTCTTTTATAAAAAGGTTCAAATGAACATAAGATAATTATTACATCACTCTACATCTTTCTTCTCTACTTCCACAGCAAAAAACTTTAGCTTGTCTTTTGGGAGGTGGATGATGTACCTTGTTTTGGTTCTGGTCCTTCTTTATGAGATTAGGGAAGTTTGACTTGAGGTGTCTGATTTCTCCATAATAGTAGAATGCCCCCGTACCATACCTTCATGGGCATGCATGGTTCTTCTTGCACATTGGACATTGGGGCTTCTCAACTTCTATAGTAGGCTCAGGTACCTTCCTCTTAGGGTTTTTGGGAGGTTGGTATTGGTTGTTCTTCTAGGGAACTTCCTTCTTGAAGGATCTCCTAGGGTGATATTCAAGATCTAGGGCAGCATGGAGGGTCCCGTGGCCTCTTCTTGATAAGGAAAAACTCAAGTCCAACTTGAGTCCTTGAATGAATTTCTTGGTTCTGCGGCGTTCATCATAATCATATCCAAAGGTTGATATAGTATATGTAATATATGCTGATACTGGAGGAAAATTATTCATACCAAAGGTTAAACCAATAGTGATATATCTCATAGGTAATAACATGATGGATGCAATAAAGGGGCCTGATCAAATACATTTTAATCATATTATTTCATTAAAATTAAAATTAAAGTAGATTTCTCTTATCCATCTCTTTGTGAAGATATTAATGTCACTGATATCAATGTGAAGAAGGGCCTAATAACAAGGATGTATAGGAATGATGACATATGCAATATAAATGATTAGGAAAAAAATATCTACAGACACACATTACATGTATATCATAAGAGGATTTATTTGACATCCTATTATGTATTCTACATCTATATCAATACACTCACTTTGAATATTACAATTTCATTACACATAATTAATGTTGGTCCTATGGCCTTCTTGGTTCGATCCTAAGACCAAATCCAATAAGGTCTTGCATCTACCTTGAGGGGTTAATTATCCCAAATTCTCATTTGAGTGGAGACACATTAATATGCAGAATAGTTGCTTCCATGTTTATTTTTCATTGTTGTTCATTTTTAAATGGGAGAAGAGAAAGAAGAAAGGTAGGAAAAAGGTAAAGGATAGGAGGTTTTCACGTTTTTGGTTTCTTCTCTCTGTTCTCTACACATATTATGTTCACTTTTTTCTCAGGTGTTCTCTACCATTAGGCATGTTATTAGGAGGTCTTGATGTAGTGGCAATTTTGGTACTTTTTGTACTTAAAATACTATTCAACTTACCACAAGTTTAGGATGAAAGCTTTATAAGAATCTTATGTACCATCTTGATTATAGTTGAGTTTCTCTTTAATTGTATAACTGATCTGTTTCTCTTAGATTATGAGGGTTTTCCACCTATATCTTATATCTCTCTAGTGATTGTTGGTTCAATGAAATTTTTGTCAATGTGTTTGATTTCTTCTTATGTGGATTGTTGGGTCTTTACTCTTTGTCCAGCTATCATGCTTCTATTCAATGTTCCACCTAATTGGATAAGAAACACACTGACCTATGGTCTCCTTCAAGTGTTATTAATGTGAATACCTAGTTACCTAAAGCATATGAAAGGCATAAATAACAAAATACACTTATGGCATGTAACTAGCTATCATGGAAGATAAATAATAAGTATCTTCCTTATTACCGTGATATTTATAACACAATGCAAGAAGAAGAGGGAAAAACTAAGGACACAAAACACAATTACTGAAATGATATGAATAGGAAATATATGTGATTCATCTACCATGGGGTTTATGAGTCTCTTTCCGATCTCGTCACCGATAAAATCATTTCTTATTCTCTTTGGTAAAAAGTACAATCAATGTATAAATGGAAGACACCATGAAACATTATGTTATTTATTCATAAGGTAGTTAACCTAAATTCAAATAAGTAAGAAACATTTATGAATTCAAAGGTTGGATGAGTTAGCTATTTACTATGGGTTTGTCACTTGATAACGAGTGGTAGGAACTTATACTTGGTGATTTTTTACTTGACACTTAGAATACCTTAGTGAATTCTAACATAAACTCTACTCTAGATGGGAATTCAACATTAGACCCAATGGTTTTTTTTTAGGTATTAGACCCAGTGGTTAATAATCTATTGAGTGGAGAGTACAGAAAACAATGCTCAATAGAGATACATACTTCAAATGCCTTTTTTATTGGATACATTTAGCTAGAGATGAGGGCAAACTAAAAAAAGGCAACTCAAAGAGCATGTCAAACTCCATACAAAAAAATCAATTTTCAACTTTGTAACAAGACATTCCATATAAATAGATTTTCCAAACATCACACAATGAAAACTTCACAAAAAGTTCTAAGAATGACAAATAATGACAACAACCACAATTCAAGTTGTTATAATTTTTCCCAATAATTTTGACATGTGAATTTCTAAAGATATATTGTCATCTTGGAAGAAATTTGATGCTAAATTCAAGTTCTTCTTACTACCTCAATCTCGATTTCTATGAATTTGGTGACTTTGTAATGCAAAAATGCTTGGCCAATGTTATATACAATGTGATTAGTCACTGTCATAATCAGATCGTGTTTAAATATGCCATATTGTCAACAAACATTGGATATATTTCAACCATTCATCTGGACCTCATCTTCATAATCATTTTGGATCTATTGGTGTATCACACCCACTTTGGTGATATAAAAGCCAATGTTACCAAAAGACAGTCTCTTGTGCCTATAAAGAAAGCTTTTTCACTTTGTACATGATGACTACAAAGGTATATATTGATGGCATACATTTTACAAATACCTCTATTTCTCAAGATTTATGAAAGGAAAGGTTTGCGTACATGATTGAGAAGGGGTATAGGTTCTTGTAATGAAACACTATCCCCTTTGTAAGTTTTAGACTTAGTTAATTAGGAACCTTTGTTCCTATGGAATTTTTTTTGTCTTCCATTGATTTGCATATAGAGAAGTGTTATTTTATAGTTTGTACCAGAAGGATGAGGTGTTCGATATTGTATAGGAAACTCAATTCCATAGTTGAAAGGAGACAAGTAAAAATATAAGATGTCTTTGTTTTGCAAATGGCAGTGACTATACCTTTAGAAAGTTGAGGTCTTACCATGGAGAATCTAAAATTCATCATGGAAATATTGTTTCTAGTTCCCTACAACATAATTATTTCATGAAAATATGGGATAAAGCCATTATGTTAATAGTTAATGAATGTTGAAGAATGAAGAACTACCAAACTAGTCCTTGATATAGGCTACAAACACATATTTCTACTTGATTAATTGGTCACAATTAGTGTCTTTTATTTTTAATTCTTACACAACTACATGGATGGGAAATCCAATTTCATATTCTCACCAAAAAGTATTTTATGCAAGGATTCTTAACATGTTCCTAATGAGAATAGATAGAAACATGATGATAGATACACTTCTTTTGTTTTTCTTGGATATGTTAATGTCTACAAGCTTTGCGGCATAGAAAAGTAAAAGATGGTTAGATGTAGAGGTGTGATCTTATTTTAGGGTTAATTATATTTTGATATTTTTATGAGAGAGCTGAGTAGTTTATTTATTATACAATGATTGACATGACGCTTCCTTGTCTACTTTGTCAAAGTGCTAATGTAGAGAAGGTTGATTTTGATGTGATCCATTATGATGATAAGAAAGAGTATGATTCTAGTATAAATTACATCTATGACCAAGAGACTCATGAAACGAGGGAGCAATATCAGTAGGAAAATCCATGAGAGATATATTTTAAGTAGACCTAGAAATGGATATCTAGAATCCACATATACAATTCAAATTTGAGTCTAAAATTTTGAAAAATAATTGACATCTACTGTATTTGGATCAGATTTCAGATATTAAATTTGGATCAAAAACTTTTGGACCACATATTGGATATTACTATATCTTCTCTCTCTCTATATATATATACATATATATATATACATATATATACATATATATACATATATATACATATATATATACATATATACATATATACATATATATATATATATATATATGAAAAATAAATACACATCTTATCAAATATATATCATTTATGTATATAAATATGAAAATAGAGATATTTTATCTTTTATGTTTAATATAATATAAATTTCACATACATAATATACTTATTAGCATTAATGTGTGATTTTAAGTTCAAATTAGATATTTATTTTGAGTTTTGATATTTAATTAATTTGGATGTTATCCATTTAGATCGAGAGAGAGTCAGGCTAGAATACACACACACATACACACACATATATAAATATAAATATAAATAAATATATATACATAAATATATATAAAAATATATATATATATATATATTTAAATAAATATTATATATATATATATACTGCCGACATGGGTAGCTAACTTTTGTTACCCATGGATCTGTTTTGGAACAGGAAGCCATATAATTGTAATGAGACAACCAAAATTGTAATAGAAAGACTCGGCTTGTAAATATAAAGTGAAATTTGTATTGCCACTATAAAAATAGTAAACATTATATTTATAAGTAAACTGTAAACAATTTGTATTCTATTACAAAATGAATCTTTCTATTAGAATTTTGGTCATCTCATTATAATTTTGACTGTCTCATTACAAATATGTGCCTTCCTATTACAAAATAGATGCATGGGTAACTAAATTAGTTACCTACACTGGTAGTGAATGAATGTCCAAATATATATGTGTGTGTGCTTGGGTGTGTGTTTATATATATATATATATATATATATATATATATATATATAATTTTATTTACCTCTCTAAGATGTTACAATAAAATACAATCACCCTGCTTGTAGTATCCTTCTCTTATAAGTAGCCTCAAACTCCTTGAAATAGCCTTCTTTGAAGTAACTCCAAGCCCTTAGAGAATCCTTCTCCTCCTACAAGTAGCTCCACCACCTTGAGATAGCCTTCCTTTAGAAGTAGCTTCAACCTCCCTTGAAGCAGCCTTCCTTGAAGTAATCTCAAGCACCTCTTGAAGCAGCCTTCTCCACTGAGAAGTTGCTTCAACCAAGCTCCCTCAAGCAGCCTCCACAATATTAGAGTAGCCAAGGAGCACAAGTAGCTTTAACCTATGAAGGGGGATTGGAAGAAAGGAAGTACAATGATTGAGTATAGTGCTTTGATCTTATATCAACAATTAGACCTCTCAAACAACTTAGGTCAGACGTTGCTATGAGGTGGATAAGAAGCTATGGCTATAGGATGTGAATTTGGAGCTAGTAGAACAAGATGGCAAGTGTTGCTTAGCTTTGTTACTCACAAGAATGTATTCTCAACTATAGCTTGAGTGCTTTGGGTGTCCTAAGGCCTCTCCTATTTATAGGAATGGTTTGCAAGTACTTAGAAATGTTCTAGGGAGTATATAGAATGTTCTTATTTCTTAGCTAGTTGTTAGGTGTACATTAGTTGGCTAGCAATGGCTAATTCATTCGTGCTTAAAAGAACAATCCAGAACCTTCTCGGTTGACAAGTTTGTTGACTGAACTGCGTCTCAGTCGATCATTTCTTTGACCGAGCCTGAGTTTATGGCGAATGTGTTGCAACGTCCATTTTCAACTCCCAACTACTAACCACTTGGTCTAATGGTCGCAAGCTTTGGATCGAGTTTTGCTCGGTCAAGAATATTTTCGACCGAACCCCTTTTTAGAGCACATATGTGTAAGTTATTGAACAGTGCTCATAAGTTTGACCGAGGTGATTCTCGATTGACAAAAACTTCAATTGAGTGTGTCTCGAACGACTCCGAGGATGTCCCTATTTCAGTCTTTTGAATCACCTTCTAAGTGTGTGTTTCAATGGGTGATGGTGACTCTAACTTTAGGAGGAAACCTATATAAGGGTTGTAAGTGGATAGGGAAGATCTAACGCTTGATTTTTATGATGTCTATGTACTAGTACATTATATTTTTGTACAAGTGTTTACATTTGAGTACAATCATGAACACGTATACAATTAAGCATATTTGATCTTCAATTTGCATTGATCTTAATTTTTTTTTTTGGAAAATTGGGTAAGTATATTTGAAATACCCCCTAAAAGGGGACAAAGTTACAAGCCACACCCATACATGTGACTACACACACCTAGGAATTGGTGTCAACAAATCCCAATTCCTAGCTATAATAGGAGGAAAATCAAGACAAGATTTAAAAGTAAAGTTCATTCTCTTGATCTCAAGTGCAAGACGGCTGAAGATGGCGATAAAGTCAGAAGCACCACCGTTATGTAGCCTTTTATTACGCTCCTCCCAAATGAAGTGAACAACACCAATGATAGCCCAAAGTTCAATGATTCTGGATTGCTTTGACCTTTTACCGATATCCATGAGGCATTCATATAGATAATATGAGGCTCTGATGTTGAGTTTAAGTTGAGCACGTCCTCAAATATATTTCTAGTATTTGCAACTCCCAAAAAGATGAGTAATGGAGTCATTGTGCTGGCCACATAGTAAGCATTAAGGAACAGGAGCCCCCGACCAGGAACTAATCTTTTCCATAGTAGGTAGTACATTTGTGAGTGCTCTAAAGGTAGTAAGACTCCATCTAGGATAGTGCTTGGAGAGCCAAAGATTTCCATAAGCCTTATCAGGTGGATGCTTTTGTCTTGCGTTCTCCTAAAGATCATTGCCTTCCCAAGCTGAGAAGGAAGGCCATAGAGCTACCATACGTCTGTGACAAGTAGAACCATTCCTGGAAGCAATAGACAAGGTATCACCATACCTACAAGAAAGCCATGAGCTCCATATACATTGAGCTTGGGTGAACTTCTTGATGCGACATAACGAATGGTAATCTACAAGTTCATAAAGTATCTTAAGCCCCAAGCCACCTTCGCCAAGCGGGTAAGCTAAACGTGACCAACTAGAGGGGTGCACCGAGCTACCCCAAAGGAAGTCAGAAAGTAACAACTCCATTCTTCATAAGACAGCAGGAGGGATGTCACCCATACACATCCAATAGCTGATCAGACCCATGGCACAATGCTTAACAAGCACAAGATGACCAGCCATAGATATTTTAGAATCAGGCCATCTCTATATCATATCTCTGAGCTTGTCTAAGCATTAATGGAAATTGCACCTCCTGAGGTTGCCTCCAGCCATAAGAAAACCAAGATACTTTGTGGGCCACATACCATGCTGAATACCCAAGCAACTAATCAAGGCATCCTTGTTGCGGCAAGAAGAGGATAAGAATATATGTGTTTTATTCAGATTGCATTTCATTCCAGAAACAGAACCAAAATCAAGCAAAACCTGTTTGAGTTTGACAAGACTGCGAAGATGTCCCTAAAAAAAGATAAGTACATCATCCACAAACAGAAGATGGCTAAGAGCTTTGGTCCCATTGATGGAATAGCTTATCATACGCCTCCTCAAGACATCTGCTGAGACCTTCCATAGGAATAGCGAAAAGTAGAGGGGATAAGGGATCGCCTTGCCTAAGACCATTGGAGCTTTTAAAGAATCCAACTGAAGAACCATTTAGAAAGAGAGAAAAGAATGGAGTTTCCAAACATTGCTTAAGAATGGAGATAAAATTTTCATTGAACCCAAGGCCTTAGAGACAATCCCAAAGGTAAGACCAACGAACAGAATTGAAAGCCTTAGTAATATCCAACTTGATGCAAGTAGCGGGAGGACTGGATTTCCGATTGAATCTAAGAGTGAATTCAGTCACAAGAAGGGAACAATCCTCAATATTCCTACCTTTGACAAAAGCACCTTGGTAGGGAGAGATAATCTTTGGCAGAAGAGTAGCTAGTCTCCTTGATATGACTTTAGCGATAATTTTATAGAGCATCGAGTAGCAGGAGTAGGACTGAAGTCAGTAGGGGACGAAACAATGTCCTTCTTGGGAATAAGAGCAAGAAAAACATGGTTGACTTGCCTAACCATGTTTCCCCCCTCAAAAATCCATTGGAAAACCTTAAGGAGATCATCACAAATGATGTTCCAATTACCCCTATAGAAGTAACCATTGAAGCCATCCGGGCCTGGGCTTTTGTGAGGTCCTATGCTCCACACAACATCACGAACCTCACTCAAACTTGGAGTAGAGCATAGCATGTTGTTGTCAATTCTAGAAATAAGAGGTGACCAATCAGGAATACAAGAGACTGAAGCATCACAAGGTTGATTATATAGTTGTTCAAAATACTGGACAGTGTCGTCAGCAATAGCATCTTTATCCTGCAAAAGATTACCATGTGAGTCAAAACGTTCAGTTATAGAGTTGATAGCATCCTGTCTCTTGACCATTGTATGGTAGACAATAGTGTTTCTATCACCATTGGAGAGCCACTCCATTCTACTACGCTGCCAGAAATAAACCTCTTCTACTTTAAGAAGCAAGTCCAATCTTTCAAGGGTTTGTTTTTCAACATGAATGAGATCTGGATCTAGAGGACATCTACGGACCATAGCTGAAATGTCATCGAGCTCCATTCTTTCTCTAGCAATCAAGCTCTTGAGGTTGACATACTTTTTGGACCAAGTCTTCAACTTCTCTTTGACATTCTTGAGTTTGTGACAGAATTGGAAGAGAGGATTACCGTGGATGTCAGTCGTCCAAGCCTCTTTAATAATGTCCCGACAACCTTCCCAATCCAGCAAGAAATTGAGAAAATGGAAAGGCTTCTTCTTGAAAGAAATAGGCTTCATATTGATGTTTAGAGCACAGTGATCTGAATAATTACATGTGATGAACTTTGTTTTGGAACTAGGAAATTTAGTCAGCCAAGAATAATTAACAAAGGCTCTATCAAGTTTGCATGCCACCCTTTTAGCAACACCTTGCTTGTTATGCCAAGTATAAACCTCCTTACCAATGACAGGTAATTCGGTTAGACCGACATTATCAAGAGAAGCATTAAAAGAACTAAGGATAACAGAGGGCACCTCACGACCCCCAACCTTCACCTCTTACTTCCTGATATTATTGAGTCACCAGTGATAAGCCAAACTTCATCTATGCTAGTAGCAATCCTCTCCAAGGTACACCACAAAAAAAACGCTCAGACACAGAGTTCCTAGCATAGATACCAGTAGTGTAGATGATGAGACCACCTTTATTAATGCATTTCAAAGTGACCTGTTGATCATCCATCTCAACCACAGAAGTAGTCCAACAATTAGGATTCCACCCAACGTAGATATGACCATTATGATCATGTAGATGATTAGAAACCCATAACCAGCCTTTAGGGAACATACGATCAGATGTATGTATCATGTGAGACTTGATTTTAGATTCAACAAGAATGGACATTGTCACTTTATTACCAAGGATGGTTCTCCTCATTTCTTTCTTTTTATGTGGCTTCCCCGAGCCACAAACATTAGTCATGAGAAAGGTCATTAATGACCTATGGCAGCCGAGCAGGTCTTGCGAGACCCATCACCTTTGGACACCCTTGAAGCCTTGGATGATGAAGAAGAGGAAGCACCAGTGGATCGTCTGATTATAGAATCATCCGTCTCCCCTGAACGAGTAATGCAAGCATCCACCATCAAGTCTGTAGTGCCCGGACCTCTACTAACTGCAACACCAGCACCATCATTCACATCAGCTCTACGACGCTGCATCGTCCCACCACCAACACTAGCAGCAACACCCTCATTCACATTCGCACCGCAATGCTGCGTCACCCCACCAGCAGCCCTAGCAACAACCGGAGACGCTGCTACAATAGTCGGAGTTGCAGTGCCTGCAACACTACTACCGTCCGGTCCTCCAGTGACTGCAACACCAACACCCTCATACACATCCGCACCGCGACGCTGCGTCGCCCCACCATCATCCCTAGTAGCAACCGGAGACGCTGCCACAGTAATCGGAGTTGCAACACCTCCAACATTAACTCTTCCTTGACCCGTCGAGCCAACCCTTCCCTCAACCATTCCATCACGACCTCCTCCAGGATGGGGCGCTCCACCATCAACCTGTGCGCCGAATTCAAGCCCAGCAGGGCCCAAGACCCCCGTGTTGCTGCCAACACTGTCAGCATGCCCGCCATCAGCCCTTGGTCCGGTGCCAACATCATCTGAGGAAGAGGCACCATCATCTTGTCCGCTGCTTGAACTAACAACCACGACCTGATCGACCCCTTGTTCATCCTCCGTTGCACTAGCAACATCCGTAGCCTTTCCTTTCTTACCAACTACCTTCCAGATTTGTGTTGTTGGAGCAGGTTCTACCACCTCAGTAATCGGTTTGATAGGGCAATCTGACCCATCATGGCCAAATACCCTACACTCGACGCACCTCTTTGGGACATGTTCATATTGAATCTTCACCGGCATAGTGTCACGCCGAGGCATGTTGACCCACACCTCCAGTGGAGGTTCTTCATCGGCATCGATTTCCACCAACGCAGGCACCTCTCCCAGCGACTCCTGCCCTAAGGACTTGTAGTCGATCCTGAGTAGTTTCCCTACTCCGCTAGCGATGATCCCAATAGCCCTAGGGGACCAGTTGCGCCCCATGCTTGGTATGTTGATCCAGACCGGTATGGTGCTAAAGAAGTCCTTCTACAAGTCGTCACCCGTCTTGTAGTCCTTAACAACCACCAATCGGCTATCAAACCATCAAGGTCCACCATTGATAATGCTCGTCTTGTCCTCGGCCGAGTTGAAACGAAGGAGGAAGAACTTGTTTGGCTTGGAGAACAAGTCGAATCCTCCCTTAGGTTTCCAAACCCTACGAATCCAAGCAAGAAGATGATGGTAATATGGTCTCTTGCCCATCACATATAGGATCGATGTATGTTCCCAGCACTTCTCCATGGCGTCGTAAGTTGGCTCATCTATTGTCACGAATCACTTGCCGTCGATTTTCTCAGGCAGGCTGCATGTATGCTTCTCGCTGTCTAGTCCACCTCTGACCAGAACCTGGTTCCAGGCCCGTCTAAGGGTGGGGCGCTCTGGCGCAGCAGGTGCCTCAACTCCAGGAGGCATCACCGCAGCCATGGTGCTGGAGAGGGAGGAGGGAGAACCCCCTCCCAGGGGGGAGGGAGGGGCTTACCTCAAAGTCGTCCATCCATCCGTCGTTGAGGCGGCGCCAGACCTAGGGCAACGCACATCTTTTCTTTCTCCTGTATTGATCTTCAACTTTCCACTTAGTAGAATTTCCTTATTACCTTGAACACTTAAATACTCAAATAGCACGTTAGATCCATAAGTGTGAAATGTTTGTCATCATCAAAACAAAGGGTATATAAATGTCCAATTTAGCCAACAATCTCTCCCTTTTTTAAGATGACAAACATTTCTAAAATATAATCAAAATAATTTAAATTGGATGATTTTCATGCCCGTTACTTACCTGAGATGGAAGAGGTTCTCTTGTTTCATAAAATGTGTTATTTATTATTCCCAAAAAGATATATGGAGCATAGTATCCATCTCTTAAGGAAATGTAGCATCAATTCATGTCAAGCCAAGAGATTATAAAACTCATTTATTTTGTTTTATATTATTTCCCCCCTTTTTTATTTTAGAAAGATAGCCATATAATCATTTTATACTTACTCCTACTAAATGGGATACTCCCCCTCAATATCATACACAATTTGCAAACAGAAAAACAAAGTGATGGAAAATGTCCAATTTAAGCCACACGATAGATTTTTATTATCATTATCAAGTGAACACAAACAAACTCAATTTCATTGGTAACAATATAGGATAATAACATAAGCTTCACTAGAGTGATTACATAAGCTTTACTACTCACTACGTAAGACAACATCACTTGAAAGAGTTCAACATTACATCAACCTTAGGATATTTCCCAATAAATGGAGCATCACCACAATACTTGACAAGTGTTTTTCCATCAAGTCCACCTATCTTGGTAAGAGCATATGCCTCCAGAAATGTAAGTGCTCGATCAAATATGAAGTGGGCAGCTATGTCCTGGAGTTGCATGGGTGAGTATTTGGTATGGGAAAGATTATGTGAAGGTGGTGGTGGAACTTGGGTGTATTGGATTGAAAGGTTAAAAGGATAGAGGCTCTCGAGGTAGAGTGTATATGGGTATGTGTCAGGAACATTGGGAGACAAAGCTTGCATTCTTTGATTGAGATAGGTCATGGAATGGTAGTTGTAGTCTAATTGTCTACCAAGGTGATAGGTAGCCCCTTTGAGATAACAAACATCATTGTCTATATATTCTATGGAGTAGCTAGGAGGAGTAGGAGGTGGAGGATTCACTTCAGTGGATGTTTTTCCTTTGATCCTAGCTTTCTTATGCCCAAAATCAATTCCCAATTTATCCATAGTGTTTTTGGTAAATCTTTGAGGATGCCTATCACACTTATAGCCTAATTCCTCTAGGATTTTGTCAAGAGAGTATTGAATTATTTAGCACTCAAAATCATCATTAGGAGGCTTTCCAAAAAAGTCAAACATATAGAATAGGATGATGCAGATAAAGCTCATAAGAATGCTTTCTAGTATAGCATAGATGAGGCACATCCTAAATTGTGGGATTTATGTTTTGTTGGCTCTAGGGTAGATGTTATGGGAAATAATTAGGTTCACTACCCTAGCTTCATGGGTTAAAGATGTAGCATAATAAGTTCCCCTATGCTCATGAGATGAGGTATTAGGAAGGAAAATGGCATTTTTGATGTCACCTAGGCTAATGATGTTGTCATCAGTGGAGAATTTGGATATAGGATTACCGCTGGTTAGGTCTATGAATTCTCCATACTCCTCCGCACCTATATCTAGCATTTTAAGGATGTCATTTTCAAAGAAATGGAAAGCTAGCCCATCAACCATGGAGGTGAAAGAAAATGGCTCATTGGAATCCCCAGTAAGGTAGCATAGAACTAATTGACAACTTGGGTGGACCAGAAACGGAAGGATGGGGTTAGGAAATCTATCAAATTTTGTACCTTGAAGAGCTCAGAGAGATCAAGAAGTGTGATGAAGTCATTGGTGTCCACCGGGCATCAAGTAAGAGGGGTCTTAGAGGTGAGGTTCAGGTAGCATTCTCCAACAACAACATCATTGAAGGGAATGTCATTGATGGCGGTCAAAGCTGGAGTGACCATTCTTCCCTTCATCACAACATCTTGCTTCTTCCCACCATGAGCTGAAGAGGAGGCCATCTTGATCGAATTGAGGTGGAAGAAGAGTTAGAGATGGTGGGGGATGAATGCTAGAGAATAGTAGAAACACTAGAGAAGGGATGGAGAAGAAAGTAATTGAAGTGTGAAGAGAGTGGGTAGATTGGGGTCCCTTTTATAGAAAAATAGGGACCTACTTGGTCGACGATTTTGTCGACTGAGAGCCCAACAACTCTTTCTCAACGTCTCCTTGTAACGGCTAGTTCGGTCGACTATAGGATTCCAAATTTGTTCATTGTGACCGAGGACTCTGTTGAAAATATTTTTGACTGAGGGACTTGTGTACGAAACATTTTCGATCTATGAGATTTCTAGAAGAATCTTGGTTGAGAATCACATTTTTGACCGAGGGTCCCATCGAGTGAAACTCAATCGAGAATTTTGTCGATCGAGTATCTTCCCAGTCCACAATATTATGGTCTGGTAAAGATACTATGAGTAGTTTTGTTGAGTTGTTTTAAGCTTATTTAAGTGCTCATTCATGATAATAAATTATTTTGACTAAGCAAAGGAATAGTTCTAAAAATGCAATAAAAATCACATGAATTTCAAGTAAGAAAAGTATGTAAAATTTTGAGCACATATATCAAAGAAGACATTTTCTAGGGGAGTAATGAGTAATCTCTTTCTAATATATTGAAATTGATCAAGAGGAAGAGGTTTGGTAAAGATATCAGCTAATTGTTCTTCAGTATCATCATGATGAAGGGATATATTATTTTTAGAAATATGATCTCTTAAGAAATGATGTCTAATTTCAAAATTCTAGGAATGACTATGTAAAACAAGATTATGAGACAAGTTTATAGCACTAGTGTTATCATAGAAAATCAGTGTAGAAGAAAATGCAAGGCCATAGTCATTCAAAACTTGTTGCATATAGAGTACTTGAGCACAACATGAGCCAACAACCACATATTCATCTTTAGTGGTGGATAGGGCAACTGTATTTTATTTCTTACTAAAACAAGATTCTGAGGCTCTTCTTAGTAAGAAACAACCACCACTTTGCTCTTGCGATCAAGTCAACAACCAACATAATTAACATCAGTGTAAGCTTTTAAATCCAACGATTGTCCTTTGGGATACCACAAACCATACTCGATAGTACCGACAAGATATCTTAAAATTATTTTAATAGCTTGAAAATGATAGTGGATTGATTTTGATTGAAATATAGCATAAAATCTGATAGAAAACATGATATCCGGTCTGGAAGTGGTCAAATATAGCAAACTGTCAAACATGGCCCTATAGAAGGAATTGTCAATGGGTTCAATGTCTTCATCCTTGTCAATTTTGGTAGAAGTATCCATGGGTGTGGTAGCATGTTTACAATTTTCCATACCAAATTGTTTTAAGAGTTCTTTGGTGTATTTCTCTTGGCTTAGAAATATTCCCGTAGGCGTTTTTTTTATTTGAAAATCAAGGAAAAATGTTAATTCTCCCATAAGACTCATCTCAAATTCTTTTTACATAATATCACTATTTTGATACATAAGGAATCATTTGAAGCACCAAAAATGATGTCATCAACATATATTTTAACAACAAGAAAATTTGATTCATATGCTTTGAAAAATCATGTGAAATCCGATTATCTAATGGAGAAACCATTATCAAATAGATATTTTTTAAGTTTTTCATACTAATTTTGTGGTGCTTGTTTTAGACCATAAAGTACTTTCTATAGTTTATATACATGGTCAAGCTTGTCAGGAATCTTAAAACCAGGTGGTTGAGCAACATAAACTTCCTTTTCTATAATTCAATTTAAAAATGCACTTTTTACATCCATTTGAAATATTTTAATGTATTTATGGGAAGCTAGAGCTAATAATAACATTCTAATAGCTTCAAGTCTAGAAACTGGTGCATAGGTTTCATCAAAATATATACCTTTTTGTTGGTTATATCCTTGAACGACCAATCTAGCTTTGTTTCTAACCACTTCCCCAGTTTCATTAAGTTTGTTTCAAAAAACCCATTTGGTTCCAATGATGATTTTGTCTTGAGGTATGTAATAATGTCCCATACGTTTTTTTAGTAAATTGATTTAGTTCTTATTGCATAGCCATTATTTAATAATCATCTTTTAGATCTTCATTTACCTTTTTAAGTTCAACAATTGATACAAATGCCATGTTTGCAATACCTCTCAATGATGATCAAGTTTTTACTATATAAAAAGGATTTCCTATGATTAAGTCTTGAGGATTATCCTTGATTAATCTAGGAATAGGTTGTGTTCCTCATTATTTTGTTGTTCAATCTTAGTATTTTGATCATCTTTGTTGATATGATTATGTCCCCAATTTGATGAGTAATATCATTTAAATTTTCACTTTCAATTTCATTTTCTATACTTTGTGTTGTCATTTCATGAAATGTGATATGAATTGATTCTTCAACTTTTATAGAGATAGTATTATAGATTCTGAATTCCTTACCAGAAGTTGATTATCCCATGAAGAATCCTTTTTGTTATTTAGGGTCAAGTTTATCTTTATCAACCTTTTTATTTAAGGTGTAACAAGGTGTACCAAAGGTATAGAAATAGTCAACTCTTGGTTTCTTGTTAAAGATGAGTTCATAAGGAGTCTTCTTAAGATGGGAATGAATTCTTACATGATTTAATACATAACATGCCATATTTAATGCTTCAGCCCAAAAAGTTTTAGGTGTATTGTGTTCAAGTAACATTGTTTTAGTCATTTCTTGCAAAGACCGGTTTTTCCTTTGTACTATCCCATTTTGTTGAGGGGTGAATGGAGATGAAAATTCATGAGTGTACCTTGGGATGATATCTATATTTTTTTCTTTCTCTAAATTAATATAAGTCAAAATAATTAAAATTGAAATAACATTATATAGTTGAAAATCCTTTGGGATATTAGGATTACATAGCCAAACTAAGTTAATTATAGAATTCAATAGATATATACACCAATTAATATGTTTGAGTCCAATTTTACCTTCATGAATTTTTAGGATTATAAGATAAACGAAAATCATTTAATAGGACATAGTGTGACACCATTGTCTAATTAGGAGGATTTAATACATCGAATGAATGATTAAATCGTTAACAATAGAAGAAAATCTTGCATACATTTCACTAATAGATTGATTAGGTTGCATACGAAATTGTTAAAACTTTTGTTTAAGCATGTTAATTTTGATATTGTTAACTTGGGTGGTGCCTTCATGTGTTAGTGGAAGTTTATGCCATATATCATAGGTTGTTTCACATGAATATAACCTATAAAATTCACTTACACAAATAGAGAAATATAGTATGCTTACGACTTTTGCATTTAATTGAAATTGTTTATCCGTATCTGGATCTCATGTTGCATATTCCGTTATGGGATGTACATAGGGTGTAGATACCATCCTCCATATCTCTAGGATGATCCCTTGGAAGTAGAATTGCATTATTCTTTTCCAATAGGTGTAGTTTCTTTCATCAAAAGGTGGTGGTTGAGTCAAATGAGTTCCTTTAAGGTTGAGGTTGCTAAGAAGATTGTCCCCCATTCTTTAAGACCTATTAGGACTCTTTGAAGACCTTCTCTGATACCAATTGAAAGATCTAGAGGTGGGGTGAATAGATATCTTTGATAATTTAAAGATAATTAAAACACTCAACCAAAGGAGGAGGAAACAAGGAAGACACTTGTTTTTAGAGTGGTTCCAACCTTCAAATCCAAAGGTTGTCATTCCACTACCCAATTGTCTCCAATTGGGATTTTGAAAGTGATTAATTTTATTTAACTCTCAAAGATGTTACAATAAAATACAATCATGTTCCTTGAAGTATCCTTCTCTTACAAGTAGCCTCAACCTCCTTGAAACAACCTTCTTTGAAGTAACTCCAAGCCCTTGGAGCAACCTTCTCCTCCTAGAAGTACCTCCACCAACTGGAGATAGACTTCCTTTAGAAGTAGCTCCAACCTCCCTTGAAGAAGCCTTCCTTGAAGTAAACTCAAACACCTCTTGAAGCATCCTTCTCCAACAAGAAGTAGCTTCAACCAAGCTCCCTCAAGCAGCCTCCACAATCTTAGAGTAGCCAAGGAGCACAAGTAGCTTTAACCTATAAAGGGAAATTGGAAGAAAGGAAGTACAACAATTGAGTATAGCACTTTCATCCTATGTCAAGTGTTAGACCTCTCAAACCACTTAGTATGGACGTTTCTATGAGGTGGCTAAGAGGTTATGGCTATTGGTCACGAATTTGGAGCTAGTAGAACAAGATGGCAAGTGTTGCTTAGCTTTGCTGCTCACAAGAATGTATTCTCAATTGTAGCTTGCGTGCTTTAGGTGTCCTAAAGCCTCTCCTTTTTATAGGAATGGTTTACAAGTACTTAGGAACATTCTAGGGAGTCTATAGTGTGTTCTTAGTGCTTAACTATCCATTAAGTGTACATTAGTTGGCTAGCAATGGCTAATTTGTTCGTGTTTAAAAGAACAATCTAGAATCCTACTCGATCGACAAGTTTGTCGACTGACTATGTCTCGGTCAAGCATTTCTTTGACCGAACTGCATCTCGATTGAGCATTTCTTCGACTGAGTCTAGATTTAAGGCAAATGTATATCAACGTCTATTTTCAACTCCCAATTACTAACCACTTGGTCTAACAGTCGTCAACTTTGGACCGAGCTTTGCTCGGTCGAGATTTTTTTTTGAATAAAACCCTTTTTTGAGAATACATGTGTAAGCTATTGAAAAATCCTCATAAGTTTGACCTAGGAGGTTCTCAGTCGATAAAAACTTCGACTGGGTGTGTCTCGGCTGACAATTTACTTGACCGAGGATTTCCCTATTTTAGTCTTTTGAATCACCTGGTAAGTGTGTGTTTCAATGGGTGACGATGACTCTAACTTTAGGAGGAAACCTATCTAAGGTTTGTAAGTGGATAGGTAAGATCTAATGCTTGATTAACATGATGTCTAAGTACTTGTACATTATATTTTTGTACAAGTGTTTACATTCAAGTACAATCATGAACACATATACACTTAAGCATATTTGATCTTCAATTTGCATTGATCTTCAACTTTCCACTTAGTAGAATTTCCTTGTTACCTTGAACCTTGAAATACTCAAATAGCACGTAAGATCAACAAGTGTGAAATGTTTATCATCATCAAAACAAAGGGTATATTAATGTCCAATTTTTCCAACTCAAATTACATCATACACAAGTGTTGTTTACATATCTAGACCATTTTAAAAAAGACTGAACCATTGATATTCTTTGTTATACCAATTACAATATACATGCAAAATTTGATCGCATTTGGACTATTCCAAGTCACTCTTCCATGACTAACAAGTTCGACACACAAAACTAATTTAATTGCATCATTTTTGTTGACATTAGATGCATGATTTATAAATTTGTATAAGAGCTCAAATTTGGTACGTTGTTTGTTCAAATAATATTTAAGAAGTCATATAGTTTAGATTTTCAAAACAAACATTGCATGATAGAAAATGTCTTGAGTGTATTCGGTCTCACATGCACTCGAGTATATTCAATTGTGACTCTCTCTCTATCTCTCTCTCTACATATGTATATACATGCATTTTAAACCAATGAGAAATCGGAGGATGTCGATGAAGTACTAGATCAAAGAAAACTCTAAAATAGATTAAAAAAATTGATTCGGGCCCACGAATCATGGGACCACCATCTTAAGCTGATGTGTATCGATTAGAGCTTCAAAAAACTAGCCATAAAAATCAAGAAAATATTTCAAGATACTAATAAATTAGAACAAAATTAAAGAAAACTAAATGAAAGCAAATTCTATATAGGAATGTGAAATTTAAATAAAAAATAAGCTAATAATGTGACTAAAACTAGAATGAATATGCATTCATCATGTAATGAATGAAAATTGTGTATTTCACACACATGAAATATTATTATAAAAATATACATATTTAAAACCTACAATAAGTGTCTAAATAACATGTATCTATAAATTACAATCAATTATTTTTTTGAAGAACACATTAAATTTGAAAGTTTAGCATTGTAAACCTTATCCACATGATGTTTATTTTGTCTTGTTGACTGAATAAGAATTACAAATTGAAGGGATATTTTTGACATTGAAACATTTCACATAGTCAAATCCCTTTGAATTTAATGGCCCGGAAATACACAAAATTGTAAACTCTAATTTAAGTAATAGTGCATACTTAAAATTAAGGAACCTTTAATGAATGAATTTCAGCACAAAATGCATGGTCATCAATTGTACATGAGATTTATGTAGACTTAGTAGTGAATACCACCTAATTAGTTGCATATACTGTAACAATGTTTTCTCAAAAGATACATAATGGAAATTTCCTCATTATAACATCTTGGCATCATAAAAATGTAAGAATAATGATGCCACTGGTTGATGATTAGATGATTACTTAATAGAATAGAGATATATTTTTCATGTTGGAAAGAGAAGACACTAGCTTTTAATTTGAATTTAGAAATGAAGAGAAATAGGGATCCCAACACATGCGTACACAATAGATAGCACAAATCAAGTGAGAATATGGCATTGGCAGGAACTTCATATTATCACAACATTATACCCTTTAGGTACCTATGCTATAGCACGTATGTAACCCACTAAAGAAATACAATATGCATTGCCTATGTGCAAACTCCTAAGACAAACCCCTATACAAGATATAAGAAAGTCCAGATCCATGTCCAGAATTGATTGATTTTCAAACTCTCGGGATGGGTTCATAAACTAAAACAATAAGTAATTTCTTCAAAGGGCATGAACCTCATATCATTTTTGGGCTCTACCATTTCACCACCTCAAGGAAAGTTGGTGATATCGATAAACTCTAATGGTAACTTGCTAACATTACCTTACCATGTGTTGTGGGATTCCTTATCTAGGGTAAACATGTTAAAAAAATTCTTATATGTTATATATCAATGTAGATACTTGCACAAAGTTGTAAACATGCAAGTATTATTCTATGGAACACTTCTTGTTGATGTACACAAAGGTCGCACGACCGCCAACTAGCATTCTAGAAATACCAGTATAGCCCAATCTGGTTATCACCTACAAAACCATAACAAGTGAATGTCCTAGGTATATGGAGTGTAACGTTGAACCAGTTTAGATATTCACTTACAAGGGCTTGGGTCCAAGGAAATTCAATGTATATAATGTCATATATTGAAAGGACAAGTGAAGCACCTAAATTTGTTGTTGTAACTGCCAGAAAAATCAACAACGGATATTTGATTTTCTACCATGAAATTAATTTTATACATATAATCCGACCATTTTAATTGGTCATATACATTAACATGTTACTATAATTTTTTTGTGTTTAGGTCGAAGATTGTCAAAACAGCCCTTCCATCTTTTACAATTGGATCCACGAAGGTGTTACCCTTCTTGCTTCGAACAATAAATATAAATTCATAACATACGCTGGAAGCTATAGAAATGTGTTTGATCTATAACTTTCTAGGAAGCATTGGTTTAGAATTTGTTTGATTTCATAAGATAATTAATGAAATCAGTAGCTTTTCAATTTCAGTGATCACTGCATTTTTACTTCATACATGGGTGATCGTATTGTATTGAGATAGTACACAATGTAAAATGAACACAAAAGAACTGCACAATGTAGTAGATTCACCACCAAGTGGTGCTACGGAGGAAATTGGTCTTGTTTGTATAGACGAATATCTTTTAAGCAATACATCGATCTTCAGCTGTTGAGCATCATTAACTTGTCTTCTTTGTATAGACGATCTGCTTCAAACCAAGTGGTGGTAGGGAGGAAATTTGAAAGGAAATTTCTGTAACATAACATTGCGAGGGTTTGAGTGCATGGGTGAATATCTTCATGGATCTACCCTCCCCACTCTCAAATTAATGAAATAATTTACGATTGACGGAGATCTTTGAGGATATCGATACAGGCGATACGGGTGAGGATCGGATTGAATATAAAATGGTAGCATCACCTGGAGCTGCTTCCTCTCCCACCGGACATGACAGATGGGAGAAGCATGGGGTTTTGAGCATATCATATAGGATGGAATCATGGAATCTATCTTTCATCAACGTGCTTATCCGCTACTAGTAACATGAAAACCGCGTCTTCATGGGGTCTCTAATCAAGCCATTGTTATATACAAAACCACTGTGGCTCGAGATATCTCCCGATCCGAATCGACCAATTTCGGGATTCTGCCTGTCTCGCTTGCTGCTTCTCCGCAGTTCATCCACCACGTTAGTGTTGCTCGTGCGGGTAGTTTATGTTCTGCATCTGGACGCCAAGCCGCAAAGCTAAACAGAGGCGGAAAGGCCGCCGGGCTCTGCTGCTCCGCTATTAATGGCGCAACCCTGCTCTCGTGCACTCACGTGGACGTGGAGATAAGAACTCCTCCTATCTTGGGTTGGTGTGCCATTTCATTATTTTTGCGCAACATGTCGACTGGAGAAGAGCGGGCTGTTCCAGCCCGGCGGCTATCCGGTTGACGCGTATTACGCACGGGTAGTACCCACTCGATCTGACGTGGCGCAATCATTTATTTGTAACCCGTGTAATTCATGTCTTTGGGCGTGTGAACTCGTGTGAACTTGAGAGTAACCTATGTTGTTTAAAAATTATCAACTAGCCTCTCTTCATCGCGCGTATCCATCAAGCAAGTATGCAAGCGGTGGAGTGGAGAAGAGTGGCTACACGGTTGACGCTATTTATCACACACACGGGTAGTACCACTTGGCTTGACTTGATGCAATTTGTTTGAAAATCGTATAGTGCGCAGGAGCAACACCCAGTTGGCTTAATCTGGTGGCATCACCGATACAAGATTCAAAGTTCTCCGAGAAACAGAAGGTAGGATAAATATGCCGGCACGGGTATTGTAGCTAAATTACTCGGAGCATGTTGATCAAGTTTTGAGTTTTACCCAAAAACCCTTCTTTTTCTAAAAGTTCCTGGGATATCCTATAATTTAGCAGGCCATAATAACCCACTGTCACTCACTACATAGGTTTTGTTTTTGACTTTCCAATAAAAAATAGCGTAAGCTTTTTGATATACTTGTAGTTGTTTTTATATTATTATTCATTTTTCACATTCTTTCCCATTCTCCCACTATAGGAAACTACTCGGTCTGGTTTTATCTGAGTCAAGCAATTATTTGCATTTATGTCCAATATTCCAACCGCGACCTATTTGTGCCTAGATTTTTTGGCGCAATTTTGAAAAATGACCTAATTTGATTTTAAAATATGCAACCATTAGTACAAATACTATCTTTAACGTTGGTTAAAATAGAATTTTTACGTCGGTTTCCAAACGACACCCAAGTGGACGACACTAAAGGTAGGCGTCAGTTCTAAAACCGATGACAACCGACGATATGGAGCCGGCCCCCGATTGCAACAAAAAAAGATCCGACACCGATAGGAGCCATAGTCGTTGATTATCTACAGAAAATCGACGACTATCTTCGTAACCAAACAAAAATTAACCTAGGTTACGACCGTAGTCGTCAGTTATTTTAGTAAAAATTGACAACTAACTCCTTTTCCAAACAAAAAGTGATCTCATGTTTGGTTCATAAAGTAAGACCGAAAATACATTTATAAATTGTCGTTGGTTATGGTTTCAAAAACTGACACCTATCTCAATACCCGAACAAAAAAATTTAGCCCGGGAGAACATAGTCCTCGGTGTGCTAAAAATAACCGAACATAGACATGTATTGACGGTTCTTTCAAATAACCGACGACCAAGTGTCATTTTTTTTAAATAAGCTTGTTGGCCTTTTGTCCGGCTGATCAGCATGATGCAGACCCTACAATTTAGTTATGAACTGTAGGTTTACAACATCTTGTGATTTCAACTTAACAACAAGCCCCAAATCTACAATAACACGATGATCGAGACTATCTATATATCAAGACTATATATATACATCATGTAATTCAAACTCATATGGAAATATAATTAATTCATTCAAATAATTCACACACACATGTAGAAATTTACAGTTTCATTCATTCATCCATTTTCACATTCACACACATGTAGAAATACAATTCATTCATTCATCTTCACATTCACACACATGTATACAAATCAAATTTCATTAAGACAATTCAAAAAAAGTCATTCATACATGTATATATAAGCACCACATATGTACATAAATAATGATATCAAAGTTTAAGAATATCATTCTTTATCATCAATATCACAAACATAATAAAAAATTGCCCATCAATCTCTTATGTCATCTAATTGCTCTATCATATAGTGCATATGTACATCTAATAGCTTTTCACATGTATCAAAGTCGCTAGTTTTAAACATCTGCAAAGAGAATGACGTGTATATATATAATTAATAACTTTGATATTTTCATATTATTAATGAGAAAATATTTATGATGATCAAGATTATACATTACTTGTTGTATATTTTTGATGTCTTATGCATCATACCTGACAATTATATCCATATACCACATCACGTAGTATCCACATGTCCAACCGTTATTTTGTATAGCACACCATAAATTTCAACATAAAAAATCTTAACAAATAAAAAAAATCATAGTTCACATAAATAAAATATGCATTGGAGTCAAGAAACTACACCCACCTTCTTCCAAACTATCGCTTTCTTTTTCTATTTTTTATTCTTTTAAAGCCCTATACATTAATGTTACACATTGAATTGCATTAGTGAATAGTCATGTAATAATAGATGTTAATGGATATAAATATATAAAAAAAATTCACATATATAATGGCCTTTTCAAATCATGTCCCGATCGGTCTAATTTGTTCCCCTTATGATCTAGATAATAAACAGTCAACATCTCAGGGACAACAACTTGTAACTCCTAATGCTTACCTCTAGTAATAAGAAAGTAAAAAATATATAACTCAAAATCTACAATGAAATGTAATTTTCTTAAGTCAAAATTATATGCAAAGTAAACTTACCCAACATTATGTGGGGCTATTATCACGCTCTTTTTCGCTTCAACAAAATATTTAAAAGCAATAAATTAGTATCAGAAAACTGATGTAGGATCTTCACTTACAAGATTGTTCAAGGATGAAACTAGAAATCCCACATTGGTCTTTGAAAAATCTTTACAAAACCTATGTAAGTGGCTGCAAAACATATATTGCGTATGCATTAATATATAAGAAAATAGATGACCATATATAGAATGAGGTATATAGATATAAATAAGATCTCACCATATCCATACTTTTATCATAGATGAATTCAACCAAGTATAACAAAACATTTACAAAATATCTTATAGAAATATATTATTATCGTATGATTGGCCTATAGCATCCTCCTCCATATAAATAATAATAGGTGAAGTTTCAAAATGTTCACCTATCAATATTGCCATACCCCTGCATTGAGGATCTATCGAGTCGAATAGGTCCTTTGCAAGACAACTGGGTACTTGAGGAAAAGATGGAGGTGGAGGAGGACAAGCTATAGGGGGTTTCTTCCCTTTATCCTGCATATATAATTTCATATCACTTGTCATGTATATACATATACAACTTAATATAATGCAAATTTACCATTCATGATCAGTATAGATGACTCCCTCTTCAGGTCACAAGACCACAACGCCTTTTGCTTCACCAAGTGTGTCAGCATCTAGGTGGGCATATGACAATAGATGCTACCTCTGAGTGGGGAAGACAAGCCTCGAGTTCCCATGAACCACACCATTGGGTACTGGAGTGTCATGAATCGTGTGCCCTAGAAGGCATGGGTAAGCCTCTCCCTCTACAATGACGTATTCTTTCAATTTTAGATGGCATGGCCTCAACCCTACAAATTTACATATAGTATGTTATATATATACCTAAACATATCATCTTGAAAAGACTAGCTACTATGTCATAAAAATACATGCATGTGCTAGGTGGTGGGTCTACATGATTACTCCCAACAACCTCTACATGATTACTCCCAACCACCTCTATCATAGGGGATGAGCGGAAAGACATAGGTAATGTCTGAGTGGCAGCCTGAGATGCCTACCACTTTCTCATTGTTTCATGGACTCTCTTATCAATTAACTCATATACCTATACATGGTCAAAAGAAATGCTTTTTGATTCCTAAATTTCCTTTGCAATAACATTCTAAAAAAGAAATAGGTTAACTCAACTTTTGAAAATCCTTCTTTTTGGACATGTTTGCGTTGTGATGGCCCAAAGAAAGCTCTTAGGCCCACACCAACGCCTACAACCCTAACACATCCAAGATATTTGGGGTTATCGAGAGAAACTCTCAATTCATCCGTTGTGCCCTGAGGGATGAAAGAGCCTTGCTTCCTCTACTCGTGAAGCTCCCGCTAATCATCATCAATAAAAATTGGTAAGTAAACATAATAATCATCAATACTAATTGCTCTAAGATTTGAATTTTACCATTTTTACATCTGCCTCAGTATTTGCGGGGTTGGTTATATGTCTTTTTTTATTTTGCCTCCCATCTATCCACACATCATGGTGATGTAGAGGTGCAGGAGTAGTAGAGGACTCAGTAGTCTCATCAGTAGGAGCAGTAGGTTGTTGAATGGAAGATGCCTATAGTTTTTGGTGAAGGGATGCATAGCCACCTGGACCCAATGTGTGGTCATGAACATTCATTGCACGCCTTGTGCTTTGAGCATCACTGATAGAC
The DNA here is from genome assembly GCA_963693085.1 of Alisma plantago-aquatica. Classification (NCBI taxonomy): domain Eukaryota; kingdom Viridiplantae; phylum Streptophyta; class Magnoliopsida; order Alismatales; family Alismataceae; genus Alisma; species Alisma plantago-aquatica. Next base: position 974,153,364 of record OY856411.1, read on the forward strand.
TTGTTACTAAGCACATTGAATTGGTTAGTAACAATCAAGGTCAACCGTAAAATAATGAATTCATAAGCATGTATACTAATTAAATTGGGAGTGACACTTAATAACTTGAATTCGTCAGTATTTATGTTACAAACAAACACCTCCCACTCAGTCGGGTCTAGGTAGTTCCATTGCTCAAGGGCTAACTTCTTCCTCTTATCAGCCTCTTGTATGTATTGTAGGTTTAGAGTTGTCCTATAGTTCCTTAAGACCCTCCCATAGTGTTGCATCACCTTTTTACGATGTAGGCTTTCATCCAGTTCAAATATACTCTCCAAAATTTCATATATTTAATAGAGTATTCTAAAAAATAGAATCATAAATAACTTTAAAAATATAATTACAAATGATAATATCTCACACGTAGTTCTTTCCATATGAAGTCTTTCTTGCTCTTAGGAACTGTATGCCAAGATTATGTATTTACACTACAATAGACATGTGTAAGAACCCCAAGATATGAAATAAACGAGCTATGATTTTTTCCAACTGGATTTTCTGCATGATCAAAATCCACAACCAATTTTGGTCCATTGCCCCTTTATTGTAGTAACTTGTTCATCATAGTGATGCCCCTGATTTGTTCAATTTTTTTATGCTTCTCATCAAGTGGTGCAAGGTTTTCAGGGCATACATCCTCAACCTAAAAATTTATAGAAAAACACATATAGAATATAACTTATAAATGGACATATATCAAGATATATTGTAAAACTTACATTGTGATGTGGCACCCCACCCTCATGGTGATTATCATCATGATTATCATACTCATGGTCAGCCATCTGAAAAAGTGTCATATAAAAAATAATCAAACATTCAACATTTAATATTTAATGAACTTAATATAACATTGTAAAGTTCACATCGATCTAACATTAAAAAAAACAAAACATTAAAAAAATTAAAAACATGCCTTTAATATTGAGTTCTTTTATCAATTAACATCCCTTCAGTGTGACCTCCATGCACATATAAGTCATCCGTAGCTTCAATATTTGGTGTTGGCAAGCCAACTGAGAATGAACTGGAGTCATCATAATTATCATAGTACTCTCCTTCTTCTATATAATCTTCAATGAACTGTCTTTTACTGTGAAGAACAACCGACCATTTTTCATTTGCAGGATCATCAATATAAAATACTTGTTTATCCTGTGATGCCAATATGAATGGTTCATCCTTTTCACAAATCTTCATAAATTCACTAATGTGAAACCAATTCATCCACTATAACTCCTTTGTTGTTATCAACCCAATTACACTTAAAGAGTAGAATTCTAAAATCTATGTAGTCAAACTCCCATATGTCTTCAATGACACCATAATATGACACTTTAGCATCACATGGAATTTTATCCTTCACACTAGAAAAAAATAATGAAGACGCTTATTTGATTGTTTGCCCACTATTTTAGTCAATGTTGTTATCATCTTAACGCTTTGTGTAATATGAGAATCCATTTGTGTCAAACCCTTCATAAGACATAACATTCATTTTTAGTTTAAAGGTGGGGCATTTGATATTTTGAGCAATAATATTTGGTGTTTGAGATAGTTGATGTAAGACTTTATCGTCAAACCACTTAATAAATGTCTTATTATGCTCTCTATCAAGCCACATTCAATTGGCTCGAGGACATTATTTCTTAATGAAATTGGTATTTTCCATGATAGAAACACTCACTTCGTTGATGTTGTATAAAATATACAAGTGAGCTTGTTCCAATAGCTCATGATTGATTACTTTCATTCGTTCTCCTAAAGTCCCTTTACCAAAATAGTCCTCAATATTATTGTCATTTACAAGAGCTTCATTACCACTCAAAAAGTCATTGCGAAAATCCATAACCTCCCTCACCACATAACCCTCAATAATACTCCCTTCAGGCATATAACAGTTTTGAACATCACCTTTAAAAACACTCATGTATTATTCAAAAGGATACATCCAATGCAAGAAAAATGGACCCAGCATTTTCACTTTCCTAGTCAAATGGACAATAATATGTACCATGATATCAAAGAATGAAGGAGGAAAATACATCTCAAGATGACATAGGGTAACAACCACTTCTCTTTGTAACTTATTGAGATTCTCAGGATCAATAACTTTGCAACATTGACTGTTGAAGAAGAAACAAAGTCTGTCGATTGCAAACCTTACATACTTTGGTAATATAGATCAAATTTCCACATGCAATATTTGTTGCATTAGAGTGTGATAATCATGACATTTAATACCTATTAGCTTCATATATTTCATTGATACCAATCTATGGATATTGGAAGAGTAACCCTATGGTACCTTAACATTAAGCAAGCACTCTCAAAAGCTTTCCTATCCTTTCTAGACAATGTGTAACAAGCATGAGGTAAATATGTTCTACGGTCACTACTACTACTTCTATTAATTCTTTTCTTATTCCCAGTTCACGCAGGCCCATTCTATATTTTAGGTCATATTTAGTCTTACTGGGTATATTCAACAGTGAACCAATGATGCTATCACAAACTTTTTTCTTAACATGCATGGCATTGATACAATGTCTAACTACCAAAGAACTCCAATAAGGAGGATCTCAGAATATTGACTTCTTCTTGAATAAAGACTTGTCACATTTTGTGGGAATGGTACATTGTGATCTCTTACCAAATTTGTTGACAAAGTCTTTTACTCTTTCATAAACAACCTCCCCTGGTATAGGTTTAGGCGAACTCTATTCCACATTCGACCCATTGAACGCTTTGTGCAACCTTTGATATGGATGGAATTTTGGAAGAAACCTTCGATGACCAAGATATATAGTCTTGCCACCTTGTTTTAGTCGTATTGAGTCAGTGTTCTCTTCACATATAGGGCATGTTTTAGATCCTTTTACACTGTATCCTGAAAAACTCCCATATGCTGGAAAATCATTAATAGTGCAAAACAACATAGCATGCAAATGAAATGTCTCTCTACGTGTAGCATCATAGGCCATCACACCTTCACCCCAGTGTTTCTTTAAGTCATCAATTAGAGGTTCAAGATAAATGTCGATATCATTTCTAGGTTGTTTAGGACCTGATATCAACAATGCCAACATAAAGTACTTATTTTTCATACACAACCAGGGAGGAAGATTGTATATAACAAGCATAACAGACAAAGTGCTATGTTGTCTCCTCAATATTCTGTATGGATTCAGCCCATCGATACAAAGCCTAACTCTTATATTCCTGACTTCTTCACCAAATTTAGCGTACAATAAATCAATCTTCTTCCACTATGGGGAATCAGACGCATGTCGTAGGGTCCCATATTATTTTTCTTAACCTCTACATGCCACCTTAAATTCTCCGCATCTACCAGATTGCAAACAAGCATTGAAACCATGCTATTAGAGGTAGATACCTCATCACCTTGGCGGGAGAGCAAATTTTGGACTTCCCTAAAGCTGTCATTTTATACCTTGATGCCCCCACATTTTGGAAAAGCTTTCAAATTGACATAGTCCTTTTGAAATAATACACAATAATTCAGGCATGTATGTATCTTTTGAGCCTTCATCCCCATTGGGAATAGTATTTTCTTTAACTCGTATGTTGAGATTGGAAGCTCGTTTCCTTCAGGACGAATTTCTTTCAACAAAGACAACAACGACATCAAGGTTTTATCGCTCCATCTATTGTTAGCCTTCAGATTATACAATCGCAATACAATGTTCAACTTCGTAAACTTAGTACAACATGTGTATAATGGTCTCTCAACATCATGCACAATGTTCCTAAACAAGGAAGGTGGATCAGTGTGCTCTACCACACAACTATACAAAATCACATCAATGATATCTATCAGACTTAATTCATTCACATCTACGTCATCGGTGGAAATTTCTTCTTCAACACAAGCACTGTAATCGACATATATTGATCTTAGGTTTGAAATTTCACCATGCCAATACCATTATATATAGCCTTGTACAAACCCATTTCACTTTACATGACTTTTGATTTCGTCATCAATGTTGACTTTCTAGTTGTTACCGTAATGCCTACACGGACAATAGAACCTATCTCCAGGTTGTTTCCTATGTTCCTCAACAAATCTAATAAACTGATCAAGCCCAGTAATAAACTCTGGGGTGAAGCAATTTAGAATGGACATCAATGATCTATCCATTCTATGATCAAAGAAAAAAGAAGTATTAGGGTTTGGGGTTTACATATTAAGTTAAGAATTTACAATTACAAATAGATTAGGGTTTATTGTTTTAGATTTAGGGATAAGGGTTTAAATATTAGGGTTAAAAGTTTAGGGTTTAGGGTTCAGTAATGAGTGTGTGTACCACCTATCCAATTCTTGAACACCTAATCTCACTAGTAAGTGTATAACGTATATTCAATTTTCAAGAAAATTCGGCTACATTTCCCCATAGTTTTCCATGTACATCGATGTAGATGGGAAAATGTTCACCAACATATGTACTTCGAGAACAAATGGGGAAGTTCTGAAGAAACATCTTGAAAACTGAATATGCATTATACACTTACATCCTAAGTGAGATTAAGTGTTAAAAAATAGTCCCAAACCGGGGACTATCTGAGATTTACTCCTAGTGAGTAAATCTCAGATAGGTTTCTAAGCCAACAAAATACTTGTATGTTGTCATTCCTAGTTTCATTGTTAATATCCTAGGTTTTATGTAACATCATCTGATTCAATTCGTTCTTCCTATTCTAGGTATCATATTCTATAACATTGATTTCAACATCTCCAATGTACATGCATGTTCATCATCAAGATAATCATTAAACATAAATTATTCATGATCTAGGGAGGGAGATATGACTTAAGGTAAACTATAAATTACACTTACTAAGTTATAGAAATCATAATTAACACTTATCAATGTAAAACTAATAAGTAACTAATCATAAAAAAGTGATTCACACATGTAAAAAATATATTTCCTATTTTCACAATAATAAGATGTTGCTCATTCATATTGTTGTTTTCTTGTCCATAAATTTCCTCAATAATTAGGGATGTTCAACTTTAAAACATGGGTCAAAACTTTGAAATTAATGCTACCTAGCAGGTGGGAAGCAGGTGAGGTGCAAGCTATGAAGCAGGTGAGGTGCAACCTATTTTGGACGCTTATCTAACAATAGGGGAAGCTTTGACAGTGATGAGGGTAGCACTAGAAGAAGCTCCATCAAAATATCCAGAGACCTAGGTGGTGGCATATAGCTTAGGCCCAAGCTACAACATCCTCCTAAGTTAGAAGCATGAGCTCCTTCAGCGGATAGCAACAACAACACTTTCGGCATCCTCAAGCCCAAGCTCCTGGCGGTGAGCTTCTCCTTAGGTGAGCAAATTGAGAGTGGCAACAACCAATGGATAAAGTGTGGAGTGATAGTGTGGAGTGGTGTCAATGAGTGGAGGAAGAGCAACAGTAGAGGCGGTGGAAAATTGAACAATGACAATAGAATCACCAGAGACCTAGGTGGAAATTGTGATGAAACAAAGAATAGAGAGAAAGTTTGTTTTACGTGGGTGATATTAAGTTACTCATAGTCATGGTTTGTTTTGAAAAATTGATGATGAAATCCTAAAAATTTGCCCTCAGTTTAGGGGTATAGTCGTCAGTTACTTGTGAAGAACCAATGACTGAATCCTATAAAGGTATAGTCATCAGTTAAGAAAAGAAAACCGATGACTAAGTATAAATCTAAACAAAAAAATTTGCCCTCTGTCGGTTATTTGGGAGAACCGATGACTAACTCCTAAACCAAAAAAAACAATAGACCCCAGATTAGGGCCATAACCATCAATTTAAAATGACAATAATGATACAATTGTGATATAGTCATCAGTTACCAACAGAAAAACTGACGTCTATATACATATTCAAACAAAAGAAATTCATCTAGTGTTAGGACCAGTGGTGGAGCCACATAGAGTGTAGGGTGGGTAAGTGACCTACTCCCAATTCCAACTTTATTAAAAACTATATATTAAAATAAATAAATATACATGAAATTATCCATTCGTGCCCCACCTTAAAATACCCCTCACGATCTTACAATTGAGTGTGCCCCCCTTGGCAAAGATTTCTAGATATGCCACTGGTTAGGACCATATTCATTGGTTATTCAATAAAACCAATGACAACAGAGCAAATTGGGGGGGGGGGTATTTTCATAGGGACAAGGCACGTAAACACATAGTTATCAGTTTCTTCTACAAAACTAACGATATAGACCCATCCCCTAAAAAAAGTCTCACCAAGGGAGATTAGTCATCGACTATTTGTTAGAGATGACAACAAATGAGGGGATACATTTTTATATAGGGACTTGGCATGAAACATGTGTCATCGATTATTACAAAAACTGATGCCGGACTGAAAATTTTGGCAGCACATTTTTTCCCTGAAAAATTGTATTTTGTAGGTAATTTTAGACATCCGTTTCAACACAAAAAAACAATGTTAAAGTAAAAGTGGTACCCATGTATTTTCTAAATCGGCATGACTTCACATATGGTGACAGTCGGTTTATTTAACCGATGTCATTGTCCTTTGGCATCGATGTTTTGTGAGTAATCGATGCCATAAAAAGTGACATTATATGTCGATCCTATACTAGTGAACTTAGAAAGAAACCCCAAATATTGTAGGTTCTTTTCCTTAGTTGGTGTAATTATTAGTTATTTTTTCATTCTTATTAAATTCTTCCACTATTCTCTTAATAGAAATAAATATCAGGTCCAAGTATATTTGATTCAAACAAAATTTGGGTTTATGGAATGTAGTCTAAACATGACCAATATAGACTGAAACGTTTTGTGCAATTTGAAATAGGTAACAAAATTTGACTAATAATGTGTAGCATACAATGAAAACCCAATTATTACTTTTTAAATTTCTTATAAGTATTTTGAATAAAAATATTAATGTGTGCATAATTTATTTTTTAATAGTGAATTAGGATTAAGGATGTCAAAATTTTAGATATGGAGTAGTTCTAGGTTAGAACCAAATTTGGCTCAATCTTGGATTTTAATCACTCTACCAAACATCGAACATGACCTAAATCATTAAATTTAGAACTCATAACCAACCATGGCTCATATTTCAATCATTTTATTCAAATTGGAACAATATGTATTCCTTGGAATCAAAATGATTCCAGGTTCAAATTTTCACAATTTGGACCAATTTTGGTATAGACAAATCAAGATCTTGGACAAATTCAAGTTAGATTAATAAAAATATAGGATATATGGATCTTGAATTTTGGGAGACTTAGCTTATATTTCTTCTAGCAACAAATTCATGTTCGTTTGGGGTTAATATGTTGACCAAAATATAGACCCATTCGATCTAGGGGTCTAAATTTAACACTTAGACTAATTCTTGGTTGGACTAACCAACCAAAATTTGGATCAAAGTCTATTTTGATGGTTAAACAACCATGTCTGTAGTTTTTGACATGAAACCGATTTGTATTCAATATTTTCACAACCCTATTCATAATTCACTACAAATAGATAAAATTATGCACATTTTATACTCTAAAGAAATTTAGTAATGGTCTTGTTCTAAGGTACACATTTTAAAAATTGAATTCAACCACATGTTCATGATTTCTGAAAAAGTTTGGGTCCAAACTGATCATGATTGGACTGCTTTGCAAACACCTACATATTGTTTGACCCAAATATACTTGGGCCTAATTTGGGATGTGGTAAGAGAACATGGGAAGAATTTAAAAGGCATAATAAATAGAATAATAAATACATTGATTAAAAATGAATGATATTTGTTATTTAATTCTAAGTCATATATTAAAAAATTGAAGTAGGCTACTTGTACGCGGTTGCACAAAAATGATTCTGATACCTAATTGGTCAGGGTTGGACTATAACGCATGAACACATATACTTGTCTGACACAGATATACTCAGACCCAATATTGTTCTATAGTGAATTAACAAGAAAGAATGTAAACTTCTTAAAAAATACCTATGTCAAGTGTATAAAAGGGCTTACACTATACTTGACTAGAATGTGAAAGAAAAACCTCATTGATCATCAAATACAAGGGTTGCAATCTGATCTAGCTAGTGATAGAGGGGTTATTAGGATTTGTCAAGCCTAAGGGTAGTTTCTATGAGTTTCAAAACAGAGACTATGACTTTGGTGATAAAACTCAAGTTATGCCCCTTTTATAAAAAAAATTATATTGGTGACTATTCTCTTTCCAACTTCATCTTCTTTGACAAATTCTTCTTTTTCTATTTATCTCATCGAACATCTTATAGTAGTTCTTAGCATATAACTACAATTCTTTTACCGTCTTCATTTTCTTCTTCATTCAAATTCATCATGTCATATTCATTACTTTTGTCGACAAGCTCCCATCATAGTCAACATTCTACACATTTAAACATTTATGATCCTTCTTGTTGTATGTAATGAACCTAAGATCAAATCTCTATATATCTTATGTTTTGAGGTAAATTTTGTCTATAATTGATGACAGTGTGACCTCATGCTCCTCTTTTGTTTTTCGATTCAAGTACGCCAAATATTCATTGCTAGATTTATAAAGAACCATCCTTGTTGCGCCATTTTTAGTATGCCTTGTTCCATATCTTGCTATTGCTAGTCCAAAAGTTGTTGATATAGCTATTTTGCTAATACATAAGTGGAGTTGATATTTGGACAACCATTGTTTTATACTATAATCAGGGTTAAGTGTAAAAAACATATTATATCTCATTTCACATTACTTGGAATCTAATCTTAAGATATTATTAATACCAATTGTCTCTTCATTATTTTCTTTTGGCATTTGGTGTAGGTTTTACAAAGGTTCATTGTACTGATATGTAGAACAACATCATCCTTCTAGTTAGGTGAAATTGATTTATGTGTCAAATACAACAATTTCATTTAAAACTTATATACTAAATTATGTTTGATTATGTTTATATCCTTAGTGACTACAAGTTGATTAGATTTATATTAGTTTTCTTATTTAGCTTATTCATTTCAACAATTTATATTTTTGGGAAAATTTTGTGGTTGTACTTTAACACGTTCTAAATGTTAATATTGTTCATACATTGTAACTTTGTATTATTATATCATTTTTGGTCAGCTTTCAACATTCTTGGTTGAGTTTTGTTCAAAGTATTTACTCATCATATATTGTAATTCATTTTTACGATACTAATAATATTTTGTCCTTTATATATGATGTATGGTGATGACGAACTTGTTTCATATTTCTTGCAAGGTTGCATGTCGAGTGGTAAAGGCACATGCTCCCCGATAAAGTGGTCTGAGTTTGAAATCCAGGTTGTGTGCCTTAGAAACAAATTATCACATCATGCAAGATGGCCCACTATCTAATTTAGATGCCCCCTCTAGGGTACAGATAGTCGCAGGGGGTCTGAGGGGTTTACACTACTGAGCTGGGGTCACTGAAGTGGTTCTTCCTCGGCGGTGATTCCCACATCGTCCAAAAAAGGAACTTGTTTTGTAGGCTTCAATTTTTTTTACTTCATTTATTTTAGATTAATCACCTCAAATTGGGCTTTATTTGTCAATTTTGTATCAATGTGATTTCTTTTAGTTAATTTGGGTGTTTATTGTATTCAATTTTTGGAAGGATGATAACTATTATAATCTACTGCTAAGATTCTATGGGTTAAGGATATTCTTCCTCACAAGAAAGGATTCCATAGATGTTTAAACTAGTCAAATGAATTTCCTTTATCCTTTTAGCACCATTGTGGGATATCTAGATAGAAAACTTAATGAGAATTCCAATGGCAGATTCAAAAGACATGGGTGTCCTACTATTGGTATTTTATCCTTGGCAAGTCTTCATATGGATGGACCACAATATGTCAGTTACTGACCACAACTAGAACCATGTTCATACAAATATCTTACGTTATTTGAACCATAATACTTATCTTGATGATAGTCAATTATTTTATTCCCTTAACGAGTAATACAAATATCACCTTTTAAAAGAACATATCTTCATTAGCTTCTTTGTCGAGAGGTTATGATAAGTTGAATTTTAACAAAAATGATGTTTAACAAAACATTTAAGGAAAGAGGCTTGGAGTTGCTAGGTTTGATGCTAATATGGTTGGAATGATTTGAGAATTTCTAGTTTTTGAATAGCCAAAATTATTGCAGTTATCAACAAGAACCCAATGTATGGTTGATGCTTTTTTGTTTCTATGATCCAAATTTTTTAATGATTGTTTTTTGGTGATGATATGAATTTTAATACAACATAAAATACTAACAAGTAATCCATGTTATTCATATGTTCATTAGTATTGATTATACTATATTATATTACTATTTACTTCATATATATTATCTTTGAGAAGTATCATTCATTTGTCTAGTTGTTCAACTAATATTTGATTGTTTTGGTAGTGGTCTCATATCAATTTTTTGTGACCAAGATTTGGCTATGAATGGTATTATTGCATATGTCTTTTCTTTTTGTAAGCATCTTTTTTGCACTTGGAATAATATTTAGAAACTTATTGAGAATCTTGGCAATCATTTGAACAAGGTTCACATAATCAGTTTGCTAAGCAGTTGCATTTGGAACTTTGATAATAGTGATCATTTGAGGAAACTTGAAATAATATCATAGAGGGTAATGATTTATTTACAACTAGATGGTTGAGTGATATCTATTCTACTAGAGATAAGTGGGCATCTTATTTCATGCAAGGTTCCTTTTTAAAAGAGTGAGGAGTACCCAGTGGAGTGGGTGTTGGAAATCTTTCATTAAGAATCATGTGAAATGGAAGAAGTTGAGTTTGGAAATGTATTTTGTTGTGTACATGAGGTTGAAGATTTGCTAGATTTTAATGATGAGCACAATAATAATCCTCTTGTCTCATTCTATCAAATTGAAGAGCAGATCTATGGTCTTTGTAGTTTATCTACATTCAATATTTTTTAGTTGATATTAATCAGAGCCTTATTTTAATGTGCATGGAACTTCAATTCATAATGTATTTGAAGTTTATTGTTCTTTTAGATTCCTCACTACACATACTCATCTAATGATATAGCTTCATGTGTATATTTCATGATGGATTTCAAAGATATCCTTGTATGCACATTCTTTCATGTATGTGGAGTCACGACATGTGTGTTCTTCTAGAGTCTCATATTTGTCACTAGTGGACTAAAGTATTCATGGACCACTCGTTGGCTTTTTGATACATCTAGTTTCTAACTCAAACTCCCACATGATAAACTTCTTGAAATGGTATCCCTTTAAAGAAATATTGTTAATATTTCATACAAGACTAAGTATTTTGCAAGTTATCACTCAAATCTTGTTAGTATTAAGGAAGATCTTGATGATTTATGTGGCTTGGTTTCTAACATGTTTAATCTTTCATGCCTTCTTCTTCTAGCATAAATGTTCATGGGCCTAATCACTCCAAAACTAAAAGAAACAATATAAGAGGATGGCCTAAGGAAACACAACATGTTATAATCATCCATGTAGGAGAACATATTAATAAGGGAATTCAAAGTAAAAGAGTGTGAAATTTGGTGAAGAACACAACAGGCTTAGTTTCCCTACTGGGATTATTATGATTTTATTTGTTTCTTATTGTAACTTCATTATATGTTTTTCTATGTACAATCCATATTTTTTTTCATTACAACTTTCTAGGTTCCTAGTCATTCTTTTTATATTTGTTTGGTTGTTTGCCCATGTTATTTTTATGATTGGTGCGTACATGGTTATGATTTATTGCTAATTTTTTGTAAGCTTGATTGTGTTGATTCTATTGATTGAAATTTTTGTTTTATAGATGATTATCTATTAATTTAATATTTCCTATTGGTTCTTCAAGTGTTGCTCAAGTGTTTCGGAAGTGATTCTCATGTGATTTTGAAGAGTATTTCATGTATTGCTCAAATGAAGTTCAAATGATCTTCAAGTGCTTTTCAATGTATTAGTTGATGTTGTTAAAGCGTTATCTTCTTCAAGTTGATTTTATATCATGGATAATTGTAATTCCTTATTGATTCCCATTGTGTGTGCAAGGAGAGAGACCCGATAGGGGATCATATCCCTACTTAAATGAGCAATGAATCGATCTATTCCAAACACACTAAAAAGGTATGTTGGAATAGATGTTAATGTTTCAATTCACAGATGATGATATAAAAAAAGACCAAATTATAATAGTGGAATAATATTGCATGACTCTATTCACTTTATCACAGTTACATATTATTCTCCCACTAAGAGGATTAGATGAAAGTAAATCATCATCATGATCTAATTAGAGGGATATGTAAACCGTATCAAGTCTATCTCCCATTAAGGGCCATCTCCATAAGACGAGTTCATGTTTGTATGTCATGTCCTTCATGTCCAACACATGTGGTTGGAAGAATATCCCACATGAGAAGATAAAACTAAAAATTATAAGCATCCAAGCCAATATGAGCATTTTATTATAGGGTTCAACAATTAAAGTGAAAAGTTACATCAAATTTAACAAGGCTTCCCATAGAAAAAGAAAAGTACTATCCAATTGGATATCAACGAGAATATCAATTACAAAAATGATATGAAATGCAAAATATATTTCTTACTTTTAAACAATGTCATAATAATAATGTAACAAAACATAAAAAGTTGCATTGTAAAAAAAACCAGACTAAAATATATTAAAAAGTACGGTAGGAACCCGAATATTCCAAACCAAAGGGCAGAGGGACTAAAACCTTAGTGCAAACATATATAGTATTTTGTAGGGGGAGAAAACCTCAGTTCATTGCAGGGAGGAATAAAACCTCAATTCCCAAAATATAATATATCACAAGAGGACTAAAACCTCTATGTAGTGGTAGGGGAATAAAACCCTGTGCCTATACGGTGCCACTACTTCTAGTTATGACTATTCAAACACCCATGCAAATAGGGAAGGTAAATTAAAATATTATGTAGCAAAAATATGGGAAGTGAACATCTCAACTATTTTCAAGTATGGTCAGAGGACACAATCATAAGTATTCAATAGTATCCACAAGTAAATGCATCATAAGATCATTAAATACTCCACAAGAAGGTTAGGGTATCAATACTCAAATTAGGGATTCCACATGGAATACAATGAACATGATTTAAATATGAGTCCAATAAGAATATCCAACAAGGTAAGATGATCACAAGATCAAACTCAACATAAAATATTTCACGTGAAATAAATTCTCATAAGAGAGAGAAATTGTGTATACTAAGTTTTGCTTAGGACCAAGATATAAATAAAAAGTATGTGATTGCTCAATATGATAGATAAGGAATGCAACATACCTTACATGAAGTTTACATATGTCCAAGGTCATAACCCTATATATCTCAGTATATAGGCAATCTAATACAATCATATATGAGATTAGGGCTAGGTTTACATTAATTCTATAAACCCTAAAAGTTGTCTTTATTATTATTATTGAATTAGGTTAATAAAACTACTTTATAATAGTTTATCTTTCCATCAATTCATTATATATTTTATTTCATTTTTCTGACTTACAAATTATTAGCTAAGAATATTAGAAAATCTAACCAATTTTATAAATCCCTATAAAATTGCATATTTATTAGATTGGTGTTAGGTGATAAAAACTGCATCATTAGATAGTGAATAATTTTCTTATTGCAAAACATATTTTATTTATTTTTCTGAGGTATGAAATAAATTAATATGAATTTTTGAAATAACTACCATTTAGAAAACAAAAAATACCATGTAATAAATAGGGTTTACTTGGATAATTACATGCTTATATATATGAATCATTGTATAAGATTGATTAATGATGGTAGTCTAATTATGATGAAACCTATAGAAAATCTCTATTCATGATTTTATTTAAATAATTAGGGCTTGAGAAGTGTAAATCCTAGTTGGTCAAAATTAGGTTTTTTTAGTATTCAGGTACAAAATTTGATAAATATAGTGGTGTAGTAAATGATTTCTTATATCTTCTATGAAACTATTATTTTGTTGAAATTTGGATATATATTGAATAACTCACATATAAGTGTTATGAAAATAGTTCAAAATCTTTTAGTGTCATTTGGATCTTTTGGCCAGCCAATATTATACCCAGGACAAACTTGTTCGAAAATGAATTCAAGATGAAATATAGTAGTATGATGTTTTATTTTTACCTATTTATTGATCTATCCAATTGGGTTGAGATTTCAATCAAGGTTATATACTTTATTGTAGATAATGTATTAGATAAAGTAATTTTCTAAGCAATTTCTTTCAGTTCATAACCCTTCAACTAACATCCTTACCAGTAACAATCTTGGCCAACAAAAATTCATTGTAAGAAAATGCAACTATGAACTTGTTTGCAATTGTTCCAAGCACCTCAATTGATATATAAATATATATAGATATGTATATACATCATCAACATATACACCCTAACAAAGGGACCCGGGTTCGAATCCCAATTGTCGCCTTGATTTACCACCCTCTCGGGTGTTCGGCCTCCACCAAGTGCATGGGAGAGGGGGTGAGAAGTTTTTCTCTCTTAATCCCATATACATCATCAACATCAAAAGTATCTTCCATAATCTATCATTCCTATACAAGATATGAAATTTGACAGAGGGAAGGAGAGTTAGGGTTTGGAAGGAGAAAGATATGGAGATGATCATCTATCCTTTATCTTTCTAGTGCTGATAAAGTCAACTATCATGGGTTTCTTTATATTGATTTTCATGGTGAATATTCCATGTTGTGTCAATATTCTCTCCTCCTTGAATTTGAATAAAAAATATAGCAAACCACCATATTTTCCCTTTCTTTCTCTCCTATTCTCCTTTTGTATGAGTTGGATGTAGGAAGAAAAGGAGTCGATGGCTAGAACCTTGATGAATATCTAGAAGTTTAGATTATAGTCAAAGTTTCTAAGCTGCTTGATACTTGATGTGAGTCTTTAACTCCACATGAAGCTTTGTAATAATGTAGAAAACCTAAGTTCATTTGGCTAAAATAAACAAGATCCTTTCTTGTATTTGAATGTGATTTGGTAACTAATTGGGTAGATTTTGAGGAAATAATTTCTATTGATTTAGATTCTTTCTCATCGAATTTGATTTGTATAGTTCCTAATCTATTGATTCAAGATATATAAAAATCTTATGGATATAGAACTAGGTTGTTTTTTTACATATTTTTCCTAAAATCGACGTAATTAATGTTATAGTCAGAAATTGAGTTAACATATATAAAATCATGATTCAACTTAATAAGAATGAACTTTCTATGTTTCAACATATATTCTAGAATTATATATGGCATATAAATAAAGATCAATATTAGGGTTTGAGTTTGGGGTAACCCATGTCTAGGGTTTTTTAGACAAATTGACTTAAATGATCAATAAATCTATGCATACTTATAATTGATTGATGCGATGTGTGGAAATGGAAACTAGTTTTTCTATGTGTTTTGAATAGCTTTAGTAAATCACAATACAACCTAATTATTTAGTGAATTATAAGGTTATGATGTGATGAATTAAGCTGACATCTTGAAAACCCTAGAAATTCAACTTTTAGATGAGTACATTAGATAAAGCTTGAACTTCTATATATTCTTGTATATGTGAGGAAATAACCAATCTTAGGTATTATTACTTATTTGAAGGTGATAAGTCCTATTAAATTGATATAATCATAATTCATCTCATATACTATAATTTATGGAATAATGTGTAAAACCGCACAAGAATGCATGCAAGTCACAACAATGAATTAAGAAGATGATAAGAGATTAACAATAAGAAAAAGAAACCCTAATTTGCAGTTCTTCCTAAATTTAGAGTCTTATAAGGAAAAGAAGGATTTCTTTTAGTTTCTAAAATGCCAGTAGAAGTGAATCATGACTGTATGTAATGGGTGATATATTAAGGAAGCGAGTATGAGGAATTATTTCATATATTTATTTTAAATATATTTGGGTTTACCTAATCAAATGAAATACATGGAAAACTATAAAAGGACTTCTATGAGAGACAAACTTTATGGATTAAGTAAATTTAGAATCATTTATTCCAAGAATAATAGTGAATATGATACATAGTTATTACTAATGAATATGAAATGAAGGAAAAATGAATAAAAGTATTATTTGAATGTAAGAAAATAAATCTAACCATAATATGATAAACTACGTGCTAGTAATGAATGAAGCTCTCAAATGAGGTATTAAGGTATGCATATAGGTATAATTTAATTCAGTTATGAGAAGACGTTCAAGTTCAAGGATGTAAATTGATTAATAACAATGAGTTCTTTGATTGATTGTGGGAATGCTTGTAGTATGACAAATGTTCTATTCTTGTAGATTTCAAAATAGAAAAAATATTTTTTGAATAGTAACCCTAACTATAGAATGTTAAATTGTAAAAGAGGATTAATAAGTGTGTTATGCACATTTATGCATTGACATTTAAGATATAAGAGGTTTATATACCTATATTGTCGTGGGTTGTAACATATATTTGAATATTTGATGAAAAATTTAATGTGGAAGGAATCGATAAGAACATGTTGGAATCAATTAACATGTATGGATTATATCTAAAAAACTATACTTAGAGTAAATGTTGGATAATGAAATTTTGACTCTGGATAATAGCCCAGTGATGAGTTATATGAAATGATGTGGAAATGGAAATACACATATATGTTGTGAACTTATACATTGTTCTTCTTCTTGTTTATTCATTGTCCTTCTTGTTAAGCCTAATCTGATTTATGATATTATAGTTGTGTGAGAAAATACACACTTGATAAATGATGATTTCATTACTTAATAAGATGAGTAAGTGGATTAAATAATAAGTGAAATATTGACATGTCTAGTTATGGGCCTTGATCACCATGAAATTTCCTTGAGGTCTATACTACATGAATGAAATAGATCTCTTTGTAGTAACTAGTAAATTATGAGATGGATTCTTGGATTGTGAATTAAGACCTTAAAGGTTAGACCACAAGAATTTAGGAGTGAGTCGTCAGGTATGATTTTGGCCCTAAATCCTCTGATGCACAAGTCTATGTCCATGAGGAATAAACTGTGATGAAACATAATCTGTCAAACATGAGAACTATTATGATATGTGATATTTTGTTTTGTTTGTTCCTATCTCGAGTACCCTAGATGAGGTGTAGAGCCACTTAGGAAACCATTTGGTGGACCAAGGTCCATTATTGATGTCTTAGAGTGGATGATTAAACATTAATACAATGACAATGAGTCAATGACAAGAGAATATGACAAGGAAACTTTTACTTGGTGAGGTACAGGGCAAGTAGTTTCTGGGCAAAAGAATAAAAGATGAATAGTTTTTTTAATATCAGTTGAATGTTTGTTACATTCCTTTTACAACTAGTTGATAAATCTACTGTTGTTGAATTTGATTCATGACCTAGAAATTAATATTTCATTTATCAAAATAAATTCTTTCCATATTCTTATGTGTTTAGTTTGGAATATGATCTTAAAATTTTGACAACTAGTTTATGCCATAATTAAATTTCCACTCTAGTTCTGATCTAGATTTACATGTTCTTTTAATAATATTATTTGGTAGACATGTCTTATGTGTACTTCATCTTCAAAACTACTAGATGTGTTCCTGGTTCAGCAAGTAGTGTGTCACAAATATGATGTTATTACTATGTCTTGATTCAAAATGTTTAGATCCTTACTTGTCATCTATTTATTAGGATTATAACTCTAAAATATTTAGTATTTGCTAATATGGTCATGGATATGCTATGAATGATGGTTAAAAATGTCTAGATTGGAATAAATGGATGACTATGTAATTAATTAGATTATTTCATTACCTAGATTTGGTTAAATGCTAGAATTATCTATCAAGATTTTTAGTATATATAGGTTTCTTTTGAGTTCCATATACTTAATTTATTGATGATGATTGTACTCAAATAAAGTGGATAGTGTTCAATCACACGATTTGTATATGAGTCTCATGATGCTAATTAGAATGTTTCTAGATATTAATCTGGAGAGGACACAACAAAGAAGATGTCAATAGAATAATATAGATTAGAATGTCCCTATACTCTCCCTTTATTTGGTTGGGTAGTTTATGGAGTTTGTTCTTTCATGTAGATAAGGCTGATGCAAACTGATCTACATATTAGCAATAAGATTTGACTAGTGAGGTTGATGAAGATTTTTGATAACTAAATATTTCATTCTTGATGTGACATTGTTTTATGAAAAAATAAAAAGAAAAATTTACCTCTACTTTTGGTATATCGTATTAATCATGCTTTTCGTGAATTTAGTATTTTCTTTCATAATCTAGGTTTTGGTTTAGTATGTCTCTCTAATGGTTAGCATTAATGTTGATCGAAAAAGAGGTCCTGACAATTATGCTTCCTAAGTATCTAACTTATCCATCATATTTATAACCTTAACACGAGCATGAAAATTTTCATGTTTTATCCCCCTCTTTAAGCCATCAACCCCTAATATCTCTCTCTTGAAAAGCATTCCTCCCATATATGTAATTCTTCAAGCTTTGTATCGACATGGTGGACATACTCTACATCGTCAGTTGATGTGGACTCATTCTGACTAGATTGAAGTTGTTTAAATCTTCCCGTTCTAGTCCTAAACTACTCAAAGGTATATCCTACAACCTCTTTATTCTAGACTTTAAGATATCATTTAAGGGATTTTTGTTTTTTTGGAAATTTTGTAGTACATGCCCCCAAGGAGTTAGGAACACAATGTTATTTTATAATGTCAAGGATGTCTTTGGGAATAGCCATTCTATAATTTAAATCATAATGGGTTTCACCCATCCCTACTAGTGGTAAAGTGGTAGTGCAAGAGATATTGACCCAATTCCCTAGCTCTATTGAGATGTCGTTATATAATCCTCCATTCTAATGGCCTCTCTTTTGTCATAAAACTTCTATCCAACTGAACTGATTGAGTTGTTTTACCCTTTTTTCTATCCACCCATGGGTATTCACCCCCTATGAAAGTCATTTCATCTAGGCTAGTAATTAGAATCCACTCATTGAAATCTCTCATCACCCTCTCATTACATTCCTAGACCCCAATGTTTTAGCACTAGACATGTTGGAATGATTATTTATAGGTAAGATCCATGGGAACTACCCAATGAAAGTACTAAGTATCCTAATATCCTACAATAGATCCCTTATCTCAATCTCTCTATCAGATACATAAATAATTAAGATTTTGACCCGACCTCCCCCTAGGTTAAACTTCATAGTTAGTTTTTTATCAGACTTGGTCACTACCCTAGTGATAAGAAGGTCGAAGACAAACAAATACTTTACTTTTAGTGTCCGCATTATATTTCACCTATTTAATTTTAAGCAAGCATTTGAAATCATTCTCCTAGATGAAGGCAAAAAAAACATGGGTGATGGGAATGCGCTCTAGCAGCGCTGGCGGCAATGCCCATCGACAACCTCTAAGCCAAGGAGGTAGGCACCCTCGGCAAAGGAACAACAATGTGGAGGAGGTCAGAGTGGCCAACATAGTCAAGGAGTGGGCCGCAATATTCAAAAACTTTGTCGGAGATGTCGATACAAGACTTTTGGAAACTACCATGACAGTGGATGGAGACACCATCATCATCCCACAAACGGAGGTGGATGCTAATGCTGCTCTATGGAAGAACACACTTGCAGGATACATCATTGGGTTTAAACCCCACATTCCAATGCTACAGGAGTATCTAACCCACCTATGGAAACCGGCAAGTTCCATGGAGGTTCTGGGCAGGGGGAGCGGAAGCTTCATCATAAAGTTCCAAGAGGGAACGGATCTCGCGAATGTGATTGAGGGAGGATCGTGGCACGTGAAGGGAAAGCCAATCATCCTTAAGAAGTGGGAGAATGGAGATCCCATGGAGTAGGAGAAAGTCAACTCTATACCGGTGTGGCTCAAGATCCTCAATCTACCACTCGAGCTATGGAGCGAGGTGATGATTGCTTGCATCACCTCCTACCTAGGAAAGCCACAATGTCTAGATCGACAGACGAAGATGAAGCCCAAAGTAGATTATGCTTGTGTCAATGTACTGATGAGTGCAGAGTCAACCTTTCCAAAGGCAGTGAAGTTGTAGACAAACAAGGGCGCAGACTATGTAGTCACCATTGAATACAAGTGGATTCCTGAGAAGTGCCCCCATTGAGGGACCTTTGGCCATGAAAAATCACTGTGTAAAGCCCCTGTTTCTACCAGGAGACACCGACGGTGGCATAGGACAATGTGAGTCATGCTGAGAAGGAAACAAGACAAACACAACCTGTTCGACATATTACCCCATCCAGTGAAGCCTCGCAGAATGCACTGTAGCCAGAGGTTAACCCCTCTCCTAGTGGTAACTTGAGCAACTCACAAGACAAAGGGAAGTCTATTGAAAAAGATGGGTTTGAGAAACCTAAGAAGTCAGTTAGCCCGAGGAAGACAAGAAGGCAAAAACAACCTACCTGAAAAGAGCAGGAAGGTAATAGGTTGCAGTCACTTGGTGACATAGATAATGAAACAGAAACCACGACCTCGACTGGCAGCAAGCCAACCCAGAAGTCAAATGGTTAAGACACCCAAGATAATGGATTGGAACATCTATGGCATATCTAGTAGGGAGAAGCAGGATGTTATCTGAGACAAACTAAGGAGAGCCAAGGAATACATAGCTCTCCTAACAGAAGTCAAAGTTAAAAGAAGAAAAGTAGCTAAAGTTATGCAACAAACCTGGCCTGGAGCTAAGTGGATTCATAACTTGATGTATAGCAAGTAGATTAGAGTCTTGGTTATATGGGAAAGTAATGACATCCATATTAAAGAGATTGCTCAATCCCAATAGTTCTTGCACTTCAACCTAAGGGTGGGAGGCAAGAATAAAACATCACTACTTTCTATGGGGACAATGACGACACTAAGAGGGAAACTCTTTGGGAGGACCTGATAGAGATCAATAGATTAGTTCAAGGATCTTGGTTCATCACTGGCGACTTCAATGTTGTCAGGAAAATAGAAGAAAGAAAAGGAAGAGCAGCACCTTCAGTGAAGTCCATGAGATACTTCAACAAGGTTGTTCATAACATGAATGTGATAGAAGCAGAGGCTAAGGGCTCCTTTTTCAGATGGAACAACCATCAGAGTGGATCCAATAACTCTCAGAGAAAGATTGACAGAACATTCTTCAACTCTTGTGGGCTTGTTGAATTTCCCAAGACGTGTCTTGAAATCTTCGCTTCCATATATAGTGATCACCATGCACAAAGTGTGAAAAAACTTCTACCATGTTCGATACTTCAATGCTTGGGCCAGCCTCCCTGGATTCAAAGAGGTGGTCTCCAAAGCATGGAACACTCGAGTTGAAGGTAACCCAATGTATATAATTTGCCAACATCTCAAAATAATGAAAATGAGTCTACAAACGTGGAATTGGGAAAACATTGGTGATCTTGTTGACTCGGCAAAGAACAAGGAAAAAGAAGCTCTAAAGGCACATGAAGAGGCTGACAGAGATCCCTACAATGAGCTACTCTGGGATATTGCCAAAACCTTGAAAGAAGAACCAATTGCAGCTGGAAACATCAAGGAAGCTGCTGTGAGGCAGAAATCTTGGGTGTTTTGGCTTAAAAATGGTGACTCAAATACAAAATTCTTTTACTCTTCCCTAAAAACTAGGAGGATGAGGAATCAAATTCGGGTACTCAATGTTGATGACATTTAAACATGCAATATGGAAGACATTACAATGCCTTTGTCAACCACTACAAGAAGATTTTCAACGCACCTAGAAGAAGCCATTCTCAAAGATGGAACAACCTGCCTAAGATCACTGAACATCAACAAAGATCGATGTGTTCTATGGTCACTGATGAGGAGATCTACAACATCATTAAAAATTCTGATGACGACAAGTGCCCTGGACCTGATGGGATGAACCCTCATTTCTTTAAAGCCACATGGGACATTGTGGGGGGAGATGTGTGTTGTGCCATTAAGGATTTTTTTATTAAAAGGGAGAATGCTTAAGGAGATGAACAAAACATATGTATCCTTGATTCCTAAGGTCAAGCAACCTCAGAAGGTGGGTGACTGGAGACCCATTTCACTGTGAAACTTTGTCACAAAAGTCATCTCTAAAATAATGGCTAATAGGCCAAGAGTCATTTTGCCTTACCTTATTAGCTCCCATCAATGTGCATTTGTCAATGGCAGAAGGATCACAAGTGCAATACTTCTTGCAAATGAATTGGTGCACTATTTCAAGAAGGTCAATGTAAGTAAGATTTGTCTGAAGGCAGATCTGAGTAAAGCCTATGATTCCATTGATAGAGGCTATTTGATAAAAATTGTAAGACACATGGAGTTTCCTTCTTACTGGATTCAGTGGATTGAAGAGTGTCTTAACACTGCTACTTTTCAAATTTTGATTAATGGATCGCCTACTGATCTAATCCAAGCTACGAGTGGCATTAGGCAAGGCGACCCATTGGCACCTTACCTATTTGTCATTGGGATGCAAGGATTAACATCCATCTTTGATGAAGCGGTGAGCAGAAAGGAGATCATACCACTTAGCTCTGGAGATATAGTTGTCTCTCATCTTTTATTTGTTGATGACCTCTTGGTGTTTTCTAAAGCAACTGACTACAGTATTGTAGGTAGTAAGCAATGTCTACAATGATTTAAAGAAGCATAGGGGTCAGAATTAAATCCTCATAAGAGCCAACTTTTCTTAAGTAGGAACGCCCCAAATCACCTCAGTTCCCTTATGGAGGTCGAAACATGTGAGTTTCCTATCAGGTACCTAGGTGTACCATTGTTTGTAGGTAGAATTATGAAGAGGATGTGTTACCCTCTTGTTGACAAGAACAAAACGAAGCTAAAAGTGTGGAAGGCTAAGCTTTTTTTTATGGTAGGAAGGCTTGAGATAGTCATCTCCACACTCACTACCTATCACTTGTACTGGACAGGCGTGTTCCCTTTACCTAGAGCCACAATGGAGGAAATTGAATGCCTATGTCGCAACTTCTTATGGGGAGATAAGGAGGAAAGCAAACATATCCATTCAATTTCCTGGGATGTCATATGCAGACCAAAGTTGGAAGGGGGATTTGGCATTAGGAGAGTGGAAGAGTGGTGCACAGCAGGGCTTGCTAGGACCCTGTGGGACATTACAAACATGAGAACTCCTTTTGGATAAGGTGGATCCATAGTAAATACATTAAAGATGATACCTTGTGGTCGTGCCAACCAAAGAAAATGAACTGCTGGATGTGGAAAAACATCCTCAAAACAAGAGATAGATGTCTTCCTAGTGTTCAATTCAGCATTGGGCAGGAAAAAAATGAAGTTATGGAAGGATCCATGGGTCATTAGGCAATTCCTTACTCAATGCATTGAGGATCATGGCTACCTTCAATTAAGGTCTAAGTTTGGGCCTAACAACTTTCTAAGTGATATTATTTCAAATGGAATGGGGATGTTCCTGATGTTAGGGGGTAGATAGCATTCTAAAAATCTACAGAAGATTACAACTGGGCAATGGCAATGATGTTTGCATTCTCATGAACTTGAAGTTTGTATCTTTGAAGGGTGCTTGGAACTTTTGTAGAACCAAACATGACGAACTTCCCTAGACCAACTGGCTTTGGAAGTCTAGGGCCCCTAAACGAGCTATCATGTACTACTGGAAGGTTATGCATGGCAGGCTTGTTACTGAAGACCACTAACAGAGGAAGGGGTTCAACTTGTCGTCCAGATGCAACCTATGCTGCAAAGATGTAGAAACAAGCAGCCATCTTCTGTGGAACTGTGTGGTGGCCACTGATATATGGAGTAGAGCGTCTCCTATGCTTTCCTTTGTTCCAGGATGCAAGGAGGATCTACACTTCCTGAAGAATAGAAATGAATATTTGCTTGCAATTCTTATACTATATCACATATGGATTCATAGAAATCGAACCATTTTTTAAGACAGTAGCGTAAACCCACATAATGTGTGGCATTGTATCACTACTGACTATAGAATCCTGCATAGATAGGTTTGAACTTTTTTCTAAAATCTACATAGATAGACTTATTGAGCTATGCTCCCCCAATTGTACATTTTGTGATTAAGGAATGAGAAGTACGCTTAGTGATAAAAAAAAATCATCCACTTTAGTGTGATCTATGAAGGTTTGTAGAATACTAAGGAATAGAAAATTGTTCTCCTTGAGCAAAGCCTTCAACCACTCTCTAGTGAAATCATTGGCTACCCCTCACATTCCAGACAATAATCTTTTGCATTAGGAAATTGTACCCCTACTTCTCAACATCTGGGTAGGCTAAGAATATCCTAACCCCTCGCCCTTCTCACTACCTTATGAGTGTTACCCAAATAATGATCCATATAAAATCAATCTATAATCCTCATCTATTCTATCTCTCAGATCCTGGAAGAACCTTGAACCTTGCCAAAACACATAGTAGACACCCATCACAAACCATGAGGACCCCAGGTCCAAATTATATTTGGACTGAACTATACCCACTTCTCTCCTTGGATCCCTTAGTTATACATTCCTACACCCATTCGAGATTTCTCCCTCACATATGTGCCTCCACCCAACTTATCATTGTCAAGGACACTCCTACTCTTTATTCCAAGGACTTTGGCGTTAAAGTTTGACAAAGGTGAGGGGAATTACATAAAGAATGGGACTATTTGTATGGATATCCATCTTACAAGGAAGAGTCATGAACATGATATAAGGGATCTTGATGGGATCGTTGACATAATTCTACTAGTACCATTAAAACAAGGCAATACATCTACCCTAGCCCATGGGGGTAATTGGAGGAATCTTCAGTGGTCAGATAGATCATTTATGGTTGTTCAATGTTGGCCATCCTAATCTTGTTGGTGTTGGGGATACTCTGCATTTTTCCTCTCCCAGTCGAGGAAACTAGAGGTTGGAAAAGGCACACTTCTAGAGGGAAGCTCGGGAAAGGAACTTGTTGAGCCCCCCTAATCAGCCCGAACTGACCCCCACATAGTTTGGTGGGGGAAAGAATCCAAGAAAGGACATGAAGGGCCAACTAATATAGAATACCCATGGCCCTAGGGGATCTAAAAGTGTCGTCAACTAATCCTGAGATCCTCCAAACCCTTCCACTGAGGGCCATTATTGTTCAGGGTTGTGAGTCTACTTCATGTGCTAGTCTTCCATAGGTGACCATACCTTCAGCGTCCATTCCTTGGACCATAAAATGGAAGAAGGCCATGCAAACACTCAGGATGGAAAGATATTTTTCAGATGCAACCATGATAGAAGGTTGTGGCTGCATCAATAGTTGGATATATCCTTCACCCAGGGGGGCACATACATTTTTTCCACAGGGACAATCAAGGAGTTTTTTTTTGCAATGTCATAGCATAGGGGAAGGAAAGGGTGGATATAGGTCGTATGGCTTGTCATGCAAGGGGTACCTCACTAAGGAATACACCTCATTTGTTGTTTTAGGTCCTCCATCATGTCCTGCACCAAGACCACACACAAAACTATCAAGGAGATGACCTTATCAATCACAAAGGGGGAGATCTTGAGGCTCTTGTCTTGTTTATTCATGCTACAAGTGATGTCGATGAAGTACTCTTCCAACTTCCAACCGAAAGGTCAATAATTATCAAGAGGATGTGGCCAACACCTCAAACCACCATCAAGATCACATATAGGTCAGAAGTCATGTTTACAATTGGAGGATCTGCCAACGAACACAAATTTAAATACTATCTGGGTGAAGGATTCTTTGCCCCAAATATGGAGGTATACGACTTCCACATAGATCCATTTCCACTTCAGAAAAATGCTTTCTAGGGTAAGCCCCATGCAATGCGACACTAAACATGATACCCCTATCCTAAAATTTCAATGCTATCCCTCCAATTTCTTAGGGGTTTCACAATAATTACTGAGGATGATGAATTACAAAGCATCATGAAGGAAGATAGGTGGGAAGACCAAAGTTCTATCTCCATGTGGCACCAAAGGCATCCCATAGTGGCCAATCAATTACCGCTATAGGGCCAAGGAGGTAGGTCATGACCTCTTGGTGGAGGAGGGGTAAAGCGTGGCTACCTTAGGTATCATGTGGGTCTCGTTTGCCATCGGATTGGGCTATCCCAGTCATGTGACTCATAAGTTAAAAAATTTGACTAGGCTCCTCCATCCACCTATCCATAGGGTGAAAAAGTGGCTAGTGTCCCTAAGAAGAAGAGGTGGAGGTGGAGGGAGAAGAATGCACAAAGGAGATGGAAGGGAGCACCCACTTGAGGAATGAGGATGATGAGAAGTGGACAACACAATGTGCTATGTCCCTATAGGCAAAGGAGACAATCCCACTTGATTAGTCACCATTGAAGTTCTTCTCTTGTGGCATAGATAAAAGTAATAAGTTCCATTTGAGGCCAACATTTGGCGGTCGCTGCATCCCTGAGTCTGTGCATGCACTACGAGATGGTCTTGTTGATCCTCCACATAGATCCTTGGATGTCACTGATGGTGGGTTCTTAAGTCCATTTTTATGTCTCCATCTCACCAACCTCAACAAGGAGAAGTTTCTTTTCATATGCACGGTAGTCAGGATAATGATCCAAAAACATGTCAAGTTCAAGGATGGACTCTAGAACAATATTCATAGGATGCTAGTTGGCCATGGAGGAGCTAGTTGCACCTCCACTGACTATCCTAGATGGAGAGTGGAAATTTCCCCTACCCTATGAGATGTGGTTCGCTGCATGATGATGCATCCTAATAAAGTATAATATCATCTTGAAACCCAATAATAATGAGCCTAAAAATATGGTATATTTCCACAGAATAATCCTTTCAATATGGTCTAAAAAAGAATTTTTAAATTGATGTCTAATAGAATCAAGATCCACCTTAATGAAATTATCACTCCAAATCAAAGCATTTTGATGGCAAGAAGATTGATTATGAATAATTCCATAGTGTCTTATGAGATATTTAACTCCATTAAACAAATTAAGAGTAGATAGAAGGTATTTATGGTAATTAAACTTGATATGAGTAAATATCCATGACAAGTTGGAGCGGGTGTTTTTACCAGTCATAAAAATTGGGTTTGGCTCTATTATGATAAAAAAAGATCAAATATATGAGCACCATTTCCTTTTCTTTTATTTTTAGTGCTTTTAAGAAGTGTAGGATTATACCTAATAGAGGTCTCCAACAAGGAGACCATATATCCCCTACTTCTTCCTTTCTTATTAATGCTCTATCATATCTATCAAATAAATGTACACATGATGGTAGTATTCATTATGTAAAAGCTAGATGGGGTGGATCTATTATATCACACATCTTGTTCATTTATGACAATATAATATATGTAAGACAAATCTCCAAGAAGTTGAGAATATAGTTGAGATCATTGACTACTAGGAGAAATATTTTGGGAAGAAGATTAACTTCACCAAATCAGATATATCCTTCAGTTTGAAGGTATTCATTGGAAGGATGCAAGTCAAATAGGTCACTAAGAATGATTAATACCTAGGGTTTCTAGCTTTATTTGGGCGGTCAAGAAATGATATATTCTCAAACATGAAACATAAGATTTGAAAAAAAAACAAGGGTGGAAAGAAAAGTTACTCAGTTAGGAAATTAAAAGAAATATTGATAAAGGTTGTGATCCAATCTATTCTTAAATACATGATCGAGATTCTCCACATCCAAAAAGAACATTATACTTGAGATAAATTAGTTGGTTGCAAAATTCTGGTTGGATAGCAGGGATGGTTTACAGAATATGCATTGGGTGTCTTTAGACAAGCTATGCATCCCCAAAATGCAGTTGGGTATGGGATTATGAGATATCAACATCTTAAATGAATCTCTATTTTCTAAACAAGCATGGTGTAGTCTGATAATTCCCCAAACAACCATACTCAAAATATAGAAGGAAAGGTATTTCAATCATTCAGACATCTTGGTGTCTATAAGAAGGTGACCCCAACTTTACTTGGCATACTATATGGGGTGTGAAATCTCTTCTCCATGAGGGACTATGCAAATTCATTGAACATAATAGGTTTGTTGTTAGACAGACAAATTCATGGCTTCATTATAAAAGAGAATATTGAAATTGAGGATTGGATCTTAATTTGATTGCCTCAACAAAGACTTCACATCTTATTGATGCAAAATATTGGATATTAGGACCTGATGGCCCTGTAGGTGTTGATTGACAAAGATAACAAAACACATTTCTGACTTGACACACCTTTCCCCAACATTTCTAATGATTTTTTGGTACCTCACTACTGATAGTAGGGTCAAAGTAAAATCAACCTACTATTTAGGCATTGGGGGGAATATTGAAAGATGGCAAGCTACAAACACACCTAACACGGTAGTCATATGATAGAATCCTCAGAACCAAAAATTCCTACCTAAAATGAAGCAATTTTTTATCGTAGAGTTGAACCAACTAACACCCCAACAAATGCAATTGTCCACTAATGCCATATAAGATTTCTTGAATCGTATTATGTGTGCACATAGATGTCATAGAAAATCTACCATATTTCCGTGGAATGCTCAAATGCTAAGAATCTTTGGATGGAGCACAACTGCATGGGTGTGTTGGATGATATACCTTTTAAAATTTTGTAGATTGTTTTGGTATGGCTGATTAGGAGTGGTGACAATATGGTGCATAGAAATTGTAGTTCCATATTTTCACTCTATGGAAATGCAGTAAAGACTGAATATTTTGTGGTAATAAGCTCCAACCATCGATCATTTACCATAGATTTGTTTCTTTAACTATTAGGTATTGGAACCATTCTTGTCGTGAGGGAGGGCTGCTTCTTATTTCAGTTGTCACCCACCAAAAGGTAGGATTGGTGAAGAGTGATACAATTTTTTCTTGTCTAAATGATGAAAAGATGGGCATGGGTTTTATGTTCAGATATCATATAGGCCTCAACTTGGGTTCACATGCTCTTGTCCACTATGGGGTATTGAAAATACCTTAAGCAGATGCATAGGTTATTCTACTTTGTATAAAAACAACAATTCTGCTCAACTTTCCAAAACTTGTCATTGAAAATGATGCACTTGGGATCATAAATGAAATCAATGATGATATCAGTGTTTGGGGACCTATATTCAAGTCCTTGACAGATTGAAGCCCGCTTTAGAATCCATATCTTGCACACATGTATAAGACACTATAATACAATTACCATGACCTTTCTAGGAAAGGTTGAACTTTTTAATCTAAAGCATAATGTACTATCAACTTCCATATAGCCCTTGAGTCTAAGTGATGCAATCTTATGCTAAGATAATAATTATGGCATTAGTTCAAAAAAATTAAAAATACAAATTTAGGTGGGAAAATTGACAATAGCACCAAATACAACTAACACATTATAACGAACCCAAACCTACAGTCATATCTTATTCCTTGATTAGGGAGATAGCATGCTTGGTTTCTTAGATTTGACCAAACAATAATAAAGATATATTTTGATGAATATTGTTTGCACATTTAGTGGCATATGATTATATAATCAATATACCATATTAACATAATAGCATGTATATGTGCTAACATGTAGATAAGTTCATAAAAATATTACATAGGTTGCCTTTTCTAACTAATATGCACATAGTGGCTAAAATATAATGTGATTTGAAACAAAAAATTGGTATTTAATGTCCATAATAACTATAATGTACCATTATTTAACTAATATTGAATTAATTAACTTAATAGGTTAAATAAACAAAAATAAGGAAGTTGTGGAATATTATACACCCTATTTTTTTGATAATGAAATGAAGATAATAGGACTCAAAATAATAAATGTTAAAAATACATTTCAATATGTAATGTTAAATAATGGGATAATATCCTAATCCCTGATTGTAGAAGGAAGTCCTAAAAGTAAAGTATAATATTAGAATAAGATTCTTTGGGTTTTAATTAGCCTATGTGCAAAGTTTCATATTAGTTGGTTGTTACACCGCGATCTCACAATTACTATTAATCATGAGATTAGGGCAAAAATTGAGGATTTATCGTAATACAAAGATCACCTTAACTTTTTCTTCTTTTTCAAACTCTTTGTTTTCTCGCATTGAACCACATATACTAACTTTACAAGGGAATCTAAACATTGA
Source organism: Alisma plantago-aquatica (assembly GCA_963693085.1). NCBI lineage: Eukaryota > Viridiplantae > Streptophyta > Magnoliopsida > Alismatales > Alismataceae > Alisma > Alisma plantago-aquatica. The sequence continues at coordinate 974,183,748 of OY856411.1, forward strand.
TTTCTCTAATCCGATTTCAACAGTAAAAATGCATGTATGAACATTCATTATGTTTCTCATACTTTTAGTCACATAAGACTTGTTGATTCACATATATTGCTAAAAGAGGAATAATTTTATACATCATCATTTACAACTCTCTCCTATTTCCTTACAAGGACCTAGAGTGACAAGAACCAACTGAACTTAACTATACTTAGACTTAACTCTTGTGGAAGGTCTACTCTGATGCAATGACCTTCTTCATGTCCATGTGATATCCCTAAATTTTTTGAGTAGAGTGGTGATCCTACTCATTTAGTGAATGAGTACTTCCAAGAAATAGTCTAAAATAGTAATATAGTTACAGATATACTTTTGAGCAACTGATATCAATTATAATAGTAGTAATCTTCAAAGAGTCTAATCATTGACAATCATAAATATGCAAGGATACTCTAGATATCAACAAGAGCAAATCAATATATGAGCATGCTTGATAAATTTCAAAGAGAACTGATAATTCAAAAACATACAAAGAATAATTGCTGAGAAACTATACTTGGATCTTTCTTAGACTTTCTTACTTATAAGAAACTCTTTAAACCTATATGAACATATTTTATCTTATGCTTTGATCATATGCAGTGTACTCTATATATGAAGACTCATAGCGAACTACGATCTCACCGTACCAGACATAGCTGACACACCCATGAATGCTAAGCCTAACTATGTCGCTGGTCTGCAACTAGAAAATGTCTCTCTGGCCTCGACACACCTATTATGCCGTAAAAACTGGACTCCTCCTCTAACCTGAGCATACAGGCAGAGAGTCAAGCCACCTATTGGCTTTTTTGTACTCTTGTGCCACCAAGACCTCTGGTTGATGTTGGACACTACATGTTGTATATTAACGAGACTTCCATTAGGGCTTCGTCCCCCGTACCACCTATTAGTATGTTCCGACCCCCATATACTAGACACTATCAGGGTTAGGTCGTTTCATCCCTACGGTGTAGACCTCTCACAGGGAATCTACGGTGTTCAGGGCTCTTAAGTCTATTATTTTATTATTCTTGGAAATCTCTTACTATATTGTATCTTTTCCCTTACTTATACTTGAATTTGGTATCTCTATGGTACCGTATCTTTTTATTTGAAGTTTATAACACAACATGTATATCATTGTAAACTTGGCAGAGCAATATACTCAAAACATTGTAATATACTGAGAAATCAACATTTTATACCTGTAGGCAGACTAAAATTCTTAAATCATAGAATAAATGTCCACTTGATACTTTATACACTAGAATCATGGAATTGAACTTCTTAATACACTAATAAGAGTTAATTACTTGACATACGAGTAATCGCCATTTCCACATGTAAATTATTTGTACATTCTTAGAAAATGTGCACCTCAGCCCAAATTTTGAGTTGGCATCACCACAGCTCATACTGAGAACATTGATATCAAAATACTTGATTCATTGAACACCCTGTCCTTAGGGTTTCATTTACCTCATTCACTTATCACATGGCTCTCATAAGGATTTCATGCGACATAAGCATTCACTGAATAAAGACTACTATCAACAAATCATATAAAATCAATATGTGTATGAAACCTTGGAACTGAGTTGAATTTGGTTTCCATGCCATTCACTGATATAGCATGCATCAATAATAAAATTGAATAAATAAAATCTATCATGTCAAGAAAATCCGTTCAAATGGATTTCACGATATCTATTCACAAATATCCAACTTTCCTCGCATCTAGGGTTTTCCCCTCTTTACTGAGATATCAAACAAACACTATTCACCTTAAATGAAATCTAAGATAATATATGACATATATGTCTATGAATTTAGATAAACAATTATTCATAACTAAGGGGATCCAGATAAACAAATTTGTCTATTTAATTATATAGCAATTTCAATCATAGACAAATTCCCTATATTTCAGTTTACTATTATAACCTCTGTGAATACTTAGGGAATTCTCATTAGGATGTAATGTATACATTTCTAATATGATTTCATCATCTGAAATTCATTCAAATAGAGAAAGAATCTATTTCATATCATTTTGCAACAACTTAGATCAAACACACATTTCAAGGTTTGTAGTCGCATACTAAGCAATTAAAGATTATGGACGATTTAACCAATTTTCATGCAATATACTATTTAACAGAACTTTCCACTCATCCTAAGGTGTGAAAACACCTTAAAAACACAATTCATCCCTGAAAATCTCGATCTCATATCAAATCCCTAGCAATTCACCCAATTCTTCTTCCTTTCAACTTGGAAACCCTAGAAATGAGGGATTATGGAGAAAGAGTGAGAAAAGGGGAAGTTTTGACACCATTTTGGATCAAACCAGAGGAGGTATGGAATATTGACATGTGAGAAAAGATTCACCATTAAACTCTATGCAAAGAAGCTAAACTTACATGATTTCATCATTCCTCGAACCACAAAATCCTTGGTCAACATCTCCATCACCTTCTCCTCTCAAACCCTAACTCTCCCACTCTCTCTAGGATTTTGTTTCTCTATATTGAATCACGAATTATGAGAGCTCTTTGTATGTTAGGTTGACCATATAGAGAAATTGAGATGCTTGGGTCAATTGCACATCCACCCCTCACTATACTTGTTATTATTTCAGCTGAATTTTCTGTCATAAAAATATCACTGTAATTCGTCTACTGATAAGGTCTAAATGCATCCAAAAAATTATAAATTATAAATTTTGTTTATGATTGAATTTCAGATCTCCAGTTAAAATTTCAGATCATTTAGAGTTACCAATAAATAACTAAAAATAAAACACCACACTACTGAACAACACTCTGTCAGCATTTTGGTCGAAGCATAGTTCGACCAAGAACCACATTCAAAGAATATTCAAATATTCTGAAACTTTTCTCCAATATGCATGATTGAGTTATCCATATTATATACAAAAATAAATTAAATACAAAATTTGTAGAAAATATGAAAAATCATTTACCACAATGCTATCCTGATCAAATTCCATATTCATGTACTATCAAAACCCTAATTTTTGCCGATTAGGGTTTACATTCCTCAAACCCTAATTCTTCAAACTAAAATCATAGTTAGAGTTTATTCTTAGGTTTGAAACAACACAATTGATCTACTATCATTAATCAACTCTAAATTATTTTCAATCTAATGAAGCATGTAATCATTTAGGTAAACCCTAGTTTACCAATTAAGCATAAATCTGGCCATTACATTGGTGTTTTGGTAGTGTTTGGTAACTAACCAAATTGGAAAAGAGCAAGAAAATATTAAAACTACCTTGATATGATTAATATTTTGTTGATTTCCTTATATTCTAATTTAATTATTTGTCACACATGGTTTTGTGCCTGTCACGCTAATGTTTAGCTGACCCGCCTCCCTTCCTTCTGCTACTTTAAATACAAACTTCAGATCTAGTGGGTGGCATGTAGCTCATCATCTATCTCCCTTCAAATAGGAAACCAACATTCACAATGCTTTTCTCTTCCTCCATTTTTCTCTTTGATTCTTCTCTATAATAAATGCATGTTTCATTCTAATTTTTCCTCAAACAAATTCTACGTGAATTGTTGCAATGTCTGATCCCAACTTTCCCTACTCGATGTTCCCTCTAGAAGAAATTGCTAAAACCCACTTCTACACTTCTTGTTCCATAAACCTCTATGGTTAACCCTAGAAATAAAAGAGGATACCATGAGTTATTTCAACCCTGGTGTAGCTTTGTTCCCTTCTCAATTTTCTAGGAAGACAATATAGGTTAAGAATCTGAGGCCATCTTCAATCTTGGTCTTGTTATGTTACAACCCCAATTTTTTGGGTTCAATTGGTGAGAAATGTAATTTCTCATATTAAAGATATTTGTACAAATAGTGATATAATTTGCTTCAAATTAATGGATTTCGTTTAAAATAGCCTTGTTGTTTGATTTGTGGGCTTTATTGGCTATTGGGCCCAATAACATGGCAATAATAAAGAAAATTCAATTAGTGAATGAATAATTGAATAATGGATAAAAGAAATATGTGGAAACCTCAAGAAGGCAAATCCAAAGAGGATTTCGTGCCTCTTGGGTTCCTTGGGTTCCAAGGAGTCTAAGGTTGCAAAGAAAAGAAATAAGAAAAAGAAAAGATTAATTAAGTATTTCTTTATGAAGAAAGAAATTGAAAACATTGATGAAATGTGGAAATTAAGTGAAAAGATGGATAATTGAGTTTCCCTTTATGGAATTTCGTATCCCAAGGATTTCTTATGATAAAAGGGATGCCAATGAGGAAAATAAGATAGAGATAAAAAGAAATTCCCAAAAAGAATCATTTTAATGAGAAATAAACAAGATAATGTGAAATAATGCATTTAGATGCATCTAGAAGGATAATAAATATCCTTGGGAAAGAATTTAGAATTCATAAAGTTTCTTGGGAACCGAGGAGTCCCAATAAAGAGGAAAGAAAGAGAAAATACTAAAAAGGAAAAATAAGAGGATAATGTGTTGCATTATTAATGGTTTTTGTGATGGTATTTTCTATTAAAAGGAAAACATGATTTCGTGACAAATAACTAAAAGGAAAGTTTAAAGAGAACAAGAAAGTGAATTTTCGTAATCCTAATTTTAAAAGAAGAAGGAATATTAATGGAATATGAGAGAGAGAGAGAGAACTAGTTTCTTTTTGAAGGAATTAGTTTCCTACTTGGAAAGGGACTTCTTATTCGCGTATAGCCGACCTAAGTCTCTGTTCCTCACCCTATATAAAGGGTAGACTCTTAGGATCGAGTTTCAGGGGAAATTCCATGACATATACTCTCTTTTCTCTACCTTCTTCCTCCTTAACCCTAGAGGACGATGTAGATCTATCCTAAGAGCACCAAGGAGCGGTGGTGAGGTCTGGTTGGAACCAGGACTCTCCCACGACGATGCCAGAAGAAGAGGTCAGCAGTTCGTGATGTGGATCGTGCGCCATCTCAGCTGGATGGCTGCAACGACGACCGTTGTTGCAGGTCCGTCGTGCATGGAAACGACCAGTTAGGTCGTGAGTTTTTCGGTGGTCTGGCTGCGCCCACATGCGGCGGACTTGGGGCGGTCTCTGGAAGCGGCCCCCGAGCCCTGAGGAGGGGAGGGCGCACCCACGTGGTGTGCAGACCGGCGGCCGTCGGCTGCTAGGGCGGGAGCCCAGGGTTGAAGACAACCTAATGTCACAATGGACAAGAACGCCCCTCTGGCGTGTGAAGAACCCCTGACTTAAACGGGGGTAATATCGTAATTCAGTTATAAAATCAAAGCTGGGCCGCGTTGCTTGCATGAGGTGATGTGGCGCTTGCTGATTGGCCAAGTAAGTAATTTTAATGCAAATTTCATAGCTAATTATGGATAGCTCCGATGATAACAAGTAATATATGAATTTTTCTCAGAAAATCGAGAGGAATCTAAATAAAATATAATTGAAGCCTGAATCCTAATGCAATTCGAAAATTTATAGAAGATATCAACTTTAATGTATTAAAGATTAAGAAACCCTATTTTGATATGATTAATGGGTTTAATAGGGTTTAATGAATCATTAGAGATGATATTAACCTGTTAAATGCAAAAAGGTACTTTAAGATCGAACATGATGATCTTTGCACGTAATTAGGTTAATTTAGAGATTATGTGCCTAAATATGCTTGCAATATGAAAAGTGCATAAAAGCTATCATTTTAATGATTTAATTAATGAAAAACTCTTAGATTTGATGATAGATGGTTTTAATGTTGATCAATGGATAATTTAAGCCTATTGTTCATAAAAGTGAAAATAAGATCTAAAAAGATAATCTTTTTATATAATTGGCTTAATTCAGGGTCTCATGCATGAATATGCATTGATGAGTTTGAAAACCCTAATTTAGGGGAATATGACTTTTTAATGTTTTAATTTTTCAAATCCATAAACAAATAGGGATAAGATGATCCTAAGTCAATCTAAGTATAAAAGACTATTAAATGAATAGTTTGAGCAATTTGGGTTTATAAAAATGGAAAAGAGTACTATTAGGGTTTGTTAACCTAAAAGAGGTAAAGTTCGAGAAATTGATCTAAGAAACCCTAATGAGTATTAATGAATAATTAATGTGGATTAGAAACCCTAGAAAGTGAATCCAAGTCAATAAAGTAGATTCTTGATAAAGTGTGTAATAAATAGAGTACATATTTATTTCAGGAACTATGTGATGATTGAATTACTTGCTTGGATCTATTGATTGACTTGATTGTATACACATGAAGTAAATGTTGAATAATCTGCATGACTCATCAAATGAGGTATGTGGTTACACTTATGACTACCCGAGTTAGTTTTCCGATGGATTCCCGGATGTTTAATCTCATTGAGTGCAACTAAACTGTTGGATGTTTATTTATTTCATGCAACTATAAAGTGACTATGATTATCACTATAAATGAGTATATATAACTGGCTAGATCCGAGTCCACCTCTGTCACTTTGAAAAGGCTAAAAAGGGGTAATCCTAGAGCAAGGTCTAGGTTACCGAGAGTTAGAAATTGGGCTACCTACGTGTAGTGCCATGCGACTCGTTAGCCTGTCATGAGTTAAGGAGTGGGCTACCTACGAGTAGTGCCATGTGACTCAACCCTAGAAACTAGTTCACCTATAGGTGGGACCATGAGGGGTTTAATGGGGATCTACCATAAGGAAGGTAGGATCCAGGTCCACTGCAGGGATAGTACAGAGGATAGGGTACTCGTGGATCGCGGATGTTATATTTAAAACGTAATCTTGATTGATTAATGATTAATTGAATGATTACATGGTTATCATATTTGCAAGATTATTGTTTCCCCCACATACCAGCTTCGGCTAACCGACGTTTTGTTTGTCGGCGTTTTAGGTACAAGCCAAAAGGACAAACAGTAAATCGTCACATCGTGAAATATATGAAGAAAAATACAAGGAGGATTAGTTAGCGTAGAATCGTTAAGTGGATAGAAGTTAGAAATCCAAAATTTTAAAAATGTATGCAAAGTTTATTTTCTTACAGCTTTTCAGTTTAGTATGTTAAAAATTTGATAATTATTCTTGATTAATTGCCGAACCTTTGATCCGGAAGTCATGGGTACGGCTTCGACCTCTCGGTCTCCCGTAACTGGGGGTTATCGGGAGGTGGGGTCGTAACATTTGGTATCAGAGTGTAGGTTCCTCATTTAACCATTAATAATTATTAAATTTTACAAACTCCATAGAACCCAAGGGAGTTATTAGAGGAGTATCCGAAAGACGGAGGTGTCTAGAAAGGGATCACGACCGGGGGCTGGCAAGATTTTCCACTGCACCGCTAGTCGGAATACGAGGACTCCCGGACCCGTGTGACCGCCTGGCCAAAGTCTTAGGGTATGAATCGTAATAAGATACCTTTAGGACTTCTCATCTTATTCATCACTTCTCATCACAAAAAATTCTGATAAGGACATAAAGGATTAGGGTTTCCTTTCTTCTCCTCACCCTCTTGAGGTATGGGTAAGGTTAATAAGGTTTAAGGGATCCTCCACCACATTAAAGGAAATGCATGTAAATAAGATGTCATGGACATAAGCTTAATAGAGTAAGTGCAAATTAAAGGATAGATACATGCTTAGGTCGTATGACATAAGATGTCATGTCCTCATAAGAGACCTGAGGCTAGACCTTTTTGTCAGGAGGATAAGTTAGTTTTGGAGATAGAGATCTCCATTGCAAGTAGAGACCTGGCACATCCTCTGAGGATGATGCTAACCCTAACCCTAAGTGAAGGTTAGAGAGAGATGAGTTGGACCGGGTGTTTGAAAGAACATGCCTTTGGGATGCCATATGATCCATAGGTGACCTAGCACCTTTGGCAACCCAACCCTGGGAAGGGTCGTGCATGATAGGGTAAAGGATAGTTCCTTAGATGATGATGATGATAGTGAAGGACCATAGAAACCCTATGGGCTTGTGCAAGTAGGGCATAGCTGGCACCTAGGGCACGTCATAGTGCTGACAGTAGGATGAAACCATGGATAAAGAATTATGATGGAGCATAAAGGGTTATGGATGATCTTGAGCAAACATAAGTTTGAACCTAGGCTTCACCCATGTAGGGCATGCTTTTGAGGATGAACCTTCATGAAGAGAGGACCTCGAATGGTGAGGTTGGATGTAGGGTTATCTCTAGAGAGAGCAGAAAACCCCGCAAAAAGGTTGGAAGCCTAAGACCCTGAACAATGGATGATAATGGTTGCCTCATGATCGATCCCTGAAGGTTGATGATATCTTGGTTGCCTTTAGAGGGACCAAACCCTAGAGATAGAAGATGAAGCATCTGGTGCCTATGTGGCTACGATAGGAAGAAGAGTTCCTTAGACCTAGAAAGGGTGGTAGCAGGCTATGAGGCCTTGTACTTTGTTAGTTGTCCTTAAGGAGGACCCAACCCTAAGTGTTGATCGAGAAGAAGGATGATAGGAAGTGCACGAGATGCCTTTTTCCAGTTTGATTCATGGATAGAGCGTGAAGTTGGACACCAAAAAGTGAACCTAGGGTTCCTAGGCCTAAGAGGGGAAGTGGTATACCTAATGCTCATGATGAGAATTAAGTTTCTATAGTTTTGAGCATGGTACGCCTCATGAATAAAGGAAAAGGGAAGTCCCTTAAGTTTAAGGTATGTGTAATGAACCCCTCATAGATAGGTTGATGATAAAGGGGAAAGTTTTATCTTGATCCAACATCGAGGAAAGAGGACAAGTATGACCTAGTATGGTTCAATAAGTGAACTGCCTGTGCCTTAACGGTTTGCTAGGGTTAAGTAGGCTCGGGTGGATGTAAACCCTGGACCTAAGAGCTTTTGTGACCTTAGAGATAGTTTTCCTCCCATCCTGGGAGAGGAACCCCTTCGGAAGGGTGTATATCAGTTTTGTTGGTTCAAGGTAACCTAAAGAGGTCTCGTAGGATCTTGAGAAGTTAAGAGAAAAGTACATGGTATGAGAATGAACCCGTAGACCCATAGATACCCATCTCTATTGCATGTGAATGTGTTACCATGGAGGTAACCGATATGGGGCTTGACCAAGGTAGGCAGGTTGCCATAATACCTATGAACGGATGAGAGTCAGCCCATGATTGCAGAAAGAGAGATGATGAAGACTTGGGTAAGGTTCTAAGTGAACATGTACTATAATGAATAATCCTAAGTCTATCCTAGGGTCAGGTAGGTATAAGACCGATGAAAGTAGGAGTTTCCTAATTCCCCAGTTGCACATGACCATAGGGTCAGGAGGTAACGGCTATCATTGTCTTAGGGCCATGGGTTAGGAGATTGATCACCTTCATGAACCCATGGGACCCAAAGGGCAGATGAGTAGGGCACTCCCTTGATGCATGAGGGAAGAGGGATGACCCCAAAAGAGTCGGTACCTTATGGACCTAGAGGAGTTGACTAAGGATATAAACCTCGGTAGGTTCAAGGCTTGTTTGTTATCATGATGTCTGTGATGTAGAGACATATGTGGCACATTGCAACTTAGATTTAAAGGTGTACTGGCAAGGTGGGATGTACCATCTCTACTCTTGGAACAGGAAGAACTCTGTACTTGGACTGCAGCCAAATGCTTATTTCCTCTTATTATTGGGGTGAGAGATAGGACATTATGCATGTCATACACCAAGGATAAAGGATGATGTAGGTTGGAGCGTTGCCACGAGAAATGGGGATAGAGAAATTATCTTACCATGGTAAATTGAATGAATGATACATCGATGGTTTGTAAACACTAAGAGGAATGAGGTAGTTCTCTTATGAGGATGTTTTTATCATGAGCTATGTGGAACTTACAAGTTATACCAGGTTGAGTTTGATCACCATGATGATGGAATCAGAGAGTGTTCTTGTGAAGATAAACATATAGTTTGAGGTGACATGATGAGCAAAATGCATGAAAGTGTAATGTTACCTAATACCTAAGGATGTGAAATGGTAATGGGTGTTCTGGTTGAGATACATCTGGCTTGTTTGATTAGAAGCTGGAAGAGGTTGTTTGGCTAACCCTAAGATTGAAAAGGAGAGGTGTTTGGATAACACTCAGATGTAACCAGATGCGTTGAAAAGTTAAGGGTTTCCAGTCTAGTCCTTGAGGTAATGAAAGGATGGTGGTGGAACCTCAGATGAACTTCTTTGAAAGAGAAGGTGACGAAACCCCGACTAGAGTGGTGTAGGGTTTCAGAGGATTTGATCTTGAAAGAATCATGACATACAGGAAATCATGGTTGAAGATCATCATACACCGTGGAAAATGGTAATAGCACTTTGGATGTTTAAGATGAGGTTGCATGTGGCCATGCGAGCCAAGAGGTAAAGGACGAACCCCAGTAACCCAGTGTATCGATATAGAGGACAAAATAATCCCTGAGAAGGAATGAGAGCTCAACACTATGGATGTTGTGATAAGTCTTCCCTGGATCAAGGAAGGTCGAGATACAATGTGGGTTATGGTAGGTCGCCTTACCTAGATAATATAAGAAATAAAGAGTTCTGTCAAGGGACAGATCTAGTTGAACTACCCATGAGAAAGATGGTTCAATTACACCGTGAAGCAAGTTCAAAAGATTCTTGAGTTTGACCTAAAAGTTCACTTCCATAAAGTGGAAGTCGGTACATGAAAAACTCAATAATAGTATAGTTTATCACCCCTAACTATGGTTGGTATGATCCAGACTAAAGGGTCTGATGGGGGCATGTGTGCTCATTCAGGGTGATATCTAGAGACAGTTCTTGTCCTATGAAAGATGTGACAATGACCACCATAGCCAGTATCGGGTTGTACATGAAGCTCTGTAAGGGAGGTTGTTTCGGTCACCACTTTAGTAAGGTAATGTTGGTGAAAGGACCACATGATGGTTGGAAAAGTACCACATGATGGTTAGAAAAAGGGACCCCAGTACGTGTAGATGAAGTCACTTTGGTTGCGCAAGGGCTGAAAGGAGCCTAGAGACGATGAGAGTCGTGAGCAGATGCAAAGTAGACTGACATACAAGTTACTGTGGGAGAAAATGTGACATGAAAATCCGACCCCTCTAAGTTATATCTAAGAGAGCCGAGTCCCCGATACATGGGTCCATTTGAGATGGATGGGTGGAGAAGGTTAGGTTTGACCCTACCCCTCAGGATAAAGTAATGGGAGATGTTTTCCATGTGTCCAATTTAGAGCACTATGTGAGGTACCCCAACCATGTGCTGAGCAATGAACCTAGTGAGCCCCAAGGGAGGCTGAAATGGCCTGAGTCACCTGTGTAGTTTATAGACGCCAGGATGAATGAACTCAGAGAAAAGAATATGCGATGATAAAGGTTCTTTGAAAATGCCATGAGTACGGCAAAGCCACATAGGGGCCAATGATGGACATGGAGAAGTCTTATCCTGAATTGTTTGTTTGCTTGTTTGAATTTTGAGGACAAAATTCCTATAAGAGGGGAAGGATGTTACAACCCCAATTTTTTGGGTTCAATTGGTGAGAAATGTAATTTCTCATATTAAAGATATTTGTACAAATAGTGATATAATTTTCTTCAAATTAATGGATTTCGTTTAAAATAGCCTTGTTGTTTGATTTGTGGGCTTTATTGGCTATTGGGCCCAATAACATGGCAATAATAAAGAAAATTCAATTAGTGAATGAATAATTGAATAATGGATAAAAGAAATATGTGGAAACCTCAAGAAGGCAAATCCAAAGAGGATTTCGTGCCTCTTGGGTTCCTTGGGTTCTAAGGAGTCTAAGGTTGCAAAGAAAAGAAATAAGAAAAAGAAAAGATTAATTAAGTATTTCTTTATGAAGAAAGAAATTGAAAACATTGATGAAATGTGGAAATTAAGTGAAAAGATGGATAATTGAGTTTCCCTTTATGGAATTTCGTATCCCAAGGATTTCTTATGATAAAAGGGATGCCAATGAGGAAAATAAGAGAGAGATAAAAAGAAATTCCCAAAAAGAATCATTTTAATGAGAAATAAACAAGATAATGTGAAATAATGCATTTAGATGCATCTAGAAGGATAATAAATATCCTTGGGAAAGAATTTAGAATTCATAAAGTTTCTTGGGAACCGAGGAGTCCCAATAAAGAGGAAAGAAAGAGAAAATACTAAAAAGGAAAAATAAGAGGATAATGTGTTGCATTATTAATGGTTTTTGTGATGGTATTTTCTATTAAAAGGAAAACATGATTTCGTGACAAATAACTAAAAGGAAAGTTTAAAGAGAACAAGAAAGTGGATTTTTGTAATCCTAATTTTAAAAGAAGAAGGAATATTAATGGAATATGAGAGAGAGAGAGAGAACTAGTTTCTTTTTGAAGGAATTAGTTTCCTACTTGGAAAGGGACTTCTTATTCGCGTATAGCCGACCTAAGTCTCTGTTCCTCACCCTATATAAAGGGTAGACTCTTAGGATCGAGTTTCAGGGGAAATTCCATGACATATACTCTCTTTTCTCTACCTTCTTCCTCCTTAAGCCTAGAGGACGATGTAGATCTATCCTAAGAGCACCAAGGAGCGGTGGTGAGGTCTGGTTGGAACCAGGACTCTCCCACGACGATGCCAGAAGAAGAGGTCAGCAGTTCGTGATGTGGATCGTGCGCCATCTCAGCTGGATGGATGCAACGACGACCGTTGTTGCAGGTCGGTCGTGCATGGAAACGACCAGTTAGGTCATGAGTTTTTCGGTGGTCTGGCTGCGCCCACATGCGGCGGACTTGGGGCGGTCTCTGGAAGCGGCCCCCGAGCCCTGAGGAGGGGAGGGCGCACCCACGTGGTGTGCAGACCGGCGGCCGTCGGCTGCTAGGGCGGGAGCCCAGGGTTGAAGACAACCTAATGTCACAATGGACAAGAACGCCCCTCTGGCGTGTGAAGAACCCCTGACTTAAACGGGGGCAATATCGTAATTCAGTTATAAAATCAAAGCTGGGCCGCGTTGCTTGCATGAGGTGATGTGGCGCTTGCTGATTGGCCAAGTAAGTAATTTTAATGCAAAATTCATAGCTAATTATGGATAGCTCCGATGATAACAAGTAATATATGAATTTTTCTCAGAAAATCGAGAGGAATCTAAATAAAATATAATTGAAGCCTGAATCCTAATGCAATTCGAAAATTTATAGAAGATACCAACTTTAATGTATTAAAGATTAAGAAACCCTATTTTGATATGATTAATGGGTTTAATAGGGTTTAATGAATCATTAGAGTTGATATTAACCTGTTAAATGCAAAAAGGCACTTTAAGATCGAAAATGATGATCTTTGCACGTGATTAGGTTAATTTAGAGATTATGTGCCTAATTATGCTTGCAATATGAAAAGTGCATAAAAGCTATCATTTTAATGATTTAATTAATGAAAAACTCTTAGATTTGATGATAGATGGTTTTAATGTTGATCAATGGATAATTTAAGCCTATTGTTCATAAAAGTGAAAATAAGATCTAAAAAGATAATCTTTTTATATAATTGGCTTAATTCAGGGTCTCATGCATGAATATGCATTGATGAGTTTGAAAATCCTAATTTAGGGGAATATGACTTTTTAATGTTTTAATTGTTCAAATCCATAAAAAAATAGGGATAAGATGATCCTAAGTCAATCTAAGTATAAAAGACTATTAAATGAAAAGTTTGAGCAATTTGGGTTTATATAAATGGAAAAGAGTACTATTAGGGTTTGTTAACCTAAAAGAGGTAAAGTTCGAGAAATTGATCTAAGAAACCCTAATGAGTATTAATGAATAATTAATGTGGATTAGAAACCCTAGAAAGTGAATCCAAGTCAATAAAGTAGATTCTTGATAAAGTGTGTAATAAATAGAGTACATATTTATTTCAGGAACTATGTGATGATTGAATTACTTGCTTGGATCTATTGATTGACTTGATTGTATACACATGAAGTAAATGTTGAATAATCTGCACGACTCGTCAGATGAGGTATGTGGTTACGCTTATGACTACCCGAGTTAGTTTTCCGATGGATTCCCGGATGTTTAATCTCATTGAATGCAACTAAAATGTTGGATGTTTATTTATTTCATGCAACTATAAAGTGACTATGATTATCACTATAAATGAGTATATATAACTGGCTAGATCCGGGTCCACCTCTGTCACTTTGAAAAGGCTAAAAAGGGGTAATCCTAGAGCAAGGTCTAGGTTACCGAGAGTTAGAAATTGGGCTACCTACGTGTAGTGCCATGCGACTCATTAGCCTGTCATGAGTTAAGGAGTGGGCTACCTACGAGTAGTGCCATGTGACTCAACCCTAGAAACTGGTTCACCTATAGGTGGGACCATGAGGGGTTTAATGGGGATCTACCATAAGGAAGGTAGGATCCAGGTCCACTGCAGGGATAGTACAGAGGATAGGGTACTCGTGGATCGCGGATGTTATATTTAAAACGTAATCTTGATTGATTAATGATTAATTGAATGATTACATGGTTATCATATTTGCAAGATTATTGTTTCCCCCACATACCAGCTTCGGCTGACCGACGTTTTGTTTGTCGGCGTTTTAGGTACAAGCCAAAAGGACAAACAGTAAATCGTCACATCGTGAAATATATGAAGAAAAATACAAGGAGGATTAGTTAGCGTAGAATCGTTAAGTGGATAGAAGTTAGAAATCCAAAATTTTAAAAAGGTATGCAAAGTTTATTTTCTTATAGCTTTTCAGTTTAGTATGTTAAAAATTTGATAATTATTCTTGGTTAATTGCCGAACCTTTGATCCGGAAGTCATGGGTACGGCTTCGACCTCTCGGTCTCCCGTAACTGGGGGTTATCGGGAGGTGGGGTCGTAACATGTTATTTGAGGGTAAGCTCTTCAGATCACCTCATCATAATTCCTCTCATTCACACCACTCTTATACTTACTTGAAATATTTCTACCTAATATTTCATGATGATTTATTTCCATTTCCTCATTTGAACTTAGTTTTTAGGTGGATTCAGGGGTATCATGGTGGGAGAGATCAGTTTCTCAAATAGCTTGGGTTGAGATCTAGTTGGGTTTTTTTATATTCGACTGAAGGTGTTTATATACCAGTTTGACGTCAAAGGATGTTTTTCTCTAATTTCCTCTTCACCCTCTCATTTTCATGGAGGAAAGTGCCTTTATTGTTAATGATCTTGGAAGCTCCCTGACCATGGAGTTTTTGGATATATAGAGACCTAAAGGATTTGTATTGGGTGCCTCTATATTTTAGGGATGTACACGCATAAAATTTGAATCATTGGCCAGAGCTTTGAGAGTTGACCATGGCATGAGATATGAACAAGAAGTGCACACAATGGCCTTGACACATATCTAGGTTTTCCCTTCATCCTCTTTTCCCTTTTGTTTTTTTTGTCGAGGATGTTTTCATCTTTTCGACCCAGGTTTTCCTCTGATCATGTTGCTCTTGGTTTGCTAAAATATCGGTCACCTAGAGAACTTTGATTGGTCCACTTTAGTAGGGCCTTATTTTAGAATGGATAATGTATTATTATGTGGCAATTCTCTATTTTTTGATTGGTTGTTATTGCAAAATTCATATGAATTTATTCATAGCTCAAAAATATGTTTTGCAATCAAAAAATTATTATCGATCTAATGGGGCATTTTGTATCACCTAACTTCAATCTAATATAAATGTGATTTTTAGGGATTTATCTAATTGGTTTAACTTTCTAAAATTCATAACTAATAATTTGTAAGTTAGAACAATGAAATAAAATATACTATGAATTTTGGGAAAAGATAACCTATATTATAATGTGATTTTTATTAACTAATTCAGTAATAATAAAAATGTGACTTTTAGGGTTTATACAATTAATGTAAACCAAACCCTAATCTCATATATGATTTTAATAGGTTACATATGGACTTATATGGAATTAGTTTTTTGACCATGGACATATGTAGACTTCATGTGAGGTATGTTGCATTCCCTATTTATCATATTGAGGAATCACCTACTTTTAATATTTCTCTTAGTCCAATGGACAAATTATCCTACACAAAATCTCTCTCTTCTTAGAATTTATTTCATGTAAAAGATTATATGTTGATTCTAATCTTGTGATCATCTTACCTTGATGGATATTGTAATTAGACTCGTATTTATATATTGTTCACTATACTCCATGTGGAAATCCTAGTTTGAGTATTGATACCCTAACCTTCTTATGGTGGATTTTATGATCTTATGATACATTTATTTGTAGAGATTATTGAATACTTGCTATTGGGTCCTATGACCCTACTTCAAAATGGTTGGATGTTCTCATCACATATTTGTACTTGACTATATTTTATCTTTCCTGCCATGTTTGCATATGTGATTGACTAGTAAAAACTAGAAGTAATGGCACCATATTGGAACTGGGTTTGATTCCCCTACCAGGCACTGGGTTTGATTCCCCTGCCGCTACAATGAGGTTTTAGTCCTCTTGTAATATATATTATATTTTGGGCTTTGAGGTTTTAGTCCTCTTTTCAATGAACTGAGGTTTTAATCCTCCTACAAAATACTATATTTGTTTGGCATTGAGGTTTTAGTCATCCTATCTTTGGTATGAAATATAATTGTTCCTACAAAGCTTTCTAGTATATGCTAGTCTGCTTAAAATTTCACCATGCAATTGTTTATATTTTGTTATATTCTTATTGTGACCTTATTTAAAGGCAAGAAATTTCTTTTGCTTCTCACATCATTTTGAAAATTGATATTCCCTTTGATATTAAATTGGATAGTACTTCTCCTCTTCTATGGAAGCCTTGTCGCATTTGATGTCCCTTTTCCCTTAATTTTTTGAATCCTATATTAATATGCTCATACCAGCTTGTATTCTGATAATTTCCATTTTTATCTTCTATTTTAGATATGCTTCCAACCTAAAATGTAGGACATGAAGGACATGACATGCAAATGTGAACTTGCCTTATGGAGATGACTCTTAATGGGACATAGACTTGAGACAGTTTAGTTATCGATCCGCTTCAATCTCAATGATGTTGTACTTTCATGGAAGCCCCAAAGTGGGATAATATTATGTAAGTTTGATAAATTGAATATAATCATGAAATATTAGTCCGCTGCTATACTTTGGCCTTTTTATATATCATCAATTGGGAATTGAAAATTTTACATCTATTCCAAAATGCCTTTTTAGTGTGTTTTGAATAGATGGATTCATTCCTCAAATTAAGTAGGGAGTGGATCCACCTATCCGGTCCCACTCCTTACAACATGGTATCAGAGCCCATAGTAGACGAAATCTAACTATTTCAATTTTGTCTCTGTCATTAGAACCCTTACCTTGCATAGTCACCCTTAAGGTAAAATTTTAGCTTAGATTTAACTTATGTTAGTTATGAGATGATGATAGATCGATTCATATTTGTATGAGGTACACATAAGAATCATGATTAGTAACCCGTAATGTGATGAGGCTCTATTTGCTTGTACCGTATCAGGTAGGCTAGTTATGACATGTATCTTTTTATATAATGAGGTTTGACTTGAGGTCAGAGTTAGGTTATGCGGATGCTGAAGTTGTAGGATAAGGCCATCTTAAATGATAAATTGTGACTTGGTTTCTCACATTGATTTTGGGCCCTATCTTTAGTTTTTTCTCGCAAAGTTTTGACATCAAATTATTTTTCATTTATAATACCATATGTACAAAAATAGGTTTTATAGATTTATTGAGGTTTTCTTGAACTAAGTCACAACGAATATATGTGCAAAGTCTTGGTAATTAAACATTATAATTATTTGGAAATGATTTCCAAAATGCTAGATTGGATATGAAGTGGTGACTTGGAATAAGTGGGATGATATAAAAGGTTTTGTTGTCAAACACTTTGTACCTATCACTATTTGCAAGCTAATGTGAACCTTAATATTGTTAGGTTAGTAACACATGGACCTAAAGCTCAACCTGAGATGGGTAGGACATGTTAGTTGGATGCATGATCTATGAACATTATAGAAACCTAAATTATTCAAAACTAAAGAGATGCATAAGTAACCCTAGTACATTGATGTTGTTTAGTTTGGCTTATTACGTTAGAACTTTTAAGGGGTGGAGAGTAGCTAGATGATAATATATAGATAACTAGATTTTTAGGGCGCAATCCTTTGAAGGGATGGAGTTTTGTAACGAACCCAAACCTATTATCATATTTTACTCCTTTGTTAGTGAGATAGTATGCTTGGCTTCTTAGTCTTGATCATACAATAATAAAAATATATACCTTAATGAATATTCTTTGCATATTTAGTGGCATAAGGTTATATAATCAACATCCTAAATTATCATAATAACATGCATATGTGCTAACATGTAAATATGTTCATCAAATATATCACATGGGTTGCCTTTTCTATAAAATGCAAATAATGGATAAAATATGATTAAAAGAAGTATTATGTTCTTTAGAATACCAATTGGTATTTTCATGTCCATAAGAAGAATAATGTACCATTATCTAAACACATATTGAATTATTCAACTAACTAGGTTAAATAAGCACAAACAAGGAAGTTATGCAATATTATACACCCTAACTTGTATGATAATGAATGAAGATAATCAGACTGGAAATAATAAATGTTTATGATACATGTTGATATGTAATGCTAAATACTGAGATAGTATTATAAACACTAATTATATTAGAAATCCTAGAAGGAAGTCCTGAAAGTAAAATGTAATACTAAAAATTTGATTCTTTGGGCCTTAATTAGCCTATGTGCAAAGTTTCATTTTAGTTGGTGTTTGGTAGCTAACCCTATTGGAAAAGAGTAAGAGAAGTATTAAAAATACCTTGATATGTTTAGTATTGCGTCAATTTCATTGACTCCCTATTAAATATTTGTGACATAGGGTTTTGGGCATATAAGTTAATCTTTACCTGACCCACATCCTTTCCTTATGTGGCTTTAAATACAACCTTCATATTTAGATCGATTGACATGTAGTTGATCATATACCTCCATTCAAATAGGAAACTAGAATGCACAATGCTCTCTCTTTCTCCATTTTTATTTTCTTTTTTATATATAATCAATTAATGTTTCATTTTGATTTTTCCTTGAACGAATTCCTCATGAGTTTCTGCATCATATGATCCCAAATTTCCCTACTTGATGTTGCCTCTAGTAGAAACCCCGAATACCCCCTTCTGTGTCACTTATTCCAAAAGCATCTATGGTTAACCCTAGATAAAAAAAGAGTATAGTGTGAGTGGTGCCAACCAAGGTTTAGCTTCTTTCCCCTTTCAATTTTCCCCAAGAGACAACATATGTTAAGAATCTGAGGTCATCTTCAACCTTGGACCGGTTCTTTGGGGGTAAGCTCCTGATATCATCATGTCTCAATTCCACCCACTCACACCACCCTTGAAATTATCCATATTGTCTCCACCTAGTACCACACACATATTGATATCTGATTTCTCTACCAAACTTAGTTTTCTAATGGCTTCAGGGGCATCATGGTGGGAGAGATCAATTGCTCAAATAACTTGGGTTGGGATCTTGTTGGGTTTTGTATCTTTGCCTGAAGATGTATAATACACTGGTTTGACGACAAAAGATGTGTTTCTCTAATTTTTTTGTTTTACTTCCTCACCTCTTATTTTTCATGGCAGAAAATTCATTTATTGTTAATGAGCTTGGAAACATGCTGACCATGGAGTTTTTGAGTTTGGAGAGACCTAGCGGACTTGTGTGGGGCACCACCATATTTTAGGGATGTGCACGAGTGAGTTTTACAACACAAACCAGAGGTTTAAGAACAATCTATGGCATGAGCCATGAATAAAAAGGGAAGACAAACCCCCTCGACACATCAACATCTATACCCTTTGTCCTCTTTTCCCTCTTGTTTTTCCTCTGGGGGTGTTTTTAATATATTCAGCCTGGGTTTTCCTCTAATCGTGGTGCTTCTAGTTTGATAAAGGCATGGTCACCTGGAAAACTTTGATTGGGCCACATCAGTAGGTCCTTGTTTAAGAAAGTATGTAGATGACTAATATGAAAATTGGTCATTACAAATTCTCCCCTCCTTTTAGAATTTTTCTCTGAAATCCTAAAAAATACATGGAATAAAATCATAACATTTAGTTGTGCATCTCTCTCAGCTTCTCTTAGAGTGATTTCTAGTTTTTTTTTCTTATTACATCAATTTATTACTTTATGGATCGATTATATTAATATTCTAAATTTGCAGGCATTAGATGGATATTCTGTCTCATACCATCATCATATCTCTCTTTAAGTATAACAAACACCTATTTCACAAATATTGTTAATACATCACTATCATGATATGATCCACATTATATTTCATATTCATTGAATATTAGATTATGTATCCCATGGATTAATATTATAGTTTCATTGGACATTGACCTTATCTATCAGTTCTCATCACAAAGAATATTATGATTCTTGGGGATCATTCTTAGTTCTCATATTTTTTTTCAACTATAGATTCGTACTCATATTCAAATTCAGTAGGAATAATCATCATAATATATTACATTCATTCATCTTTAACATATAAAATATATAATGTGTCTTGGGTTCCATATTTAATTATAAATTCTTTCTCTTCCTCTGTATTATCCATTTTCGACCATCATGCATCCTATTATACTCTAAAATTGTCTTCATCTAGATGGTTCATCAGGCTAGCAAGAACAAGTACAATTAGCAGTTACATACTATCTTATCCCTACATTTGATACTTGATCGGACTCTCCAAATATAGAGTTCAATTACCACATATCATTTAGGTTACGTTCAACATGCATACTATTATTCATCCCTAGATCCTATAGTCCATACAGACTCATATAATCTAAGCTCTGACACCACATTGTCTCGACCTCCCTTTTATCATCATTAATGTAAACTATTAGAGAGAAACCCTTATTCAAAACCTAGTTATGAAAGAAAACACCTGATTCTCAACAAACACAATCAACACAATACACAAAAGCATATGTACATTTTTCTTTTTCACTTTTCATAAAACCTCATAAACCAATGTCGCATCATAGGTGACATATTCACTAATAAAAATCTTAATCAACTTCAATAAAGCTAGATTCAAATCTTATTTCTCATGTACGGACCAGTTGACACTTTTCATAATACATGAAAGAACAAACTCAGTATACTACCCATCTCCAGAAAGTGAGAGTAAATGGGCATTCTAATCTAGATTACTCTATTTACATTTTCTTTCCTTCTTCTATCCACTGTATGAAATTATACCTAAAACATTTGAAACAAACTCAGGAGACCCATATAGAGCCCCAATGAGTGGATACATCCCACTTAATATGAGTACATGCATCGACATCATATTAAGTATGTTGAACTTAAAAGAAAGTTATTGTTATTGAAAAGTCTAATAGAAAATTCTAGCATTTAGTTAAATATATATTATGGCAATATTTTGACTAATTATAAAGCATTCATTTATTCAAATCCAAGCCCTTTTAACCATAAATATTAGCATATTATGAACAAAATAGCAAAGAAAAAATATTGCAAATTACAATCTTATTGAAGAGATAAAAATTCAAGATCTAAACATTTAGGATCAAGACATAATAATAACGTCATCTTTGTGAAACATCACCAACTGGACCAAGAACACATCTAGTAGTCATGAACTTGAAGAACACAAAATACATGTCTACCAAACAAGACTATTTAAAAGATAAGTAAATCTAGGTCAGAGTCATAGTGAATATTAAATTCTAGTATCAACTAGTTATCAACATTTAAGATAAAATTTCAACCTTGACATTTAAGGATACTGGAAGAAATAATATCTATAAAGAATCATTACCTTCCACATCAAGATCATATCAAGCATTATTATATTTATCTAGTCACCCGAACATAGAAAAAACATACCCTAGTTTACCACATGGTTTCCTAAAGAGGCTTGGGTCCTCTACTCTGGTACACGAGATAGTAACAAAACAAATACTACATCACATATTATAACATTTCTCATGTCTCATGATTTACATTTCATCACATTTTATTCGTCATGGACAAAAATTTTTGCAATAGAGGATTTAATGTAGAAATCACACCTTTCTCCTAAATTCTGGTAATCTAACCTTTAAGGTCTCGATCAACATTATGGAAATCCTTCTCATAATTCTCTAAATACTATAAGGAGGTCCACTTTATTTCTCTACCATGGACCTTAGAGGAAATTCATTGTGTTTAGGGAACAAAACTAGATGTGTCATCATTTCACTTATTAATTATCCACTTACCTAATTTTGAAAGAATTCAAATCATTACCTATCAAGTGTGTGTTTTCTCATGCAACTAGAATGACTTAAATCAACTTAAGCTTAATAAGGGCTCTGATTCAACAAGAAGCACAACAATATGTAATTTGCAACATATATGTTTATTTCCATTTTTTAATCATTTCTTATCATTCATTATTAGTAGACTATCATATCGAGACAAAATATCATTTCCAACATTTTCCCTAAATTGGGTTTTTCAAATATAATCAATGTATTTTAATTCAGTCCTAACATATTTGTAAACGATTCATTTCATATCACATTTTTCATGAAACATTCATAGAGACATTAGAACCCACAACAATATAAGGATAGAAACCTCTTAATCACCAATCATGCCTAAAATAAGTTCAATATACAACATATACTTAATCCATCTGATTTTTATAGGTATAATTATATGTAATGCATAAACATGCTTAACATACTTGTTACTCCTCTTTTACAATTTATCAGTCTTCAATTAGGGTTACTATTCAACACAGATTTTATCTCATTTGAAATCCTTCAGAATCTGACACTCTTAGAATACAAGTATTCTAATAGACAATTTCAATCCAATAACACATTCTTATGAATTAGTTGACATCCTTGAACTTCATCTTGTAACTTAATTAATCTATACATACATACTTTACTTAATCCCTCATTTAAGAACAATATTCATTACTATCACATAGATCATCACTGCAGGGTTAGAATTAGGTTCTTTGAATAAACTAATAATTTTCTTGATTTCATAATTATTATCATAACTTCTTTCACTTAATGTTCACTACTATTCTTGAAATCAATCATTCTTATTCTACTTAATGCATAAAGCATCTCTCTCATTTAAATCCTCTATAGAATGATATTAGGGTATTTAATTTGTCTTATGTCAACTCAAATATATCTAAAGTAAATCTATCAAATACTTCCTCATACTCATTTCATTTACATTTTACTCATTACTTATGATAACAACATTTTTCACCTTTGGTCATTTCATTTCTTCTATATAGATATATGTACCATGTTCTTTGACTTATAATGAATTTTTGGTAATAAAAATCAATCCTTCTTTTCCTTATACAACTCTCAATTTAGGATATATATGGATTAGGGTTTCTTCATCTTACATCATAATATATTATCACCTTCTTAACTCATTATTATCTGACTTGTATAAAAGACTCTCATTTATGTGGGGTTTACTAATTATTCCATAAATTATGCTATATTAGATGGATTAGTATTAGATCTTTTCAATATGACTTATCACCTATAGTATAAGTAATAAAACCTAAAATTGAGCATTTCACCACATATAGAAGATTATACATAGTTTAGGCTTTATCTCTTATATTCATCTTCATGTTGAATTTCTAGGGTTTTAAGAAGTCGACGTAATTCAAGACACCATAAATCCTTATTATCTAATTATATAACTGAAGTGTATAGTGGGTCATTAAAGCTACTCACAACACATGTCAACCCTATTTCCATTTCCACACAATTCATCTATCAATTATAAGTGCACAACTATACATCGACTCATTTGAGTCAATCCCTCAACATTAATACTAGACATGAATACCTTCATGTCGGGCCCTCATATTGATTCCTACATACATTCCATATGCAATTCTAAAAAATATCCAAAAACACATATGAAAACTCATTCATGTTAAGTTCAAACATGATTCTATAGATGTCAACTCAGTTTCCAAGAATAACATTCCTGAGTACAATTTTAGATAATATATAAAGAACATAGTTCTCTATCCATAGTATTTTTCATAGATCCTAAATCTATGGATAAAGAACTATTCAAATACAATCGATGGGAAACAATATAAATTAGTAGAAAAACATTTCCATAAAGTCTATCCAATTGATTATCCAATTGCATACATATACAATCACATATTTTGTTTATTTTAGTCAGTTGAAATTAGTCCTTAAACATGATTAAAAAGCTCAATAGGAGAGAAACACTCACCTTAGGTGCCAAACACCTTAAAAACATTTCCTATAATCTATATTCTTAGAAATCCATCAAATTTCTAGTCATTGACTCATTTTCTTCCTCCCTCCAACTTAGAACCCCTAGAAAAGGAGAACGGGAGATAAAGAAAGAGAAAATATGGTGATTTTCTATATTGATGTTTTGAATTAGATGGAGGCTGGAGTCTAGACACAAGAGTGATGATTCTACATTAAAATCTATCTTAATAAAACCAACTTACTTTATTTCATCAACTCTAGGTAGATGAAATCCTAAATCATTATCTCTACCTCTTTATCCCTCCAAACCCTAATTGTCCCTCTCTCTCTAAATTTCATATCCTGGATAAGGACTACGGATTATCATAGCTACTACGGTTTTCATTTAGTGATATAGTTCGATTGAGGTGCTTGGAACAATTACAAACAAGTCTTTAATTGCATTTTTTTAATATCATTTTTCATTGGTGGAGGTTGTCCCTGGTTAGGATCTTAGTCGACGAAGGGTATTTGGGTAATACCAAGTGGTCCAAAATTCCTAGTATTTAAAAAGGTATCTTAAATTAAGTATATAATATTCAATTAAAAATCAATACAATTTGATAAACCAGTAAATAAATAAAAATCAAACATCAAACTACTATATCTCAGCCTGAATACATGGTCAGTTAAGTTTGTCCTAGGTGGAATCTCGACAGACCAACAAATACAATCGACATCCATAATTCTGAATTATTTTTTAGGACACTTATATGTGAGTTACCCAATCTATATACAAATTTCTAAGAAATAAGAGTTATAGAGAAAGTACTAAAAAATCATTTACTACACCACTGTACTTATACTTTTTTTATTATATGCTATTAAAACTCTAATTTTGGATGACTAGGGTTTACACTTATCAAATGCTAACTATTCAAATAAAAGAATGTTTAGATATTCTCATTAGGTTTTATAACATAATAATTATACTACCATCATTGATCAAGATTTAACCATTATCAATCTAGTTCAACATGTAATCATCCAAGTAAACCCTAATTAGATGACAAAAATGAAAATGGATTATTACAAATTATCCCCTCCTATTAGGATTTCATTTTGAAATAAAAAAAATACATGGAATAAGATCATCATATCTAATCATCCATTGCTCCCAGAGTTCTCTTAGAATTATTTCCAACTTATCTTTCTTCCTTATTACATTATTTTCTTACTTTATAGATATATTACCTTGAAATTCTGAATTTACTGGCATTAGATGGATATTCTGACCCATATTGTCGTCATATCTCTCTTTGAGTATTACAAACACTTATTTCTCAAATATTTTTAACACATCACTATCAAGATCCTATTATTATTTAGACCTAGATCCTATTTTCTCGATAGATTTATTTCAACATGTATATTATTATTTAGACCTAGATCCTATTATAACCTTTATAGATTTATTTCAACATGTATATTATTATTTAGACCTAGATCCTATTTTCCCTATAGATCATCTATCCTAAGTTCTTCTTCCATGTTGTCAAGATCTTACTTTTGATAAGAATTAATGCCAACAAGTAGAGAGAAACCAAAAACATAAACCCTACTTATGAAACAAAAAAATGAATATTCACAAACACGATTAACAAAATATACAAAAAATAGGTAAAAATATCCTTTCCTTTTTTGTAAAACCTCATAAATCAATACCACATCAAGGTGACATATTCACTAATTAAAAATATTAATAAAACCTACTATAACTAGTAAAAACTTATTTCACATATGTAGATCAGTTACATGTACATGAAAGAACAAACTCAGTATACTACTCATCCCAAGAAAGTTAGGGTGCAAGGACATATAATCAATATTATTCTACTTATGTCATTTGTACAAGATGGAATTGTAAATAAAACATTTGACACAACCTCATGATATTCATATAGAGCCCCGGTGAGTGGAAAAAAAAGATGAGTACATGGATCAACATCAGTCGAAGTATATTGAACTTAAACAAAACTTATAGCCATTGAAAAATCTAACAAATTCTATCATTTAGTCAAATATAGATTATTAAAATAATGTAATTAATTATAAAGTCATTCATTTATTCAAATCTAGACCATTTTACCATCTTTCTTAGCATATCTATAAACCAATTAGCATATTTGATATCTTTTAGAGTTACAATTATATTGAAGAGATAAAAAGTCAAGACCTAAACATTTAGAATCAAACATAATAATAACATCATTTTTGACACCTTGCTAACCAGAATAGGAACATATCATGCAGTCTTGGACCTGAAGTATACATAAGATATGTCTAACAGACATGACTATTCAAAAGAGAAGCAAATAAAGACAAGATAAAAGTGGATATTGAATTCTAGCATCAACTAGATGTGAACATGTAAGATCAAATACCAAAAATGATATATAAGATTATAGAAAGAAATTATCTTTATAAAATAATGATTAAGTTACACATAAAGAATCATACTCAACAATAAAATATTTTCCGAGTATCTATAAAAGTAATGTAACAAATATTCAACTCATATTTTACACGAATTGTCATCTTCATTCTTTTGCTTTGAAATTACTTGGCTTCTGCCTCAAAAAGTAGAAGTCAACACACCTCATTCAAATTTTAATGAATTGACATTACTATCTTAGGGTTTAGCCAGACACCCTAAGATTTCAACAGCAAACCACAATCCACAACAAGGTCTGTTAAAGGGGTTCAGGTCCTCATCTCTGGTACAAAAGACAAGTACAAACAAAATAATCATCACCTATTGGAAAATTTCTTATTTTTACATTTTAAATTAAGTCATTGTCTATTATTCATTGATGTAGACTTTCACAATAGAGGATTTAGGGACATAATCACACTAGGTGACTCACACCTAAATCCTAGTGGTCTAACCTTTAAGGTCTCAATCTACACTTCAGAAATCCTTCTCATAATTCTCAAATTACTACAAGGAGACTCATTTCATTTCCCTAGTATGGACCTCAAGGAAAATTCATAGAGTTCAATGCAACATACTAGATGTTTCCTAATTTTAGCTATTATTTAATCCATTTTACTCATCTTGAAAAGAATTCAAACCATCATTTATCAAGTGCACATTTTCTCCCAAAACTTGAATTACAAAAATTAGATTAATCTTAACATTAAGGTCAACTACTAATCAAGATGAACCCATGAGAACAAGTATTTTTTGAATAGTAACCCTAAGTATAGAATGTTAAATTTTGAAATAGGATTAATACGTGTGTTATGCACATTTATGCATTGACATTTAATTAAATCTGTTGAAATTGGATGGATTGAGTGTATGTTGTATATTGACATGTTATGAACATGATGAATGATATAAGAGGTTTATATACTTATATTGTCGTCGGTTGTAACATATATTTGAATATTTGATTAAAAATTAATGTGGAAGTAATCGATAAGAACATGTTGGCATCAATTAACATGTATGGATTATATCTAAAAAACTATACTTAGAGTAAATGTTGGATAATGAAATTTTGACTAGGGCTAATAGCGCAGTGATGACTTATATGAAATGATGTGGGAATGGAAATAAACATATATGTTGTGCATTTATATATTATTGTTCTTCTTGTTTATTGACTGTCCTTCTTGTTAAGCCTAATCTAAATTATGTTATTATAGTTGTGTGAGAAAATACCCATTAGATAAATGATGATCTCATTTTTTATTAAGATGAGTAAGTGGAATAAATAATAAGTATAATATTGACACATCTAGTTATGGGCCTTGATCACCATGAAATTTTCTCGAGGTCCATACTAGATGAATGAAACAAATTTCTTTGTAGTAACTAGTAAATTATGAGATGGATTCTTGGATTACAAATCGAGACCTTAAAGGGTAGACCACAAGAATTTAGGAGTAAGTCATCAGGTATGATTTTGGCCCTAAATCCTCTAATGTACAAGTCTATGTCCATGAGGAATAAACTATGATGAAATACAATCTGTCAAACATGAGAACTATTATGATATGTGATATTTTTTTGTTTGTTCCTATCTCATGTACCCTAGATGAGGTATCAAGTCTCTTAAGAAACTATTTGGTGGACCAAGGTCTGTGGTTGATGTCTTAGTGTGGATGATTAAACCTTAATACAATGATGATGAGTCAATGATAAGAGAATATGTCATGGGAACTTTTACTTGGTGAAGTACAAGTCAAGTAGTTTTAGGACAAAAGAATAAAATATGACTAGTTGTGTTTAATATTAGTTGAATGTTTGTTACATTCCTTTTACAACTAGTTGATAAATCTACTATTGCTTAATTTGATTCTTGACCTGGAAATTAATATTTCATTTATAGAAAAAATTTCTTTCCGTATTCTTATGTGTTTCCTTTAGAATATGATTTTAAAATGTTGACAACTAGTTGACATGCCTGAGTCGTGCGTTAAACGCAAGTGCACATATCGAAGTAATATAGACCTTGTGATGCCCAAGTCAAACTTAGGGAAATGTAAATTTTAGTAGACTACTACTAACTAGTCGCAATCAGCTAGAACGATTGGAAAAGTTGATTGTTGTTTTTGAAACAAAATAAAAACAAAAATGAGCGATGATTAAATGTTTAGTTTAATCAAATAGAATGGGAATACTTAGGGTTATGGTTTCACCATGAGGTCTCGCTGCATGCAATTCTACACAACTAGCATAATTCCTATCTTATCCCTGATTATGGCCTATAGTCAGAATTGCTTACTTCCGCAATACAATTCACTACCTAGTTCTAGGCCAGTTCCATGTCAGTAGTAACCTATACCCTAAATCTAAGTTCTTTAATGAATTCTCTGGATATCCACCATTAACCGTACATTACCTTATCTATGGAATTTATTAGTTAATGTATTAATCGTGCCTTTTCAACCATTAATCCTCTATCAAGAGAAATTAACAGTATTAGAAATTAACTACGGTGATCAAGAATAGAAAATTGTGATAGAAACACGATAACATATTAGGGAGATTGAGACAAATTATGATAATCAATGGAAATTTGTCATACAACGATTCCCCAGGCTACTCCCGATCCTAAGGATAATGGGGATTAGCCCCGCATGTTCATCTCAGTGATATACATGGAGAAGAAAGAGGAAAACATGGGGAAACAAATGATAATATGACATAACCCCTGAAACAAAGAAGATCTGGATGATCGTTGATGCGAGATGCACATCATGTAGCCTTCCGACGGTATAATCATCCATTTGCGGCTCTAGAATCATTTGGGGTGTAGCTATGGGCTCCGTTCTTTGCTCTCCTTCCTTCGGGACTTGTGTGGATGAGTGCAACATGATACTTTTCTCTGGGCCGTCTTTTCTTAGGTATAGGTATGACTTACAGCCGCCAAAAGAGCACAGTCGTTCGATCATGGAAATTCTGGGCAAAATCTTTATCTGATGGCATCAATACTATCGACAGGGTGTCAATAGTATCGACACCTTAGGGTGCAGTTCCATCGCTAAAAACAGGGATCAACCTAGATGTGTTTTGATACTATCGACGATCTGGTCGATACCATGGCAACACTATCGATAGGCCAATTTTCTTTCTGAAGTGCTTATCACGAGACCATCGACAGTTTGGTCGATGGTATCAACATGAATGCTTTCCATCTGGCTTGGTTACTATTGCCATGTCGATAGTATCGACGGATCTATTGATGGTATCGAAAGTCTTTGGAACACAAAGTACCTGAATCAGAGAGAAAAAACACAAGTCAATCAATGGGATTTCATAATTCATTCAAAATAGGATAAAATAAGATAAATTTTATGCATATAATGATTATAGGCTAAAGGAAATGAATCATGCCATTATAGTCACCAAGATGACAATTAAACGCATACAACAAGTACAAAATTAGCCTATAAATGCGACTCAAAAACTGCCTCAACCCTTGTGTCATTGATTTTTACTGACCAATCTTTTCGGTTGCGGCCTACCGTCTTTTCCAAAATAGCCTTGAGTTGATGATTATAAACTTCTACATGTCCACTTGTTTATGGGTGGTAGGGTGAGGCTACCTTGTCATTTACAGCATATTTCCTCAGCAACGCTTCAAAACTTCTTTCTAGGAAATGAGATCCTCCGCCGTATATCACAGTGCGAGGGACTCCGAAACGAGGGAAAATAATATCTTTGAATAGTTTGATGACGGGTTTGGAATTTCTAGTGATGGCTGGTATGGATTCTACCCATTTTGAGACATAATCCACATCGACTAGGATGTAAGAACATCCATGAGAAGATGGGGATGGACCCATGTAGTCCACACCCCAAACATCAAATATCTCGACTTGTTGCCAAAATTTTAGTGGCATCTCATCTCTCTTTGTTATGTTACCCATTCTCTGACTCTTGTCACATGATAAAACAAAGTTGTAGGAATCTTTGGATATGGTTGGCCAAAAGAATCCACATTGCAAGACTTTTATAGTAGTTTTCTTAGAACTCATATGGCCTCCAACCAGGCCTGAGTGGCATTGTTCTAAAATAAGTTTGGCTTCTTCTTTAGCGATACAATGTCTGTAAAGACCATCAACACAGAGCTTGAAGAGGTATGACTCATCCCAGTGATATTTCTTTACATCATGCATAAATTTCTTCAGTGCATTCCCGATGCATTTAGGATGGATGATACCAGCGGTGAGGTAATTTACATAGTCTGATTACTAAGGTGTAGCTTCTGAAATCTTCATTAATTGGTCATCTAGAAGAGAATCATTAATCGGGACCTTCTTAGTTTCCAGGGTGTGGATACGACTGAGGTGGTCTTCCATAACATTCTCTGTACCTTTCTTATCTCTTATCTCTAAATCAAATTCTTGTAGAAGGAGAATCCATCTTATTAACCTGGGTTTAGCATTTTTCTTATCTAGGAGGTAACGAATGACATCATGATCTGTGTAGACAATGACTTTTGAACCAATGAGATAGGATCTGAACTTGTCGAAGGCATACACGACTGTCAGGAGCTCTTTCTCGGTAATTGCATAATTCCTCTGAGCTTCATCGAGGGTTTTCGATGCATAGTAGATCACATAATGTTTCGTCTCTATACACTGCCCTAGAACAACACCCACAACATAATCACTAGCATCGCACATGATTTCAAATGGATGATCCCAATCAGGAGCTTTAATGATGGGTGTTATTGTAAGGGCAAGTTCCAGGTTATTAAAACTTTTTACAAATTCTTCGTCAAAATGAAATTCAGCATCCTTTAGCAACAAATTCATCATCGACTTGGTTATCTTGGAGAAATCCTTTATGGATCGTCTGTGAAATCCCGCATCACCTAAGAATGCACGAAGCTCTCTTACACTTGTAGGGATGGTGAGTTTGGAAATCACTTCAATTTTTTCTCTATCTACCTTGATACCTCGGTTGCTTACTCTATGACCAAGGACAATGCCTTCCTTTACCATAAAATGACACTTCTCCTAGTTCAACATGAGATGTTCTTCTTCACACTGTTTAAGGACAAGGGAGAGGTGTTTCAAGCATGAGTTGTAAGAATCTCCGTATACTGAATAATCATCCATAAAGACTTCAATGATAGTTTTAGTGAGACCAGCAAATATAGCTTCCATGCAATGTAGGAAGGTTGCAGGCACATTGCAGATTCCAAACGACATCCTTCTAAAGGTGTATGTTCCAAATAGGCAAGTAAAGGTTGTTTTCTCTTGGTCATCTGTATGTATGGGTATTTGATATAATCCAGAGTAACCATCGAGGTAATAGAAATATTCTTGATGAGACAATCTTTCTAAGACTTGATCAAGAAATGGCATTGGAAAATGATCCTTTTGTGTTTCTTTATTCAATTTCCTGTAATCAATGCACATCCTCCACCCTGTGACTGTTTGAGTGGGGATGAGTTCATTGTCTTCATTTGAATCACAGTAGTTCCACCTTTCTTCGGGACCACATGCACGGGGCTTACCCATGGTGAATTGAAGATCAGATAGATAATACCCGTCTTGAGCAACTTTATAACTTCAAGGTAGACAACTTCTTTCATATTTGTACCAAGTTTCCTTTGGTGTTCAACGGTTGGCTTGTGATCTTCCATCATTGGGATTTTATGCATGCACAATACTTGACTGACCCCAGTGGGATCACTCATCTTATACCCTATTGCTTTTTCTCTTTCTTTTAATTCCATCAAGAGTTTATCTTCTTGTTCTGTTGTTAGATCTGAATTTATAATGATTGGGCAGACCTTCAGTTCATCTAAAAACACGTATTTCAATCCTTTAGGTAAGGGATTCATTTCAGGAGCTTGTGGTTTCTAACATGTGTCTTCAGTAATATCCAAAGCTTTGAGTACCTCAAATTTATCTTCAGGACCTTCCTTGGCAGTGTTGATTTGGAGATCACAATCTTTTATTTGTTCATTAACGGAATCATCAGCAGATGGGGTTGTTAGATCCACTTACAAAGGATCGTCTTGTTCATAATTCTCTTGCGTAAGTAATGTCATCTTCTCTATGAACTCAATCAAGTGGACTTCTTCTTGCATACTTGGACTTCACATACTTTCAAAAACTTTGAATTCGAGAGTTTCTTTTCCTAATCTGAGCAGCAAGGTTCCTGCTTCAACATCAATTAGGGCTCTTGTAGTGGTGAGGAATGAACGTCCAAAGATGAGTGAGTATCTAGTGTCTTCTTTTATGTCCATGATGACAAAGTCACAAGGGACATAGGAATCTTTGCTAACCTTGATAGGGACATCCTCAATGATTCCCAAGGGTAGAGTCACGGTGTTATCTGCAAGTTGTATTGTCATGCTGGTTGGGAGTAGTTCAACAAACCCCAACCTTTTGCAAAGGCTAAGTGGGATGATGGAAATGCTAGCACCGAGATCTGCTAATCCTTTCTTACATGAAGAATCGCCAATATGGCATGAAATCCCAAAAGATCCTGGATCTTTCTACTTCGTGGGCATCTTACTCTAGATGATGTCTGAAGTAGTTGTTGCTAACTTGACTGTCTCATATTCCTCAATTATATATTTCCTAGTGAGAAGTGACTTCAAGTACTTTGTCCAGGCTGTTATCTCATCTAGAGAATCTAAAAACGGAATATCAACATGAATCTTTTTCATAGCTTCTTTGAAATTGTTGAAACGGGTATCAAGCTTTGTTTGCCTCATACGAGTTGTAAAAGGTATACGAGACTTGTACATAGGGATATCAGGTTCTGGTGTTGCTTATTCCTCTTCTTTAGCTGTTTTTTTAGAACTTTCCTCATCTTTCTTATTAGTCGTCACTGGTTCTTTTGGTTGAGACTCAGGTGTTGTTGAGTTTTAGACAATCATAGGTTCATCCTCATCTGTAATAACCACATGTGTCTTGATAGGAAGATCAGAATAGTAATTTCCAGACTTGGTGGTGACAAGCTTTAGTTGCTCATGATGTTTAGGATTGTTCTCAGGTTGGCCAGCAAAGGCTCCAACAGGTGGCTTCATGCTAGTTACAAGTTGAGCTAGTTGATATTCAATATCCTTCTGATGGGCTTGCTGGTTAGCTATCATTGTCTGATGTGACTATAACATCTTCTCAATTTCCGTTAGTTTGTCATCTGGAAAGACATGATTGGCTTGTTGCCCTTGTTGTTGATAAGAAACTTGGTTGGCATTCTGGAATTGAGAATTGTTTTGATAATTGTTGAAGTTCCTATTTTGAAAATTTCCCCTAAAGTTCCCTTGATTTCCAAATTTGTGTTGTTGGTTATACTGAAATCCTAGTGGGCCACATTGTTGATTGTTTGAACCAAGTTGTCGTGAGTTTTCCGCTCCTGAAGGATTTCCATATTGAAAACCATGATGGTTCCTATTTTGATTTGGATTATAGTATCCTTGACCAGGAATGGTGTTAGCAACATTAAGATTTTCCATTTGACCATTATCTCCTTGTCTATAAGCATTGCTTAGAACTACATCATATAGAACATTTCATGCTAAGGTGGAATGATCAGTACCTTTACATGCTTCATAGAATAATGAAGCTGACTTGATCTATTCTTATTGTTGAGGTGGTGAACGTCCTCTTCCAAATGAAGTAAGGGATGATTCGATATGGTCTTGCTTGGAAACTAAGAGTTTGAGGGTCTCAGTGATAGACTTGTATTTAGGAATAACTTCAGCCATAGCCACCTTCAACACTCCTTTTCCTACATACCTACCCCAATTAGCTTGATTTTCAACTCCAAGGGTGACAACCTTCCATGCGCTATCATAACTTTGACGCATGAAGTTTCCTCCTAATGAGGTGTCTAAAAACCTCTTGATATCATCATCTACACCCATATAGAAGATTTCAATAAGCTGATTCTTAGGGATTCCATGATGTGGACACTTGCGTTGATGATCTTTATATCTTTCCCATGCTTTAGCCACGGTTTCTCCAGGGGCTTGAGTAAACATTGTTATTTGACCCCTAATTTCATAAGTGAGAGAAGGAGGGTAGAATTTTTCTAGGAAGACGTTTTGAATTTGTTCCCAAGTAGTGATGGGTTCACATTACAAGGAATTTTACCAACTTATAGCTCTATCAGAAAGAGAATACTTGAAGAGACGGAGTCAAATAGCATCATCGAACACACTATTTTTCTTTGTCATGGCACATAGATCTATGAACCTCAGAAGATGTTCTTGACTATCTTCTCCTTGTTTACCATAGAATGGGCTGTTTTGAAGCAAGGTAATCCAATGTGCTCGTATCTTAAAGTTGGGAGCATTGATGGGAGGAGGTTGAACTGGGTGACAAACATCCACAGCTTTAGGGATTGAGAACTCCCTAAGATCCTTTTGCAGTTCTGTTGCTTGTGTTGCTAGGATTTCTTCTTGAACCACAACTCTGGCTTCTTGCATGAACCTTTCTCTCTAAGAATTGATGGCTTGAGCTACTCTTTGGGCTATTTCCTCCTCTTGAGCCATTCTTGCTTGATTTTCTTTGTTCTGATGATGAAATGTCTGATCTATCTCAGGGTCAAAGCTAGAAGAGAGACTGGGACTATTCTGACAATGCATGCACTAGTCCTTGATGGTACCTGAGATGAAAATATTTGAAGTAAGATTGATGGAGTAGAGTGACATTCAAGTAGATGATCAATTTTATCAAAAGAAAAAGCAAAAACCTAAATTAGCCTCAAAAGAGCTAGATTTGACTAACTGATTCTGTGTTCCCCGGAAACGGTGCCAAAATTTGATGTGGAATATTATCACACTAACAAATTCACTCAGGGTTGAGATCCCCAAGATTTTATCAAAACCAATGTGCAATAATACCACCCGCAAGCGGATAGGTCTTATCACAATATAGTTGAGGATCAAATCCCAAGAGACAACATTTTTAAGAATCTTAGTCAGTCGAATCTAGTTCAAGTAAGACTAATATTTAGAACGATTGGTTGTTTTGAGGTTAATTAAACTAAGTGTAAGAATGTAAAGGGTAGAATTAAAGTTGATCTAGATTAATGATATGGAATCGTTGGGATGGTACCAGGTTTCACCACCTCTACACATGCAAACACATCCAAACATCAAACATCCATGCAAGATATAACTATCCAAATAGAGTTGTTGTAACCCCCCCCCATACGGGCGTTAGGTTTGCGTAAGCATCACCTTAGGCATCAGATATCTCGTCACCATCTGGATCACATACTTATGACCCTGAAGATATAAAATCCAACTAAGACTATGGTCCTCCCTAAGGGATGTTTAGACCATAGAAGTGTCACCGTAGGCTAGATGGCTCGTTCTCTCATAGATCACTCACTTACGACCTCAAGGAATCCTATCAGAAGTTCTCATCAAGGAGTCAACCATGCTAATCGACAAGCAAGCAGGTGGTTAATCTGCAAGAAAACATTGACGATTAACAAAGAAGATACAACATCAAACTAAGGTTGTGGCCCTCCCTAAGGGATGTTTAGGCCATAGAAGCATCACCGTAGGTTAGATGGCTCGTACCTTTATAGATCATACACTTACGACCTCAAGGAATCTCATTCTATTTCTAGTTTGAGAGTCAACCTCATTAAACAACATTCTACCCTACATATAGAAGTTCTCACAACATAGGGAAAAAAAGATGAAATTTTGTAGGTAAACAACTACAAACATTGTCGATTAACAACGAAATGAAAAGTTATATGCATTTACATGGAATGCTTAATAAGAGAACATGCTTGCATGGGCAGCGGGGCTAGTCCCTGCACCCCAGTGAAAAGGAACTACTCGCTCATGATGTGAGAAATAAGAAGAATAAGAAAGAGAGAGGATTTCACCATGAGCATGATGTAGAAGGTAGTCGCAGCTTGGTGAAAATGATGCCATCGTCTACGTCGTGTCGGAGTAGATCTAGACGAGGAACGAGGGATGCCAAGACAGATTGGGAAGTCTTTCTCACTCCTTCCTTCTATTCTCAGTCTCCTTAATTACAGTAGGAGTAGCAAGTGAAATGACATTGGCATGGATGATGGATCTGATCGGACCTGTATATAGGCAGCCTGTCGGCGTCTCGGATCTGATTGCCCCAAATGAGGACCCTACTGGTCCTATTTATAGGCTCGGATGGGGTCTTGATGTTTTCGACCCTGTTGCAATTTTCTCAATTTTCCCAAACGGTCCTCAGGACTTGTACACCAAACAGTTTGCAACCCAACCAGATTTTGTTTAGTTTTCTTCCAATCGGTCTTGCAGGTATACCTCCATACAGTTTGCAAACCAACCTGTCTTCCTAATGGTTTTGCAGATTATTGTCTCACGTAAATGGTCTTGGGACTGTGGTATATCGGTCTTGCAGGTTTAGTGATCATACGGTCTTGCGTGGATGAGTCCAAATGGTCTTGGACTCACATCGATCCAAACGGTTTGGTTTCCCTCATCCAAACGATCTGGGATACCTTAGTGTCCAAACGGTCTTGGTAGTAAAGCACCGCCCAAATGGTTTCAAGTGATGGATGCCTTTGATCGGTCTTAAACTATCATTCATATGGTCTTAGAGGATCGTGATCTTGCCAATAGTTTGCAGTTCACTGGCTGCAAACGGTCTCTGACCCCCTGTCATCCAAACAATCTTGCAATTCCCTCCATCCAGTTTGGTATGCTCTGGCTTTCACAATGCCTTGGTAGTGTGAACGGTTTTGAGGACCCAAGCTCTGATTAGTCCTAGGATCTTTATGCAAATGGTCTTGCGATCTGCAAACATCCAAATGGTCTTGGACCATGCACCACCAACAATCTTGTTTCCAACCGGTTTCTCCTTGCGGTTTGCAAGACTGTTTACAGTCTGAAGGTCACGTCTACTCAACGGTGGTGGCGGTGCAGGAGCTGTGGGTGACGAAGAAGATGGCAGGTTGAGGCGCGATTGCTGTAGATCCTTGTGTGGGTCGAGATGGTGATTTTATGGTAGGAGACAGAGGTGAAGATGCCCGCGGAAGATGATTGGGGTGTTGCTAGGGTTTGTACGTGTCGAAGAGGGGAAGAGAGGAAAGAAGCGGACATGGGAGTTGCTGGTGGAAGCGGATGGTGGTGCCGCTGTAGAGGATAGACGGAGGAAGAAGATGGAGGTCGAGGATGCAAGTCCAGATGAATGAACAGTCTCACGAGGATGCTACTTGTGTGGTCATGAGAAGCCACTTGTGGTTGCCCATACGGTCTTGAGACTGTATGGAAGGAAATCGTTTGGAGAGAACCAATAGGGAAGATCATGATGAAAATTGTTAGCCCAAATGAATGAGGACCATAGATCCATGATCTGATGGTGTGGCAGTGCTCATGGTTTGAGACTGTATAGATGAATGGTTAAGACCGACAGGTCGAAACCGAATGGATGAAACTGTTAGGTCAAGACCGTTTGGTCAGACTAATTGGTCAAAACCAAGGATGAGAGAATCTCGAGTGAGGGTGGATCTCGGGTAGGTTCAAGGTGAATAAGGGTTAAAAGGATGTGGGAGCCAGCTGATTGTTCGACCTCATCAAGACTTGCATAAAAAATCAACATAAACTCAGTTAAAACCTTGACAATTGAACTAATTAAGCAATTTGCACATTTTGATATATAGTAAATGAAATTGGGTGTATTGAATCAAAATGAGCCCAAGATGGCGATTGATTTTCGTGATGAGTATGCATTCATCAAAACACCCCAAACTTAAACATTGCTCATCCTTGAGTAACACAAAATCTGAAACGGTCTCTAAATGAATACTTTTAACTCGTGTGATTGCCTCATCTTCACATCACGATTGTTTTCTTTCTGCTATGTATGACTAAGTATCTCAACTTCCTGAGACCACTAAACACATCTTGCCATATCTTCATTCCTGAGTTTGCTTTCCAATATCACTTCTTCCTCAGTTTTTCCAACATCAAGCATGTTAGAGAATTTTGTAAGAGTCTAGAGATACTCGCAGAACAACAAGTGTGCACCTGATCTGACACTGGTGTTTTTCAGGATAGAGGTGGAATCCATTGTACCTTTAGGTAGAAAAGGGAGTGAAGGGTGGTATGGAAGGAAGAAATAAATCTCTCATCTATTCAACTCGAGATTTTTATTATATCATTTGCAATATCATTTATTGCATTTTGTTTGTGCAAATCTCTCCTCTATTCGACTCGAGATTGCATTTTTATGTGTGCTTTGACATCTTTTCTTGGTGGTACGCCCCTATTTATTTGCAAGGGGTATGGAAGAAGTAGATATAGAGGGAAATGGTGTGCCACCTCGGACTTAGGGCTTGGCACTATTTTGGCTATTTTTGTTTCTTTTTTATGGATGGAGGGGTACGAAGATGATAGAAGAAGTGTAGAAGAGAGTTCAGATCATAATCCAACTTGATTTACAATTTAGTACACCAGGTCATTCTCTTTATCGTACTCTGCTCAAATAGTGACTTTATGAGGATCCGATGGGGATTCCATGTTATTGTTCCACTAATCAGTTAGGAAGCATGATGTGTTTTATCCCTATCAGTTTGATAGGCACTTACCATTTTTGCAGAATGATCATGATGTTAGGATTCATAAGCTTCACAAGATTATTTCAATCAAAAGGCTAGTCTCAAAAAAAGGCCCTTTTGAGGATTTGCTTTGAATAAGGAGGGTATAATGATTCAAAATGCATTGAGAGAAACTAGCTGGTTAGGCAATGGTTTTTTATTGAAATAGAGAGCATCAAATTATCTGTTCAATTTCTTTTGAAAACTATTTTAAGAATTTTGAAAATGGTAAAAAATGTGGCGGCGAAATCTTTATGTCTGAGATAGATGGGTGAAGGTGGAAAGTAAAATACGTACCACCCACCCTCCACCCCGAACATAGAAATTTGCTCGTCCTGGGCAAACTCTAAATCCGAGATGGAGAGGAAAATTTAGGCTGGCTAGACTACCAGATGTGGTTGCGTTCTAATCAACGTGCATGTAACACTCGGGCCCACTACCCAAGGTTCTAGTAGAGTTTTAGGAGTGACAACTGTCCCCATAGACCACCACTAGCCTTAACTGCACACTTTGTCCTCACTCACGTGCATGCTAGGATCAACTTCCCGACATGTCACCCATCCTAATACTACTCTAAGCTGAGCATGCTTAACTATGGAGTTCTTAGTGATGGTCTCCCGGAAAAGGAGGTGCATCTTGGTGATATGGGTAGTCCAATCATTCCTTTTAAGATCAACTTATCTGAGGCCTCAAATCCTGGGATGTTACAATCTCCCCCACTTAGACTCTTGATGTCCTCGTCAAGTCTCAACTATATGGCCTCATAATCTGACCCCATGTCAGTGCAGACCCATAATGGCCCATGGACACCCAGCTCCCGATCACGGAATACCAGCGCAAGGGTGGCTACGTCAACCATGGACAACCCTTTCCTACATGCCTGGACCACACGGCTCAAGACTGGCATGCCACATGCCCATGCGGGCCCCACCTACTGGAGGGGTTATGGCTCTGATACCATTTGTAATGCCCAGGCCCACTACCCAAGGATCTAGTAGAGCTTCAGGAATGACGATTGTCCCCACAGACCACCACTAGCCTTAACTATGCACTTTGTCCTCACTCACGTGCATGCTAGGATCAACTTCCTGACAGGTCACCCATCCCAATACTACTCCAAGCTGAGCATGCTTAACTATGGAGTTCTTAGTGATGGGCTCCCAGAAAAGGAGGTGCACCTTGGTGATATGGGTAGTCCAATCATTCCTTTTAAGATCAACTTATCCAAGGCCTCAAATCCTGGGATGTTATAGTGCATCCTCCATATGAAAATCTCAAAAATGAAGATAAATCAGAACTCAAGATAGAATCTCGCGATGAAATTTTTATTTGGTGCAAAATTATCTAAAAAGTTGAAATAAAATTTAGAAAAATTCCTAACTCAAA
Source organism: Alisma plantago-aquatica (assembly GCA_963693085.1). Lineage (NCBI taxonomy): Eukaryota > Viridiplantae > Streptophyta > Magnoliopsida > Alismatales > Alismataceae > Alisma > Alisma plantago-aquatica. Next base: position 974,224,656 of record OY856411.1, read on the forward strand.
ATTAAAACTAAATATGAATGTATTGATCGGGTTGCCTCTCGACAAGTGCCTTTGTTTTATGTGGATGGATCAACTTGACTCCATCACCTTTACGATGGATACGTTGGATTGGTGAGATCCATCATTACTTCATAGCTTATGTTAGCAGAGGTGAAATATCTCTTCAATAATTGACCATTTGCCACAAATTCGCCTGATTTTTCACTCCATAAAGAGAAAGCACCATGTGGGTAGATGCTCTTGACAATGTAAGGTCCAGACCAGTGAGAACGGAGTTTTCCTGGGAATAACTTCAGTCTTGAATTGAACAAAAGAACCTGGTCTCCGACTTGAATGTCCTTTCTTTTCATATGACCATCGTGCCAAAGTTTTGTGTGTTCTTTATAGATTCGTGCATTCTCATAAGCTGTCATATGGAGTTCTTCCAGCTCCTGGAGTTGTAGAACCCTGGCTTGGCCTGCTTTCTTCATGTCAAAATTCAGTTGTTTCATTGCTCACCATGCTTTGTGTTCCAGTTCTACAGGCAGGTGACATGACTTTCCATAGATCATCCGAAATGGTGTAGTTCCAAGAGGAGTTTTAAAAGTAGTTCGGTAGGCCCACAATGCGTCATTGATTTTTACTGACCAATTTTTTTGGTTGCGGCCTACCGTCATTTCCAAAATAGCCTTGAGTTGACGATTAGAAACTTCTACCTGTCCACTTGTTTGTGGGTGGTAGGGTGAGGCTACCTTGTGATTTACACCATATTTCCTCAGCATTGCTTTAAAACTTCTTTCCAGGAAATGAGATCCTCCGTCAGATATCACAGTGCGAGGGACTCCGAAATGGGGGAAAATAATATCTTTGAACAGTTTGATGACGGGTTTGGAATCGCTAGTGATAGTTGGTATGACTTCTACCCATTTTGAGACGTAATCCACCGCAACTTGGATGTAAGAAAATCCATGAGAAGATGGGAATGGACCCATGTAGTCCACACCCCAAACATCAAATATCTCGACTTCTTACCAAAATTTCAGTGGCATCTCATCTCTCTTTGTTATGCTACCCATTCTCTGACAGTTGTCACATGATAAAACAAAGTTGTAGGAATCTTTGGATATGGTTGCCCAAAAGAATCCACATTGCAAGACTTTTATGGAAGTTTTCTTAGAACTCATATGGCCTCCAATTGGGCCTGAGTGGCATTGTTCTAAAATAAGTTTGGCTTATTCTTCAGTAATACAATGTCTGTAAAGACCATCAACACAGAGCTTGAAGAGGTATGGCTCATCCCAGTGATATTTCTTTACATCATGCATAAATTTCTTCAGTGCATTCCCAGTGCATTTAGGATGGATGATACCTGCTTGGCATGGAATGCATAACAAGAGAACATGCTTGCATGGGCAGCGGGGCTAGTCCCCACACCCCAGTGAAAAGGAACTAATCACTCATGATGCGAGAAACAAGAAGAATAAGAAAGAGAGAGGATTCCACCATGAGCATGATGCAGAAGGTAGTCGCAGTTTGGTGAAGATGATGCAATCTTCTACGTCGTGTCAAAGAAGAACTAGACAAGGAATGAGGGACGCCAGGAAAGATTGGGAAGTCGTTCTCACTCATTCCTTCTCTTCTTAGTCTCCTTGAATTACAGTAGGAGCAACAGGTGAAATGACACTGGCGTGGACGATGGATCTCATCGGACTTGTATACAGGCGGCCTGTCGGCGTCTCAGATCCGATTGCCCCAAATGAGGACCTTGTTGGTCCTATTTATAGGCTCGGATGGGGTCTTGACGTTTTGGACCTTGTTGCAATTGTCTCAATTTGCCCAAATAGTCCTGAGGACTTGTACTCCAAATGGTTTCCAACCCAATCGGTTTTGTGTTTAGTTCTCTAGCAATCGGTCTTGCAGGTATACCTCCATACCGTTTGCAAACCAACCTGTCCTCCAAATGGTTTTATAGATTATTGTCTCACGTAAACAGTCTTGAGACCTTGCTCTATCGATCTTATAAGTTCAGTGATCATATAGTCTTGCATGGATGAGTCCAAACAGTCTTGGACTCACAGTGATCCAAATGGTTTGGTCGCCCTCATCCAAACAGTTTGGGATACCTAAGTTCCCAAACGGTCTTGGTAGTCAGGCCCCTCCCAAATGGTTTCGAGTTATCGATGCCTTTGATTGGTCTTAAAATCTCATTGATACGGTCTTGGAGGATCGTCATATTGATAACGGTTTGCAGTTCGCTGGCTGCAAATGGTCTCTGGCCCCCTGTCATCCAAACAATCTCACAATTCCCTCCAACTGGTTTGTATGCTCTAGCTTTCACACTACCTTGGTAGTGAAAATGGTTTTAAGGACTGAAGCTCTGACCGGTCCTGGGATCTTTATGCAAACGGTCTTGCGATCTGTAGACGCCCAAACGATCTTGGACCGTGTGCCGCCAATGATCTTGTGGCCAACTGGTTTCTCCTCGTGGTCTGCAAGACCGTTTACAGTCTGATGCTCACGTCTGCTTAACGGTGGTGGCGGTGCGGGAGCTGTGGGCGATGGAGAAGATGGCAGGTTGAGCCGCGATCGCTGTAGATCCTTGTGTGGCTCAAGATGGTGATGGTATGGTGGGAGGCAGAGGTGAATATGCCCACAGAAGATGATGGGGGTGTTGCAGAGCTAGGGTTTACAAGTGTCGAAGAGGGGAAGAGAGGAAGGAAGTGGACAGGGGCACTGCTGGTGAAAGCAGATGGTGGCAGCGCTGTAGAGGATGGACGAAGGTCGAGGGTGTAGGTCCAGATGTCTGAATAGTCTCACGAGGATACTGCTTGTGCGGTCATGAGAAGGTGCTTGTGGTTGCCCATACGGTCTTGAGACCATATGGAAGGAAACCGTTTGGAGAGAACTAATAGGGCAGATCATGATGGAAACTGTTAGCCCAAATGAATGAGGACCATAGATCCATGATCTAATGGTATGGCAATGCTCACGGTCTGAGACCGTATAGATGAATGGTTAAGACCGATAGGTCAAAACTGAATGGATGAAACCATTAGGTCAAGACCGTTTGGTCAGACCGAATGGTCAAAACCAAGGATGAGAGAATCTCGAGTGAGGGTGGATCTCGGGTAGAAGGTGAATAAGGGTTAAAAGGATGTGGGAGCCAACTGATTGTTCGACCTCATCAAGACCTACATAAGAAAGCAACATAAACTCAGTTAAAACATTGACAATTGAACCAATTAAGAAATTTGCACATTTTGATATATAGTAAATGAAATTAGGTGTATTGAATAAAAATGAGCCCAAGATGGCGATTGATTTTCATGATGAGTATGCATTCATCAGGGAGATCCCCTTGATGTCGGAGACTATCCACTCGAAAGCACCACAGTGCTTCTTCAACACGACCATCAATTGTTCTTCTTCAATAACACTCAGATATGCTGAGATAATGACCGGTAGATTTGAATCCACAGCTAAGAATGCATACTTCAAATGAGGGGGAACAACTTTAGCTCCAAATCTAGCAGATTCACCAAAGAAGGCTGCAATGGGGGTGGTAGTGGTCCCAAATCTTCAAAGTGCCTAGACTAGTAACAAGGCAAAACTTGAAGCATCTTCACGCAGTCCAGTAGCGATGTGCTCCTCATCCAGTCATCCATAATATTGAACAAACATGCATCAAGAGGCAATTGAGGATAAGATTATTGCATTGAGATATCCATAGCATTATCCTCAGTAGACAAACAAACTTCTGTGTCCTCATCATTTAGATATCCCACTACCTTAATAAGAGAAACTACCTTGGTTTGCTCCATTATATCCACAGCAAGTGTACCCCTGTCTATCTTGGGCATGACATGTGCCATGTCAAGAAAAGGTTTCCCTAGACAAATAGAAGCATTGTGCTCAATGTGTCTAACTCTATTACACTTCCTTGCTCTTGTGATGATTTTGGGTTAGTTGGCATTTTTATTTCAAACCTATCATCAACTATGCCCATGGTTAGACGACCTCTACCCATTTCTAAAATCATGTCAGTTGTGGCCTGAAATGGTCTTCCTAGAAGCATCTCATTCCCTTGCTCATCTTGCATCTCCATCACAACAAAATCTATCGAAAAAACAAATTTGTCCACCTTTACTAAAATATCCTCACAAATCCCATAAGTCCTTATGATTGAGTTATCTGCAAGTTGGATCGTCATGTTGCTCCTCTGGGATTCTTTAAGACCAAGCTTCTTAAAAGTGGAGAGAGACATCAAGTTGATGCTCACTCCTAAGTCACAAAGGGCCTCTCCAAATTTCATCTTTCCAATGTAGCATGAGATATTGAAACACCCTGGATCCTATCTCTTAGGTGGCAATGTCCCTAAAATGAATACGGTCACCTGTTCTTTAAGCACCACCACTTCTGTATCTGGAATCTTCCTCTTATTAGTAATAATGTCCTTCATAAACTTACCATATGAAGGTATCTGCTAAATTGCGTCAAGCAGTGGGATATTGACTGGATAATTTTCTTAAACTATCCAAGAACTTCATAAATTGTTGATTCACCTTCTTTGCTTTACGGCTGTTCGGATATGGAACCGGGACTGTCTGTGCTCTATGGTGTGGCAGCATGTATGGCATCCCCTTCTCTGTGTCTTTCTCTGCAATGGGCTCCTCCGCAACAATCTATGCACTATCCTTAGCAGTTTCTGTGACTTCAACTTCCTCTACGGCCTCACATGTAACTTCTAGCTGTTATGTGTTTGGTTCATCAGCCTTAGAGTTTAAAATTTTCTTTCCACTCCTCAAAACGATAGCCTTGGCTAGATGGTTCTTTCTAGGAACATCAGTATTCCCTGGAAAATCCTGTTGTGTCAGCTTCTTTAAACTTGCAATTTCAGCTACCATCTACGCTGAGGATGTCTCAAGAGTCCTCATCTATGCCCCATGACTTTGTAAAGTCTAACCAAATTGGTTCATAAATTCCCCTTGTGCCTTAAATTGATTGCCAAATGTGCTCATCAACTCTTGATTTTGCTTTATTACTTGATTGAGCAACTCATTGCTCTTGTCCTCTGCACTTGGTTGTGGCTTCTGATCTGGATCCTACAGAAAATTGTTTGGATCCTTTCATGAGAATTTCTTGTCCTTCCTCCATGCATAGTCATTGTTCATATAGCCCTATTGTTGCCGCATGAACTTTTCCTATGCCTCATCATTGGACCCTTCATTATCTTTTGCTAGAAGTCTCTTTGCTATCAAATCCATCTTCTCATTTAATTCTTTAATGGCCTTTGCATCCCCTGCAACTTTGACCTATTCTGGTGCATCTCTATCACCCCAAGACTGCTTCTTAGCCATATTCTTCAAAATTTCTCGACATTTGGAACCTTTGTTGTTTAGAAAGAACCATGTTCCAGCTGAGTCTAGATTGCTCCTATCATGTTCGTTAAGAGCAAAATAAAAGATCTTCGCTTGGGTTTCTAAATCCAACCCATGATGTGGGAATTTCCGTAGCATGATATTGAAGTGCTCTCATGTCTCTGAGTATGTCTCACCAGCTTGCTGTTTGATGTTATGAATCCTCCTCATGAGATCATATGTCTTTTCGGGCAGAAAATATCTCTCGAAGAACACTTCAATCATCATGTCCCATCATTCAACATATTCATCATCCACAGTGTAGAGCCACTCCCTTGCATTTCCGGCTAGAGATGATGGAAATAATTTTATATAAATGGCTTCCTATGGAAACCTATCCACCTTCACCATGTCACAGTTATGTACAAATGTGCTGATGTGGGCCACTGGGTCCTCATTTTTAAGTCCATGGAATGCCTGCGACTTGACCAACTGAATAAGAACTGGGTCAATCTTGTAACTGGGTATATTAATAGCTTGTTTCTTGATTGGCTCCTTCTGCACAGAGGAAGAAGAAGATTTAATCTTCTCCCAAATGGTTTGTTCCTCTGCCATTGTGAAAGCCTCAAGTTCCTGTTCAATTTCCTCGGGTGGCGTATTTATTAGTTCGTCTTCTTCACCCGATGGTGGAATCTCAGGTGTTGCTTGTGTGTAGTCCGTACTACATGTCTTCACCATGCACTAGTACCTGCAATATGAATAATCAAGTAAGTACAGTGCAAGAATGAACAAAGAATCTGAAAGATAGACAATTAAGATCAAAAATTAAAATTGCAATAGAAAGTGGCCTAGAGTGGCCACTTGCAGCACTCCTAGTGCTGAAATTTACCATTTCCCAGGCAATGGTGCCAAAACCTTGACATGTCTGATCCATGCATTAAACACAAGTGCATGTATCAAAGTAATATAGACCTTGTGAGGCCCAAGTCGAACTCAGGGAAATGTAAATTTTAGTAGACTACAACTAAATGGTCGTAATAAGCTAGACCGATTGGAAAAGTCGATTGTTGTTTTTGAAACAAAATAAAAACAAAACAAAGAAAAAACAAAAACGAGCGATGATTAAATGTTTAGTTAAATCAAATGGAATGGGAATCCTTAGGGTTACAGTTTCACCATGAGGTCTCGTTGCATGCAATTCTACACAACTAGCATAATTCGTGCCTTATCCCTGATCATGGCCTATAGTTAGAATTGCTCACTTTTGCATTACAATTCACTACCTAGTTCTAGGTCAGTTCCACGTCATTAGTAACCTATACCCTAAATCTAAGTGCTTTAATAAATTCTCTGGGTATCCACCATTAACCGTACATTACCTTGTCTAAGGAATTTATTAGTTAATGTGTTATTTGTGCCTTTACAACCATTAATCCTCCATCAAGAGCAATTAATAGTATTAGAAATTAACAATGGTGATCAAGCGTAGCAAATTGTGATAGAAATACGATAACATATCAGGGAGATTGAGACAAATTATGATAATCAATGGAAAATTGTCATACAGTGATTCGCCGAGCTACTCCCGATCCTAAGGATAATGGGGATTATCCTCGCATGTTCATCTCAATGATATACATGGAGAAGAAAGAGAAAAACTTGCAAAAACGAATGAGAATATGATGTAACCCCTGATACGGAGAAGAACTGGATGATCCTCAATGCGATATGCACATTCCATAGCATTCCAGCGGTAGAATCGTCCGTCTACGGCTCTGGAATTGTCCGGGGCGTAGCTCTGGGCTTCGTTCTTCGCTCTCCTTCCTTTGGGACTTTTGCGGCTGAGTGCAACATGATACTTTTCTTTGGTCCACCTTTTCTTAGGTATAGGTATGACTTACAGCCACAAAACGATCACAATCATTCGATCGTGGCAATTCTGGGCGAAATCCTAATCCGATGACATCGATACCATCGACGGGGTGTCCATGGTATCAACACCTTAGGGTGTGGTTCCATCGCTAAAAACTAGGATCAACCTGGATGCTTTTTGATACTATAAAACTAGATCGTCGATAGTATCGACGGGCCGATTTTCATTCTATTGAGCTGATCTTGAGACCATCGATAGTTTGGTTGATGGTATCGACTTGGATTCTTTCCCTCTGGCTTGGTTACTATTGCCATGTCAATAGTATTGACGGACCTATCGATGTTATCGACAGGCTATGGAACACAAAGTACCTAAATTAGAGAGAAAAAACAGAAGTCAATCAAGGAGATTTCATAATTCATTCAAAATAGGATAAAATAAGATAAATTGGATGCATATAATGATTATAGGCTAAAGGAAATGAATCATGCCATTATAGTCACCAAGATGACAATTAAACGCATAAAACAAGTACAAAATTAGCCTATAAATGCGACTCAAAAACCCTACATCAGTAGTTTATGCCATAATTTAATTTCCACTCTAGTTCTGATCTGGAGTTACATGTTTTTTAATAGTCTTATTTGGTAGACATCCTGGTTCGGATAGTAGGGTGTCACAAATATGATGTTATTACTATGTCTTGATTCAAAATGTTTAGATCCTTACTTGTCATCTCTACAATAGGATTATAACCCTAAAATATTTAGCATTTGATAATATGTTCATGGATATGCTATAAATGATGGTTAAAAATGTCTGGATTGGAATAAATGGATGACTATGAAATTAATTTGATTATTTCTTTATCTAGATTTGGTTAAATTCTAGAGTTATCTATCAAGATTTTTAGTATATATAGGTTTCTTTTAAGTTTCATATACTTAATTTGATGATGATGATTGTACTCAAATAAAGTGGGATGTTTCTAATCACATGATTGTTATATGAGTCTCATGATGTTAATTAGAATGTTTCTAGATATAATATCAGAGAGGACACAACAAAGAAGATGTTAATAGAATAATTTAGATTAGAATGTCCCTATACTCTCCCTTTATTGGTTTGGGTAGTTTATCGAGTTTGTTCTTTCTTGTAGATAAGGCTGATGTAAACTGATTTACATATTAGCAATAAGATTTGATAAGTGATGTTGATGAAGATTTTTGATAACTAAATATTTCATCCTGATGTGACATTGTTTAATGAAAAAATAAAAAGAAAAATTTACCTCTACTTTTGGTATACCGTATTAATTATGTTTTTCATGAATTAGTGTTTTCTTTTTTAATCTAGGTTTTGGTTTAGTATGTCTCTCTAATGGTTGGCACTAATGTTGATTGAAAGGGAGGTCTTGACAATTATGCTTCCTAAGTGTCCAACTTATCCATCCTATTTATAACCTTAACATGAGCATGAAAATTTTCATGTTTTATCCCCCAAGCCATCTACCCCTAATGTCTCTCTCTCTTGAAGACCATTCCTCCCATGTATGTAATTCTTCAAGCTTTGTATCCACATGGTGGACATCCTCTACATTGTAATTTGATGTGGACACATTCTGCCTAGATTGTAGTTGTTTAAATCTTCCCTTTATAGTCCTAAACTGCTCAAAGATATATCTTACAACCTCTTTATTCTAGACTTTAAGGGATTTTTGTTTTTTTAATTTTGCAGTACAGGCTCCCAAGGAATTAGGAACCCAATATTCTTTTATAATTTCAAGGATGTATTTGTGTCTAGCCATTCTATAATTTAAATCCTAATGATTTTCACCCATCCCTACTAGTGGTAAAGTGGTAGTGCAAGAGATATTGACCCGAAGCCCTAACTCTATTGAGATGTTGTTATATAATCCTCCATTCTAATGGCCTCTCTTTTGTGGTAAACCTCTATCCAACTGATCTGTTTGAGTTGGTGTACCCTTTTTGCTATCCACCCATGTGTTTTTCTCCCCTATGAAAGTCATTTCATCTAGTCTAGTAATTAGAATCCACTCATTGAAATCTCTCATCACCCTCTCATTATGTTACTAGCCCCCAATTTTTTCAGCACTAGACATGTTGGAATGAATTTTTACAGGTAACACCCATGGGAATTCCCCAATGAGAGTATGAAGTATCCTAACATCCTTTAATAAATCTATTATCTCAATCGCTCTATTAGATGCATAAATAATTAAGATTTTGACCCGGCCTCCCCCTAGGTTAAACTTCATAGTTAGTTGTTTCTCAAACTTGATCACTACCCTAGGTGATATGAAGGTCGAAGAGAAAACCCATACTTTACTTTTAGTGTCCCCATTATATTTCACCTATTTAATTCTAAGCAAGTGTTTGTAATCATCCACCGTAGTGTGATCTATGAAGGTTTGTAGAATACTAAGGAATAAAAAATTGTTCTCCTTGAACATAGCCTTCAACCTCTCTCTTGTTCAATTATTGGCTGCCCCTCACATTCCAAGAAATGATCTTTTGCATTCGGAAATTGTACCCCTACTTCTCAACAACTGGGTAGGCTAAGAATATCCTAACCCCACACCCTTCTCACTACCTTATGAGTGTTACCCAAATAATGATCCATATAACATCAATCTATAGTCCTCATCTATTCCATCTCTCAGATCATTGAAGAACCTTGAACCTTGCCAAAACACATAGTCAACACCCCTCACAAACCATGAGGACCCCAAGTCCAAGTTATATTTTGACTGGCCTGTACCCACTGCTCTCCTTGGATCCCTTATTTTTCCATTCCTACACCCATCTGAGATCATCTCCCTCACATATGTGCCTTCACCCAACTTATCATTATAAAGGACACTCCTTCTCTTTATTCCTAGGACTCTACCATTAAAGTTTGACAAAGGTGAGGGGAATTAAATCAAGAATGTGACTATTTGTATGGATATCCATCCTACAAGGAAGATTCATGAACACAATATAAGGGATCTCAATGGGATCATTGAACTAATTCTACTAGTAACATTACAACAAGGCAATACATATACTGTAGCTCGTGGGGCTAATTAGAGGAATCTTCAGTGGTCAGACAGATCATTAATGATTGTTCAATGTTGGCCATCCTAATCTTATCAGTGTTGGGGATACTATGTATCTTTCCTCTCCCTGTCAAGGAAACGAAAGGCTGGAAAAGCCACACTTCTAGATGGAAGCTCGGGAAAGGAACTTGTTGAGCTCCCCTAACCAGCCCGAACCCACCTCCCACATAGTTTAGTGGGGAAAAGAATCCAATTAAGGACCTGAAGGGCCAACTAATACATAATACCCATGGCCCTAGGGGAGCTAAAAGCATCATCAACCGATCCTGACATCCTCCAAACCCTTCCACTGAGGGCCATTATTGGTCAGGGTTGTGAGTCTACTTCACGTGCTAGTCTTCCATGGGTGACCATACCTTCAGGTTCCATTCTTGGGACCATAAAATGGAAGAATGTCATGCAAAAACTCAATATGGAAAGATAGTTTTCAGATGCAACCATGATAGAAGGTTGTGGCTGCATCAATTGTTGGCTATTTCCTTCACGCAAGGGGGCACATAGATTTTTTCCTCAGGGAGAATCAAAGCATTTTTGTTTGCAATGTCGTACCATAGGGGAAGGAAAGGGTGGATATAGGTTATATGGCTTGGAATGCAAGGGGTTTAAGGGGTACCTCACTAAGGAAGACACCTCATTTTTTGTTTTAGGTCTTCCATCATTGCTACACCTAGACCACAGACAACACTATCAAGGAGATGACCTTCTCAATCACAAAGGGGGAGATCTTGAGGCTCTTGACTTGTTTATTCATGCTACAAGTAATGTCAATGAAGTACTCTTCTAAATTTCAACTAAAACGTCAATCACTATGAGGAGGATGTAGCCAGCACCTCAAACCACCATTAAGATCATAGATAGGTCATAAGTCATGTTTTCCAGTTGGAGGATCTACCAGAAAACAAAAATCTAAATACTATCTTGGTGAAGGTTTCTTTGCCCCAAAGATGGAGGGATATGCCTTCCACATAGATCCATTGCCACTCCATATGAATGCTTTCTAGGGCTAAGCCCCATGCAATGACACTAAACTTGATATCCCTATCCCGAAATTTCAATGCTCTTCTCCTATTTCTTGGGCGTTTCACAATAATCACTAAGGAGGATGAATTACAAAGCATTACAAAGGAAGATAGGTGGGAAAACCAAAGTTCTATCTCCATGTGGCACTAAAGGCATCCCATAGTGGCCAATCAATTACCACTATAGGGCCAAGGAGGTAGGTCAGGACCTCTTAGTGGAGGAGGGGTAAAGCCTGGCTTCCTTAGGTATCATGTGGGTTGGTTGCCACCGGATTGGGAAATCCAAGTGATGTGAGTCACAAGTTTAAAAATTGGACCAAGCTCCTCCATCTACCTATCCATAGGGTGGAAAAGTGGCTAATGTCCCTAAGAAGAAGAGGGGGAGGTGGAGGGAGAAGAAGGCATAAAGGAGATGGAAGGGAGAACCCACTTGTGGAATGAGGATGACGAGAAGTGGACAGCACAATGTTCTATGTCCCTATAGGCAAAGGAGACAATCCCACATGATCAGGCACAATTCATGTGCCCCTCTTGTGGCATAGATGGAAGTAATAAGTTCCATTTGAGGCCAGTTGGTGGTCGTTGCATCCCTGAGTCTGTGGATGCCACTACGAGGTGGTCTTGTTGATCCTCCACATAGATCCTTGGATGTCACTGGTGGTGGGTTCTTAAGTCCATTTTTATGTCTCCATCTCACCAACCTCAACAAGGAAAAGTTTCTTTTCATATGCACGGTAGTCAGGCTAATGATCCATAAACATGTCAAGTTCAAGAATGGACTCTAGAACAATATTCATAGGATGCTAGTTGGCCATGGAGGAGCGAGTTACACCTCCACTGACTATCCTAGATGGAGAGTGGAAATTTCCCCTGCCCTATGAGATGTGGTTCTCTGGATGATGATGCATCCTAACAAAGTATCAATCCCATGGTTTCTACACTAGCTTATTTCAAACTTATTCGAGCCTTATTGGGGATGACATAGCCTCATTTTTCAAAGAATGATGGGAAGATGAAAATACTTTAAATTGAATATCATCTTGAAACCCAATAATAATGAGCCAAAAAATATGGTATATTTCCATAGAATAATCCTTTCAATTTGGTCTAAAAAAGAATTTCTAAATTGATGTCTAATAGAATCAATATCCACCCTAATGAAATTATCACTCCAAATCAAAGCACTTTGATGGCAAGAAGATTGATTTTGAATAAGTCCCTAGTGTCTTATGAGTTGTTTAAATCCATTAAACAAAATAAGAGCATATAGAAGGTATTTATGGTAATTAAACTTGATATGAGTAAATATCTATGACAAGTTGAAGTGGGTGTTTTTACCAGTCATAAAAATTGGGTTTGGCTCTGTTAGGAGAAAAAAAAGATCAAATCTATGATCACCATCTCCTTTTCTTTTATTTTTAGTGATTTTAAGAAGGGTAGGATTATACCTAATAGAGGTCTCCAACAAGGAGACCATATATCCCCCTACCTCTTCCTTTCTTGTTGATGCTCTATCATATCTATCAAATAAATGTACAGATGATGGTAGTATTCATTATGTAAAATCTAGATGGGGTGGACCTATTATATCTCTTAGATTATTAGGTATTGGAACCATTCTTATCATGATGGAGGGATGAAAGTGCTTCTTATTTCAGTTGTTGCCTACCCAAAGGTAGGATTGGTGTACAGTGATACAAATTTTTCTTATTTAAATGATGAAAAGGTGGGCATGGGTATTATGTTCAGATATCACATAGGCCTCAACTTGGGTTCACATGCTCTAGTCCACTAGGGGGGTTGGAGAATATCTTAAGCAAATGCATAGGTTATTATACTTTGCATAAAAACAACCATTTTGCTCAACTTTCCAAAACTTGTCATTGAAAGTGATGCACTTGGGATCATAAATGAAATCAATGATGATATCAGTGTTTGGGGACCTATATTGAAGTCCTTGAGAGATTGAAGCCCGCTTTTAAATACATATCTTGCACACATGTATCAAGACACTATAACACAACTATTATGACCTTTCTAGGAAAGGTTGTACTTTTTAATCTGAAGCATAATACTTCTCCTCTTCTATGACCTTGCACAACTATAACACAACTATAACACAACTATTATGACCTTGCACACATGTACTTTTGGTAATTCATATTCCCTTTGATATCCAATTGCATAGTACTTCTCCTCTTCTATGGAAGCCTTGTTACATTTTATGTCCCTTTTCCCTTATATTTCTAAATCCTATATTAACATGCTCATACTAGCTTGTAATATGATAATTTCCATTTTTATCTTCTCTTTTAGGTATGCTTCCAACCCAAAATGTAGGACATGACATGCAAATGTGAACTTTCCTTATGGAGATCGCTCTTAATGGGACATAGACTTGAGACAGTTTAGATATCGCTCCACTTAGATCTCAATGATGTTGTACTTTCATGGAAGCCCCAAAGTGGGATTATATTATGCAAAATAGATAAATTGAATATAATCATGAAATATCTGTCTATTGCTATACTTTGGTCTTTTTATATATCATCATTTAGGAATTGAAAAGTTTACATCTATTCCAAAATACATTTTTAGTGTGTTTCAAATAGATGGATTTATTCCTCAAATTAAGTAGGGAGTGGATCCATCTATCAGGCCCCACTCCTTACAACATGGTATCAGAGCCCATAATAGATGAAATCTAACTATTTCAATTTTGTCTCCGTAATTAGGACTCTTACCTTGCATAGTCACCCTCTAGGTGAAATTTTTACCTTGGATTTAACTTATTTTTATTATGAGATGATGAAAGGTCAATTTAGATTTGTATGAGGTACACATAAGAATCATGATTAGTAACCCCTAATGTGATGAGGCTCTATTTGCTCATACCTTATCAGGTAGGCTCATTATGACATGTATCTTTGTATAATGAGGTTTGACTTGAGGTCTGAGTTAGGTTATGAGGATGTTGAAGTTGCAGGATAAGGCCATCTTAAATGGAAAATTGTGACTTGTTTCTCACATTGATTTTGAGCCCTATCTTCAATTTTTTATAGCAAAGTTTTGACATCAAATTATTTTTCCTTTATAAGACCATATGTAAAAAAATAGGTTTTCTAGATTTATTGTGGTTTACTTGAACTAAGCTACAATGAAATATGTGCAAAGTCTTGGTAGTTAAACATTAGAATTATTTAGAATGATATCCTAAACTCTAGTTTGGATATGAAGTGGTGACTTGGAATATGTGGGATGATATTAAAGGTTTTGTTGTCAAACTCTTTGTACCTATCACTCTTTGCAAGCTATTGTGAACCTTAATATTGTTAGTTTAGTAACACAATGACCTGAAAATCAACCTAAGATTGGTAGGACATGTCAGTTGGATACATGATCTATGAACAATATAGAAACCTAAAATATTAAAAACTAAAGGGATGCATAAGTAACCCTAGTACATTGATGTTGTTTAGATTGTCCTATTAGTTTAGACCTTTTAAGGGGTGGAGATTAGCTATATGATAATATATAGATGACTAGATTTTGAGGTCACAATCCTTTAAGGGGTGGAGTGTTGTAACAAACTCAAACCTATTATCATATTTTACTCCTTTGTTAGGGAGGTAGTATGCTTGGCTTCTTAGATTTGATCATACAATAATAAAAATATATACCTTAATGAATATTCTTTGCACATTTAGTGGCATAAGGTTATATAATCAACATCCAAAATTATCATAATAACATTCATATGTGTTAACATGTTAATAAGTTCATAAAATATATCACATGGGTTGCCTTTTCTATAAAATGCGAATAATGGCTAAAATATGATGAAAAGAAGTATTATGTTCTTTAGAATAAAAACCAATATTTTCATGTCCATAATAAGAATAATGTACCATTATCTAAACAAATATTTAATTAATCAACTAACTAAGTTAAATAAGCACAAACAAGGAAGTTATGCAATATTATACACCCTAACTTGTATGATAATGAATGAAGATAATTAGACTGGAAATGATAAACATTGATTATGCATGTTGATTTGTAATGCTAAATACTGAGATAATATCATAAACCCTAATTATATTAGAAATCCTAGAAGGAAGTCCTAAAAGTGAAATATAATACTAAAATCTAATTTTTTGGGCCTTAATTAGCCTATGTACATAATTTTATTGTAATTGGTGTTTGGTAGCTAACCCTATTTGAAAAGAGAAAGAAAAGTATTAAAAATACCTTGATATGTTTAGTATTGTGTCAATTTCATTGACTTCCTATTAAATATTTGTGACATAGGGTTTTATGCATGTCAGCTAATCTTTACCTAACTCACATCCTTTCCTTATGTGGCTTTAAATATAGCCTTCATCTTTAGATCGGTTGACATATAGTTGATCATATACCTCCATTCAAATAGGAAACTAGCATGCATAATGTTGTCTCTTTATCCATTTTTTCCTTTCTTTTTTATCTATAATCAATTAACTTTTCATTTTAATTTTTCCTTGAACGAATTCCTCGTTAGTTTCTGCATCATATGATCCCAGCTTTCCCTACTTGATGTCACCTCTAGCAGAAACCCCTAATACCCCCTTCTACGTCTCTTATTCCGGAAGCATCTATGGTTAACCCTAGATAAAAAAAGAGGATAGTGTGAGTGTTGCCAACCCTAGTTTATCTTCTTTCCCCTTTCAATTTTCCCTGGGAGACAACATATGTTAAGACTCTGAGGTCATCTTCAGCCTTGGACCAGTTGTTTGGGGGTAAGCTCCTGATATCAACATGTCTCAATTCCTCCCACTCACACCACCCTTGAACTTATCCAAATTGTCTCCACCTAGGACAACACACGTATTGATATCTGATTTCTCTACCAAACTTGGTTTTCTAGTGGTTCAGTGGCATCATGGTGGGAGAAATCATTTGCTCGAAAAGCTTGGGTTGGGATCTGATTGGGTTTTTCATCTTTGCCTGAAGGTGTATAATACACTGGTTTGAAGAAAAAGGACGTGTTTCTCTTATTTTTTTGTTTTACCTCCTCACCTCTTATTTTTCATGGAAGAAAGTGCATTTATGGTTAATGGACTTGGAAACACGATGACCATGGAGTTTTTGAGTTTGGAGAGACCTAGAGGACTTGTGTGGGGCACCTCCGTATTTTAGGGATGTGCACGAGTGAGTTTTGCAACATAGACCAGAGCTTCAAGAACCATCTTTGGCATGAGCCATGAATAAAAAGGGAAGACAATTTCCCTCGACACATCAACATATATACCCTTTGTCCTCTTTTCTCTCTTGTTTTTCCTCCAAGGGTGTTTTTCATATATTCATCATGGGTTTTCGTCTAATCGCAGTGCTCTTAGTTTGATAAAAGCTTGGTCACCTACAAAACTTTGATTGGGGCACATCAATAGGCCCTTTTTTATAAAGGATTTAGATGATTAAGATGAAAATGGGAATTACAAATTCTCCCCTCCTTTTAGAATTTTGTTCTGAAGTCCTAACAAAAATACATGGAATAAAATCATAACATTTAGTGGTGCATCTCTTTCATCTTGTCTTAGAGTGATTTCTAGGTTATCTTTTTTTCCTTATTACATCAATTTATTACTTTAGAGAACTATTATATTAATATTCTAAATGTTTGGGCATTAGAAGGATATTCTGTGCCATACCGTCATCATATCTCTCTTTAAGTATTACAAACACTTATTTCACAAATCTTGTTAATACATCACTATCATGATATGATCCACATTGTATTTCATATTCATTGAATATTAGATTATGTATCACATGGATCAATATTATAGTTTCATTGGACATTGTCCTTATCCATCAATTCTCATCATAAAGAATATTATGATTCTTGGGCATCATTCTTAGTTCTCATATTTTTTCAATTATAGATTTGTACTCATATTCAAATTCAATAGGAATAATCATCATAATATATTACATTCATTCATATTTAATATACAAAATTTCCAATGTGTCTTGGGTTCCATATAATTATAAATACTTTCTCTTTCTCTGTATTATCCATTTTCTACCATCATGCATCCTAGTATACTATGAAAATGTCCTCATCTATATGGTTCCTTAGGCCAGCAAGAACAAGTACAATTGACAGTTCCATACTATATTATCCATACATTTTGATACTTGACCAGAGTATCCAAATACAGAGTTCAATTACCACATATCATTCAGGTTACATTCAACATGCATATTACTATTCAGCCCTAGATCCTATAGTCCATATAGACTCATATAACCTAAGCTCTGACACAACATTATCTCGATCTCCCTTTTGTCATCATTAATGCAAACCGTTAAAGAGAAACCCTTATTCAAAACCTAGTTAAGAAACCAAACACATGATTCTCAACAAACACAATACACAAGAACATATGTACATTTTTCTTTTTCACTTTCCATAAATCCTCATAAACCAATGTCGCATCATAGATGACATATTCACTCATCAAATTCTTAATAAACTTCAATAAAACTAGATTCAAATATTATTTCTCAATATGCAGATCAGTTGACACTATTCACAATACATAAAAGAACAAACTCAGTATACTACCCATCCCAAGAAAGTGAGAGTACATGGACATTCTAATCCAGATTATTCTATCTACATCTTCTTTGTTTCTCTAATCCACTTTATAACATTATACCTAAAAACATTTGAAACAAACTCATGAGACTCATATAGAGCCCCAATGAGTGGATGCATCCCACTTATTATGAGTATATGCATCAACATCAGATTAAGTATGTTGTACTTAAAAGAAATTTATTTTTATTGAAAAGTCTAATAGAAAATTCGAGCATTTAGTCAAATACAGATTATTGAAATATTCTAACTAATTATAAAGGAATTCATTTATTCAAATACAAGCCCTTTTAACCTTTAATCTTAGCATACTATGAACAAATTAGCAAAGACAAAATATTTCAAATTACAATCTTATTTAAGAGATAAAAATTCAAGATCTAAACATTTAGGATCAAGACATAATAATAACTTCATCTTTGTGAAACCTCACCGGCCAGACAAAGAACACATCTAGTAGTCCTGAACTTGAAGAACACAAAACACATGTCTACCAAACAAGACTATTTAAAAGATAAGTAAATCTAGGTCAGAGTCATAGTGAATATTAAATTCTAGCATCAACTAGTTATCAACATTTAAGATCAAATTTCAACCTTGACATTTAAGGATACTGAAAGAAATAATATCTATAAAGAATTATTAACTTCCACATCAAGATCCTATCAAACAGTATTAGATTTATCAACTAAATGGAAAAGGACTGTCGAAACATTCAACTCATAGTCTACATGGCTTGTCATCTTTTATTCTTTTATATTGAAACTACTTGGATTGTAACTGGACAAGTAGAAGTCACTATTCCTGATTATCATGTCAATGGCTAGGTATCACTATCTCAATGTTTATCTAGTCACCTGAACATAGAAACAACAAACCCTAGTTTACCACATGGTTTCTTAAATAGGGTTGGGTCCTCATCTCCGGTACATGAGATGGGAACAAACAAAATACCACATCACATATTATAACATTTCTCATGTCTCATGATTTACATTTCATCACATTCTATTCCTCATGGACATAGACTTTTGCAATAGAGGGTTTAACGCAGAAATCACACCTTTCTCCTAAATTCTAGTAGTCTAACCTTTAAGGTCTCGATCCACATTCTAGAAATCCTTCTCATAATTCTCTAACTACTATAAGGAGGTCCATTTTATTTCTCTACCATGGACCTCAAAGGAAATTCATTGTGTTTAGGGCTCCAAACTAGATGTGTCATCATTTCACTTATTAATTATCCACTTACCTATCTTTAAAAGAATTCAAATCATTACCTATCAAGTGTGTGTTTTCTCATGCAACTAGAATGACTTAAATCAAATTAGGCTTAATAAGGTCTCTAATTCAACAAGAAGTACAACAATATGTAATTTATAACATATATGTTTATTTCCATTTTTAAATCATTTCTTATCATTCATTGTCAGTAGGCTATCATATGGAGATAAAATCTCATTATCTAACATTTTCCCTAAATTGGGTTTTTCAAATATAATGAATGCATGTTAATTGAGTCCTAACATATTGGTAAACAATGCATTTTGTATCACATTTTTCATCAAATATTCAATGAGATATTAGAACCCACAAAAATATAAGCATATAAACCTCTTAATCATTCATCATGCCTAAAACAAGTTAAATATACAACATATACTTAATCCATTCGATTTTTACAGGTGTAATTATATGTCAATGCATAAACATGCATAACAAACTTGTTACTCCTCTTTTACAATTTATCATTCTTTAGTTGGGGTTACTATTCAACACATATTTGATCTCATTTGAAATCCTTCAGAATTTGACATTCTTAGAGTACAAGTATTCTAATAGACAATTTCAACCCAATAACACATTCTTATGAATTATTTGACATCCTTGAACTTCATCTTGTAACATAATTAAGCTATACATACCTACTTTACTTAATCCCTCATTTAAGAACAATATCCATTATTATCAGATAGTTCATCATTGTAGGGAGAGAATTAGGTTCTTTGGATCAACTAATAATTTTCTTCATTTCATAATTAATATCATAACGTGTTTCACTTCACGTTCACTACTATTCTTGAAATCAATCATTCTTATTATACTTAAATGTATAAAGTTTCTCTCTCATTTAAATCCTTTATTGAATGATATTAGGGTATTTAATTTGAGTAAAGTCAACTCAAATATATCTAAAGTAAATATATCAAATACTTCATCATACTCATTTCATTTACATTTTACTCATTACTTATGATAACAACGTTTTTCACCTTTCGTCATTTCATTTTGTCTATATAGTTATATGTACCATGTCCTTTAACTTATAATGAATTTTTTGTAATAAAAAGAAATCCTTCTTTTCCTTATAAAACTCTCAATTTAGGATGTATATTGATTAGGGTTTATTCTTCATACATTTTAATATATTATCATCTTCTTAACTCATTATTATGTGACTTGTGTAAAAGCCTCTCATTCATATGGGGTTTACTAATTATTCCATAAATTATGCTATATTAGGTGCATTATTATTAGATCATTTCAATAGGATTTATCACCTTTAGTATAAGTCATAAAACCTAAAATTGAGAATTTCACCACATATAGAATATTATACATAATTTAGGCTTTATCTCTTATATTCATATTCATGTTGAATTTCTAGGATTTTAAGAAGTGGACGTAAGTCAAGACACCATAAATCCTTATTATCTAATTATATAAAGTCCATATGAAATTCTGGAGAATATCCAAAAACACATATGAAAACTCATTCATAATTAAGTTCAAACATAATTCTATAGATGTCAACTCAATTTCCAAGAATAACATTCCTGAGTATGGTTTTAGATAATATATAAAGAGCATAGTTCTCTATCCATAGTATTTTTCATAAATCCTAAATCTATGGATAAAGAACTATACAAATACAGTTGATGGGAAACAATCTAAATTAGTAGAAAAACATTTCCTCAAAGTGTACCCAATTGATTATCCAATTGCATACATATACAAGCACATATTTTGTTTATTTTAATCAGTTGAAATTGTCCTTAAACATGATTAAAAAGCTCAATAGGAGAGAAACACTAACCTTAGGTGCCAAACACCTTAAAAACATTTCCTATAATCTATATTTCTAGAAATCCATCAAAGTTCTAATCATCGACTCATTTTCTTCCTCCCTCCAACTCAGAACCCCTAGAAAAGGAGAATAGGAGATAAAGAAAGAGAAAATATGGTGATTTGCAATATTTATATCTTAAATTATATGGATGATGGATTCTTGAAACAAGAGAGATGATTCAACATGAAAATCTATCTGAATAAAACCAACGTACTTTATTTCATCAACTCTAGGTAGATGAAATCATAGATCGTCATCTCTACCTCTTTATCCTTCCAAACCCTAATTATCCTTCTCTCTCTCAAATTCATATCCTAGACAAGGAATACGGATTATCATAGCTACTAGGGTTTTCTGATAGTGATATAGATCAATTGAGGTTCTTGGAACAATTATAAACAAGTCTTTAATTGCATTTTTTTAATATAATTTTTCATTGGTGGAGATTGTTCCTGGTTAGGATCTTAGTCAACGAAGGATATTTGCATAATACCAAGTGGTCCAAAATTCCTAGTATTTAAAAAAGGTATCTTAAATGATGTATATAATCTATAATTAAAAATCTATCCAATTTCATAAACTAGTAAATAAATAAAAATCAAACATCAAACTACTATATCTCAACCTGAAGACATGGTCAGCCGAGTTTTTCATGGGTGAAATCTCGATAGACCAACAAATACAACCGACACCCAATATTCTAAATTCATTTTTATGACACTTATATGTGAGTTACCCAATCTATATACAAATTTCAAATAACTAAGAGTTATAGAGAAAGTACTAATAAATGATTTACTACGCCGGTGTACTTATAATTTTTTTATTATATGCTATTAAAACCCTAATTTTGCGGACTAGGGTTTACACTTATCAAAACCTTACTATTCAAAATAAAAGCATGTTTAGAGATTCTCATTAGGTTTTATAACATAATAATTATACTACCATCATTGATCAAGCTTTAACAATTATCATATTTAGTTCAACAGGTAATCATCCAAGTAAACCCTAATTATATGACTAAAATGAAAACGGGTTATTACAAATTATCCCCTCCTATTAGGATTTCATTTCAAAATCCAAAAAAAGACATGGAACCAGATCATCATATCTAATCATCCATTTCTCCCAGAGTTCTCTTAGAATTATTTCCAACTTCTCTTTCTTCCTTATTACATTATTTTCTTAATTTATACATATATTACCTTGAAATTCTAAATTTATTGGCATTAGATGGATATTCTGACCCATATTGTCATTATATCTCTCTTTGAGTACTACAAACACTTATTTCTCAAATCTTTTTAACACATCACTATCAAGATGTGATCCACATTTCCTTGCATATTCTTGAAAATTTTGATTATGTATCCATTAGTTGTCATCATAAACATAATATTACATTTTTGGTCATCATTCCTAGTTTCTAGGTTTTTTTACAATCTCATATTTATGCTCATTTTCAAATTCATTAAGAATTTCCTTCATGATCTATTATATTCATTAATATTTCTTATATGAAAATTTCAACTTATCTTCAATTCCATATTTAATTATATAACTCGTACTCTTTTTCCATTTTATCATTTTTTAGCATCATGCATTTTTTTATACTCCCAAACCATCAACATATGGATCTCCTGTCAGAGAAGCATGAGAAGTGCATTTGGTAGTTCCATTTAAACTTATCCCAACATATAGATAATTGACAAAAAATAGAAAAATGCATAGTTCTACCAGTATTCATATCATTCATTTTATTTCAACATACATATTATTATTTAGCCCTAGATCCTATTTTCTCTATAGATCATCTTTCCTAAGTTCTACTTCCATGTTGTCAAGATCTCACTTTTGAGAAGCATTAATGCCAACAAATAGAGAGAAACCCAAAACATAAACCCTACTTACGAAACAAAAACAAATCAATCACCACAAACACGATTAACACAATATACAAAAAATAGGTAAAACTATCCTTTCATTTTTTGTAAAACCTCATAAATGAATACCACTTCAAGGATGACATATTCATTTATGAAAAATATTAATAAACTTCACTATAACTAGTGAAAACTTATTTCTCATATGCAGACCAGTTACATGTACATGAATGAACAAACTCAATATACTACTCATCCCAAGAAAGTTAGGGTGAAAGGACATATAATCTATAGTATTCTACTTCTATCATCTCTATAAGATGGAACTGTAAATAAAAATTTGAAACAACTTCATGATATTCATATAGAGCCCCAATGAGTGGGTACCTCCCATATAAGATGAGTACATGCATCAACATCAGACTAAGTATATTGAACTTAAACAAAACTTATAGATAATGAAAAATGTAACATATTCTAGCATTTAGTCAAATCTAGATTATTAAAATAATGTAATTAATTATAAAGTTATTCATTTATTCAAATCTAGACCATTTTACCTTCATTCTTAGCATATCTATGAACCAATTAGCATATTCGATATATTTTAGAGTTACAATTGTATTGAAGAGATACTAAGTCAAGACCTAAACATTTAGAATCAAACATAATAATAACATCATTTTAGACACCTTTCCAGCCAGAAAAGGAACATATCATGCAGTCCTGAACCTGAAGTACACATAAGATATGTCTAACAGACACAACTATTCAAAAGGCAAGATAATAAAGACAAGGTAAAAGTGGATATTGAATTCTAGGATCAACTAGTTGTGAACATGTAAGATCAAATACCAAAATGGACATATAAGATTATGGAAAGAGATTATCTTTATAAAATAATGATTAAGTTACTCATAAAGAATCATACTCAACAATAAAATATTTGTCAAGTATCTATACAAGTAATGTAACAAATATTCAACTCATAATTTACACAGATTCTCATCTTCATTCTTTTGCTTTGAAATTACTTGGCTTCTGCCTCAAAAAGTAGAAGTCAACACGCCTCATTCAAATTTCAATGACTCACCGTTACTATCTTAGGGTTTAGCCAGACACCCTAAGATTTCAACAACAAACAACAGTCGACAACAAGGTCAGTTAAAGGGGCTCAGGACCTCATCTCTGGTACAAAAGACAATGACAAACTAAATAATCATCACATATCAGAAAATTTCTGATTTTTACATTTTACATTTAATCATTGTCTATTATTCATTGACATAGACTTTCACTATAGAGGATTTAGGGACAAAATCACACAGATGACTCACTCCTAAATCCTAGTGGTCTAACCTTTAAGGTCTCAATCTACACTTTAGAATTCCTTCTCATAATTCTCTAATTACTCCAAGGAGACCCATTTCATTTCCCTAGTATGGACCTCAAGGGAAATTCACAGTGTTCTGTGTAGCATACTAGATGCTTCACAATTTTATCTATTATTTAATCAATTTCCTCATCTTAATAAGAATTCAAATCATAATTAATCAAGTGCACATTTTCTCACAAAACTAGGATTACAAAAATTAGAATATTCTTAACATTAAGGTGAACTACTAATCAAGAAGCACCACAATTGTAATTTTCTACATATATGTTTCTTTCCATTACCACATCATTTCATATCAATCATCACCATTGGGCTATCGATCAAAGTCCAAATCACATTACCCATAATTTTGCCTAAGCATGGTTTCCCAAACATAATCAATGTGTGTTAATTCAATCCTAACATATTTCTTATCATTTCATTATATATCTCATTCTTCATCAAATATTCATAGAGACATTAGATCCCACAACAATATAATCATGCAAACATCTTATATCATTCATCATACCTATAATAGGTTTAATATGCAACATATACTTAATACACCAATTTCAACAGATATCATTAAATGTCAAACATGAAACATGCATAACACACTTATTACTCCTCTTTTACAATTTAACATTATTTATTTAGGGTTACTATTCAAGACATATTTTGTCTCATTTAAAATCCATCAGAAGTTACCATTCTCAGAATACAAGTCTATAGACAATTTTTTTTTTCAAAAAACACATTGTTATAAGTCAATTCACATCCTTTAACTTGAACACTGAATTTGAACTGTACTTATATACATTCCTTAATCCCTCATTTGAGAACATTATTCATTATTATCACATAGTTTATCATATTATCTTTAGAGTTAGGTTCTCACATCAACCTAATAATTTTCTTCATCTTTCCTTTGTTTCATATTCATTAATCATAACTTATTTAGTATCATGTTCACTACTATTCTTGGAATCAACAAATCTAAATTTACTTAATGCATAAAGTTTCTCTCTCATTGAAATACATTATAGTCTAAATTTTAGTGTATTTAATTTGATTTAGGTCAACCCAAATATATTCAAAGTACATATATGACAGACTAACTCATACTCATTTCATTAATATTTCACTCATTACTTATCATCACAACTCAGTTCACCCTTGTCTATTTCTTTTCTCGTATTGAGATACATGTACCATGTCCGTTCACTTCTAATGAAATTTCGGTAACTAGAAGTAATCCCTCTTTTCATTATAAAACAATCAATTTGGGAAGCAATGAACATTATGCTTTCTTCTTCTTACCTCTAGTATCCTATCACTTTCTCAACTCATTATTATTTAATTCGTACATAAGCCTTGCATTAATGTGGAGCATACTCATTATAACATAAATTATACTATAATAGATGAATTAGTGCTATATCATTTTAATAGGACTTATCACCTTCAATATAAGTAATAATACCTAAAATTGAGCTTTTCTTACATATACAACATTATATACAAGTTTAGTCTTTATCTTTCATGCTCGTATTAATGATGATTTTCTAGGATTTTCAAGAATTCAGATTCATTCTACACATCATAGAACCTTATAATCCACTAAAATCATCAAGGTGTATTGGGGGTCATTAAATCTATTCACAACACATGAAAATCCTAGTTTCTATTTCCACAATCCATCCATCAAATATAAGTGTTCATCAATTCATTGGCTCATGTGAGTCAATCCCTCAAAACTGACCATAGACATGGAATACAACCCATTAAAACCCTAATATTCAGTTTATGTAAATGCCATATGTGATTATAGAAAATATCCAAAAATACAGACGACAACTCGTTCTTATTAACTTCAAACATGATTCTATACATTTCAAGTTGATTTCCATGCATAACATGAGACCAATTTTAGGAAAAATATGTATAAAGCAACATTATTATCTATCTGAACAGTTTTATAAAGAATGTAAATCAATAGATTAAAAACTATACAACTACATATTAATGAGGAAGATTCTAAATCAATAGAACTAACTTCCCCAAAATCTACTAAATTTATTACCCAATTGCATTCTAATACAAACAATATACTAGTTTATTTTACTCTAAAAAATTATGCTTTCAACATGATTGAAAAGATTAATAGGGAGATAAACACCCATATCATTTTCCAGGTGTTGGATCTATGAGCTACATAGGGGGGAGGGTTCATAGAGCTAAAACCACTTTAAAAAATTCATTACACCTTCAACATATTTACTAAACAAGATATTGCAAGAACACAAATCAAGGAGGAGAGAGATTGAGAAACACCAAATAAGACTAAGACCTATCATGGTTCTAACCTCCAAACTAAGAGATGTACATCCTCTACCTAGAGGGGTCAATCCCTATGATTTTGAACCATGTTTCAATCTTTATATTCCACACGAATAGTAACAACAAAATGACCACCCCTTTCAAGAACAAGGAATAAACTAACATTCATTTTTAGATCAAGGAGCCAATAACCATTACAAAGGTCTTACATAACTACCTACAAAGAATCTTTGACCTTCTTCAAGGACTTACCCATTCTTGTAGAAGATATTCATCTTTCCATCCACCCCTTCTGTCTTCAAGGAAGCAAACCTCAAAACACCACTTTGCCAGAGAGAGATTGGTAGGGGGAGTTGAGTGCTTTAATTTAACAAATGTACAATGGAGAATCTCTCTCATAGAAATCCTAACTTCACTCAAATTGTATGTAGAGAAATAATCAAGTTTGAGGGGCTCTTTAAGGCTCGAACACTCAATTATAGAAAGGGAGATACATAAGGAAAATTTAGAATGAAGTACAAGGGCCCCTTTTTTATAGTTGAGGTTGCCTACTAGCCAGTAGAGATAGTTGGATAGAATTATAGCTATTTTAGTGGATTGTAACAACTTCTAAATGTCTAGATACACTTTTTAGCACTTTATAGTATAGTGTGGCATGTCAAGTTACCTTCTGGATAACCTGGCTGACAATGCTTACTATCTTGTCAATAGCAGTTGGTAGTCAAGTTTCAACTGATAAAAAACTTACCCAATGACTAAATTAGCCTTTCTAGTGCTAAGCTATCGGTCAAGTTACCCCAGAGCAAACTTGGACGATTGCAGGTTATATCAAAAGCTAAATGTGGCTTTGGTCGAGTTACCTCAGGGGAAACTCAGCCTAAAAGCCTCTGTGTGAAGGCTTTTGACAAATACCCAAATAGTGTATAAATATTCAATTCTTCTCTAAATTTACATTCATCTTGGTTACAAGTCATACATTCAACATAAGTGATTTAAAAGTTATTTTAATAGATATACTATGTATTATTTAATTCTTGCATCTGTGTTGAATTTGACTTGTTTTTATGCAAACTAGGAGTTCCTAGTTTCATCCTCTTGATGTTTCTAGCATCTAAAAGTGATCTTATATATACATATTAGACACACATTAATGTAATGGTTATGTCATCGTCCAAATATAGACAATATGTAACTACTAGGAAAACATTCTCCCCTTTTTGAGGATGAAAAACCATTCCTCAACATTTTTAAAAGGATTGAAATTTTATAGGTACATTACCTTTGAAATTTAGGGGGTTATATGAATATATGATAGCAATTGCATCCCCTCAATTCATTCTTACATTAACATGTATAGTTGATGCTTCCAAAAACACAACCAACACGTGTATATGCTATTTTAAATCTAATTTTCCACACAAGGTATGCAAATATAGATCAATTTCACTATGTAGTCCCAACTAATTTCTCCCCCTTTGTCACATCAATAAGAGAGGGGGTCAAAGAGATAGACTAGGTCTTATCCAACCACAAACACCACGCATAAGAATCAAAAACACAAAAAAAGAAAAAAAAAACAAATATTAATAAGTCATAATCAAAATATGAGAGTACATACACCAAAACTCACAAAATAGGAAATAGAAACAAAGTTAAGGGTACATGAGATGATGATTACAAAAAAAATTGAAATTAGGTATATGACAAAAACAAAATAGTGAAGAATGACATAAAAAGTAAAAAGTAGCCTTGATATAGGTTCCTTATGTCATACATGCTAAGCTCGCAAAATACAAGTACACATGCACGCTAAGACCTAAGAACTGATCATCCGGAGCCGGGTCACCCTAAGATGGGTCATAGTCCTTATCTTTGACTAGATCCAGCTATGGGGAAGCATAAGGTACATCATCATCACCATCATCTCCTCATCCTCATCACCATCTCTTTCCTCACCATCCTCAACATCACCATCATCCTCTTCCTCCTCCATCATGACATCCTTAGAAGGATAAAAAGGGCATGTGGTTGGACACCTAACATTTAGGTCATGCCAAGTCACCTGTCTAGTGGAAACCAACACCACATACTAGTTATAGGTAGAAGTAGAAACCATGTCAATGTCTGAAACAACAACAGAGGCTGGATTGGGTAGAAGAGCAAGTAGCTGAGTTAGACTTGGAGGTGGGCGAGAGGAAATAGGAGGAGGAACAATGGTAGGTGTAGAGTGGGAAGTGCTTGGAGCATACCGATGTGTTGGGTAGGAATAATCATATGAAAATGTATTGTAGTATGTGGAGAGAAGGATGGATGATAAGGTGGATTAGGTGAGGGTCATGATAGGGTCATGTTTGACATGATACAAACTAGGTCGTGATGAAGGTGTTCTTGAACCTACATATGAGGGATTCATTGGAAGCAAAGAAAGAATCCCTACTAGTTCTAGGTGGTACAAGAAGGAACCAGTTGTGTTGACCGGTCTAATAGGAGGAGACACTAGGTTTGGTAGAGTTGGAGTTGAATAAGGACTTCTTTATAGAGGTTTCACTTATCAAAACACCTCTCCTACTAAAAGGATAGTTGAAATTAGTTAGGAGGGATTTTTTAGTAAGAATGTGAAGAAGTCCACATATCAGGTTAGGGTAGGGTGGATGAGAGTTATTTGTATTCTTTTCAAAGTCAAAGAAGGTCATGTGATGAAAAGTGCAGTGGTCTCACTTCACTTTGATCCCCTTAAGAAGGAAGTAATTTTTTTTTGAAGTTAAACAGACAAATTTCATTATGGAGGAGCCATACGACATCTACATGAGGAGAAACACAAAGTAAAAGACCACACAAAGATCAAGAACAGATACAAACCACCACAAAAACTCATATTTGAATCTGATAAGGACAATGATGTATAGTTCCCTCTTCTCCTTCGCTGGCTAAGGCAGCTTTCTATGAGGAATACCTTCAACCTGAGTATATATATGTGGTAGAGTACCTGCACCAAATCGGTGTTCCAAAAGGATATTTTTCCCACACTTACTGCCATACAAACTCCACAACAAAATTGACCGAGAAATAAAAATCTACCACGAGAAGAGAAAGCAGCGCTGATTAACAGCGAGATAGACAAAACAAGAGAAAAATCTAAACAGAAAGCCAATAAAAGAGAAAGGGGATAGGAAACGTGTCGCAGACGGGCTCAACGATAGGGAGGAAGAAGACTGTTGCCTCCAAAGACACCATGCTCACACACCTCCCAAAGAAGAGACCCTACTAAGGACAGGTGAGAAGAGGCCGAGGGGGAGCGGGGAACCACTTTGCAGCGGCCAAACCCCCTCCCCCCAGCTAGCTGCCTATGGAGGAAGAACCCTAGTGGTGCTAGGGTGAGAGGGCGGAGAAGAATGCAGTAAATAATCACTATAATATTTTCTAGAATGTCTGTTTGGTTTTTCTTCTAATGGGCATTGTAGTTGACAAGGCAATGATGACTATCTTAATATCAAGGGTAGATGAGGTAAAATTTTCCTTCTTCCTACAAGGAATATAAGGTTCTTCAAGAATTTATGAATATTCGAAATAGATAATTTGGAGTCAAAACTCTTGTTCAACATCTCAGGGTAAACCAAGTCAACATGATTAGGGTAGGTAGTCCCCCAAGATTTAGATGGGATTTATCCAATGAGATAGGAGTTGAGATGATCTTCTGAGATTTAGATCTGGATTCCAACAATCATGGAGTTTAGCATGATCAATGTATTAGGTAGAGGAACTAATGTAGTATACTTCCATGTGAGATTTGCATAGAACTCATGAATGACTTTCTTGCTATAGAAAGAATTTGACAAGAAAATATGATCAATACATGGTGCACCAAGACATTGATCATGAAAGACATGTTTGATCTTTATGTCCTTTATTCTAGAGTTTAGAAAAGGTCAAAAAGAAAAAGGAGGTCTAGAAGTAACTCTTTAGTAATAGCTTGACGATCAATAAAGGAGATGCTATCATGGATGAATTTCCTTTAGGACGAGTCTGCATGAGGGTTTGTTGAAGTACAGACAAGGAACCTCTATTCTGCCTGCTTGACACTAGGGAAGGCTAAAATTGTGAACAGAAAGAACTTTAGGGCTACTTGGAGAGCTAGGTTTAGGAAATGAGAGGGATTTGGGGTTTGATAGGCTAGGTTTTGGGTGGGAGAGGGTCTAGGACTTATGGAAAATTAGAAAAGGGTTGTTTGGTCGAGTTTCTAAAGTTGAGAGGGAGGAAACTTGGACGACTAGACCCTTTAACAGTTGCAGAGCAATGTTATCTTCTGAGTTTGTAGGTTGAGTAACTTGGCCGATAACAGATGATGTTCAATCCTTGGGTAGACCTGTCAGTTGAGTTACCTCAGGGAAAGCTCGTTCGGTAGTAGGCTCTATATAAAACTCCAAAAAAGAATTCTAAGGTCTTAGAAAGCCATGTAAATGTACCAAAACAAACTAGAAAGTAAGTAAGGCATATAGAGGCACATTTTTATCATCATTGGCCACTATTTTGTGTTAAAATAGCGAGAAAACACATTTTAAAAATAATTCCAAGACAAGCATAAAAAGGCATTTAAACACTTGACAATTTTAAGCAAAACATGAGTAGATGACAGTCAATTTAAAACCAAATTAGTGATACATAAGAACACTCTATCTGGAAATATAAGTATCATCAATGGCAGTGATAAGAAACGTAGATGTAATAAAATTGAGTTTCTCTCTAGCTAGGGTTTAGTGAAAATATATATATGTCAATTTTTCTAGTCTACATGAGTGATGTAGATGTATTTCTTAGCAATGTGGTCACAAAGAAAATGATGGTAGACCTCTACATGTTTAGATCTACTATGAATATAGGGTTGTAAGATATATTTATTGCACTAGTATAATCACAAAAGATAGGAGAAGAATCATATAAAATAAAGAAATCTTGGAGAATTTGCTTCATCCATAGGACTTGGGCACAACAGCTACCAGATGCTATGTATTCTGCTTTGGTAGTTGGCCATAATGCTTTGTTTCTTAGAAAAAATAGAAACCTAACAATGTCCTTGAAGGAATCAACTGCCACTTGTATACTTTCTAACAACTAAAAACCTAGTATAATATGCATCACTATAGGTTGTAAGAGTAAAGTCTCTTGTCTTAGGATACCATAGTCCAAAATTTTGGGTATTGGCTACATATTCACAATCCTCTTAACATCTACAAGATATGATTTTTTGGGACTTGATTTAATCTACAACAAACCAACACTAAACATGATATCTAGTCTAGAGGAAGTTAGATATAATAAGTTACAAATTATACCTATATAGATCTTCACATCTACCTTTTCACCTTCTTCGTGCTTATATTGCTTGCACGTGTTGGACATGGGAGTGTCAATTGGCTTTGCAATCTCCATCCAAAAGAGCTTCAAGAATTCATTTGTGAACTTGCTTTGGTTGAAAAAGTTCCCATCTTGTGTTTTCTTTATTTGGAACCCAAAGAAAGAAAGTAATCTCCCCCATCATGCTTGTTTCAAATTCACTCTGCATGCGGAACTAAACTCCTTGCAAATACCAAGACTCATACCTCCAAAGATAATACCATAAACATACATTTGAAAAATTAAGAAAATGTTAGAAGTTCATTTCAAAAAGAGAGTAGAGTCAACCTTTCCCATGACATAGCAATTATCAATTAAAAAGATCCTTAATTTCTCATACCATGCTCTAGGGGGTTGTTTGAGTCTGTGAAGGGAATTTTGTAATAGATAAACATTACTTGTAAGCTTGTCATATTGAAATCTAGGAGGTTGAACAACACAAACTTCCTCCTCTAGATCTTCATTTTGAAATACACATTTAACATCCATTTGAAAGCAAGAAATTTTGATGACTAGAGAAGGGAAGTTTCATTCTAATAGATTTAAGTCTAGCAATAGGAGCATAAGTTCATCAAAATAAATACCTTCATCTTAATTGTAACCTTGTGCTACTAACCTTGCCTTGTTTCTTACCACTTTGTCATTTCCATCAAGTTTGTTGTCATTGACCCACTTTGTGCCAATGATATTTCTATCCTTTTTCTCTTGGAATTACAGTCCAGTGGTACTATTTTCAAATTTCTCAAGTTCTTCTTGCATTTCTAAGATCCACTCATCATCCTTAAGAGCTTCATTGACAATTTTTAGATCAAGTAATTAAATGAAAATGTTGTTTACTTATCCTTTGTTGAAATCGACATGTGTCTTCACTCCTTCAAAAAGATTTCCAATGATGATCTCCTCTGAATGATCTTTTGCAAAGTGGGAGTGGGATTTTTTTAATCTTCATGTGTGCATTCAACTTCCAACACCTATTTACCTTTCTCATTGGTGTTCATTTCTTTTAATCTGGGAATCGCTTCATCTAGAACATCAGTATAAATAAAATTCTTATAAATATAGGGGTTAACATTGATATATTCTTCTAGTTTAGACAGTTCAATTTTAAAAATGTTATAAGCTCTACTAGTAGTGATATAGCGAAGAAAGAAAGTCTTATATGATTTCACATCAAACTTGTCAAGAGAATGGTTGGTGTTTAAAACAAAACATGGACAAGCACAAATATAAAAGAAGTCGATTGGAGGCTTTCTACCAAGCCACTACTCATAGGGGTTTTCTTAAGAAAATGATGTGTAAATACCTGATTTTACATTAAAGAAGAAGTACTAACGGTGTCAGTCAAAAAATTCTTTGAGTGTCATATCCAATTCTTGCAAGGACCCGTTCTTCCTCTCTACAATCCCAATTTTTGAGGTGTACCAGGGGAAGAAAAGTTTTACATGAAGGTAGATTCTTCACAAAATCTTTTAAGTAAATCATTTTCAAACTCTCCCCATGGTCACAATAGATAGAAATTATTTGGCATGAGGATTCATTATCATTTCATTTGAAAAAAATAAGAGAAAAAATAGAGTGTATTACTCTTTGCAACCAAAAAAATGTCCATGTAAAACGAGAAAAATCATCAATAATCAATAAGAAATCCTTGATACCATAAAGTGTTTGAATTCTCATGGGTCCAAATAGGTCGATGTGAAAAATCTCAAGGGTATAAAGAAGAAAAAGTGGTGAATTTCCTATATAAGTAGAGATTTCAATGAAGTAGGTGATGGTTTAGGAAAAAACACACACAAAAACCCAGGAAGCTTCAATATTCACGATCTTCGACCAATTGAGGTCTAAGATATCTTAGCTAAAGAATTGTGTAATGGTAGTAGTACTACTATGTTTCCATTTCATTGCTCAATTAGTTTGTGTAAGTTGACCCCTGAATTATCTCGCATGGGGAGGGCGCGATGAATAAGATCTCCCAACTTCTTTAAAAAAACTTTGTGATAATGGTTATCTTATTCTCTTTGCATCACTAAATTGATTGCTTCTAAATTCCTTCTCTTACAGTTTTATATGTAATGTAACTAGAACTAGAAATTTGACACATGTAGAATATATGTGTAAAAATGCAAATACACATCTTGTGTAATATAGGCCAAAAGAGGCCCAAGTTGTTGAACTCAGGGAATCGTACACCAGGGACTACTACTTACTGAAACCAATTCAACTAGACCTAGCAAAAGAGTTGATTGGTTTTTTAATAAACTAAGAGATAAAAGTCAATCTAACTAAGCTTGTTGTGATCGAGAATGGATGAATTTATTAGGACTTTTGGTTACACCATGGTGTAATTTTATTTAACATCATTTATTAATATTTACTTCTCCTAACCCTGGACTAAAAGCTTGTAGCAAGAATTACCCACTCTCATAGTATAATTCACTACCTAATCTAATACCAATCACACTCTCATATCGATTGTGTTATTAGTTAGGTGCTTTATAAAAAACTTTGGGTAATCTCTTCATATTCATAAGCCAACTTTCTCAAATGTTAATATAAAACATGTATTTCTATAAAGTACCAACCATTAATTCTCTTTTTCAAAGCAACAAAGTTTTAATTAACTACCTATGGTGATCAAGTATGAATAGTTCATAACAATCTCATAGAAATAAGTCCTAAAATTAGAAAAAAATATATTTACCAATTCACAATGTCAAATAAAATGGAACACAAGGCTACTCTCGGGTCCTAAGGAATAAGTTTTTAGACAAAAATAGATGACATGGTATTACTGTAAATTGAAAAGATGTAAAAAATGAATTTTGAGATATAATAAATTGTAGACATGATTAAAGAATGGATATGGAGAATATGGAGAGGATTTTCTATCATTTCTAATGCAAAAACACCTTCGAGGTGCGACAGGTAGGATTCCTTCACTTTTCTCCCTCCTTTTGCCATTCTTATCATCCCCATGTGATAGATCTCAATGATGCCTTTCTAATGGTGCCCTTTCCATCCATCATATATGTTTAGGTTAAGAAAAACCTAATTGTATTGAAACATAACAATAACAGTTGGATTTAATGTATTTAATCTTGGCTGTCAGGTCCTACATTGGTACTACCGACTTGGAAGTCAACACTACCAATTTTTTGCAATAAAAATCCTATTTCTTTTAGATCTAGAACTTTAATTTTTTTTATACTTTGGTTCCATGTCGATACTATGGAGTTGCATGTTGGTGGTACCCACATTGCTCCAGTACATAATAATCATCTATAATAAAATAAAAAATGAATTAAACCAAATAATTTTTATGACTAAAATATGTAAAATACATGCATAAATATAAGAATTGGTGCACACTAATTTTATACTAATTTTGTGAAACATGTGTGAAAATATATCTGATTAAGCACAAATGGCAAAGAAAACAACCAAACTCAATATCCAAATAGTGATAATTTGTGCACACATCACACCCCTAACGTTGAATATTTCTCATCCTCGAGCAATACTACTCTTAGATTTGTTTGAAAAAGTTAGCAAGAAGACAAATACCTATGAATTATTTTTTCTAACCGCCCTCCACTAGTCGGTCCCAAACCAGTCCTTGCCAACCAATGAATAAGTAACTACTCTAAAGTAATCAATAATGTTCATAATAGATGTCCATAATAAGATCAATGAAAAATACTACCAATATGAAGTAGTTAATATCATGGCCAGTAGGACACATGATTGATGCACCATGTGATCTCCCTATCTACATTGCTTAGATCTACCTAAATAAACTACTTGGAAGAACATCCCCAAATAGACATGGATGAGGGGAATAATTATGATGGTGGCCTACATTGTAGAGAAATGGGTGGAATAGATGAGTGATTATGAAAATGACATTCACAAGCATTATGAAAATTATTAATGCAAGAAGTAAAAATATGATTCCCCTATATGATGGATAAAATGTGAATGTTTGACTTCTAATGAATTTTTTTTTGGGTGGAATGATGCATGCAATGGATATCTCATCCTAATGATGAGTATAGGTGTAAAGGTGTTTACAAAAGAAATCCACAACCCCTTCTTTGTTTCTTAGAGAGAATATGGCATTGAACTTAAAAAACATTTTCCTCCTTTTCTCCTCCTTTTTTTATTTTTCAATAACTTTTTTTTTGCCCTTTTATTTTAGCTAGATAAGTAGTTCATGCTTGAGCTTTTTTACTCTTTTTTTATTTGGAGAAGGAATAAGGAGATACAAAATTTTTTACACTCTTTCATGAGAGAATATAGTAGAAGATAAAAATTATGTAGCACCTTATCAAATATGCAATGCAAATGCAACTATATGTAATTTTGTTAAACAAACTACAAATGCTCAAAAGATGATATGGAACCTTTTATTTTCTTTTACTAATGCACAAGAAGATGAAGTAGATATATGTTTCCTATCATGAAATGTAATGCAAACAAGATGAAAATAACTTGGATTAAACTTTATCATCCTATGGTGGTGAATGAAGATGAATGGAAGGTGAATGAGGTCACATGACTAAGAGACAATTTCTTTCTCAACCATGATATGTCCCTCTCCTATAAATTTGTGTAATAGGGAAACCTTGGAGTTTTTTCTACAATTCACTTCAAAGGTCATGTTACTATTTGGTTGGTTTGGACTCCAACATCATCGTCATAACACAAGTCATAGCGTTTAGTTAGGTTTTTCATTCATTCAGTATGTCTTCATGCTGACTAATCCAAATAATTCATCTAGTTATGTACTCTTAAACATAGAAAATTTAGCTTAAGAGCATAGCATAAAAGCACATTTATATTTTTTAGAATTTGTAGAATTGATACCACATCATCAACAAATGGTTAATCCTAAGTAAAATTTTATATTTCGTCCACAATTACACTAGATAGAAGTGGAACCTAAAAACAAAGATGGAAGATCTATTTTTTTAAAACAAAAACATGCAGACATATAATAAAAAGTAGGGATGCAAGAGATAAAGATAGAAGCATCGGTCCATTTCTCCCCTTAAGCTTGAATATGACATTGTCCCCAATGACAAAAAAAAGGAAGACAATTAGAACAGTTGAATCCATATGTGAGCTGAGATCTGGGGCAAAAAATAGGTGGGTGGGATCCACATAAAGACTGACTCGCTGCCACCAACATAGTGTTGGTGGTACCAACTTAGTGCATTCCTGCACACTGAATAAAACATCAAGGAACCCTTGTTACTTACATCAAAACTAGATATTAAAAATCTACAAATAGTAATGTAAAAATAGAATTGAAAGCTTAACAAAACAAACATGATTGGTGGGTTGCCTCCCACAAGCACTATTGTTTAACGTCCTAGGCTGGACACATGTCAGTCAGCAACAATCAGGTGGTTGTGGAGGAGGGTGAAGATCTCTCTACCTCTTCCTTCTAAACATTTGGTTCCTTGCAACAATGAGAAAAAAAAAGCTAGAAGACCAGTGTGTATGGTTGACATTCCATTTCAAAAGTAAATTATTATTGTAATGATCACGGACGTGAATCACAACCAAGTCTTGATGTGGGAGCATATGCAGAAATAGGTAACCATGAGGTGAAACATATAATGATGATTGATCCTTAATTTCTATGACCATCCCCAATGGATCACTCCTATCTACTCATAATGGAGGGATTACATCAAAGGTGAATTTGTGTGCCTCCTCTTCTAATAATTCAACACCCCCACATTCATTAATATCCTCACAAAATTTTCAAAATTTTCATCTGGATATATATCCCATATAGGATCCTTCATAAAGAGATGAAGAGATGGGTCTTGTGGTGAAGGAATTATGTGATGGGTGATGGGAAATTCATGCACCTTTCCACTCTTAGTATCCTCTTCCTCATTATCTTCCTCCTCTCTAAGATCACTATCAAATAAAGCACCATCTGGATCCTCCTCCCCTTCACTCATATCCCAAACACATGTATAAAAATTGTCTTCCATCTTACTTTCATCATTCTCCTCGTCCTTCTCATCAGATCCCCAATCATATTCAAGATCATTCCTAGGAGTTGAGGGTGTGGGTTTAGGCTCATTGGAAGGATGTTGTAGAGGTGATTCTAAAACTTATTCTAGTATGTTCTCCTCACTCTCTGATTCCTTATCCTCAACCTCAACTTCTTCCATTTTATATACTCTACCCCAACCTCCATTAGAAATAGGACTTTGGCGATTTAAAATAGATTGAACCATAATCCTAATATGCTCATGATGAATTCCCTTGATGGTTTTCCCATGATGTGATGAAGGTGGTCTCAGACATCTATAATCTACATGTCCATTTCAATACTTAGGAAAAATAGGAGCCATGTGCTTTTAAAAAAAATTGAAAACAAAAGGAAAGAAGACTAACTAGAATGAAATAACTAGATGAATATGAACAATACCTAAATAAACAATGAAAATGAAAAAATGGAAAGAAAAAATGAAAATAAAAAAATGAAAATAAATACAATGGCCTTGAGTGGATGATCTTAGCACTCATAGTGTTGGTGATGTTGATTCCCCGGCAACAACGCTAAAACGTTGACACATGTAGAAGGTATTGTAAAATGCAAGTGCACATGTTGTGTAATATAGACCAAAATAGGATTGAGTTGTCGAACTCGGAATCATACACCAGAGACTACTATTTACTAAAACCAAATCAACTAGACCTAGAAAAAGAGTTGATTGGTTGTTTAATTAACTAAGAACAAAACATAAATCTAACTAAGGTTTTGTGATCAAGAATGGATGAATTCCATAGGATTTTTGGTTTAACCATGGCGTATATTGTATTTAACATCATTTATTAATATTTACTTCTATTAACCTAGAACTAAGAGCTTGTAGCAAGAATTACCTACTCTCACAACATAATTCACTACCTAATCTAAATTCAATCCCACTCTCATATCGATTGTGTTATACGTTAGGTGCTTTACTGAAAACGTTGGATACTCTCTTCACATTCATAAGCCACCTTTCTCAAAGGGTGATAGAAACATGTATTTCTATGAAGTTCCAACCATTGATTCCCTTTTTCAAATCAAATAAAAGTCATATTAACTACCTATGGTGATCAAGCATGGATAGTTCATAAAAATACCATAGAAATAAGTCCAGAAATCAGGAAGACACATATATACCAATTAATAATGTCAAATACAATGCAACATCAGGCTACTCCTAGGTCCTAAGGAATTTGTTTTTAGGCAAAAATAGATGACATGGTATCACTATAATATAAAAATATGTAAATCACGAATTTTGATACATAATAAATTGAATATCGGGCTAGAGAATGGATCTATAGAAGATGGAGAGGATTTTCCATCATTTCTACTGCCAAAATGCCTCTGAGGTCCGTCGGGTAGGGTTCCTTCACTTTTCTCCCTTCTTTCATCATTTGTGTTATCCTGTGTGATGGATCTCGATGATGCCTTTCTAATGGTGCCCTTTTTAGCCATTATATATGTTTAGTTTAAGAGAAAACTTAATTGTATTGAAACATAACAATAACAATTGGCTTTAATGTATTTAATCTTGGCAGTCAGCGTTTGTGTTGGTACTACCGACTTGGAAGTCAGTACTACCAAATTTTTGAAATGCAAGTCCTTTTTCTTTTTTATCTAGAACTGTAATATTTTTGTGGACTTCAATTCCATATTGGTACTACCAAGTTGCATGTCGGTGGTACCAACATTGCTCTAGTAAATAACAATTTTCTGTAATAAAATAAGCAATGAATTAAATCAAATAATTATTATGATAATTAAACTATGTAAAATACATGCATAAATATAAGAACAGATGCACACTGATTTTATACTAATTTGGTGAAATATGTGTGAAATATATTTGATTAAGCACAAATGTCAAAGAAAACAACCAAATTAGATATCCAAATAGTGACAATTTGTACACAAATCAAAATCTTTATATTATTTTTCTTAACACTCTCATGCCTATATTTGCTAAATGCCTAGTTGTAGATAAAAATGATATATCTTTGTGGCACAGCAGGCTTGGTCATGCTACTATCCATCAATTGAAAAAGTTGAGAAAAAAGGAATAGGTCAAAGGACTTCCTAAATTGGATTTTTAAAAGGATGATAAATGCAACCTTACACACAAGATAAGCAAACCAAATCCTACTTTAAATACAAAGGAGTCATTAGACCCAAAATAGCTCTTGAGATTTTTCACATTGTTCTATTTGGACCCATGAGAACTCAAACACTTTGTGGTAGCATGTATTGATTAATGATTATTGATGATTTCTCTCTTTTTACGTGGACATTACTTTTGGTTGCAAAGAGTGATACTCTTTATGTCTTCTCTTATTTTTGCAAATGGAATGAAAATGTTGCTTCATGTCGAGTTTTTCTATATGTAGTGATCATGGGGAGAGTTTGAAAAAAATATTTGAAAGATTTTGTGAAGAATCTAGTTACATGCACAACTTTTCTTCCCCAGTACACCTCAAAAAATGGGATTGTAGAGAGAAAAAATGGGTCCTTGCAAAAATTGGATATGACACTCCCATGAATTTTTATATTGTCACCATTAGTACTGCTTCTTTTGTGGAAAACTGAGTTTTTACACAACATTTGCTTAAGAAAACCCCTATGATTTATGGCATGGTAGCAAGACTTCAATCGACTTCTTTCATATTTTTGGTTGTCCATGTTTTGTTTTGAACACCAACCATTCTCTGGACAAGTTTGATGCAAAATCATATAATATTTCCTTCCTTTGTTATATCACTACTAGTAGAGATTATAAAGTCTTTAACACTGAATTGTCTAAACTAGAAGAATCTATCAATGTTAATTTTTTTAGACTAACCTCTATTTTATAAGAATTGTATTTATATTGATGTTCTAGATGAAGTGAGTCTCAGATGAAAAGAAATAGACATCAACAACAAAGGTAAAGAGGTGTTTGAAGTTGAATGCACACATGAAGATGAAAAAAAAAAGATCCCACTCCCCACTTTGCAAAAGATCATCTATAGGAGATCATCATAGGAGATCTTTTCAAAGGAGTGAAGACACAGCTGCCTTCAACAATGAGTAAGACAACAACACCTTCATTTCACAATTTGAGTCAAAAATTGTCAATGAAGCTCTTAAGAATGATGAGTGGATCCTAGAAATGCAAGAAGAACTTGAGAAATTCGAAAATAATATGGGTTGGATTCAAGTTCTAAGAGAAAAAGGATAAAAATATCATTGGCAGAAAATGGGACTATGAGAACAATCTTGATGGAAGTGACAAAGTGGTAAGAAATTTGGCAAGGTTAGTAGCTCAAGGTTACAATCAATAGGTTGGCATTGATTTTAATAAAGCTTATGTTCCTACTGCTAGACTTTTTTTTGGTCGGTCAAAAAGTGTGTTACTATATTACCAAAACTTTGGGTACAATGTACCCCATTACAGTAAGAACATAAAACCGTGATACCAACAGGCTGGTAAACAAGACCAAAGGAAAAAAAAGTTGAAATTGTGCATAAGGAAAAGATCGTAAACAACTCGACCTATGACATGAAGCCTTAAACAAAGCCAAGCCCTCAAAAGCATGAAAACCACCCACAAAGAATGAGAAGAAGGACTTTACAGATGGACCACATCCCAACAGACCCAGGAATATAGGGTCTCAGCACTAACACACATAATCAAGGCTTTGAATAACCAGAACTCAGACTAGGTCTAACCAAGAAACCCACAGCAGAGCATAACAGAATCAACCCCTCCAAGATTTGAACAAGAGTAAGGAGACTTTAGAAGGAAATCAAATTCAAACTCCCTTCACTGCATCAACGAGCACCCACAAATTATGACTGAGGACTAAACAAAGACCTTCCTTCACCCCAAACCTCCTGGGTAAAAGTTGTAGAGGAGGTTTAGAAATGTAGCACAATGAACAGGATACACCTAAGTTCATCCATCTAGGACGAGTCTCCCACCTCTCCTCCCTCTGCCATGGTTTTCTTCTTCTACCCAACACTGACCCACCCAAATCCAAAGAAGAGGTCCAACCATCGGCCGAGGAGGGAGGTGTCATCATTGGGAGAAACCAGCCTGAGGCGAGTCGCCCAATCTCGACAGCCGTCCAATGCTCATCCACCATCACCATTGCCAAGTAAGTGAAGGATGATATCAAGGCCACCATTACACTGGGCAAAACCAGCTAACAGCTCAGGGGAGGAGGAACTGGTGTCTGAAGAGGAGATCGAGGGATCCCCTTTTCTTCACCTGGATGGAGCACCAACATAGGAGACAGATCTAGGGTGCGGCTCCTCAACACCCGTCACACATTAACATGATGGAGTTGACAAGGTCAAACCGCTGATTCGCAACCTAGATATGGGCTCCATAGTGGTGCAATGCATCTCCTCTGCCCAACCAAGAAATGAACCAAACAAGCTGTGGGATGATCTTCGAACAGGATGCCTACTTCATCGCCTCTTGTGATCCGCTACCACCTTCACCTTCAGACCCTAGCCTTCTGTGGTTGGGCCAAGGGGAGGAAGGCACTGAGGAGGCACCCCCTCCTGCTGCTAGACTTGAATCTATTAGAATGATACTTCCCTTAATTTCATCTAGATGATCTTCACAATCACAATGGAGTCAGGCTCTATGACAATTTCTTCAACATCATTGCGGTCTGCAATTTCCATTACAAGGCAGATTCTCATTAATTCAACTTCTAAGACATCTACAAATTGCAGGTTTGTTGTTACTCCCCCTATCCACTTCCCATGTTCGTCCCTAGTGATAGTTGCATAGATAGACTTCTTGAGCATTTTTTCCCCATCTATGTTGAACTTAATGTTAGGAAATATAGGAACAGAGTATAGCAATGGAAACAAAAAAAATTATCTATCTATATTTCCATAACAACAGGATTGCATCAACTACTATCAAATAGGAAGGACAGTCTTAGCGAGTTATACCTAGTCCTAGAGCAAGTCCAGTGACAAAACTGACTTCTTTGCAACTATTGACAAGTTTCTTTTGGACGGTGGTTGTGCAGCTCGTGGTTTTCATCATGAATGGTTGTCTGCAAAACATCTACAATGACTCTAGTGGTCTTTCCACTGACTATAGGTTGACATTTCTCTCTGAGCAGTAGCCAAAGGACTCCTGCCTCTAGAGTAGTCCACACGGACCAACTAGAACTCATGTCATTCACTAAGAATGGATAGGAAGGAGTTGTCCCTCTCATTGGTGTACTAGTCACCAACCTACTCTCCGATAAGAAAACTTCTCAGTTGTTATCTCCCTTTGTCTATCCCTCCATGTCGGGTAGGAATTGTCTAGGCTCTCTTGGTTACCACAACTAGAGAGGACAATAGTTGTTAGAGGAACTAATTCTCAATTTTCTGTGTTGTGTGTTGTGCTCTGGGAAGCCCCCAGTATCCCTCCTTTTATAGGCAAGTTTAGGGTTAGGGTTCTCAGTCTGTATGGGATTGTGCGGGAGTGGAAAGGACCATA
Source organism: Alisma plantago-aquatica (assembly GCA_963693085.1). Classification (NCBI taxonomy): domain Eukaryota; kingdom Viridiplantae; phylum Streptophyta; class Magnoliopsida; order Alismatales; family Alismataceae; genus Alisma; species Alisma plantago-aquatica. Next base: position 974,268,325 of record OY856411.1, read on the forward strand.
AGAACTTGAACTCTCACCACCTTTTACGGTTGAAACAAACGTTTCACACACCCAGGAGATTGTTTGGTGTGCGAGATAGTCATCTTGTACTGTCAAATGGCCGTTTGGTAGTTTCCCAATTGCACATGATTTTAGCAATTTTGATTCCAATTAATATACATATTAATTTTACATGCTCTCCAAGTATATGCAATGGAAACTATTTGGGAAATAGTCCTAACCTTTGTTCATCCCCAACTGGGCCATCTCGCCCAGGTGAGACACCCATCTCACTCACCCAGAAGGCTTTTTGGTGAGTTGAGATGAGTTGGTTGGTTCAATCATATTTAACCAGTCAGTTCAAGGGAAGAACTAAGACAATTTGAAATTTGATCAGTCTGACCCCCAAACGGTTGTCTCAGAATTGAGACGCCCATCTGGCTGCCCAAACGTTTGTCTCAGTGAGATGGTTGTTTGGTAGACCTGGTCATCCAATCGAGCGATTAGTAGCATGAATTGAATATCTATACACTTTAGTGATGAATCCAATTGTCATTCAAGATTCAACTCCTCTTCTATATGCATTCCAATGTGTATGACACTATAGGTACCATACTATGTTGGCAGTGAATGTCCATAACTAGCTTATGATATCACAAGCAAAGAGTGGTTCCTAGTCCCACGTTAGTGCTACCCAAGTGAATGGAAAGTTAGAGAATAACTTCAACCTACAATATGTGTAAGGTGTTATTGTGATTGTATAATTCCTTTGTCTCTAATATCCAGGATGAACTCGAGGCATGGAAGGTCATCCTCTCAACATTAAATCCATGTTCCTTGAATCAAGAATAGATTTTCTTAGATAATGTGACCTCGATATCATATATTGATAGACATGTGCATGTGCATGTGCATGTGTCTCTCAATCTCGCTAATGAAGTGGCCATGATATCATACTCCAGTTGGAGGGACAAATCCCATATCTATCACTCATAGTCTATCATGTGTCAAAGTCACCCAATCATTACCATTATAACAACCCATGTTTAACGACTGTGTTTGATGACGTCAAAGCATACCCAACAACATGTGACGAGTGTAGTGATTTCAGGTCAAAGAATCACAATCACCACCTTCACTATGAGAGATGAATGTGACCACCATAACTATGTGTACTCTCAAGGTGGGTCAATGCGATAAACTATTCTCTAACATGTGTATGTGTGCTTGGTTTGATATTGTTGTTGGTATGTATGCCCTGAGACCCAATCATATGATGATTGGATTGGCATACATCATGATTGATTTGATAAATATCAAAGACAAGATTCCAATTTATTCTACCTCAATTGATTATGAGATAAATGATGGAGCAGAATGAATGTCTAAAGAATGACAATACTCAATGACGTATGTCTTCAAGTACGTGACTTGAACAATGAGATCATACGGATGCTAAGAGTATGTACATTCTTTTTTATGTCCCTATTCAGATGTCATTGTGGAAGGTTGATAGACAATAATGACACATCAACACTAGAGAGTGTGTTGGTTGATGATAGTGTCTCATTAGTCATGATATATGATATCAAACCAAGCACAAAGATACATGGTAGAGAACAGTGTATCAGATAGACCCACCATGACAGAGACACATGGAACCATGACATGGTAGTTAGATTCATCTCTCATAGTGATGGTGGTGATTGTAATTCTTAGACCTAAAATCACGACACTCGTCGAATGTGATTGGGTACACTTTGACATCATCAAATGTAGTCTTGAAACATGGATTGTTATAACAGTGATGATTGGGTGCCTTTGACACATGAGATAGACCGTGAGTGATAGATATGGGATTTGTCCCTCCTAAGGGAGTATGATGTCCTGGCCACTTAATAAGTGAGATTGAGAAAGGCATGTGCATGCACATGTGAATCAATATATGATATTGATGTCACACATATCTCAGACAGTCAGCTATAGTTCAAGAAACATGAATGAACGTTGAAAGGATGACAACTCCATGCCTTGTATTCATTCAGGATATCAGAGACAAAGGAATTATACATTCATAGGGACACCAATCACAGATTGTAGGTTGAAAGTTGTTCTCCAACTTTCCTTTTCACTTGGGTAGCAATGATGTACGACTAGGTGCCACTCTTTGTTTGTGATGTCATAAACTAGTTATGGACATTCACTGCTAATGTGAAATGGGACCTATAGGGTGACACACAAAGGATTAAACCGGAAGAGGAGTTTATCCATGAATGACGTTTGGATTGATTACTAAAGTGTTTAGGTACTCAATCAAACATTCAATCAATAGACTTGACTCAGAATCATCAAGCTCAAGTGTTGAACCGACTCATTTGAGTGTCAGGTTGATTCAGAACTGAATTGACTATGTTCTACACAACTTGGACCACCAACTGACCAATTCACTGGGTGAACTGATCGACTCATGGCTAGTGAGACAACTAGTTCACTCTGGTGAACTGATCGGTTCATGTGTCCAAATGAGCCGTGTTGGATTTTCCCAATTTGTAAGAAAAAGGCTTTTTGTTTCACTTGTTCAATTCGATTGGGATAAGAATTAATTTTTGTATTAATTAGAAATGAATAAGGAAAGTCAATTGTGAGCAAGTCTAGGAAGTGAAATGACTAGTTCACACTCCCAACCGACCAGTCACCTTGCCAAATGACTGATTCATTTATGAAATGACCGGTTCAGCTATCAAAGTGTAAATTGTTCATAGAAATTTTGGACCCTTCTATTCCCACATAGACTAGGAACCCTGACCCTACCCTCTACTATAAATAGAGGGGTACATGGGGATTTTCCATAGTAACAACTCAAAACATCAGTTGCTCTGTAAAGTTTTTATTCTCTTTGCTTTTGGTAACCGAGAGAGAGCCCACACAAGTTCTACCCATCCAGGGAGGAACAGTGAGGGAAAGAAAACTGTAGAAAAGCAATTGATTGTGGGAGAGTGTCTCAGTGACTAGAACACCGATAGAAGGGGACAAATCCTTCTAGTGTCCTTTAGGACAGGATGACTAGAGTTCCCGGATGTCCATGTAGACTATCTATAGAGGTGGGAGACTTCTGCCGCTCAGGAGGACAACTATGAACTGTAGTTCGAGTCAAGACCAGGAGCTGCACAGATGTCGTCAAAGATAGGTGGTTGAAGACCACACTAGCTGTAAGGTATTGTCACTGAGAAAGCCTTAGGACAACGTATATCTCTCTAAAATCATCCTTCCCATTACATATATATTGATGTGATCTGCTGGCTATGTGTTTTTATGGTCAATTAAATTTTTTTCCACTGCCTACTCTGACAATGTATAACCCAATAGCGGTATCAGAGCCACGTCAATACTCTATGTTTTGGGATAATTGATATGATCAAATTTTGGTTTTATTATTTTTTATTTATTGCATACGATGTGAATATTTAAATGACTAATGTGAATATCCAATTAATATCACATGATCCCAAACTAATATATACATATATCATATGGTATGTATGCAATTGATACACGTCATCCTAAAATGGTTTTTGATGGTGGATGTGTAGCATGATTATGACCTATAAACCCTATGTGCATGTGTGTGGTTGGTTATGGTTGTTTGCATCTCAGTCTGCGCACCAAGCCCTCTTCTTCTATTATGAATGTAACTCAAGGTTTCACAAAGTCTATGTAAAATAGGTATGGTTTTATTTCTTGTTATGATGAAGATTGAAGATGACCATTTGATGGACTGAGATGAGTAACTGAGGAGCAGTTGGTGGCTTGTAGGATCCCGACGACCCAGTGAATTGACCATCTGGAGGTCCCAGATGATTAGTTGATGACAACCAATCGACCTGCCAAGAGGCGAGCCAACCAGTTCAAAGGTTGAGCTAGTCAACCCGGATTGGCAAGCACATATCTTCATCAACAATAGGTCACATGTGATTTAGACCGTAGATGACCATAGTTCCTTGGGGCTCTAAGGAAGTACAATAGGATGGCCATAATCATTTCGTTATCATTATTGCATGTTTTTGTTTGTGGGATATAGCATGTATATGATATGTACTATATATATGGTGATTGCGTACTTATATGCATACATAAGCATATTAAAACCCCTTAATATAATATTAAGTTTAGGATGCCTTCCATAAGAAACATACTTGAAAAGCTTGATCAATAAGTGTGGGCATCCCAATGATGGTGTGCTTTCTTTCTCGTGGAAGTGTGATGGTAGTTGTGTGGGCCCGCCAAGCGGGGTGCACTCCTATCGTGTTGGATTTTGGGTCAGACTTAACAAGGTGATCTTAATGGGATTGAGAACCTTGAGGCATGCATATTTACATAGCAAGGAGCTACACATAACATCTATCCAAGAATTTCATATGATGCAATTGGTAAATGTTACCTACCTTAATAATTGATTATGGACACTGGCATTGGCTGGGTAATAACTCAATTGTTTTGGATCTTGGCTCACTAGAAGGTTGTACAATGCAATCTTCCAAATTGATAGTGAGGGCTATCAATTTGATCAAAATAATGGAAGCAATAATTAATTAAAGACCTAATTAATATCATCAATTTTCAAATCAAATTAAGTAACAAAGAAGTTTTGAATTAAAATTGCAAATTTCCTTTTTGTAGAATAAATGGCTGCCAACAACAATCATTTTTCATTGCGATCGGTCCTTGAGAAGGACAATCTAAATGGGAACAACTTCTATGACTGGTTTAGGATGTTGAGAATTATTCTCACTCAAGAGTGAAGCTCTATTTCCTTGATAATCCAGAGCCAGAAGAACCCACTCCCACCGCTCCAAAGGCTAAAAGGGATGCATGCAAGAAGCATACTGAGGATGCCATTGATGTGAAGTGCTTGATGTTGTGTTGAATGAACTATCAGTTGCAGAGACAACATGAGAACATGAACGTCATTGAGATGGTTCAACATCTCAGGAGCATGTATCAAGACCAAGAACGACAAGAGAGATATGATGTTTCCAAGGCATTGTTTAAGTGCATCATGATAGAAGGAGATCCAGTAGGCCCTCACACACTGAAGATGATTGGGTATGTGGAGAACCTAACTCGAATGGGATTCCCTCTGAGCCAAGAGTTGGCTACTGATGTGATACTATAATAGTTGCTTGAATCCTACAGTTAGTTTGTGATCAACTACAACATGAACAACATTGACAGGTCACTAACAGAGTTGTTGGGCATGTTGACGATAGCCGAGGCATAGATGAAGAAAGACAAACCCAAATATGTGATGATGATCAGCAAAAAGAAGTGAAAGTTTAAAGGCAAGGGCAAAGGCAAAGCAAAGAAAGGTTATGATGCTAGCCAGCAGTCCAAGTCTTCTTCAACTCTCAAGGCCAAGGGAGGGGTGAACAAGGGAGGCAAATGTCACCATTGTCATTATCCAGGACATTGGAAGATAAATTGCCCTCTCTACATAGATGAACTAAAGAAGAAGAAGGAGGGGATGGAAGTCTCCACCTCAGGTATTATGAAATAAACTTAAAATGCTTCTTTATCTTAGGTATATGATGCCAAGATATAGATTTGACATATATGATGTGCAGGATCTGAAAAGAAGTGATGGCCTTTATGAAAGGACCAAGAAGGAACACACATCTAAATTGGAGCAAGTGTTTCTGCCATAGATAGTAGTACCTTTTAGTTTATTTCAACCCAAAGGGCATGTAATAGAGTTATGGAATGCTATTTCATTTTGCCAATAAATAGAAACATTTTATTTTTGTATCTTGTAATGACAAGGATGTTTATCAATAAAGTTTATGTTTCAATTTCAAAGATATGATCTTTTATTGCAATGCCTTATTTATCTTGTGGTACTTGGTATGCATGGGATAAAATAATAATACCTAAAGGTTATTGATGACTCAAACAATAAATTAGCATTAACATCTAAACTAATGAATGAGAAATTCATCTCTAGGTTCCATGTTGATGGATAAACTATACTCTCTTGGTTAATGAACCATTAAGAGACATGAATGTCTTGTTTATTGGGCATGATGACAAGTCAATCTTCACTAGATGTAGTGGGAGAATGACTATTCTATTAGGTATAATACATATTGATGTATATACATACATATTAGAGTAAATTCTAACACTTCATTAAAAGTGTTTAGTTTAACACTAATATGAATATCTGGAAGTGTTCAAGAGGATCATAAATAAAGTACAGACTTGGTAAACCAAAATTTTGAGGACCTTGTGAGTAACCATGATAATGTATCATAGAGAACTCATGATTAAGGCATAATGATGTCTAAATCAAAGAAGGAATCATACTCTTAATAGTTAGAGCATGATCATCAAAAAAATAACTAATCTTCTAGAATTCTTCTAAAGAACATGCTTTACAATAAATAAATGTACAAAAGGAGATTGAGAATCACAAGTGTTGTGGAATCTCAAATTCTTTAAGTAACAGATACACCTCATATATCTAGTAGAAAACACCTTGAGCTTGTTGGATAATGATATCCTAAAAACTCAAAGGTGATGAATTGGTCATATGATGATGAGACAATAATCTAACTAGATGATGTTGAGGAACTAGATTTTGAGTTATGGATTGAAGCCATAAGATCCAAAATGACTTCCATGTGAACCAAATAAGATATGACCTTAATGGTATCCCTTATAGGGATAAAACCCATAAGTACAATTGGGTCTTAAGAGTTAATACTGACATGGATGACATTTAGAGAAAGGATTATGCTTGCTATTGGAACTTGAAGACTATGAGATTTGGCATATGGATATTAAAACTGCATTCCTATTAGGAATAACATGAGGCTATGTATGTGACACAACCTGAAGGGTTTTGTAATTCCATTAATACAAATATAGTCTATAAGTTATAAGAGTTTAATCAATATGATTGAATAAATACAAGCATCTCAGAACTGGAGTCTTAACTTTGATTATATAGTCAAAAGATTTGACCGATATGACAAAATAAAGAAAGGATCTGTGATTACAAAGATTTAGTGGGAGCAAATTCTCATTCCACATGATGATGAGGAATGAAACATTCTAAAATAGAAACTGGTGTGGAAATACCTTCTTTATGGGAACAAAGAGAAATGTCCTATGTGATATAGAGATCTATAGAGAGTTCTCGAAAGTCTCTTGACCTAATAAAGAGAGACCATACATTGGTTGTCGATACTGAAGGGTTCAGTATACAAAGATTCAGTGGGAGAAAACATATCCATGTTAGACGGAGTTAGTCTCTCTGATGCCAAGTGTTCTAAATTTTTATGAAAAATAGGAACACATAGATAGATGCCTTGTACATTTGCATTTGGATCTATCATGTATGTATTCATCCATTATCATGTATGTATTGGACATGAAAAGAATATATATATGCATTCATCATCATGTATGTATTGGACATGACAAGATGATATGCTGATCTAGTTATCTCGTATGTATTCGACATGGCATGTGGATGTTTGTTTACTTCCAATGAGAGTCACTATAATATGATAAAGAACTTATTTAAGTACTTGTAAAGTATTAAAGGACTAGTTCTATGGTAACAAAAGGAAGAGTTGTGTTATGACCCACTCCATGATTAGTCGATAAATACCTTGAATTACGTAAAACACCTCAATTAGTGTTGAGTATCAAATTAAATATCATGGATAATCAAAATAAGTTAATATGTGAATCAATAGTTGAGTTTAAATCACCTGAGGCGACTAATGATATCAATGTTGATTAATTAGTTAATTAAGTTGAGTTGAGTACTCACTGTTGCAATTAGTGATTTGACCAGTTGTGACAAGCTAGTTAACATAATTTTATGCCTTGGGATGATAGAGAATCTCGTGCTTGAAAGTTTGCAAGAAGAATCATTTGAATCGGACCCTCGAGGAAGAAGTTATAGCCTTTTTAGTTTTCTTGGACTTGGATGCAATTTTACCATTAATAGATTTTGCTTAAGAGGGTCGGCTACCCTCCTCTTCTTCCTTATTCATTCCCGATAGAACAAGGAAGGTGGCGCCCAAGTGCTAGCCAAATCACAGCAGCTAGGGTGGAGATGCGATGGCCGATTAAGCACCCCTAGCTTCAGTTCAGCTGTGCTTCTCCTCCGCCACCTTCCTCTCCTTCTCCTTCTCTCTTTCTCCTCCCTTTCCCCTGGCCCTCCCGCGGCCTGATACAGTGGTAGCGCCGGCCAGCAACAGGCCAAACAATAGAGGCGTGGTATCAAGTTGCTGAGCGCCGCCTCCAACTCTTCCTTCCTTCCTCTTCTTTCCTTCCTCCCTAGTTCCGCCCACTTGCAGCCTACCTAGCCGCGGTACCACAGCCAGCTTGGGCGTCAACCTGCTGCACAGAGCAGCAACCACAACAATGGCCGTAGCTAGGGCCGGCGGCTAGGAGCCTTCTTGGGCACAATCAATACTTGGAATCAGCCGCATGGAGCTTGTCCAAGAGGTCCGTGCAAGGGTCTGTTGCCATCTTGCCTCGAATTAGCACCCAACCGAACCTCCTATTTCACCTGTGCGTGAAGGAGCTGTTGCTTGCAGCAGCATGCCTGACTGGGAACAACTTGGGCGTGAGAGGCAGTTAAGTGAGGTAGTTCTGACTTTGGCTTATGGTCTTGATTAGGAATTCGTAGACTTAGCTTTAGATCGAGCCATGTTTAGAATTTTCATTTGGATTAAGATGCTAGTTACTATTCTATTGCAGGGTCAGCTTTCCGATCGGCCGAATTTGGTATGATTCGGCCGAGTTTCCATTATGAAGAAATCAAATAGGGATTCGATCGGCCGAGATCGCAGACCGATCGGCCGAGTTGCCTAGAGTGGATCGGCCGAGTTTCCGGCCAATCGGCCGAATTCCCAGATTGGTCGGCCGAGTTCCAGAATTGTGAGTGGCAGTTCATTTAGAAATCATTAATTAACTCAAATTAAATGTTTAATTGCTTCTGTATCAGTTAGTATAACTTCTGAACAGTGTAGTACATAAAATTAGAGTATGTTAGTTTCATTGGAACTTGAAATACTTAATATGCATAGTGAAAATGATGCAATTTCCTGCATTATAGTTGCAATGTATTTACTGATTTCAAAATAGATGTTTAGCATCGAAACTGGATAAATGATACTGAATCATGTTTAATGATGATAAAGGATATATATTTTCTTCATGTGTTATTTACATTGTGCATTATGCATGAAATGTGATTTTTCCTGTTTAAATGTTATTCGTTAATCGGTTAATAGACCTAGGTGCCCTAACACCGTAGAACCCCTAAAGGAAGGTCTGTTACTTAGGGGTGAAACTCGTGTTGCAACATCATCCGTGCTTGTGTCACGGACAAACGAGGAAAGAGAGGCAGTGTTCAACAATAATCCGTGCGTGTGTCACGGTGGCACTGGGAAAAAGAAAGAAAACTTGGTTATCTAACACCATTCGTGCTTGTGTCACGAAGGTAACCCTGTGAGACTCTCCGCCTGTGTGCTCTGGTTAAAGGAGGAGTCTGGAGCACACATGGTTGTGCATTGAGGCCGTAGAGCCTATGTTTCTGGCCGGAGAGCCAGGGGTCCTGTAGCAGAGCAGGGCTGGCGTCAGACTTAGCATTTCCCGGGTGTGTCGCTAAGTCTTGTACGGTGGGACCGTAGCATGGACTTGTTGCAGATCTTTATATGCAGAGTACACTGCATATATTTAGGGCATAATAATAAAATGAATAAATAATCAAGTAGGTTCATAGTAAATTTATATAACTGTTCATTTACCTGAAATACCGGTTGATGCTTAGAAATGTGATTAATATCTGTATATCTGCTATGTTATTAGAACTGCCTTGTTTAGTTCTGCATTTATGTTTAATTTCAATTTATAAACCTGATGAGTTGTTTAGTGATAGCTAAGTGAAATGCTATTCACTGAGCGAGTAGGCTCATACCTCTACTCAAAACATTTTCAGGTTATAATCAGCAGCAGGAAATCTGAAGAATCGTTTCATCCTAACGCCTAGTCAATAGAAGGTTATGTAGTTAGTAGTTAGAGGTCTCTTAGTCCTTTCCCCTCGTTCTTTGGGACAAGGTGTGAGTGAGAGAGTGAATGTGTATAAAGATGTAATTTATCAGTTATGCTTATTTTATGTTGGACAATGTAATATGATGTAGACTCTACTTTATATTGCTAGTCAGTTTAATAAAGATGCTTCCACAGTTTGTTTAGTTTCTTTTTACAGCATAATTCAGATTATCCTATTAATCTCTTTTAAAAGTTTTAAAAAGCATAGAGTGGTTGGCTTTTGTGTAAATCCCATCCTGTCGCGTCCTAATCTCGTGGTTTGTGGTTAATGTGAGATTGGGGCGTGACAAGTTGAGTGTAAAATAAGTTACCCTGATGCAAACTTCCAAAATGATAGAAAAATGATCACAAAATACAAAATATAAAGGTTATATTCAATTATAAAGTGAACAAGAGTTGTTAAAAGGAAATGTTCTAAGTAAAATTAAAAGCCATTTAATTCTAAAAGGGAATGTCGAGTATCCTTGTGTTATGAACAATAGAGGATACTATATGGATCTAGAAGTTCATATGGATGAACTTATAGATATTCCAACCATTGATGACAGAGTAGAAATACTAAGTCAAACAATGGTGCTAATTGTTAGGCAAGGAATATCAGATAGCATATTACGGAAACTCCATCTCATACGAAATGTCGTACAGTGAGGAGATGTGAAACATGCAGTATACCAACTAAAGCAAAGTTTTGCTAACTCAATGGATTAGCACTAACACAGTAGAAACATGTGGGACATGTTTAGAGATCACTGAGAATATGATTCAAAGGTGATTGGATCTAAGTGCAAGTGGGAATCTGTTGGTATGTATGCCCTAAGAGCCAGTCATTTGATGATTGGATTGGCATATGTCACGATTGATTTGATAAATATTAAACGCAAGCTTCCAATTTATTCTAGTTCAGTCGATTATGAGATAAATGATGGAGCAGAATGAATGTCTAAAGAATGACAATACTCAATGACGTATGACTTCAAGTACATGACTTGAATAATGAGATCATACGGATGCTAAGAGTATGTACATTCTTGTTTATGTCCCTAGTTATATGTCATTATGGAAGGTTGATAGACAAAAATGACACATCAAGACTAGAGTGTGTGTTGGTTGATGATAGTGTCTCATTAGTCATGATATATGATATCAAACCAAGCACATAGATACATGGTAGAGAACAGTGTATCGGATAGACCCACCATGAGAGTGACACATGGAACCATGACATGGTAGTCAGAGTCATGTCTCACAGTGATGGTGGTGATTGTGATTCTTAGACCTGAAATCACTACAATCGTCGAATGTGATTGGGTACACTTTGACAATATCAAACACAATCCTGAAAATGGATTATTATATCAGTGATGATTGGGTGGCTTTAACGCATGAGATAGACTATGAGTGATAGATATGGGATTTGTCCCTCCTAAGGGAGTATGATGTCCAGACCACTTGATAAGCGAGACTAAGAAATGCATTTGCATGCACATGTGAATCAATATATGATATTGAAGTCACACTTATGTCAGATTGTCAGCTCTACTTCAAGAAACATGAATGAGCATTGAAAGGATGACAACTCCATGCCTTGAGTTCATTCAGGACATCAGAGGCAAAGGAATTATACATTCACTAGAACACCAATCACAGATTGTAGGTTGAAAGTTGTAACAACCCCGCCTCCCGGTAACCCCCAATTAAGGGAGACCCGAAGGTCAGAATCGTTAATCAATTTATAGGATCAAAGGTTCATCATATAATCAACAATAATTATAAAATTCTACTAACTAAATTGGAATTGGGTACCAAAAATTAAAACTTTTACTTACCTTTAAAAAACTGGGAAATCTAACTATCCACAAATTGAAGTACTCTATCTAATCCTCCTTGCACTTTATTTCTTATTTTCACGATGTGCCACTTTTCTGTTTGTGATTTTCAGGATGTTACCTAAAACGCCGACAAACAAAACATCGATCAGCAATGGCTGGTATGTGGAGGCAACCAAAAATTTCACAATTAGGTCTAACAATTTAAGTATTGCAATCAAGGTAATTAACAAGTCAAATTACATTTTCCATGTGACAATCCCCACCACTTTTGCCCTAACCCTGGATTTGACTTAAGGCCACCTTCTCAATCCCGAGCTTGGTGGCTGGGAGTCACCTCTCATGGTGCTCCTTAGTCTTGCCTCATCAATCATCTTCTCATTCCCGAGCTTGGTGTTTAGAGTCACCTCTCATGGTGCCCATTGGTCTACCCTCCTGGGCCTGACCTTTATGGCATCTTCCATCAGGGTGGCATGTAGGTGCTGGATTTACACATTTATATTAAATGGTGATAGGCATAGTCACTTTATAATTGCAATATGAACATCCAAATAGTTTAGTTGCATTCAATTCGAATAAACATCCAGGAATCTCTCGGGAAACTAAAGTGGTTATTAATAATCAACCACATACCTATTAAGCAGATTTTAATGCAGAAATAACCAATCAACCAAGATTCAAGCAAGCGCACACACAATTATTCCTAAAAAAGGCATCCAATTTCTTTATCATTAAATTCATCATCTTGATCCATTCATCCTAGTTGTTGGCTAGGTTATTTACCCCTTTTTAGGGTTTTAACCATAATTAGTGTTTTATTAGGGTTTTTGCCTCCATAACGCTTTAAATGCTCTCTTAGTTCATAAACCCTAATTTCAACATCATAATCCCAATTAAAGTCGATTATTTCTCTTTTATACCAAAACTACCTTCTTTATCCTTTTAAGTTATTTCAAGGTCATTAGACTCAACTATCACCTTTAGTTTCTTTCAGATTAACAACTCATAATTCATGATGGTCTAATTCCCATATGAACTCTATTTATTATTACTTCTACCTTGATTTAATCGAAAACCCTAATTTCTATATTAAGGTTATTTATCCACAAATTAGGGACTTTAATACTCAAAATAGCATATTCCAACTTTAACCATGAAATTAATCAATTAAAGCCATTAATAGTCGAATTAATCAACATTAGGGTTTCAAGGCCCCTTAAAGCATATTCATGCATATAAAACTCCAAATTAACCAATTATATGCAAAGTTCATCCTTTTTCTTCCTAATGTTCCTTTTTATCATTAATAGGCTAATATCAACTTTAATCATCCATTAAACCCTATAAATCACACTAATCATACCAAAGTAGGGTTTCTTTAATCATTATTACACTAAAGTTAATAACTTCTATTATTTTTCGAATTGCAAACATAATCAGGCTCCAATTATACTTTTAATGGATTCCTCTCATTTTTCTGAGCAAAATTCATGTATCATATGTTCTCATCGGAGCTACCAACTAAGAGTTATGATTTTTGCATTAATACACTTACTTGAGCCAATCAAAAGCTGCCACGTAGGCACCTTCCAAGCAACATGCCCGCTGGTTTTGGAAATATGATGAAAAGTCATGTTTTCCCTCCACTTATCCGGCCGGTCCAGCACAACATGAAGGGTGGATCCGTCCAGTCGACTTAGGTCGTCTTCTTCCTAAGGAAACCCTGCGTGGCCGCCGACCTGCAGCTTTGCGCGGGCTGCCCCTCCCTCCAGGGACCACGTTTGTTGCTGGAAAACTCCTCTTTGTCTCTGCCACGATCTGGCGCACATGCGACACCTCCTGGTCTCGGCCAAGACGGCCGTTTCGTCATTCGTCAAGGCAGGCACTGTCAACCAACACAGCAGCCTAGACGATGCTGCAGCACACGTTCTAGGGCTCGGCCTTGTTGGTTATGTGTCTCCTCGGAACCCTGGTACACCAGGCATTAATGGAAACCCCGCGTTGGCTCCTCCCAGCTTCGTGCCCAAGCTGCTTTCCATGGTTAGGGTTTCACGTGTGAGAAACAAAAAGAAGGTGAAGAAGAGAGTGGGAGATGCGGAAATCTCTCTGGAACTCGTCCCAAAGGGTCTACCCCTTTTATAGGGGAGTATCCAAGCCTTAGATTGCTTGCCCACAAAGAAAACAAGGTTTCTCCTCATAGGAAAGGGAGTTTCCTTACTTTTGAAGTATCTTTCTCACTCTTCATGTATATATTTCCATTAGGTATTAGGAATTCGAAATTCCTCTCACCTACTCTCTTTATTGTATGACTTTTAACCCTTAGGCACGAAATTAAGTTTTCCCTTAATAGCAATTTCTTTCTTTTTAGCAATACCATGTAATACATTAATGGTATACTCACATTATCTTCTTATTTTGCTATTTTGGTATTTTCTCTTTCTTTCCTCTTTATTGGGGTTCCTTGGACCCCAAGAAACTCTAATATTTCGAAATCCTTTTATTGGATACTCATTATCCTTCTAGATGCATCTAATTGCATTATTCTTCATTATTTCTCATTATCTTGTTTATTTCTTATTAAAATATTTCTTTTTGAGGATTTCTCTTTATTTCCCTTTTATTTTCCTCATTGGCATTCCTTTTATCATAAGAAAATCCTTGGGATAAGAAATTCCACCAAGGATCACCTAATTATACCTCTTTTTACTTATTTTCCACATTTCATCAGTATTTTCAATTTCTTTCTTAATAAAGAAATACTTAATTGATCTTTTGTTTTCTTATTGCTCTCTTTATGCAACTTTGGACTCCTTGGAACCCAAGGAACCCAAGAGGCACGAAATCCTTCCTTGGATTTGCCTTCTAGAGGTTTCTACCTCTTTCTTTTCTCAAGTATCCGATTATTCATTAATTAATTGAATTTCCTTGTTATTGGGCCCAATAGCCAATAAAGCCCACAAATCAAACAACAAGGCTATTTTAAACGAAATCCATTTATTCACAAAAAATTATATTATTTTTCCAAATATCTTTAAAATGAGAAATTACAATTCTCACCAAATGAACCCAAAATTTGGGGTTGTAACATCCTTCCCTTCTTATGAGAATTTTCCCCTCAAAATTCCATCAAGCAAGCAAACAAATAGGATAAGTCTTCTTATGTCCATCAGGGCTCCCATGTGGCTTCACCCTTTCCATGGTGTTTCCCAAAACCTTCATTATCTCATTTTCTTCCATCTGAGTTCTTTCTTACCTTGGTATATCGTACCCTCATAGGTGACTCAGGACATTTCAGTCTCTCAAAAGTTGAATAGGTTCAGGGCTCAACACATGGCTTGGGTACCTCACATAGTGCTCTAGATCGGACTTATGTAACATATTATACATGATGTTATCCTGAGGGGCAAGGCTAAACACAACCGTATCCACAAATCCATCTCAAATGGACCCATATATCGGGGACTCAGCTTTCACAGTTGTAGCTCAGAGGGGTCGGATTTTTACATCACATATTCTCCCACAGTGAACTGCATGTCAGTCTGCTTTGTATCAACTCGTGACTTATGTCACCACTGGGCTTTCTCTTAGCCATTGCACGATCAAAGCGACTTCATCTGCACACACTTGTGGTTCTTTTCTGACCTTCATGAGGCCTCCTTCACCAACATCATCATAATGAAGTGGTGACTGACACAACCTCCCTATAGAACTTCTTGCATCCCGATATAGGCTATGGTGGTTAACATCACATCTTAAGAACTGTCTCTATGTATCACCCTAAATGAGCACGCATGCTCTCATCAGACCCTCTAGTCCGGATCATACTGTCCATTAGTATGGGGTGATAAACTGTACAACCACGGAGCTCTTCATGTATCTACTTCCACCTCATGGAAGTGAACCTTTAGGTCACATCAAGAACCTTTGAATTCACATCATGGTGTAGTTGAACCATCTTTTCATATGTAGTTCAACCAGATCTGTCCCTTGACAGAACCCTTCCTTTCTCATGTCATCTAGGTAAGGCGATCTACCATAACCCATATTGTATCTTGACCTTCTTGGTCAAGGAGAAACTCACAACCTCCATAATGATGAACTCCCATTCCCTCTCGGGAACTCTTTACACTTTATATCCATGCACTGGGTTAATGGTGTTCGTCCTTCACCTCCTAGCTTGCATGGCCACATGCTACATGCAACTTTGTTTTAAGCATCCAGAGTGCTACCATCACTTACTATCTTTGTAGTACCAAGGTATATCATGACCTCCTGTATTGTTATGATTCCTCAAGCTTGATACCTCGGAAACCCTAAACCACTCTCAAAAGGGTTTTATTACCTTCCTATCCAAAGAAGTGTATCTGAGGTTCTATCACCATCCTTTTACTACATCAAGGACTAAACTGGCTACCCAAACAACCATTAACTTGTTCAACATATCTTATTACATCCGAGTGTTAGCCAAAACACATCTTCTTCTCAAACTTAGGGTTAGCCAAACAACCTCAACTTCTTCTAGCCTCTAACTAAAATAGGCAGCTAGATCTCAACCAGAGCATTCATTACCACCTCTCATCCTTAAGTGTTAGGTAGCATACACCTCCCTGTATTATATTTATCACCTCATCTCAAACTCTAAGTCTATCTTCATCAAGAAGCTCTGAGCTCATCCTCACTGTGATCGAACTCGACCTTGGTTAACTTGCAAATTCCACATAGTTCCTGATAAAACATCCTCATAAGCTGACTACACTACCTCTCTTAGTGTTTGCGAATCATCCATGTATCATTCACTTTACCATGGTATGTTATCATCTCTATCATCATACCTTGTAGCTACGTTCCAACTTACATCATCTTTATCCTTGGTGTAAGGCATGCATACTGTCCTATCTCTCACTCCCATAACAAGAAGAAATAAGCATTTGTATGTAGTCCAAATACAGAGTTCTTCCTGTTCCAAGAGTAGAGATGGTACAGCCCACCTTGCCTGTACACTTTCAAATCCAAGTTGAAACATGCATCTTATGTCTCTATATCACAAACATCATGATATCCACACTACTTCCATGGAAAACTGGTCTCGGACTTACCTGGTCCAAGCATAATCGTAGGTCTTCTCCTCTAGGTCTATAGGGAGCCGACACTTTTGGGGTCATCCCTTTTCCCTTATGCATCAGAGAGTGCCCTACTCATCTGCCCTTTGGGTCCCATGAGTTCATGAAGGTGATCAATCTCCTAACCCATGGCCCTCAGACAATGATAGATGTTACCTCCCGACCCCATGGTCATGTGCAACTAGGGAATTAGGTGACTCATTCTTCCATCAGTCTTATCCCTACCTGGCCCTTGGATAGACTTAGGATTCTAACATAGTACATGTCCAACGTAGAACCTTACCCAAGCTTTCGTCATCTCTCTCTGCATTCTCGACTGACTTTCATCCTTTCACAGGGATCATGGCGACCTGCCTATCTTAGTTAGGCCCCATACTGGTTACCTCCATGGCAACACATCCGTATGCACATAGAGATGGCTATCTATGGGTCTATAGGTTCATTCTCATGCCATGTACTCTTCACCTAGCTTCTCAATATCCTATGAAACGTCCTTAGGTTTCCTCAACACCAACCAAACTGGTAAACTGCCTACCAAAGGGTCGCTCTCCCAGGATGGGAGGAAACTACACCTTGATAACAAAGGGTGCAAGCATCCTTAGGGTTTACATTCTCATGAGCATGCATAACCTAACAGCTATTAAGTAACAAGCAGACCACCTATTAACTATGCTAGGTCATACTTGTCCTCTTTCCTCAACATTAGATCAACTTAGCTGTGAGGGGTTCATCAAACATACCCTTAACTTAAGGGATTTCCTTTACCTCTACACACAAGGAGTACCATGCTCGTATAGAGACTCAAATCTCATCACGAGCATCGGATACACTACTTCCCCTCCTAGGCCTAGGAACCCTAGGTTCTCCTTTGGGTATCCAACTACATGCTCAACCTCTTAACCACAAATCAAGCATGTCCAAGGTATGTCATGTACCTCCATGATCTTTCTATTCGAGCAACGCTTCAGAGTTGAGTCCTCTTCGATTGCAACCAACTAGGTATAAAGCCTCACAACTGGTTACTTAAACCTCCTTAGGGTCTAAAGCACTCTTTCTCTCATCAAACATGTAACCACTTATACCATGGGTACTAGAATCAGCATCCTCTCTCTAGGGTTTGGTTCCTCTAAAGGAAACCAAGATATCATCAGCTTCCAAGAATCAAGCATAAGGCAACCACTATCATCCACTTAGGTCGCATCATTCTCGACTCCCCACTATTCCTTAAGTTTCGGGGTTTTAGGCTTTCAAACTTCTTGCTTGGGTCCTGCTTTTACTCTGGAGAGCTGACTCCACATCCAACCTTACTACTAGAGGTCCTTTCTCCATGAAGGATTAAGCTCACAAGCATACATCTACATAGGTGGAATCTATGTTCGGACTTATGTTTGCTCATGGTCATCCATAACCCTTTATGCTTATCTCATAAGCCATCCATCATGATCCCTTGTCTAGGGTTTCATTCAACTGTCAACACTACTGACACACTCCGGGTGCAAGTTGTACCCTACCTGCATAAGCCCATAGGGTTTCTATAGGTTCTCCTCTATCCTCATCCATGAAGGAGCTATCCTTCACTCTAGCATGAACGACCCTCTCCAGGGTTGGGTCGCCAAAGGTACTAGGTCATCTAACCCCTCATGGCTCATATGACAAACCATAGGCATGTCCAACCAAACGCTCGGTCAACCATGACATCATGTCATCTCTCTCTCTTCACTTAGGGTTAGGGTTAACATCATCCTCAAAGGATGTGCTAGGTCTCTACCTTTAATGGAGGTCTCCACCTCCAAGACTAACTCTCTCTACACATCCTCCTGCCACAAAGGTCTATCCTCATATCTCTCCTGAGGGCAATGACAACTCATGTCATACGAACTAAGCATGTATCTATTCCTTTACGCTTACTCTATTAAGCTTATGTCCATGACATCTTATTTACATGCTTTTTATTAATTTGATGGAGGATTCCTTAATCCTTATCAACCTTACACATACCTCAAGAGGGTGAGGAAAAGAGAGAAAACCCTAATCCTTAAGGTCCTTAATAGAATTTGAGTCGAGAAGGGATAAACAAGATGAGAGATTCCTAAAGGTATCTTATTTCGATTCATACCCTAAGACTTTGGTCTGGCAGTCACACAATCCGGGAGTCCTCGTATTCCAACTAGCGGTGCGGAGGAAAATCTTGCCAGCCCCCGAAAGTGATCCTTTTCTAGACACCTCAGTCTTTCGAGCACTCCTCTAATAACTCCCTCGGTTCTATGGAATTTGTAAAATTTAATAATTATTGATGATTAGATGGAGAACCTACACTCTGATACCAATTGTAACAACCCCGCCTCCGGGTAACCCCCAATTAAGGGAGACCCGATGGTCGGAATCATTAATCAATTTACAGGATCAAAGGTTCAGCATATAATCAACAATAATTATAAAATTCTACTAATTAAACTGGAATTGGGTACCAAAAATTAAAACTTTTACTTAACTTTATAAAACTGGGAAATCTAACTATCCACAGCTTGAAGTACTATATCTAATCCTCCTTCCACTTTGTTTCTTATTTTCACTATGTGACACTTTTATGTTTGTGATTTTCAGGATGTTACCTAAAATGCCGACAAATAAAACATCGATCAGCAATTGCTGGTATGTGGAGGCAACCAAAAATTTCACAATTAGGCCTAACAATTTAAGTATTGCAATCAAGGTAATTAACAAGTCAAATTACATTTTCCATGTGAAAATCCCCACCGCTTTTGCCCTAACCCTGGATTTGACTTAAGGCCACCTTCTCAATCCTGAGCTTGGTGCATGGGAGTCACCTCTCATGGTGCTCCTTAGTCTTGCCTCATCAATCACCTTCTCATTCCCAAGCTTGGTGTTTAGGGTCACCTCTCATGGTGCCCATTGGTCTACCCTCCTAGGCCTGACCTTTATGGCATCTTCCACCAGGGTGGCATGTAGGTGTAGGATTTACACATTTATATTAAATGGTGATAGTCATAGTCACTTTATAATTGCAATATGAACATCCAAATAGTTTAGTTGCATTCAATGCGAATAAATATCCGAGAATCTCTCAGGAAACTAAAGCGGTTATTCATAATTAACCACATACATGTTAAGCATATTTGAATGCAGAAATAACCAATCAACCAAGATTCAAGAAAGCGCACACACAATTATTCCTGAAAAAGGCATCCAATTTCTTTATCATTAAATTCATCATCTTGATCCATTCATCCTAGTTGTTTCCTAGGTTATTTACCCCTTTTTAGGGTTTTAACCATAATTAGTGTTTTATTAGGGTTTTTGACTCCATAACGCTTTAAATGCTCTCTTAGTTCATAAACCCTAATTTCAACATCATAAGCCCAATTAAAGTTGATTATTTCTCTTTTATACCAAAACTACCTTCTTTATCCTTTTAAGTTATTTCAAGGTCATTAGACTCAATTATCACCTTTAGTTTCTTTCGGATTAACAACTCATAATTCATGATGGTCTAATTCCCATATGAACTCTATTTATTATAACTTCTACCTTGATTTAATCGGAAACCCTAATTTCTATATTAAGGTTATTTATCCACAAATTAGGGACTTTAATACTCAAAATAGCATATTCCAACTTTAACCATGAAATTAATCAATTAAAGCCATTAATAGTTGAATTAATCAACATTAGGGTTTCAAGACCCCTTAAAGCATATTCATGAATATAAAACTCCAAATTAACCAATTATATGCAAAGTTCATCCTTTTTCTTCCTAATGTTCCTTTTTATCATTAATAGGCTAATATCAACTTTAATCATCCATTAAACCCTATAAATCACACTAATCATACCAAAGTAGGGTTTCTTTAATCATTATTACACTAAAGTTAATAACTACTATTATTTTTAGATTTGCAAACATAATCAGGCTCCAATTATATTTTTAATGGATTCCTCTCATTTTTTTGAGCAAAATTCATGATCATATGTTCTCATCGGAGCTACCAATTAAGAGTTATGATTTTTGCATTAATACACTTACTTGAGCCAATCAAAAGCTGCCACATAGGCGCCTTCCAAGCAACACGCCCGCTGGTTTTGGAAATATGACAAAAAGTCATGTTTGCCCTCCACTTATTCGGCCGGTCCAGCACAACGTGAAGGGTAGATCCGTCCAGTCGACTTAGGTCATCTTCTTCCTAAGGAAAACATGCATGTCCGCCGACCTGCAGCTTTGCGCGGGCTGCCCCTACCTCCAGGGACCACGTTCGTTGTCGGAAACCTCCTCTTTGTCTCTGCTGCGATCTGGCGCACATGCCGCACCTCCTGGTCTCGGCCAAGGTGGTCGTTTCGTCGTTCGTCCAGCCAGGCACTGTCGGCCAACACAGCAGCCTAGATGTTGCTGCAGCACACGTTCTAGGGCTCAACCTTGTTGGTTATGTGTCTTCTCGGAACCCTGGTACACCAGGCGTTCATGGAAACCCCGCGTTGGCTCCTCCCAGCTTCGTGCCCAAGCTGCTTTCCATGGTTAGGGTTTCACGTGTGAGAAATAAGAAGAAGGTGAGGAAGAGAGTGGGAGATGTGGAAATCTCTTTGGAACTCGTCCCAAAGGGTCTACCCCTTTTATAGGGGAGTATCCAAGCCTTAGATTGCTTGCCCACAAAGCAAACAAGGTTTCTCCTCATATGAAAGGGAGTTTCCTTACTTTTGAAGTATCTTTCTCTCTCTTCATGTACATATTTCCATTAGGTATTAGGAATTCGAAATTCCTCTCACCTACTCTCTTTATTGCTTGACTTTTAACCCTTAGGCATGAAATTAAGTTTTCCCTTTAATAGCAATTTCCTTCTTTTTAGCAATACCATGTAATACATTAATGGTATACTCACATTATCTTCTTATTTTGCGATTTTGGTATTTTCTCTTTCTTTCCTCTTTATTGGGGTTCCTTGGACCCCCAAGAAACTCTAATATTTCGAAATCCTTTTATTGGATACTCATTATCCTTCTAGATGCATCTATATGCATTATTCTTCATTATTTCTCATTATCTTGTTTATTTCTTATTAAAATAGTTCTTTTTGAGGATTTCTCTTTGTTTCCCTTTTATTTTCCTCATTGGTATTCCTTTTATCATAATCAAATCCTTGGGATACGAAATTCCACCAAGGATCACCTAATTATACCTCTTTTTACTTATTTTCCACATTTCATCAGTATTTTCAATTTCTTTCTTAATAAAGAAATACTTAATTGATGTTTTCTTTTCTTATTGCTCTTTTTATGCAACTTTTGACTCCTTGGAACCCAAGGAACCCAAGAGGCACGAAATCCTTCATTGGATTTTCCTTCTAGAGGTTTCTACCTCTTTCTTTTCTCAAATATTCAATTATTCATTAATTAATTGAATTTCCTTGTTATTGGGCCCAATAGCCAATAAAGCCCACAAATCAAACAACAAGGCTATTTTAAATGAAATCCATTTATTCACAACAAATTATATTATTTTTCCAAATATCTTTAATATGAGAAATTACATTTCTCACCAAATGAACCCAAAATTTGGGGTTGTAACAAAAGTTGTTCTCTAACTTTCCTTTTCACTTGGGTAGCAATGATGTATGACTAGGTGCCACTCTTTGATTGTGATGTCATAAACTAGTTATGGACATTCACTGCCAACAAGAAATGGGACCTATAGGGTCACACACAAATGATTAACCTGGAAGAGGAGTTTATCCATGAATGATGTTTGGATTGATTACTAAAGTGTTTAGGTACTCAATCAAACATTCAATCAATAGACTTGACTCAGAATCATCAAGTTCAAGTGTTGAACCAACTGATTTGAGTGTCAGATTGATTGAGAACCAAATTAACTATGTTCTACACAACCTGGACCACCAACCGACCAGTTCACTGGGTGAACCAATCAGCTCATGGATAGTGAGATGACCAGTTCACTCTGGTGAACTGATCCGTTCATGTATCTAAACGAGTCATGTTGGATTTTCCCTATTTGTGAGAAAATGGTTTTTCATTTCACTTGTTCAATTTGGCTGGGACAAGAATTAATATTTATATTAATTATAAATGAATAAGGAAAGTCAATTATGGGCAAGTCTGGGAAGTGAACCGACCGGTTCACACTCCCAACCGATCGGTTCACAAGTGAAATGTTTGGCTCACCTTGCCAAATGACTGTGTCATTTATGAAATTACTGATTCAGCTGTCGAAGTGCAAATTGTTCATGGAATTCCATACCCTTCTACACTCAGACGGATTGGGAACCATGACCGTACCCTCTACTATAAATAGAGGGGTAAAGGGGGCTTCTACATAGACACAATTCAGAACATCAGTGTCTCTGTAAAGTTGTTGTTCTCTCTGGTTGTGGTAACTGAGAGAGAGCCCAAGCAAGTTCTACCCATCCAGGGAGGAATAGTGGGGGAAAGACAACTGTAGAAAAGTTGATTGTGGGAGAGTGTGATGGTGACTAGTACACCGATAGAAGGGGAGGACTCCTTCTAGTGTCCTTCGAGATAGGAATTCTAGAGTTCCCGGTAGTCTGTGTGTATGATCTATAGAGGTGGGAGACTTTTTTCGCATGGGAGGATGACTGTCAACCATAGTCCAGGTCAAGGCCAAGAGCTGCACAAATGTCGTCAAAGACAGGTGGTTGAAGACCGCACTAGCTACGAGGTATTATCACTGAGCAAGCCTCAGGACCAGGTATATCTCGCTAAAACCATCCTTGTCGTTACATAGATATTGATGCGATCTGCAGGTTATGGATTTTATGGTCAATTAAAATTTTGTTTCCGCTACCTACTACAACCATGTATAACCCAAAAATTTCCATACCATGACTAATGGGATTTAGTCATCAACCAACTCACACTCTGATCTTATGTGTTATTGTTGTCTATCAACCTTCCACAATAACAATGATCAGGGACATAATGAGAATATGTAT
The DNA here is from genome assembly GCA_963693085.1 of Alisma plantago-aquatica. Lineage (NCBI taxonomy): Eukaryota > Viridiplantae > Streptophyta > Magnoliopsida > Alismatales > Alismataceae > Alisma > Alisma plantago-aquatica. The sequence continues at coordinate 974,292,361 of OY856411.1, forward strand.
ATGTACTCTTAATGTGATGTCCCTGGATTTTCTAAAACATAATCTGATGTGTGACATCTAAATTGAAACCTCACCTCAGCGAGAATCCCAATTTAAACATCCCACACTAAGCTAAGAAGAAGAAAATTGAGGGAGTCAGAAGGAAACAATCAGTAGCACATGTACATGAACAATAATAAAACCATACACACATGTTCACCATTCAACATATAATTACAACATGAATTGTTACAACATTTGATATTACATATTGAACAACAAACTTATACATATACATGTACTACATCTAAACTACACGATCTTAAGACAACATGTCCACTTGTACATCAGCTCGCAACGCAACTCTCAACTATCTTGGATCTTCAAGAGCATAACCACAACCTAAATAAAAGATTACATGTGGTACACGTCAGCACAATATTTCAAGAATATTGTACTGAGTACGCCTACGTGTCTTTTATATACCTCTCATCATATCTTGGCAATAAGATAAAACTAATACTTGGCAGCATTAACAAATATAAATAAAAGCGTATATTGACAAAAAGATATTCATTAACAAGAAAGAGAACACACATATATTTTAAGCACATTTTCCATTATATCATCCATGCATTTACTACCTGAGAGTTGAATGCATTAAGGCCTTTATGATCTACTACCAAAGAGTTGGATCATTTCACAATGTGATCTACTACCAAAGAGTTGGATCACTTCCAAGTACTTTACTACCAAAGAGTTGAAGTACTTATTTCCAGCACTTTACTGCCAAAGAGTTGAAGTGCTTAGATATAATGGAATAGATATATTATGTTTCATGTGTTCATAGCCATAAGTATGGAAAATCATGCAACATATCATACAAGAACAATCATTTCAATCAATACCATATGCCAAATCTTTACTACACATATAACACAAGCATATTGTATAATAAGCCAAGTAAGAGGTAATGGCATACCTTTATCAAGGGATAAACCTAATCATCATATCCTCATATCAACTATATCTTGGTCAACCCTGATCAAGACAAGATCACATACGATCATCAGGTTCTCATCATCTTACATCTCATCTTAACCCTAATTACGTCCATATTAGGGTTTATCTTAGTCATTAAGATATGTGCATCATTACTTGTCTTATCTTCTTGTAATTATGTTACTGATCTTATATTCTAGATTAGGATACATAATCTAATTACTTGGTTACATATGATTATGTGCACATGTTAACCCTATGTTACATGTATTAATCATATTAGGGTTACATCATATGCATTAAGGGAAATCTTCATATAACATGGATTTTATGCATAAACATGATCTCATAATTAAATCTGAGGTTCAATATACTGATATGTGCTTACTCTGCAAATTTCATCATTTATTGGTCATGCATGTATTTATTACATTTTCATTAGGGTTATTAGCCCTAATTACACATTCTAAGCAAATTAAATGATTTCGTACATCAACATGGCCATATCTGACATCATATGAATTCTAAACATGATTATAGATTTAGTGACATATTCTCATAATTTTAGGTCATTGTTTATTATTTATTATCCATGAAACAACTATATAACATTTTACATGATATTGCTAAGATTAGTGCATCAAAAGACTGATATGATGGTTCTATTGTGTTCTACGCATTTTTCTGAACGTTTTGGTATATTATACTTATTTTTTTGATGCTCGGGCTATTTTCTATGAATAATATAAGGTCTGAGCATTTTCTGATTAATTACCTTTTACGGCCAATTGGCAGGCGACACGTGGCTATGAGGCTGGTGTGGCTCCTTTGCTTGACCTGCTGGGGTCCAGCCGGTTTGAGCTAATGGGCCCGGTCTGGCCTTTCCACTCTTATTATTCTCACCCTCGCACAAAGATGCCCATGTGCGTCTTCTATTCTATTTCTGGAACAAGTGCTGCCGCCTGGGATCTACTCCGACGAGTGATTTTGCATCCACCAGTGCTTCCCTTCAGATCGCAAAGCCACCAACAGCTTCGACGGCTCCCTTCGGGCCTCCACGGATACTCAGAAGTTGCCCAAGGTTTTCAGATCTCTGTCCCCACAAGAGCAGTGCTGTCAGACTGACTTGGCGGGGCAAAGGGGGTTCTTGCCTCGGGACCCCTTTCTTGACCCATTCTCAGTTTGGGTAGCTCCAGTTGACCACTAGAGATCGGAGAGAACTCCTAGGTTGGGTCGAAATAGCATGAGCCACCCTCTCTAGCTCTGAGTTCGTCTCCTACCTCCCTCTTGGCTTCGGCGGCCATGGTGGTGTTGTTGTGGCTCCGCAGTGAGCAACACAGATCGATGGGCGAGAGCTCGATGGAGCTCCTCTACCCCTACCCCCACGCGATCTCACACAACGCCTGTGGCGTCCCCACCTAGAACAGTCGCTAAGATGGTGTCTGACGCTCGTGTCTTCCTTTGGCTGTCTCAGTAGCCATGGCGTTAGCTCCTACTGTCACAGTGGCGTAGGAAGGAGAAGCCTCCTATGGATCCCTGGGATCCCTCTCTCCTTCTCTCTTGCTCCATCCTCTACCTCCAGAACTACCAGGTGGTTCGTTCTCTCTATTACCACCCACATACTCGCCACAAGAGTGCTCTTCTGATAGGATTTTACCATGCGAAGGGAGTCATTACCTTTACAAAGTGCCTCAGACCCACATCTCCACGTCCAAGCATCGCGGATGGGTGCCTCCCTCCCCAGGCTCAAACTTCCATAATCAAACACATCATGGTCGTGGGATGCAATCTCAGGGTCAACAGAAAGTACAATATACAACTGACCCATTGCACTTCACTAACTATAGTTGCGTGAAAAAGATGTCACTGATAACTTGATCTATCTTCATCAATCATGCACATATGCATAACAATCTTATTCCAAAAATACTCAAAAACACATATTGTTCCATCAATTAAAATCTCAAAAAGTCCTTCTATGAACCTCACAACTCAAAGAAAATATAACCATAACTTTGTCACTATTTTAGTTGGGTATTTAGGATCCTAAAATTCCACTCCATCACATCCTACACACTTTAAAAGAAATTCCATCCTCAGAATTAAGCCAGAAAAGCCAGTCTTTCACATCATATACATCTTAAAAGAACTTTCATCCTCAAAAGTAAACCATACTCATACCTTCAGGGAAAACCTTATATTGCCATCATCCACATGTAGGCACTATTCCATGGTTAACATATCCACAAAGGTTACCTAAAACCATGTATCCAAAGCACTATTAGGGGGGGTTTACAACCATCTTGGTGCACAAACGCTCCATTCAAGGTTAAACTCAGGGTTTAGGAACTTAGGTTATGGCATTACATATCTCATATGCTAGGGTTGCATCCTTATCTTTACCCATGCATTAGGATTTTCACATCATATTATCATGTTCCGAAGGAGTTAACCCAATTTAACCCATAATATCAAGGTGTCATCAACTTTTTATTGAACTATTTGTTAGAACATGTTCAAGAATAACATATATCTTTTAGGAGGGAGTTAATTATAATTAACCTGCTTCATCCATCTTGATCATATCGAGGTATCATAATTATTATGTTGTGTTAACTGTCAAAATATATTTTTCATCTTTATTAAGCACTAAGATTAACACCTCATGTAACTTGATTCATTCGTATGATCTTATTTCATTGCTCATAATAAATTGTAACATTACATCACAAGATTAGTCATTAATTTTCATATAATGAGCATTACTCATGTATATGGTTAACCATTTATGTGTTGATATCTATTAAACCATCTCTAGGTTTTCATCATATCATGTCTATATATCACGTATCGAGATTAGATCACATCCTTAAATATATTATGTCATGGTTGTGCTAAACAAACTTATACAGGTGGCTTATCAAACATATATCAAACTTCATCTAGTCCAACTGAGGTTCTCCTAACCCATATCATGAGAGTAGTGACATGCTCAGTCTCTCTGAGCTAACTCAAATTAATGAGTATTTCATATGCATATACTTTATCTCTCCTCTCTTAGTCTAGGGTTCTTGGATTACCTCGTTGGCACTAGTGACTGCTTTACAAGCTCTAGCCACATTAGCACAAACCAAAACATGCTACAACATATTCTTCATAGGTCTCTACCCATGAGACATCCTTACCCAAAACTCTCTTATATACACCACTAGATTCCTATGTGGGAAACCACCAACCCGAGCTTGAGGCTTCATAGAAACTAACATAGCTACCTCCTCCAGGGTCTTGGGCTCTCTCCCTCACCCAGATGGTAGGCACTCATATTTATGTTCACATATACACACATAACTAGCCTCTCTCTGTCTCTAGGGTTTGGTTCTCCCAAGGACATCTAGGGTTCAACAAAACTATAGGAATCATGCATACAACAACTCATCTCAATCACTCAGGAGTAGTCTAGTTTAGGAGACATCATATCACATATTTCTCATATCTTGGAGTTTAGGTTCTCTAACCTTCTCCCTCTGGGTCTCACTCTCTCTGGAGTTAACCCCAAAACTGGTCCTAACACTAGAGGTCCTCCTTTGTAAAAGAGCTTGAGGCTCATGCTGATTCACAACTTGTCTTAACTTAAGACTTCTTATCCCGTAAAAGCCTAGTTACTTGCATCATCAAAACTTATTTCAAAATCTCAAATCTAAACTCAGGTCCTCAAAGACAAACATAGATCATCATAATCATCTTATGTCATCTATATAAGACTTACATCATATCATCAAAACTTATATCATCTATTCCATCTATCATATATATCAAAAAGGCTCTAGACATCTAATCTAGAACTACACTCTCTTCTAGACTGATGTCATTCACTTTCACTTAGGTTGCAAGACCACCTCGTACTCGTACATGTGTGGGGACACATTTTTGTAATACATATACATATTAAAATAATATATAGTTTTTCTCCGATAAAACAAACGTCAGAGAAAACTATCACAGTTCAATCCGGTTGGATTCCAAAACCAAATCCTGAAAACGAGTGTCACACACATAGTAGAGAGTACAGTGTCATGAAAACTAGTGAATAGGGTGAGAAAAAGGGGTAGACTAGTGTAGCTACTCTAGACAACGTGTGCAATATGTCTAGGGATTGCTTCCCTTGATGCACGTCATTTCCAAATAGTGCAACGTCCCATACCGCTGCACTACAAGGAAAGAACGACATCTAAGGACTTGCTATACAACAAGCACTAGTCTAGACCTAGTTCTCGGACATCTAGGTGCTAACCTAGAGGCTAGGTCAGATCTAGTCTCTAAAAGATGACTAATCTAACCCTAAAAGATTATTAAGTTCAAGGTTCTTTGGTTTTGAGTTGCATAATGAGCAAATGTCAGGCTTTGCTATTGTTCATGCTCTAATACCACCTGTGATGTCCCCGGATTTTCTAAATCTTAATCGTATGTGTGACGTCTAAATTGAAACCTCACCTCAGCGAGAATCGCAATTTAAACATCCCACACTAAGCTAAGAAGAAGAAAATTGAGGGAGTCAGAAGGAAACAATCAGTAGCACATGTACATGAACAATAATAAAACCATACACACATGTTCACCATTCAACATATAATTACAACATGAATTGTTACAACATTTGATATTACATATTGAACAGCAAACTTATACATATACATGTACTACATCTAAACTACAGGATCTTAAGACAACAGGTCAACATGTACATCAGCTCGCCACACAACTCTCAACTATCCTGGATCTTCAAGAGCATAACCACAACCTAAATAAAAGATTACATGCGGTACACGTCAGCACAATATTTCAAGAATATTGTACTGAGTACGCCTACGTGTCTTTTATATACCTCTCATCATATCTTGGCAATAAGATAAAACTAATACTTGGCAGCATTAACAAATATAAAGAAAAGCCTATATTGACAAAAAGATATTCATTAACAAGAAAGAGAACACACATATATTTTAAGCACATTTTCCATTATATCATCCATGCATTTACTACCTGAGAGTTGAATGCATTAAGGCCTTTATGATCTACTACCAAAGTGTTTGATCATTTTACAATGTGATCTACTACCAAAGAGTTGGATCACTTCCAAGTACTTTACTACCAAAGAGTTGAAGTACTTATTTCCAGCACTTTACTGCCAAAGAGTTAAAGTGCTTAGATATAATGGAATAGATATATTATGTTTGATGTGTTCATAGCCATAAGTTTGGAAAATCATGCAACATATCATACAAGAACAATCATTTCAATCAATACCATATGCCAAGTCTTTACTACACATATAACACAAGCATATTGTATAATAAGCCAAGTAAGAGGTAATGGCATACCTTGATCAAGGGATAAACCTAATCATCATATCCTCATATCAACTATATCTTGGTCAACCCTGATCAAGACAAGATCACATACGATCATCAGGTTCTCATCATCTTACATCTCATCTTAACCCTAATTACGTCCATATTAGGGTTTATCTTAGTCATTAAGATATGTGAATCATTACTTGTCTTATCTTCTTGTAATTATGTTACTGATCTTATATTCTAGATTAGGATACATAATCTAATTACTTGGTTATATATAATTATGTGCACATGTTAACCCTATGTTACATGTATTAATCATATTAGGGTTACATCATATGCATTAAGGGAAATCTTCATATAACATGGATTTTATGCATAATCATGATCTCATAATTAAATCTGAGGTTCAATATATTGATATGTGCTTACTCTGCAAATTTCATCATTTATTGATCATGCATGTATTTATTACATTTTCTTTAGGGTTATTAGCCATAATTAGACATTCTAAGCAAATTAAATGATTTCGTTCATCAACATGGCCATATCTGACATCATATGAATTCTAAACATGATTACAGCTTTAGTGACATATTCTCATAATTTTAGGCCATTGTTTATTATTTATTATCCATGAAACAACTATATAACATTTTACATGATATTGATAAGTTTGTGCATCAAAAGACTGATATGATGGTTCTATTGTGTTCTACGCATTCTTCTGAACATTTTGGTATATTATACTTATTTTTTTTATGCTCGAGCTATTTTCTATGAATAATATAAGGTCTGAGCATTTTCTGATTAATTACCTTTTACGGCCAATCAGCAGGCTACACGTGGCTATGAGGCTGGCGTGGCTCCTTTGCTTGACCTGTTGGGGTTCAGCCGGTTTGAGCTAATGGGCCCGATTTGGCCTTTCCTCTCTTCTTATTCTCACCCTCGCACAAAGATGCCCATGTGCGTCTTCTGTTCTATTTCTGGAACAAGCGTTGTCGCCTGGGATCTGCTCCGGCGAGTGATTTTGCGTCCGCTAGTGCTTCCCTTCGGATCGCAAAGCCACCAACAGCTTCGACGGCTCCCTTCGGGCCTCCATGGCTTCTCAGAAGCTGCCCAAAGTTTTCAGATCTCCGTCCCCACAAGAGCACTGCTGTCAGACTCTGACTTGGTGGGGCAAAGGGGGTTCTTGCCTCGGGACCCCTTTCTCGACCCATTCTCAGTTTGGGTAGCTCCAGTCGACCACTAGAGATCGGAGAGAACTCCTAGGTTGGGTCGAAATAGCATGAGCCACCCTCTCTAGCTCTGAGTTCATCTCCTTCCTCCCTCTTGGCTTCGGCGGCCATGGTGGTGTTGTTGTGGCTCCGCAGTGAGCAACACAGATTGATGGGCGAGAGCTCGACGGAGCTCCTCTACCCCTACCCCCACGCGATCTCGCACAATGCCTGTGGCGTCCCCACCTAGAACGGCCGCTAAGATGGTGTCTGACGCTCGTGTCTTCCTTTGGCTGTCTCAGTAGCCATGGCGTTAGCTCCTACTGTCACAGTGGAGTAGGAAGGAGAAGCCTCCTATGGCTCCCTGAGCTCCCTCTCTCCTTCTCTCTTGCTCCATCCTCTACCTCCAGAACTACCAGGTGGTTCGTTCTCTCTATTACCACCCACATACTCGCCACAAGAGTGTTGTTCTGATAGGATTTTACCAGGCGAAGGGAGTCGTTACCTTTACAAAGTGCCTCAGACCCACATCTCCACATCCAAGCATCGTGGATGGGTGCCTCCCTCCCCAGGTTGCAACTGCCATAATCAAACACATCATGATCGTGGGATGCAATCTCAGGGTCAACAGCAAGTACAATATACAACTGACCCATTGCACTTCACTAACTATAGTTGTGTGAAAACGATGTCACTGATAACTTGATCTATCTTCATCAATCATGCACATATGCATAACAATCTTATTCCAAAAATACTCAAAAACACATATTGTTCCATCAATTAAAATCTCAAAAAGTCCTTCTAGGAACCTCACAACTCAAAGAAACTATAACCATAACTTTGTCACTATTTCAGTTGGGTATTTAGGATCCTAAAATTCCACTCCATCACCTCCTACACACCTTAAAAGAAATTTCATCCTCGGAATTAATCCAGAAAAGCCAGTTTGTATGATCTCATACACAAGGTTAGTAACTTGACAACATACGTCATTTAGTGATATAATTCTTAAGACATTCACTTTGTATCCTCTTTATCCCATAACTTAGTGAAATAGATGAATTGGAAGCCTTCCTTTATATATATGTTATCATCCATCAAATCCTTTTAGATAATTATGCCATGTCAATCATCATATGATTGACTCTATGGGAATACCTTACCAACATACTCCCACTTGCACTTAGAGCCAATCACCCTTGGATCTCATTTTTAGTGATTTGAACATGTCCAACATGCTTCTGTTGTGCTAGGGCTAAAATAGCAGGTTAGCAACACTTTTCTTATAATCGGTATATTACATGTTTCTTATCTCTTCTCTCTGAGATGAAACCACCATAATATGGTATCTGATATTCCTTGTCTAATAATTAGCTCCATTTTTATTATAGCATCTCTATTGAGTCATCAATGGTTGGAACATCTATAAATTCATCATATGAATTTTAAATCCATATAGTATCGCTCTATGTTATTAACATAGGTATACTCAGTGGGCGACAAGGCGAAAGGCAAGGCGACGAAGGCGGCGGTTCCTCCCGGTCGACCCCCTCCCTTGAGTCTGAGTCCGTGTATGCCATCAGAATGCAGTAAGAAAGGGGAAATCTCAGTCTCATCTCAAGCTCCGGTTGGTGCTATAGTTATTTCGCCGCAATAGTGGGATGCTTTCAAGCCATTATCTGTTGGGAATGCATCGAGATTACAACAAGTTGATATCTCCATGGTCAATGGTAAGTTGCTGTATCCTAGCAAGGAAGCGGAGGAAAATGGTGGTAAATGGAAGAAATGCCTTATTGGTTTTATCATCGATTTTTGGCCTGATATCATCACTCTTGTGAACCATTTTAATATGATCTGGACTACTCGTGGCCGTTTTGAGATATTTGATAGAGGTAATGGTTTTTTCTTGATAAGATTTGACAATGTGGAAGATCTGGAGAATGTTTTTAAATGAGAATGGGCTATCCTCGGAAGGCCAGTTGTCTTTAAGAAGTGGATTCCAGGAGAACTGCAGACTAGACCTGTTCTAATGGATGTACCTATTTGGATTGATATTCTGAACCTTCCAATGGAGCTGTGGGATATAAGAACTTTCAATAGGATTGGTTCCTTCCTAGGTCGTCCAGTGAAAATGGATGAAGACACGGTCAATCTGAAGAGATTAGATGCTGCAAGGATCCAAGTTATGGTTGCAGCAGATGCTAAGTTCCCGAGAAGCTTAACGCTAATCAGCGATGTTGGTTCAGAGCATACTATCTCTCTTGATTACGAATGGATACCATATAAATGTAGTAAATGTGGTTTCCTTGGGCATGGAGAATGTAAGTCTGTTCGTAGTGGAAAAATATAGAAAGCCAAACCTGTAACTAAAGCTAAGAAAGCGTGGAAGATTAAAAGTACTGATGCTGGTCAGGTATTTGATGTTATTCCTGATATTAATCTAGAAGGCAGTGGAGGTTATGTTATTGAAGAAATCTCAGATGAAGAGGAAATCCAACGCAAGAAACTTATGATTGAACAAATGGATAATACTGTAGAGGATGAGGAAATTTCTAAAGCTGTTAATGAAGAAGTTAATTCTGTTAATATTGTTGTGGTAAACAGAGCAGATTTTATTCCTTCGACCCCTACTGAAATTCATGTCTTCTCTAATGTCACCCCTATTAGTTCTAATATCGATAAAGCTCAGATTGGCCCAAATGATAGAAGGAGAAATATCTTCCCTCCTGAGCATCAGCTGAAACAAAGCACTGGCATCTATTATAGAATTACAGAGTCAACCCTCTCTCCTATTCTTGAACAGATTGAGGAACTTAATGTATCAACTGAAGAAGCTGAGGCTGTCAGCCCAACAGCCCAGGTGGATAAATGATCCCTCCTTTTTCTATTTCTTCTTGGAATGTTTGAGGTATAAGCAATAAAATTCAGGACATTCAAGAAGAAATTAGGAAGGCTAGTGATAGTATAGTTATCTTGGTTGAAACTAAAGTTAGGCCTTGCAAAATTAAAGCTCTTATCAATAAGTATTTTCCTGGTTATAGTTGGCTCTCGAATCATGCTTCTCATGTCCTGGGTAGGATAGTTGTCCTCTGGAATCCAACTGTTTGTGATGTTTCTAATATTGATGAGAATGATCAAGTTCTGCATATGAAAGTTATTTCTGATCAATCTTGTTTTTATCTTTCTGCTGTTTATGGTCATAATCCTGATAATCTCAGAGAAAGCCTTTGGTCTTCTATTTCCTCCTTTTGTTCCATTGTGGATAATCCTTGGCTCATCTTGGGGGATTTCAATTGTGTTCGAAAGAATGTGGAGAGGATCAGTAAGCAAATGCCCACTAAAAAATCCATGGATGATTTCAATGAATGCATCTTAAATTGTAATCTTTTTGAAATGAGCCTTCAAGGTTCTTTCTACACTTGGGATAACAGACAAGATGGTGATAGGTTTGTTATGTCGAAAATCGATAGAATTTTTTATAATGGTGCTTTTCTCAATACTATTGTTGAGTTTTCGGGTGAAGTCATTTCCAACATTGTCAGTGACCACAGGAAAATCCTTATCAAGATTGGGAATCCGAGAAGAGTTAAATCGCCTTTCAGATTTATTAATGCATGGGCTGATCACTAAGACTTTATGTCCATTGTGAAGGACTCGTGGGTTATGAATTTTCCTGGTTATGCCATGTTTAGGTTATACAGGAAGTTGGAGAAGCTTAAGAAAAACCTTATTAAATGGAATAAAGAGTGTTATGGGAACATCAATGATAATCTTAATATTGCTAAATTCAAGGCTGTTAAAGCTCAAGAGCAAGCTGATCTGGACCCTTTTAATGAAGAACTAAGGATTATTGCTAAGAATTTGAGAAATGAAGTGAATCAATCTGCTGCTGCCCAAGAATCTCTTTATAAACAAAAGTCTAGGGTTAAATGGCTCAAAGAAGGTGATTCCAACACTGCTTATTTCTATGCCTCTATGAAGATTAGAAGACAAGCTAATTCTTTTAAAAGCCTTAATATTGATGGTAATTTGTCATATGACAATGCTGCTATTAAGGAGTCTATTACTGATTTTTACTCCAAGCTCTTTAATAATGCTAATGTTTCTTGTGGAGTATGGCAAGGAGAGTGGCCTGGAAGCACTTTAACTCTTCAGCAGAAAAATTGTCTCATTTCTAATGTTACAAGGGCTGAAATTGAGAATGTCATTAAGGATTTAAAAGTTGATAAGGCCCCGGGGCCTGATGGGTTTAATGGTTTTTTCTACAAGAAATGCTAGGATATTATTGGAGATGATGTGTGTGAGGCTGTCTTTGAGTTTTTTAGAAATGGCAGATTGCTCCAGGAGGCCAATAGAACCTTTCTCACCCTTGTTCCCAAAGGTGTTGATTCCTCTTTGATTAAAAACTGGAGTCCTATTGCTTTATGTAATACTTTCTATAAAGTTATTTCTAAGATTCTTGCTAATAGGCTTCAAAGTGTGATACCTTCTATTATTGATGACTCTCAGTGTGCTTTTGTCAAAGATAGAAGTATTAAGGAGGCTACTCTGCTCACTAATGAGATTTTGAGTGATTTCAAAAAACCCTATGCTTATCCTAGAATGTGCATTCAAGCTGATATTACGAAAGCTTATGATTCTGTTAAGTGGTCCTTCCTTTTTTCTATTATGCACAAAATGGGTTTCCCTGCTATATGGATAAATTGGATCAGAGAAATATTTCACTCTTCCTCTTACCAGGTTCTTATTAATGGGGAGCCTTCCGATCCTTTTAAGCCCACTAATGGGGTGAGACAGGGTGACCCCATTGCCCCTTACTTGTTTGTCATTGGCATGCAGGGTATTTCTGAGCTGTTTAAAAGAATGGTTAGAAATGGTAGTCTTGAGCCCATTGGTATATCTGAGAAGGTGTATGGATCTCATCTTATCTTTGCGGATGATCTCATGATCTTTTCAAAAGCTAGCAGTACTAATGCTATTGCTATTAAGAATATAGTACATTGACGTGGCTTTGGTACCACTGTTGATCAATATGGGCAGTATAGTAGTGGAAATAAAAAATTATATCTATTTGTATTCCCATGACAACAAGATCGTGTCAACAAGTATGAAATAGGAAGAATGGTTTTAACGAGTTCTACTTGGTCCTAGAGCAAGCCCAGCAACAAAACTTGCTTCTTTACAACTACTGACAAGTTTCTCTTAGATGGTGGTTGTGCAACTCCTGGTCTTCACCATGAATATTTGTTTGTGCAACCTCGGTAGTGACTCTGATGGTCTTGCCACGGACTGCTCATTGACTTTGCCCTCTGAGAAGCACCCAACAAACTCCTACCTCTAGAGTAGTCCACAAAAACCAACTAGAACTCTTGTCATTCACCAAAAATGAATAACAAGGATTTGTCCCTCCTATTAGTGTACTACTCACCAACCTACTCTCCCACAATGAAAACTTCTCAATTTTTCTCTCCCTTTGGCGATCCCTCCCTATCGGGTAGGCCTTGCCTGGGTTCTCTTGGTTACCACAACCAAAGAGGACAATAGTTTTCAGAGGAACTTATTCTCAATTTTCTATGTTGTGTGCTATGCTCTGGGAACCCCCAATACCTCTTCTTTTATAGGTGAGGTTTGGGTCAGGGTTCCCAGTCTATACGGGATTGTGCGAGAGTGGAAAGGACTGGAAGAACTTGAACTTTTACAACCTAGAATGAGCATAAAATGGCCATTTCACAGACCTAGATGGTCGTCTAGTATGTGAGATGGTCATATCGCACTGCCAAATGGCTGTTTGGCAGTTTCCCAATCGTACATAAATTTGGCAATTTTGGTTCCAATTAATATATATATTAATTTTACTTGCTCTCCAAGTATATGCAATCGAAACTACTTAGGAAACATTTCGAACCTTTTTTCAGCCCCAATCCGGTCATCTCACCCAGGAGAGATGCCTGTCTCACTCACCTAGATGGTCCTTTGGTGAGTTAAGATGATCCAGTCGGTTCAATCATATTGAACGAGTCGGTTCAATGGAAGAACTAAGCCAATTCAAACTTCGATCATCCTAATCCCCAAATGGCTATCTCAACAACTGAAACACCCCCTAGTTGCCCAAATGGCCATCTCACTCAATGAGATTGTCATTTCATACACATGGTCAGCCAACTGATCCATCATTTGTGTGAATTGAATACCTAAACACTTTGGTAATCAATCCAATTGTCATTCAATATTCCACTCCTCTTCTAGATGAGTTTCTATGTGTGTCACCCTATAGGTCCCATATCACGTTGGTAGTGAATGTACAAGACTAGTTTATGACATCACAAGAATAGAGTTGTGCCTAGTCACACATCAGTACTACCCAAGTGAATAGAAAGTTGGAGAACAACTTCAATCTACAATCTGTGTAGGGTGTTATAGTGATTGTATAATTCCTTTTTCTCTGATATCTAGGATGAACTTTAGGCATGGAAGTTCATCCTCTCAACATTTAATCAATGTTCCTTGAACCAAGAGTAGACTTCTGAGATAATGTGACCTCAATATCATATATTGATTCACATGTGCATGTGCATGTGTTTCTCAGTCTCTCTAATCAAGTGGCTAGGATATCATACTCCATTCAGAGGGACAAATCCCATATCTATCACTCACACTCTATCCCCATGTGTCAAATTCACCCAATCATCACTGTTATAACAACCCATGTTTCAAGATTGTGTTTGATGATGTCAAAGAGTACCCAAATACATGTGACGAGTGTAGTGATTTTAGGTCTAAGAATTACAATCACCACCTACAATATGAGAGATGATTGTGACCACCATAACCATGTGTTACTCTCAAGATGGGTATGTCTGATATACTATTCTCTAACATGTATCTATTTGCTTGGTTTGATATTGCCATATATTGACTAATGAGATTAAGTCATCAACCAACTCACACTCCGATCTTATGTGTTATTGTTGTCCATCAACCTTTCACAATAATAACCGATTAGGGATATAATGACAATATGTATATGTACTCTTAACATCTACATGGTCTCATCCACAAGGTTAGTAACTTGACATCATGCATCATTGAGTAATATAATTCTCTAGACATTCACTTTGTATCCTCATTATCTCATAACTAAGTGAAACAGAGGAATTGGAAGCTTTCCTTTATATACATGTTATTATTAATCAAATCCTTTTAGATAATTATCCTGTGTCAATCATCATATGATTGGCTCTAGGGTCATACCTTATCAAAACTTAATTTCCACTGCTTTTGGTCTCCTCAACCTCTCCTTTGCAGGAGTATGTGTAAGTGTGGTTTTGCACAAAGGCCTCTATATGTGACCTCACCTCTTTCCTGATGGCACTGACATGCTAGTAGGTATGGGAAATCTTGTTCTCAAAAGTCAGTTTGTTTCTTCTCACTCAAAGTTTTCCAACTGCTAATATCAAATATGTACCTAAACTCCTCATCTTTTTTATATGTCATGGTAACATTCCTTGATATCCATCTTGTCATAGAAGCCAATTATTCCCCTACCTGCTAGCAGTTCTTCCCACACGTCCTCTGTGAACTTGTAGTTGCTTATGGAGTGAATGGATGATTCATCTTCAGTGTTGCATCTGAGGCATGCACTACTTATGGCCATATGGTACTGAATCCTTCTCTTGTTCATGAGTAGTTCCTCATGCAACAGGTGCCATAAAAAAGTTTTGATACATGTCGTGATCTTCATTTTCCAAATCTCCATCCATCGCCATGACACTATGGTGCGTTTAACTTCCCTCAGTCTTCTATATGCACACTTGGATGAGTACACGCCATTCTTGGTGTGCACCCAGACTCTAACATCCTCTCCATCTACATTAGAAGGGACATATAGCTTCACTATCTTCTCTACAATCTTGTTCGGAAACCATTCCTTCAAAAAATCTGAGTCCCATTCATCATTGAGGTTGACAAGTGAGATAACTTTCAAGTCTAGGAGTCTATCTGTTATATGTTTCATAGCATGTTCCTTTAAAATAGGTCCATCATGCCACCAATGATCCTCCCATACATTGATAATATGTTTGTTCATGGGGACTAGATATGATTTTTCCTCGATGAAGTTTTTCCATGTGATTGCAGTTTTACCTAATCTGGAATAGGCATAGATCTTCATTGGATGTCCCTTCTCATGGTGGCTTCTCATACCTGAGCACCACAATGATTCTCGTTTTCTACTAATGTCCTAGGTGTGTTTATAGAGTAGGAAATTGCTCCTCTCGCACATTCATACCCAATCTGCCTTCACTTTTATGGAAGCCCCTAGGGACATTAAGTGATCTCTATGGCTTCCACCCCAGATGAATCTTTTGATTAAACCATCTATATTTTCACATAGTCATAGGAGCAAAATTGCAGTCTACATTACATAAGTGGGTATGGTAGTTAAAGTGGTTTTGGCAAGGTAGAACCTCTCAGAGAGAGACAAGATCCTTGCAGACAATGCATTCTCTCTACAATGGACTTTATCAAGGACCTCATTGTAAGTGTTTGTGTTTGCTCAATCATGACGATGGGAACCCTGAGCTATTTCCCCAAATATTTTGTCTCTTGGAACCCGCTCCCCCTATTGATGCCTCTCCATAGATCTCTATCAATGCTTCTTAAGAATAAGACCTTAGACTTGGAGAAGGATAAAGATTGTCCTAACACTCTTTCAAACTCGCAAAAACAATTTTTTATGACTTTCATTTGAATAGTTGAATCTCTTCCAAAAGGATAATATTATCCACAAAGAAGACATGGGATATTGCTCGACCTCTATACCCATCTTTTTCGGTTACCATAGACCTACAACTACCTTTTATTTAATGAGTTGGCTCAACCGTTCGATGTATAGGATGTACAAACATGGTGATAGTGGGTTGCCTTTCAAGAGGCCCCTACTTGTTTTGAATGACTTAGTAATGTTGTTGTACTACGCTATCACCCTAGTGATTGAAAGCATTATGTAATACACTATGTTCTGGGGTAGGCCAATTTTCTCTACGATTTTCTTAATAAAATGCCAAGACAATGGATCATATGATTTGTTAGGTCTATTTTGATTGCCATTATTCGAGCACCCTTCCTCTGTTTCATTGTGTGAATTAGCTCCCAGATAAGAGAGATACAATTGGTGATGCGGCATCCTAGTACGAAACTACTCTGAGCTTCTGACACTCATTTTTTCATGAATGCCTTTAGCATCTACACCACCAGCTTGGACATAACTTTTAGCTACACATTGTTAAGTGATATTGGGTGTAGGTTATCTCATCTTTCAGGCACAACTACTTTTGGAATGAGGACTAAAGTGGAGTATGGCTGGTGGCAATATCTTTCTTAATATTATTAATAATGTTGGGTCTTACTATCATTGAATTCTTTTGAATGAATGTTCCATTAACTCTGTCAAGTCCTACAACTTTCACTAGATCAATATATAGAATAGTTGAGTAGACTTCTTCATCCGATGGTCACTCGTCAATATATCTCAGTTGATTGTTGCTCAGACGAAAAAAAAAACTTGGGAAGTCACCACTGTCAAGAAGTACAATTTATAAGGGCAGGGATAACTCCCTCAAAGTTCCTTAGTAACATATCCATTAAGTCTTTTTAGTTTGTAATGCATTCTCCATTATGGTTCTTCAGGGCCTTTATCTTGTTCCTTCTTCTTCTTAGGTCAAAAAATTTATGGTAGAAATGGGAATTGTTGTCTCCCTCTTTTAACCAACTGATGTGACTTTGGTGTTTTAAGTCCTCTTCCTCGACCTTAATGATAGTGTCAAGCTTAGTTTTTAGATCTCAATAGATTCCATTTGTGATCTCATTGTATTGTTCTGCAAGCTCAGTCTATAGTTTATTAATATTGTTAATGATTTGCTCCTTTTGATTCCTAAATTAATTTCTTTGTTTTCTGTCCCATTTTTGAATAAACTTTGCACCGCCGATAACGTGTCATTGAAATTGTGATTGTTGTTCTAGTTTTTGTTGAGCATTGTTGAGAAACTCTCAACACTCTGCTACAGGGCCGTAGTGATGAAGCATCCAGGAAACCCGTTGGAGCAAATGAAGTTAATCAATAGAGGACAATGGTCAAAACCCAAATAGTGTAAATGCTCAACAATAGTGTTCGGGTATTTCATTATGAACGTTATACTACACATGGCTTTGCCCAATCTCTCCTATATAATTCCATGGTGATAGGTAAATCTCATACCTGAGAAACCCAGGTCAGTTAGGTCAACTTCCATCAAGATGTTCTGGAAGAGTGTCTCCTCGGTATAATTATTTTTGTCGCTTTGACTCTTTTCCCTCAGATTATTGATATTGTTGAAGTCGCCCAACACAATCCAAGGATCTTTGAACGGACTTCCCATTTAAAGGAGGTGTTTCCACAAAAGTGGTCTAATACTTATTTGAGGATTGGAGTATACAAAGGTAAAGTACCATTATCACAAAGTTGACTATCACTTACTAAATTATGATGTAGGCGATCCATAAGAAATACATTTTTATTTGAATCACCTACATCATTCTCACCTACTACTTTACCTTTCTTGTTTTCCTCAAAGGTCACAAAATCTCCTTTACTCCTTGTAAAGGTGTTGAAGTGTCTTTTCTCATCACTCATGTATTTGGAGCAACCACTATCAACATTCCATTTTTTTGCTTAGAAGGGATGTAAAATTTGGTGCCCAATTAAAACTTTGGGATCCAAGGTTAGCTTGGGGACTCAATTCATCTTATGGTTGGTCCCCTTCTTCATGTAAGGAAAAAAAGTAGAATGATGATTATCACATTTACAATGAACACAAACCATATTATCTTTAGAGTTGGAAGACTCTCGATGTTATATTGGAGTTCCCTTGCTCTTTTTCTTACCCTTTCCCTACCTCTTTGGACTCCTTCATATCCTAAACTACTACTACCCAATTGTTAAGTAGAGTGTTTTAGGACTTCATTAGGGACTTATTCCCATTGAGGAATATTTGCAAGGAAGCTCTAAGCATGTGATTATCATCACTAAGAGTAATAACGGTAGAAGAAAGACCAGCAAAATCATCTTGAGCATGTGTAGATCGAGCTTAAAACTGAGGGCTTTAGGTAGATACAAATATCTTTCAAGTGTAATACTTGATACTTCTTTAATAGGAAAAATAGGTCTAGGTTCTAGATCATTCAATTTAACAAGAAGTCTAGAATTTTCAATCCTAAGAAAAATAAGCTCATAAAGGTAAGTTCATTTTTCATCTTTAAGATCACTAATTTTCTTAATATAAACACCATTTTCAACTTCTACCTCATTATATTAATGTTCAAGATCTAGAAATTTCTCTTGCAAAGAGTCAATGTTACTTTTCAAAGTGTTTTCATTTTGTTCTTTATCTTCTATATTCACATACAAATCATCAATAATTTTTCCTAATCCCTTCTTTTCTTACTTGCATTTTGAATAAGATGATCAAGACACACAAATGATATCAATAAGAGCATTTTTGAAAGTTCATTGAGCTCGTTTACCTCACTTACTTCCTCACTTGTGCTAGCCATGAGGCCATGTGGTACTCATCTTTTATTTGACCTAGAGACACTTGAAGAAACCTCTTCCAAAGCATCATGGGCTGCCTCCTTGCATTTTCTTTCTTTCTTTCATGTCCTTCTTCTCGAATTTGGCCTCCTTGTGATAGTCCTCCTTCCTATGGCCACTGTTATGGTGATGTTTCCCTTGAAGTAGTGAGCTTCAAGATCACTATGATATTCATCTTCACTTGAGGAGGGAGGAGGTTGGCTAATGAGTGTGTTACATAATAGCTTCAACTTAGGCTTTCAATGTATCCTTCTTCTTTGTCTTGGCATATTTCTCTTCTTCTTTTTCTTCTTCCTCTTTCTTATCAAGTCTCACTTCATAGGCCTAGAGACAATTTCTTCAATAGGGATTTACGAGAGGTTCTTTTTTTTCTAAGGTAGCCACCTTTGTTTTCCAACAGTGAAAAAGAGAATTAAAAATGTTTAAGTTGATATTTCCTTCATCCATAGTGTAACCCACAGAGGAAAATACATTGACAAGAGTGTTGATCTTTAGTACATATCAGCCACACTTCCTTTGTTCCCCATCTTGAAGCCTCTAAAGAATGCATTGAGCATATATACCTTGCTTTCTTTGACTTGTTTTGTACCTTCATTGGTGATGCAAAGCTTATCCCAAGTCTAGTGAACTCTTTCTCATGAGGAAATTCGGTTGAATTGCTATAAGGGAAGAGTAGATGATGTGAATAGCTCTAGCATTTAATTGTGCCTTCTCCATTCTTGTACCATTCCAAGTAGCTATTTCTCCTTTTGCCTCGATGTAAGGAATACTAATCACCTTCCATATGTCAAAGTTCATACATTGAATGTATACTTGCATCCTCATTTTCCAATATAGATAGTTGGTGCCATCAAAGATAGGTGGATGCATGGAGAAGCCACCCTTTATGTTGAGTGAACCAAGTAGATTTTCATCCATCTTCTTGTCAGATAATACCAAGGCTCCACTTGTTGAATCTATGGGCTCTAGAGGAGGGTGAATAGAGCTAAAACCACTTAAAAAATACATTTTACCTTTAAGATATTTTCTAAAACAATATTGCTAGTATGAAAAGTAAGGAAGAAAGAGATTGAGAAAACACCAAAGAAGACTAAAATTATAGTGGTTCCAACCTACAAAGAAGAAGATGTACATCCACTACCTAAAGGGATCAATCTCTAGTATTTTGAACCTTGTTTCACTCTTTATATTCCACAATAAAAGATGCAACAAAATTACCAACCTTTTCAAGAAAAAGGGCTAAACTAGCATTCCTTTTTGGATAAAGGAGCCAATAACCTTTACAAAGGTCTTACCTATCTACCTACTGAGAATCTTTGGACTAATTCAAGTACTTACCCATTATTTTATAAGATCTTCAGCCTTTCATACACTAGTACCTTGTTTAAGGAAGCAAACCACAAAACACCACTTTTCTAGGGAGACATTAGGAGGGAGAATTGAGATCTATAACATATGTATAATGAAAAAGTTCTCTTACAAAATTCCTAACTTACTCAAAGTTGATGTAGAGAAGTAAAAGAGCTTCAGAGAGATTGTTACGACCCCACCTCCCGGTAACCCCCAATTAAGGGAGACTGAAAGGTCAGAGCCGTTAACCAATAACCCGGATCAAAGGTTCAACAAATAATCAATAACAATTATTAAATTCTACCAACTATACTGAAAACTGGTATAAAATAAAACTTTGCTTACCTTTTAAAAACTGGAATTTCTAAACTTCTATCCATGAAGATACCAATCTAACTAATCCTCTTGTGCACGTTAATTCTCATTTAATTCTGCATATGCCACTTTATTTTTGTTCTTTTCATTTGTACCTAAAACGTCGACAAACTAAAAGTCGGTCAGCAAGAAGTTGGTATGTGGGGGAAACAATAATCGTGCAACTATGTTAACAACATAATAATTCAATTAATCATTTAACAACTAAGATTACGTTTTTAATCCATACTACTCAATCCTTACCTATCCCCTAACTCTGTGCTATCCCTATAGTGGACTTGTATGCTGCCTCTCTTTTAGGTAGATTCCTACCCCCATGGTCCTACCTTACAGGTAGCCAATACGTAGGGTAATTGAGTCACATGGCACTACCTGAAGGTATCCCAATATCTAACTCAATGTGACTTGATGGACCTACCCCATAGGTATCCATGTACTAAGTCATCCAATGACCTGATGGACCTACCCCATAGGTAGCCATGTACTAGGTCAACTATTAAGCCACGGAGGGGACCAGGATCTGAGCTAGTAGGAACATATCTTATGTGATAGTCATATCCACAATATAGTTTGCATGAATTAAATTCATCCAACAATCAATTCATGACATCGATGAAAACTTCGAAAAGCCTCAGAAAACTAACTCGAGATATTCATAAGCGTAACCACATACCTTATGCCATTATAGAAATTGTGTTGAACATCATATACATTACGAGCATATCCAAACATCCAAGCAACCAAGCCTATAATCAACTGTATCTGAAACATGCATACTACATATGTGTCACCATGTATTCACGTTACATTACTTAGATCTAGATGCACTCATAAACTAGGGTTTAGGGTTATCTTTCATTTGGTCTAAGGATTAGGGTTACAAACCCTAATTCCATCATATTATAATTTCTAAGATTACAAATTCAATTATTCATATTAGGTGAAACCCAAATTATGAACTTAAGTGCAGAAGATTACCCATGACACCTAAATCACATTACTAACATTAGGATAATAGTAAGATGTCTATATTGGTTTCACAAACCCTAAATCAACATGAATAATATTGTTAACCTAGGAACATCAATTATTCATCATTATTAGGGATTCCTTCATTTTACAAAGCAAGATCAGGTATTAACTTAACATGAACGATTCTATTCAATTAAGCATCATAATAAAGCAAATCTAGGTTTTTCCTTTATATTAACCACCTTTTAACATGTATTGCACATACTTTTAGAACATGAGGCTTAATTGGGTTCTGATTATATTTTCTTTGCAACTTTGGACTCCTTGGAACCCAAGGAAACCAAGAGGCATGGAATCCATCCTTGGATTACATTATTTTTCCTTGTAGAGGTTTCCACATCCTTCTTTTCTCAAAAACTCAATTATTTATTTACTAATTGAATTTCCTTGTTATTGGGCCCAATAGCCAATAAAGCCCACCAAAATGACAATCAAGGCTATTGTAAATGAAATCCATTTATTCGAAACAAATTGTATCATTATTTGTCCAAATATCTTTAATATGAGAAGTTACATTTCTCAACAAATGAACCCAAAAAATTGGGGTTGTAACATCCTTCCCCTCTTATAGGGATTTTGTACTCAAAATTCTATCAAGCAAATAAACAATTTAGGATAAGACTTTTCCATGTCCATCATTGGCCCCTATGTGGATTTACCTTACCCATGGCACTTCCAAAGAACCTTTATCATCACATATTCTTTTTCTCTAAGTTCTTTCACTCTGGCGTCTATAAACTACATAGGTGACTCAGGACATTTTGGCCTCCCTTGGGGCTCACTAGGTTCATTGTTTAGCACATGGTCTGGATACCTCACATAGTGCTCTAAATTGGACACATGGAACTCATCACACATTTCGTTATCCTGAGGGGTAAGGTTAACCATCTCCACCAATCCATCTTAATGGACTCATATATCAGAAACTCAGCTCTCTTAGCTATAACTCAGAGGGGTCAGATTTTCATGTCACATATTCTCCCACTGTGAATTGCATGTCAGTCTACTTTGCATCTGCTCACGACTCTTGTCATCTCTAGGCTCCTTTCAACCATTGCACGATCAAAGCGACTTCATCTAAATGCATTGTGGTCCTTTTCTAACCATCACGTGGTCCTTTCACCAATATCACCTTACTAAAGTGGTGACTGACACAACATCCCTTACAAAGCTTCTTTAAATCCCGATACGGGCTATGGTGGTTATCTTCACATCTTTCATCAGACAAGAACTGTCTCTAGTTGTCACCCTAAATGAGCACACACTAGTACAGAAACAACATTCAATGTCACTTTTCTGGGCGTCGGTTAATTAGGAAATCTGACGCCTATAATATTCAACGTCAGTGATGTAGACCACCCGACGTCTATAGTCAAGACACGGGTACCGCTTTGTATTCAGCGTCGGCTGGGTAAAAAAAACTGATGCCTAAAATCGCCCGCGAAATCCAGTTTCCGAGCGAAAAAAATTTGGCCCCAAAGTGTCACATACAGCGTCGGATTTTTACCACCAAACCGACCCTTATATAAGATGAAAATTTGCATGAAAAGTTCCAGCTTAGGTGTCGGTTATCCTGCGATACCTGACGCCGATAATGGTTCCCGCCAAATTATTTAGGGAAAAATTTTTCTAATTCGATGTCGGGTGTTTCAGAGGAACTGACGCCGAAGACTTTAGGTGTCGTTTGTATGTGATAATCGACGCCTTTTATGAACTTAATAGACACACGATCGATCGCAACTAGTGTTCCCCTTTCCTGTTTCATTGTCTTCATCGCTCACTAGCTACTGCTCCATCGCCCGCTAGCTGCCTACTAGTTCTCGTCGTCGCTGACGCTGCCTCACCTCGCCGCCGCCGCCGACGGTGCTGCTGCTCTGCATCACCGCCGCCGACGCTGCTACTGCTGCTTCGTCCTGCTCCATCCTGTGCCGCCCTAGCTCCGTCCTGTGTCGCCACCGCCGCCCGCTCCTTCCTTCCTGCTCACATCCGCCGCACCGCGCCGCCTAGCTTCGGTCTGCTCTCCAAGTATTAGCCGCACGTAGCCTCTGTTCTTCTTTCTCCCTAGCTTTTTACCTACATGCAGCAAACACGGCCGTGGGTGTGTTGGCCTACCACGGTCGTGCTGCCCAGCACGACCATGGTAGGCCAACACAGCCACGGCTGTGTTTGCTGTTGGTAAGGATATGAACAAATCTATATGTAATGCTTTATGTAAATTCTAGGATATGAACAAATCTTTTGCTTGAATATATTTGTGCTTCTAATCCTAATGCTTGACCTAATTTAGTAAATTTTGATACATGTTGAAATAAGATTTAAAATTGTCCATTCTAGCATCCTAATTTGATTTGATTAAACCCTATCATTGATGAAACCCTAACATCAATTGTGATGAAACCCTAACATGTACATATCTATTATTGTGTTTGTTGGCCTAGAAACCCATCCTAGATTTACTCATTAGGAGTAAATCTTGGATAGTCCCCAGTTTGGGACTGTTCTTGAACACCTAATCTCACTTAGGATGTAAGTGTATAATGTGTATTGGGTTTTCGAGGAAATTTTGGTAGCATTTCCTCGTTTGTTCTCTAAGTACATATGTACTTAGAGAACAGCGGGGAAATGCTGCCGAAATTTTTTTTGAAAACCCAATACACATTATACACTTACTAGTGAGATTAGGTGTTCAAGGATGGGATAGGTGGTACACATTTATTATATATAAGAATTACATCACATGTGTTTGTTGGCCTAGAAAGTGAACAATCTTGGATAGGATGTAAGTGTATACCCTAATCTTGTCCTAATATATACTTGTTTTCTCTTTGATCATAGACTGGATAGATCATGGATGTCCATTCGCAATCGCTACACCCCAGAGTTTATATCTGGTCTTGATCAGTTTATTAGATTTGCCGAGGAACATAGGAAAAAACCTACAGATAGGTTCTACTGTCCATGGAGGCATTGTGGTAACAACTTGAAAGTCAGCACTGGTGAGGAAATCAAAAGTCAAGTCATGTGCAACGGGATTGTACAAGGCTATACAGAATGGCACTGGCATGGAGAGATTTCAAACTCGAAACCAGTAGATGTCGATAGCAGTGCTTGGGTGGAAGAAGAAATTGCTTCCGATGACGTAGATGTGAACGAACCAGTTCCAGTAGACATCGTTGATGTGATGATGGATAGTTGTAGGGTAGAGCACACTGATCCACCTCCTATCTTTACAAACATTGTGCATGATGCTGAGATACCATTATACACAGGTTGTGCTAAGTTTACGAAGCTTAGCGTTTTGTTGGGATTGTATAAGTTGAAAGCTAACAATAAATGGAGCGACAAAAGCTTCACTTCATTGTTGACTTTGTTGAAAGAAATGCTTCCTGAAGGAAACGAGCTGCCAATCTCAACATACCGGGTAAAGAAAATGTTGTGCCCAATGGGAATGGAGGCCAAGAAGTTACATGCATGCCCGAATGATTGTGTATTATTTCAAAATGACTATCTATATTTGAAAGATTGTCCAAAATGTGGCGCGTCACGGTATAAATTGATGACTTCGGGGGAGTCTAAAATTGGTTCTCCTGCCAAGGTGTTGTGGTATCTACCTATAATATCACGGTTTCAACGCTTGTTTGCAAATCCAAAAGATGCGAAGAATTTGAGGTGGCATGCAGATGTTAAGAAAAATAATGATGGGATCCTACGACATGCGTCTGATTCCCCATAGTGGAAGAAGATTGCTCTATTGTACCCCAAATTTGGTGAAGAAGATAGAAATCTAAGACTTGGGCTTTGTACAGATGGGATGAATCCGTACGGGACATTGAACAGCCAACATAGCACTTGGCCAGTCATGCTTGTTATATACAATCTTCCTCCCTGGCTGTGTATGAAAAATAAGTACGTTATGCAGTCGTTGTTGATATCGGGCCCTAAACAACCCCGAAATGATATCGATGTTTATCTTGAACCTCTGATTGATGACTTAAAGAAACTTTGCACTGAAGGTGTGATGACCTATGATGCTTCATTAAAAGAGACATTTCGTTTGCACGCTATGTTATTTTGCACTATTAATGACTTTCCAGCATATGGGAATTTGTCTAGATATAGTGTCAAAGGAGCTCAAGTGTGTCCTATATGTGAAGAAAACACTGATTCAATAAGACTAAAACATGGCGGAAAGACTGTATATCTTGATCATCAAAGGTTTCTTTCAAAATTTTATCTATATTGTAGGAAGCGCAAAGCATTCAATGGATGGAATGATTAACGGAGTGCACCTAAACCTATACCAGGGGATGTTGTTTATGAAAGAGTAAAAGACATTGTCAATGAATTTGGTAAGAAATCACAATGTAGTATGGCCACACGGAGTGACAATTCTTCATTCAAGAAGAAGTCAATATTTCGGGATCTTCCTTATTGGAGTTCTTTGACAGTCAGGCACTGTATCGATGTAATGCACGTTGAGAAAAATGTATGTGATAGCATCATTGGTACTCTGTTAAATATACCAGGTAAGACCAAAGATGGGATAAAATACAGACTGGACCTACGTGAAATGGGAATAAGGTCAGAATTAATAGAATTATGTAAAATGGGTAATAAAAGAATATACTTACCTCCCGCTTGTTACATGTTGTCTAGAAAGAAGAAGAAAACTTTTTGTGAATGCTTGGTAAATGTTAAGGAGCCACATGGTTACTCATCCAACATCCGTAGATTGGTATCAATGAAAGATCTGAAGTTGATAGATCTTAAATCTCATGATTGTCACACTCTAATGCAACAAATATTGCCCGTGGAAATTCGATCTATATTACTGAAGCATGTAAGGTTTGCAATCACCAGACTTTGTTTCTTTTTCAACAGTCTATGCAACAAAGTTATTGACCCTGATACTCTCGATAATTTGCAAAGAGAAGTGGTTGTTACCCTATGTCAGCTTGAGATGTATTTCCCTCCTTCGTTCTTTGATATCATGGTACATCTTGTTGTCCACGTGACTAGGGAAGTGAAAATGTTGGGACCAGTTTTCTTGCATTGGATGTATCCCTTTGAACGATACATGAGCGTTTTTGAAGGTGATGTTTGAAACCGTTATCAGCCTGAAGGGAGTATTATTGAAGTTTATGTGGCGAGAGAGGTTATGGATTTTTGCAATGACTTTATGAGTGGTAATAACACTCCTGTTAATGACAAGAATATTGAGGAGGGCAAAGGAATTTTGGGATCACGGGTGAAAGTAATCAGTCGTGAGCAGTTGGAACAAGCTCACTTGTATATTTTACACAACATGAACGAAGTGAGTGTTTATATCGAGGAACATACCAATTTCATCAAGAGACAACATCCTCGAGCAAGTTCAATGTGGCCTGCTGGAGAGCATAATAAGACTTTTACTAAGTGGTTTGAAGATAAAGTCTTACATCAACTATCTGAAACACCAAATGATATTACAGAAACTATCAAATGCCTCGCCTTTAAACCAAAACTGAATGTTATGTCTTATGAAGGGTTTGACATTAATGGGTTCACATATTACACAAAGTGCCAAGATGATAAGATTGTCGTCTAAAATAGTGGGGTCACTCTTCAAGCGTCGACTATGTATTTTGCAAGTGCAAAGGATAAGAGTCCACGTGAAGCTAAAATGTCATATTACGGTGTCATTGAAGACATATGGGAGTTTGACTACATAGATTTCAGAATCCCGCTCTTTAAATGTAATTGGGTTGATAACACCAAAGGAGTTATAGTGGATGAATTGGGTTTTACTTTGGTGAACTTTGAAAAGATTGATGAGAAGGGTGAACTATTCATATTGGCATCACAGGCGAAACAAATATTCTACATCGATGATCATGTAAATGATAAATGGTCGGTTGTTCTTCATGGTAAAAGACAGTTCGTTGAAGATCCAATAGATGAAGAAGAGTACTATGATAAGTATGATGACTCCAGTCCATTCTCGGTTGGGTTGCCAACTCCACAGAATATTGAAGCTAATGATGACTTATATGTGTGCGGAGATCACAATGAAGGATAGTTAATTGATAAAAGATCACAATTTTAGAGGCATGTATGTTTATATTTTTTATTGAAGCTAAATGTTTGCTTTTTTAATATCAATATCATTTTCAGATTTGATGTTTCATTATCTTCTAGTTAATACAAATGCTAAATGTTTGCCTTTTTAATATCAATATCATTTTCAGATTTGATGTTTCATTATCTTCTAGTTAATACAAATGCTAAATGTTTGCCTTTTTAATAGAAATATCATTTTTAGATTTGATCTTTCATTATCTTCTAGTTAATACAAATGCTAAATGTTTTCCTTTTTAATGACATTTTCAGATGGCTGACCATGATGAACATGATGTCCATGATGAGCATGAAGTCCATGATGAGCATGTTGTCCATGACGAGCATGGCGAGGATACCAATGTAAGTTCTAAAAACATATCATGTATTTCTATAAAATTCATTATCTTCTAGTTATGTCATATATCCCATATTTCTATATTGTGCTAATTCAGTGTGTTTATTTTTGTCAAATGTTAGGTTGATGATGCACATGTACCCACTGAAGCACTGGAGCAACTTGATGTGCAGCACCAAACAATTAACAAGAAAAGGGGCATCACTCTGTTGAAGAAGTTAATAGCGCTAAGTGGCAGTGGATCCAAATTGGTTGTGGAGTTTGATAATGGAGGAAATGCAATTGGAGTGAACCGCAATAATTTTGTAAACTATCTTGGGTGTGTCACTCAAAGCCATTGTAGTGTTAAGTATGATAATTGGCATAAAGTTCCTCAGGGAAAGAAAGACTTTATATGGAAGGATTTATGCGTGAGTTATTATTATTTTCAATTCTATTTTGTAGATTACAAATTATATTATTTGCAATTCTATTTTTGGATACTAGTTAATAAGAATTCTATTTTACAGAATTTGTTTGCATTGGATGAGAAGCTGCATCGTAAAGGTGTGATGCAACACACTGCAAAGATGCTTAGGAACTATAGGAAAAATCTCAACAGAGAATACATAAAAGATGGTGATAAGAAGAAGAAGTCAGCCCTTGAACAGTGGAACTTCTTGGACGAAGAAGATTGGGACAATTTTGTTGCTTCAAGAAAATATGAAGAATTCAAGGTATTAGGCGTCACTTCCTATTTAATTAATATACGTTGTATTCACCTATTCAAGATTAACATTTAGTGCTAATAACCAAATCATTAATGTGCATACTAACTAGGCCCTCAGTGATGCGCAAAAAGCAAGGTGTGCACTAAAATTGCATGACCACACTATGGGTCCAAAGGGCTATGCAAGCGTTCGCCAAAGACTACAGGCGGAGTCTTCTCCTACTCAGGAGTCTGCTCCTACTCAGGAGTCTACCACACCCATGCCTCGCCATGATATCTGGATAGCTGGGAGGCAAAACAAGAAGGGTGAAATAAGGAAGCCCGTAACTACTAAGGGGGCTGCGAAAATGGTAAAATACAACTCTTAGAGCAATCGTTTGAATATTGATTATTTGTGGTGTTAACTTACCAATTTATGTTGATGGTGATTAGCGGGAGCTGCACGAGCAGAGGAAACAAGGCACGTTCATCCCTCAGGGCACAAGGGATGAATTGATAGTTGCTCTGGGTAACTCAGAGCATCCTGGACATGTTAGGGGTGCATGCGCTGGTGTGGGCATCAAATCATTCTTTGGGCCATCCCAGCGCAAACCCAGAGCGGGACTTTCACAAGAAGAGGTAACCTATTCTTTTTTTAGAATGTTACTGCAAAAGGGAATTCAATAATAATAAGCTAATGTTTCTTTTATCCATGTATAGGAGAATAAGAGAGTCGACGATATAGTTGCCAAGAAGGTCAATGATATAGTTGATGAGAAGGTCAAGGAAGAAATAGTGCGGTGGAAGGCATCTCAGGCTTCCAATCAGCCTATGGTGACCCACTCTTCTCTTGATGCACAGACTACGAGTAATCCTGGAGACCCATCGCCTAGCACGTCTACTGTAAGTATTGTTTATGACATTGTAGCTAGTCTTTTCAAGATGATATGTTTTCAATATGATATGTATATATGTATCATATTCTTTATGTAAATTTGTAGGCATTGAAGTCATGCCGCTTAAGAATGCAAGAGTATGTTGTTGCAGAGGCGCAGGCTTACCCATCCCTTCCTGGGGCAATGTTTCACATGACTCCAATGTCACAGGGCTACGTTCGTGTGAGCCCGATACGTGTGTTACCCGATTGGAGGGAAGCTACATTGCCATATCCCCACCCAGATATTGATACACTTGTTGAGGCAGAAGGCGGGGTGATATTGGGACCCAAAGCAGATGTCGTCTAAACTACTGAAATTGTAAGACAAATTTACATTAATTTAGATTGTTAATGTGTATATATGAGGTCAACTGATCTGAAATTATATATACAGGTTAAAAAGAAGACACCCGGAGCACCTAGGCCTCCACCTCCACTTCCTACATTACCAAGTTGGGTTCCAACTGACCTAAAATACCTGTTAGGTCCTGCTTGTAGGGTAATGGCATGTTGGCTACGGGCACATAATATACATTGTCCTATAATTGGGTCTTTAGAAGTAGATTATGCATGTCAATCATACGATAGCTCTTTATTTATACATGATATTATTGAGTTGTTTATGTATGATTGGCTGAATACATCAATGATAGAGACATGGATAAGGTGAGATCTTGTTTATACATTCATATACCTTGTGTAAGATCTGGTGATCTGGTTTCTTATATATTAATGCATACGTAATACATCTTTTACAGCTACTTAGTTGAAGATCAATGCAAACAATTTGCATTTGATCATGTGGGTTTTTTTATTCCCTCATTGATTAGTATGGTAGCTAAAGACCCTGATAGTGTTCAACAATACTGTATAGATGCTTTTAGAATTTTCGGTCAGCAAAAGAAGACGATAATAATAGCTCAATTCAATGTCAAGTAAGTTTACTTTATTTATAATTTGGACTTAAAAAAATTCCATTTTTATTGTGCATTTTGAGTTATTAATTTTTAACTTTTTTACCTCTAGAGGTAGACATTGGGAGTTACTAGTTATTGTCCCCGGGATGTTCACTGTTTATTATCTAGATTCTGCGGGAAGTACATTGAACACTAAAATTGGACACATATTGAGAATGCCATTATTCTGGTGAGAAATATTTCATTTTTATATCCGTTAACATCTGTTATTACATTACTATTTAATTATGTAATTTACTGTGTTACATTAACATGTAGGGGTTTAGATGCATTCAAAAATGCTAGAGGAAATGTCCCAAGGAGAAAGAACCAGCCAAAAATTTGGGAGAACGTAAAAGTAAGTTCCCGACTCCAATGTATATATTATTTATGTGAACTGTGCTTAGTTGTTTTTTTTAATGATTTGTATGTTTCAATTTATAGTGTGCTACACAAGACAATGGCTGGGCATGCACATACTATGTGATGTGATTTATGTAGATGATTATCTGACATGCCGCATTGAATATTAATACCATACATGAGGTATTATATATAGTCTCATTAGTTAGTATGAAATATATCAATCTTATTTTTATATTATTACTTATATATATACATCATTCTCTTTGCAGGTGTTTAAAACTGACCACACTATAGGTAAACGCTTAAAAAATGTACATGCTCCATATACGATGGAAGCATTGAATGAAATAAGAGAAGAATGGGCAAAAGCCATACAAGCAGTGGCGATTGTAAGATATAATTGGGATGCTGATAGCGATGTTGAATGATATTTTGTAAATCAATATTTCTGAATGTTTATACATGTCTGAATGTTTTTACATGTATTTGAATGTTTCTACATGTGTGAATGTGAGAATTGAATTGATGTCTGAATGTATCTACTTGTGTGAAAAAATATTTGTTGATTTTGCAGGTTTGTGGCCTGTTTGTAGGCTGATATTAATGGATGTCGTAAACCTACAGTTCAAAAAATTGAACTGCAAGTTCTCATCCTGCTGACCAGCCACAGCAGGCCTGCAAACTGATAAGAAAAAAAAATTAAAATATAGGCGTCGGTTATTTATAGAACACTGACATCAAAGGCCTACAACGTCGGTTATTGTGTAAAACCGCCGCCTAATGTGACAAACAACACGACCGTGCAGGAAAGCATGGCCGTGGTGGATATGGCGTCGCTTATTCGTATAAAACTGATGCCTATAGTAATACACACGGTCGTGCAGCGAAGCACGGCCATGTTGTCTTGGAGTATGGCGTCAGTTGTTCAGTTGTTAATCGACGCAGAATGTGTCCTAGGTGATGCCCTTTTTTGTTGCGTGAACCCTATAGACGTCGGCTGGCTATATAAAACTGACACCTATAGGTCATATATGCGTCATTTATAAAATCAACGCTGAAGAGTTCGACCTTTAGCGGTGCCCACATCGGATTCGCTTGATAATCGTCGCCAAAGGGGGTTAAACAACGAAAGCTAAAGGCGTGTTCTGTAGTAGAGACCCATGCTCTCATCAGACCCTCCAGTCTGGATCATACTATCCATTAGTAAGGGGTGATAAACTATACCAACACCGAGTTCATCATGTTACCTTGATTGAATTCCTTGTCAATCAATGAGTGTGCAAACTCGGAAATATGCTAGATTTATTCATGAGTTTATTGCGGATAGATTAATCCTAGGTTTTTCCTAGTTTGGGGGTCTCTAGAAGAATCCCACAAGTGTAGGGACCCTGCCGGAGGTGCGCTATAGCCACAGGCTATATAAGGGGGTGGTTTCCCTTAGTGAGATGATGCATAGGTCTGCGAGATGATGTGGGACCTTCAGGACAATAACTCAGATCAAAGGTTCGACAAATAATCAATAACAATTATTAAATTCTACCAACTATACTAAAAACTGGTATAAAATAAAACTTTGCTTACCTTTTAAAAACTGGGATTTCTAAACTTCTATCCATGAAGATACCAATCTAACTAATCCTCCTATGCATGTTAATTCTCATTTAATTTTGCATATGCCATTTTACTTTTTGTTCTTTTCATTTTTACCTAAAACATCGACAAACAAAACGTCGGTCAGCAAGAAGCTGGTATGTGGGGGAAACAATAATCGTGCAACTATGTTAACAACGTAATCATTCAATTAATCATTTAACAACCAAGATTACATTTGTAATCCATACTACTCAATCCTTACCTATCCCCTAACTTTGTGCTATCCCTGCAGTGGACTTGTATGCTACCTCTCTTTTAGGTAGATTCTTACCCCCATGGTCCTACCTTACAGGTAGCCAATACGTAGGGTAATAGAGTTGCATGGCACTACCCGAAGGTAGCCAAACATCTAACTCAATGTGACTTGATGGACCTACCCCATTAGTAGCCATGTACTAAGTCATCCAATGACCTGATGGACCTACCCCATAGGTAGCCATGTACTAGGTCAACTATTAAGCCACAGAGGGGACCAGGATCTGAGCTAGTAGGCACATATCTTATGTGATAGTCATATCCACATTATAGTTTGCATGAATTAAATTCATCCAAAAATCAATTCATGACATCGATGAAAACTTCAAAAAGCCTCATAAAACTAACTCGAGATATTAATAAGCGTAACAACATACCTTATGCCGTTGTAGAAATCATGTTGAACATCATATACATTACAATCATATCCAAACATACAAGCAACCAAGCCTATAATCAACAGTGTCTAAAATATGCATACTACATATGTGTCACCATGTATTCACGTTACATTACTCAGATCTAGATGAGCTCATAAACTAGGGTTTAGGGTTATCTTTAGTTTTGTCTAAGGATTAGGGTTACAAACCCTAATTCCATCATATTATAATTTCTAAGATTACAAATTCAATTATGCATATTAGGTGAAACCCAAATTATCAACTTAAGCACAGAAGATTACCCATGACACCTAAATCACATTACTAACATTAGGATTATAGCAAGATGTCTATATTGGTTTCACAAACCCTAAATCAACATGAATAATATTGTTAACCTAGGAACATCAATTATTCATCATTATTAGGTATTCCTTCATTTTACATAGCAAGATCAGGTATTAACTTAACATGAACGATTCTATTCAATTAAGCATCATAATAAGGAAAATCTAGGTTTTTCCTTTATATTAACCACCTTTTAACATGTATTGCACATACTTTTAGAACAGGAGGCTTAATTGGGTTCTAATTATATTTTCTTTGCAACTTTGGACTCCTTGGAACCCAAGGAAGCCAAGAAGCATGAAATCCATCATTGGATTACATTATTTTGCCTTCTAGAGGTTTCCACATATTTCTTTTCTCAAAAACTCAATTATTTATTTACTAATTGAATTTCCTTGTTATTGGGCCCAATAGCCAATAAAGCCCATAAAAATGACCATCAAGGCTATTGTAAACGAAATCCATTTATTCGAAACAAATTGTATCATTATTTGTCCAAATATCTTTAATATGAGAAATTACATTTCTCAGCAAATGAACCCAAAAAATTGGGGTTGTAACAGAGATTAAGGGATCTTGAAAGGTCAAACACTCAACTATATCTTGGGAGCATATAAGGCAAACTTGGAATGAAGTCCAAGGCCCCCTTTTATAGTTGATTTTTCCTACTAGACATTAGAGATACTTGGATTGAATTCTAGCCCTTTTAGGGGATTGCAAGAGATCTATTTTTGCATTTTGCAACCTTCTAAATGGCGATATACACTTTTTAGAACTTTATAGTACAACATTGTCGATTGAGTTACCTTTTATATAACTCGGCCGACAATGCTCGTTGTCTCACTAATAGCAATTGTGGGTTGAGTTTCTAACTAATGAGAAACTCAGCTGACATTTGTATTAGCCTTTCCCATGCTAAGCGATCAACTGAGTTACCCCAGTGTAAACTCAGGAGACATTGGGTTCTATCAAAAGCCTAAATTTGGTTGTCAGCTGAGTTATCTCAGAAGAAAGTCAGCCGACAAGCCTCCCTGTGAAGCTTTATGAAAAATACCCAAAAAGTATGTAAATGTTTGATTGTGATCTAAATTTCCATTAAACTAGGGTACAACACATTAATCTAACATAAATGATTTACAACATGATCTTAACAAACATACTATCTATTATTCAATTCTTGCAATTGTATTGAATTTGACTTTTTCTCTGCAAACTAGAGTTTGCTAGTTTCATCTTGTTGATGTACCTAACATCTTACATTAATCTCAAATAGACATGTTAGATACACAAGAATGGAATGGTTAAGTCATCACTAAAATATGGACAACGTATAACTATTAGGTCAATAGCAGGTACCTCAAAAATTGTGGATGTAATCCGGATTTCTAGAAATTCATCAAGGTTCTACCCATCAGATCCTTTTCTTCCTCCTTCCAACTCAAAAGCCCTAAAAAAGGAGAACAGAAGAGCAAAAAAGATAAAATATGATGGTTTGCTAATTTTTTTGGTTCAAATTAGAGGGAGGAAGGCATTTGGATATAAGAGAGAAGCTTCACCATGAAAAGTTGTCCTAAGAAAACTAGCTTGCTTGATTTCATAAATTCTAGGAAGATAAAACCCTAGCTCATTGTACCTACCTCTTTCTTTTTCCATTTCCTAACTCTCCCTCTCTCTATCAAATTTCACATATTGGAAAGGAATGACACATTATAGGAGCTACTTAACTCTTCAAAGAGAAGAACAATCTTCCCTCCCTTTGTATTAGATACATGGTTGAAGGAAGGTTCCAGGCTTCATTGCTTCCCCAAAAGAGAGGCATCATTGCTTCTTTAAAACAAAATTAGTGTCATCCATTCATGCACACCCATGCCTCAAACAAGTAAGGGACTTTGACTAGCAAGAGAAATGCATCGCACCTAGGGTATCTGGGAAAGTTCTCAGTTAAAAGAGAAAATTCTCCTCCACGAATTTAGTCCAACAAGTTCATGGAATTCTTTTGACCTTGAGGGTGACTTCACTACCAAGATTCTCATCTCTTGGACTCATTCTCTCTTCCCGTGGGATGGAACTGACATCTCATCTATTACTGATTGATTCCCAAATCTTCTCTAGGAGGAGGGTACTAGCTTAGTGATATATATCAATTGAAATGCTTGGAATAGTTACAAATTCGTCCTTAATTTCAATTTTTTCATTTCAATAGAAATTATCATCAGATGAGAACGTTCTGGTAAGGACATCAATCAATGAAAGGTTCTCGGGTGATACCAAATGCTCTAGAAATTCCTAAAATATAATATGTTATGTGAAATCATATATATAATATATATTTAAAAATTTCTCTGAATGGGACAAGCCAATAAATAAATAAAAAGCTTACATAAAACAATTGTATCTTATCCTAAATGCATGGTTAGCCGAGTTTATCCCTGGTGGAATCTCAACCAACCAATAGATCCAACCAACACTTGAAAATTCTAATTTTTTTCCAAAACACTAATATCTGACTTATGGAATCTATATACAAATATAAAAGAAATCCAAGTTATATAGGAAATATAAAAATTGATTACTACTCCATTGTATTTATTAAATTATGTATTCATATCCTATCAAGACCCTAATTTTTACCATCTATGATTTACACTTCTTAACCCCTAATTATTTAAAATAAAAGCATTCTTAGATATGTTTGTTAGGTTTTAAGACATTGTGATTAGACTACCATCATTAGTCAATCTTAACAAGTGATCAATATAGTTAAGCATGTAATCATCAAAGTAAACCCTAATTAGATGAATAAGATGAAAATGGGTCATTATAATAATGAATCATGGGTGGTTGGGTAGGATGAGTTTATGGATGAAGACATTAATTACTTAACTAATATTTTAATTTTTGGGGCTCCCATAAACTATATCCTTACACTAGGATTTTCGAAATTTTGGTGAATGATGAGGACAACATGAACTTGCATAGAGTATCCAAAGAAGATGAGGATGAAACCATTAACATGAGCATGGATGTGGATAGTGTTCTTGGACCTGAGGGTTTCACCATAGACTTCTACCAATTTGCTTGGGATACGTGAAAATGGTCTACTTATGTTGGTTAACCACTGTCTCAATGGTTTCGGTATCCATATGAGCTTAAAATGTGTTAGACTAATCTTACTTCCAAATAATTGAAAAATCAAAGAGTGTTAAGGACTTGAGGCTTATAAGATCATCTCTAGGGTAATAATATGTAGATTATTGGTGTTGACACCCTTATTAGTATCCTTAGAGAAAGCAACCTTTGTTCAAGATAGGAAAATTGGATAAAGTATCCATCTAGCACAATAGACAATTCATGACCTTAATATGGGGGAGAAAGGCTTTAATAATGTAGTATTTTAGGTAGACAAGTCAAAGGCCTTTAACAGAGTGGACTAGAAAAAGTGTGACGTCCCTGGATTTTCTAAAGCTTAATCTAACATGTGACATCCAAATTAAAACCCTCACCTTAGTGAGAACCCCAATTTAAACACCACACACTAGGCTAAGAAGAATAAAATCAGACAAAATTAGAAGGAAATAACAATAGAACATGCACATGAACAATCAACAAACCACAACACATGTTCACCATTCAACATATAATTACATAATGAATTGTTGCAACATTTGACATTACATATTAAACAGAAAACCTTTACATATACATGTACTACCACTAAACAACAACATCTTAAGACAACAAGTCCACCTGTACATCAACTCGTCATACAACTCTCAACTATCTTATTTCTTCAAGATCACATGTCCACAACCTAAATAAAATATTGCATGTGGTACACGTCAACACAATATTCAAGAATATTGTACTGAGTACACCTATGTGTCTTTTATATACCTCTCATTACTAAGCTTGGAAATAAGATAAAACTAATACTTGGCAGTAAGAAAAAGCATATACTTGCACAAATATTCTCATGAACAAAAGAGAACACATGTTTTAGGCACATTTTCCATTATATCATCCATGAATTTACTACCTGAGAGTTGAATGCATTAAGGCCTTTATGATCTACTACCAAAGAGTTGGATCATTTCACAATGTGATCTACTACCAAAGAGTTGGATCACTTCCAAGTACTTTACTACCAAAGATTTGAAGTACTTACTTTACAGCACTTTAGTACCAAAGAGTTGAAGTCCTTGGATATAATGGAATTGGATATATTACGTTTCATGTGTTCATAGTGATAAGTATGGAAAATCATGCAACATATCATACAAGAACAATCATTTCATCCAATATCATTTTTCCAGTATTTTACTACACATATAACACAGACATATTGTATAACAAGCCAAGTAAGAGGTAATGGGGTACCTTGATCAAGATAGCCTAATTATCACATATTCCTGATCTCAACTACATCCTTGTTAATCCTTGATATCAACTATATCCTCATCAAACCCTGATCAAGACAAGATCACATATCACGATCACATTCTCATCATCTTAACCCTAGTTATGTCCATTTTAGGGTTTACTTAACTCCTTAGGATGTCCACTTTATTACTTGTCTTATCTTCTCATCTTTACTTGTATTCTTGTCTTGGAATTATGTTAATGATCTTATTTTTCAATTATGTTACAGGATAGGGTTGATCATATGAACATTAGCTTCCACTACATTTTGTGCACATATTAGCCCTAGGTTACATTCATTAGTCAAATTAGGGTTACAAAACATGTATTTAGGGTCATGTTCATATAACATGGATTTTGTGTATAAAACTGATATTAGATTTACATATTACCTTCCAGATGCTGATATGAACTTACTCTATAATTTCTAGGATTTCCTGAGTGTATTTGTAATTATTGCATCTTAACTAGGGTTATTATCCCTAATTAGACACATGAAAAAATTACATGATTTTGTGCATCAACATCATAATCACTAACCTTAAATGCATTATAAACATGAATATGGATTTTCTGACATATTATCATAATTTTGGGCCATTGTTTGATATTTATTATTAATGAAATAAGAATTTCACAACTCACATGATATCACTGATTTTTAAGCATAAAAAGACTTATATGATGTTCCATGTTATTCTACACATTTTTTTGAGAATTTTTCTATATTATTTCTAATTTTCAAATAAACGAACTAATTACTGTGAATGATAAAAGATATGTGTACTATCTAGGTTTTACCTTTTTCTAGCCAATCTGAGACTACCACGATGCTCGTGTATTATGTTATGCATGTGGCTCAGCATCTGTTGGGTTATCTCTTAGACCCTCCTATTCTGGTTTGGTTTGTATCAGGTTTAACTGGACTCGGTTGAGTAGTTGGACCCACCCTTCTTTCTCTCACATTCTCTCTCTCACACAGTCCCGCGTGCGATGTCCCCTGAAAATGGCACCCACCATGGGGTTCTACTCCGGCGAGCAATTGGTCACATTGATCCTTCTTCCCTATCATCTGATGTTTCTTTGAGCTTAGGGATCATCCTGAAGATCTCATCATCTTCACAGTTCCTCATACACTTCTCCACAGCTCCCTATCCTGGACTTGCCGGCAAGTCTGCCACTATAGTGGGATGAAAGATGGAAAGGGGGAAAGTTTTGAGGATATCAAACCCATTGGAAACAAATGTAGGAGCTTCACCAAGATCCACTCAACTCATCTGGGTTCAAAAAACTAACTAGAGAAGCTCGACATTATGCCTTCTCAAGCCATCTTCATCTCTACTTCATCATCCATGAAAACCTCCATGATAGTCCATGACAGACAGTAAAAATGGATGATATCTTATCCTTGTACCTTCCTCATCATTTTCCTTTATTTGCCTTCCTCTATTCTCCACTCTACCATCAAATTCCTCTTCTTCACGAACATTGTGAACTGTGGTGGAGAGAGTAGATCAGTTGCATGTTCATTCCTTCTAGTCTAGCCACCACACATTTTTGGTTAGGGGTTACTGGAGAGATTTCTCAACTTCAAAACCAACTACATGGTTGAAACTACCTCTATCCCCACAACTAGAAATTTCAACATTGTGGGAGCTTGTGGCTTCAAGCCTTGCAGTAACCACTATGAAGGTGACAACTCAGGCGTCGTCAAATTGGATTTGGAAGGCTAAGTTCAACTGCAACTTTTGCAAATCTGTGACTTCTTTTCCTCAACAACAAAAGCCATTAGATCAAAAGGATCTAGGGCCAGAAGTGATTCACACAACCCCAAAGAGAAGGAGTAAGGGGTGCATGACACTGTTAACTAAGAACTTAGGTGGATTAAAGAACATTGTTCCCAATGTCATCAACATATAAGTTATTTTCACAAACTTCAAACTCAATATCTTCTTCTACACACTTCAAAACTTAATGAAACTTTAAACTTAGATTAATCATCATCATAGCTACATTATACTCATTTGGAGTTAAGATAGAACTTTTTGGGCACTCAATGTTTTTATTTAAAAGGGCATATGTACTTAGGAGCATAAACATAATGTTAATATCATTTTCTCTCCCAACTCTATTCAAACCCTTGGAACTTTCAATATAACTAAAAATATGAATTTATATATGTCATTAGGTATCCAAATACTCCAAAAGCTCACTCCATCACATTAAGAGTACCTTTTTGGCTTTTGGGTTTGGTCATAGAGTGATCAAGGTCATCATGAACATAGTTTGTGATCCTTCATTTTTTATGTCCATGAATCAAAAAAACGTATGGATTCTTCAAGCTTTGTAGGAGGTAGAGGCAAGACAATAATTTATCACCGATCTTATTCATGCATTATTAGTATGCTCTAGGGAGGTACATTTGAGATGAGGTATAAAGAGACCAAATGTCTAGATTTAGAATATGAGGGATGGGCTGGTATTCTCTCACGACTTGTTAGTAGATGATCTTATCTTTGTATTTAACCTAGATGGAAGCTCAAAGACAAGGTTAGATGAAGTCTTAGTAGATTATGAGTTTTTTTGGCAAAAAGTAAACAAATATAAATCTCTTGTGATGATTGGTAAGACCACAAATATTAGGAAAAGTGAAGTCTTATAGCTTTTGGGGTGTGTAGAGGATAGTGATTGATCCAATCACCTTAGAGTACCTCTAATTAGAGGTAGAGCCATGATTTGATACTTTGAAAACTTGGAGTTCAAGATCACAAAGGGGATTACATCCTATGAAGGCCATTTACTTTCCTCTTTGGGTATACTTACTCTTATCAGCTTTGTCTATAGATAGACACTTATTCACAATTTACTTTTCTCTTTGGGTACGCTTACTCTTATCAAGTCGACGTAACAAATTGAAACTTAAGTAGTGTTTCACTATTAATATGTCCTAATTAATAATCATTTATATGTTTGAAAATGATAAAAAATAAGTGACCAAATTAATTTTTAGAAATAATTCAAATAGTCAACATATACTTTGAGGTATAACTCATTTATAAACTTTAATTTAGTGGAGAATAACCTTTTCACCCTTAATATAATAACTTGTCTTAATTATCCTAAAAACCTCAATCTACCGGTT
Source organism: Alisma plantago-aquatica (assembly GCA_963693085.1). Taxonomy (NCBI): domain Eukaryota; kingdom Viridiplantae; phylum Streptophyta; class Magnoliopsida; order Alismatales; family Alismataceae; genus Alisma; species Alisma plantago-aquatica. The sequence continues at coordinate 974,333,897 of OY856411.1, forward strand.
TATTTATGTAATATAATGTATAATTTTTTTTTGATAAAGGGGTTGATCATGTTCATTACTCAACATAGTCAGAAATTACATAGTTCAGAAGAGACTGAGGGATGTCCCCTGCCTCATCAGTGTACATGAAGTTTCTAGCTTTCGCAAGCTTGGCTACCTCATGTGCCACCATATTACAGGATCGACAAACGTGCATAAAGGAAATTGAAATAAAATCAGCAGCAAGGACTCTAATATCATCAACAATGAGACCAAGATGGTCCCTCCTCTCCGTCGATGTAGTCAGCGCTGCAATGACCGTGATCGAATCAGACTCAATCTCCACTGCCGTCCACCCTTGCTGACGTGCAAGTTGGACACCGTCTAAGACTTCTACCGCCTCGCAGATGTCCACACTCCACTATCCCCATAGTTGGTGCCCATGAATAGTTGTTGCCCGTCCCTGGTGATCTCGTCCCACGACGCCCACACCCGTCTTCATGCCGGTCTTCACCGCTGCGTCAGTGTTAATCTTCACTATCCCCATCACCGGCCTTTTCCATCACTTAACATCACTGATACTCTGTGGCTGTTGTTGTCCCTATGGTGTTGCCCGTACACTCCATGTGTCAAGGATATATGCATGTGCTGCCCTAGTAAAAAAAGATAGACATCTCCCATCATCCTGGAACACTTTATGATTTCTATATGTCCATAGCCCCCACATGTTGGCGACTACATTCGTAAACTCCTGCTGTTCTAGCCCATCATATAGCTCCAATATCATTTGCCTAGGCAATTGAATATGAGCTGATGCAATGATAATAGCTGCATGTGTTGAGCTCCACATTTTCCTGGCTTCTACACAACAAAAGAGCATATGCTGGACTGTCTCCTTTTCCTCATGGCACAAAGGGCACATACCATCCACATGGCAGTGTCTGTCAAGCAATCTACCCATAGTAGCCATGCCACCTGTAGTAACCCGCCATAAGAAATGTGCAACTTTTGGCGGCCAAGAAAGGTCCCATACAACCTTCCAGATCTGCTCAGCAGTCACCTATCTAGCTTCAATGAAGGCCCTCTTCCCTAGCAGCCCCAACCAATATGTTGATCTGGTAGAAAAATTCCCTCTTTTATCCAGCCACCAATATAAAATATCCTCTGGAAGTCTGGTACTAATTAAGTTAATGTATAATATACTCTCTCCTCATTTTTCTAGTCAAAACATTTACATATAATCAACAATGTATTAAAGTTTAATTATATATTTTCATAAATCATGGAATTTAAGTTATCAAAGTCCTTAAAAAGTTCGAATAAACATTAAATATTATTGATATTAACTATATTGTTACTTTATATATAATACTCCTTTAGAGCGATAAAATGTATAAAATGAACCTAGACGAATTGAGTGGTCTAAGATGATAAAAAATGGAATGTTACTCAATTATTTGAGTATATCTAGATCGAATCTATCATCTTATAAAATGCAATATCAGGTAGACTTCATTTAATGACTTGAATATCTAGCTATAATACATGTAATGGTGTTCAATATTCAAAATTCTATGCCCTAAACCTATTCGATAGACTTAAAATTCCAATAGTAATTTAGTATTTTATTTATATAATCCTATTTATAAGCTATACATAACCCAAATTTCATATTCTTTGGGATTTATTGTTCCATTCATATAATTAATACAAATATAATGTTTTCTTTGTATTAAAACTATGTTTTTATCTAATGGGTAAAAATTTAATGTTTTATTCATATCAAAACCATGCTTTTAAACCCCTCCACTAATTCAACATTATTTAATTTATCATAATATACCCATGCACTAAAAAAATTCCTAATCATCACCTCCCATGTATTACTCAAATGCACACCCACACTAGAAACCACAACTGCAAGGTGTTTGGGTACCATTTTCCTTCATCTTCTCCTCTTCTCCACACATGCCAGTGATTCCCCTTCCTTTTTTTGTCTATCTATTTTGGATTCCCTATTCTTCCCTCTTCTTGCCATAATTTGTAACCCTGGCCTCCTTGTTCCTTCTTCTACCCATAGCAAACTATTGTAGCAGAAGGAGAGGACTGACTACAATTTGTAGCGGTTAGTAGGGTCACAAGTGGAAAACTAAACTGGCATAAAATCTTCATCACCAAGGAAACATACACTTCTAAACCCGTCTTTTGTATTCGTCCTCCTATTTCAACTTTTTCTTCCTCACATTGTGCCCAATAGCCTAACATAAGGAAGTCACTCCCACCTTCTTTTGTTGGATGATGCACAACTCGAAGACACCAAATATTTGTGGGAGAATCCTCCTTTCAAACTAAGAACAAATTTCTTCCCAGAAAAACCCCATATAAGCAAATTGCACCTCTACATCCCCTCAACTCTAGATCTCCAATAACCATTCGTTAGCCCCAAGAGGAAGGTCATAGACCAATTGCTCATCACCTTCATGTTAAACCATCAAGGGCGTCAACCCTGACTAAAGTAACATTTCTCTCTTAGATTCTGGCTAGTACTTCAGGTCATCCAACAGATTGATGAGAGTCTCTTGAGCACAGTGATCACCCATACTTGCAACAGTATGGACATCTTCAAACAAAGTGGATGGATATAGAATGACAAATACATCCTAGCTAGGTGACCTCGTTTGGTCTATGAAGCACATGGATCCATCTTCTGGTGAACTTAGGCGGTTTGGGAGTCAGATATAAGATAATTTCATCCATATTGTTGACCACTAGACTAACCACCAAACGATCAATATCATATAATGGTTGTAGGTCAGTTTCTACTTCACACGATCCTCAGTTCATCTAGATGTAGTTAATTATATAAAGAGTTAATACTAAAGAAGGGTAATGTAGATAATACAAGCGTAAGTAAAATCCTTAAACTTGTTAGCAAACTACTTATTCGAATAACTATATCTTGTTTTACTAGTATACAAACAATGAATTAATAATTAAACCCAGTAGGTAAGCTACTTGGACTATTGACTTAGATAATGTTGATGGGGGAATATGTATTATTGATAGTCATAGTAGTCAATTAGAATACCTAGTTGTTTAAATGAAATCATCATAATCAAAATAGATATAGTAGTTATTTGGTGTGTTAATAAAAGTATTAACAAGCATGTAATGCTTGAATTTTATAGTAAATTAGTCAACACATAACATTAGATACAAATAAATGATAATGAGTACATGTAAGTTATAAAACATGGCACATTTGAAATGGGTTGATCCATTATGCTTGAATTATGTAGAAAATTATTCAACACATAACATTAGATACAAATAAATGATAATGAGTACATGTCAGATATAAAACATGGAAGATTTGAAATGGGTTGATCCATTATATAAGTATCGATTATGTTTTGAATAGTATACCCATAATGATAAATAGATTATTTTGAAAGTGAAAATGCTCAATGATAGTATTATTCTTTTCATAAATTACAAACACTATATTTCTCAGATAGGGATGTTTTCACAAATACGGTCACACTCAATGGATTGTTGTGACAAAGTTGACTAAATTGTACATACATCTCATTAGAAGATCTGAATTAGAGAATACACCCTAAAAGTTTCTTATAAATGAATGACCTTGGCATACATAAAGTTGTATAAAGAAAGATAATGTTAGAAAAAAATATGATCATTTTCAATAAAAAAAGGTTATCATTGAAAGAAATTCAATTACAAAATTTGAATATTGAGAATGAATAACTCAAAATATCAATAAATAACCTTATTTAATATTAATAAACACATGGATATTTATCAACCCTAACTTGACATTTAACAACCAATACTAGGTTTGGATATACTTTCAATTATGAAAGGTAAATTTACAAAATATGTACACTATACTTTTAGGTTGAGAAGGAAAAGTGGTAAATTCCACCCATATTGAGAAGGACAAATAGTAAATTCTGCCAATAGAAATAGAGTTAGTCATGAAGATATGGTATGTACTTCTCACTTAATATATTTGAGCATTTAACTCCCTGTGATAACCTTTTCTTTTGTGTTATTCATCTTGAATAATACAAAAGAAGGTTTAATATTGAATAATACAAAAGAAGGTTTAATAATTTAATTCAATTACAAATTTTGAATATTGAGAATGAATAACTCAAAATATCAATAAATAACCTTATTTAATATTGATACACACATGGATATTCATCAACCCTGACTCGACATTTGACAACCAATACTAGGTTTTGATATACTTTCAATTATGAAAGGTAAATGAACAAAATATGTATACTATACTTTTAGGTTGAGAAGAAAAAGTGGTAAATTCCACCCATATTGAGAAGGACAAATGGTAAATTCCGCCAATAGAAATAGAGTTAGTCATGAAGATATGGTATGTACTTCTCACTTGATATATTTGAGCATTTAACTCCCTATGATAACCTTCTATTTTGTATTATTCATCTTGAATGAGTAATAATCTCCTAAATCTTTTAATCAAGTAATCTTTAAATAATATAGGTACATATTCTATTGGTCATTCTTCATGTTGTTGAACCTTTATTCCTATTATGACTTAATTTCTACTTGCCATACTCTATTTTGCAAGAAATAACGGTGTTTACCTAGTACAGTGAAACATATGATTGAGGTGTATGACCTTATTTCACACACTCCTATTATTCCTTAAATTTAGGTGTGTATGTCCTTAGTTTCACACACTCCTTGAGCATATACTGAAGGTAACAGATGGATTGGAAGCTACCCCTGAAGAAATCAGACTCATCGGAAGAGTTGATGAAGCCGGTAGGAATTCTTGGAAGTTAGAAGGAGGAACCAAAGGGAAGGAGGCCAAACATAATATGGGAAAGATGGTTCATGTGTCTTTGATGGTAATAGGGTAGTTACATAGGGGTTTGATGACCGAGGGCTACAAGGGATTGGGAACCAATCAAGAAATAGAGTAGGAATGGGGGGTAAGGAGACAAGATATGACGGGGTAGTAGAGACTCAAAACCCTAATACATATAGGGTCTTTCGATGAGGAGAAAAGAGAGGAAGTTGAGTAAGATGAAATTGGAGAAAAGCATCAAGGGATGAGGAAGAGAGATTCAGATAAAGAATCCAAGAGAAAAGTGGCACAATGCACATGGTTTCCATCTCTGGATGGAAGTAAGAAGAGACTATAGGCGCCATTAGATCAAAATCAGAAGGATGAAATAGAATCTGGGTTAAACTAGAAAGAAAATCCAACCCGACACCAGTAATATTCAAGGAACTTAAGGAAAATTAAATGCATTGTATAAATAAGTATAATATTATGCATTTTTAATATGTTCTCCTTTCCCAATTTATTTGAAGGTTTAAACAAAGATCAAATTATACTAAAATAGGTACCTAGTGGTTGTATGTATGTCCAGAGAGCCAATCATGTGATGATTGTAATGTGGCATGATGTAATTGATTTGATAATAATAAAAGGCACATCCATTTATTCTGCTTTTATTCAGTTATGAGAAAATGATGTAACATAATAAATATCTAAATAATAATGATAGTTGATGACATATGTCTTTAGGTTGAGGCCTTAACAATGACATCATATGAATGATAAGAGTAAATACATTCTTGTTATGTACCTAGTTGGTTATTGTTATAGAAACAAAATAGACAAAAACAATACCATAAGACTAGACGATGTGTTGGTTGATGACAAAATCTCACTAATCATGATATGTGATATCAAACCAAACACATAGATACTTGTTAGAGAATAGTGTAATGAATAGACCCACCTTGATAGTGGTATATGGAGACCATGCAATGGTAGTCATAATAAGATCTCATAGTGATAGTGGCGATTGTGGTTCTTAGACCTGAAGTCCCTACACTCATCACATGTTTTTAGGGTATTTTGACACCATCCAATGTGACCTTGAATAAGGGTTTTCATAAAGGTGGTGCTCAGGTTCATTGTAACACATGGGGATGACTATGAGTAATGTAGATGGGATTTGCCCCTCCTACTGGAGATGATATCATGGTCACTTGATAAGCGAGACTAAGAAATGCATGGCCATTCTCACGTGACTCAATACGAGATATTGAGGTCACATGTATCTCAATAGTTTGCTCTAGTTCAAGAAACATGGATTGAATATTGAAAAGGATTATGATCCCATGACTCAAGTTAAATTTGGATATCAGAGACAAAGAAACTATAGGATCACTATAACATTGATCATGAATTGTAGGTTGAAGTCGTTCTCCAACTTTCCAATTACTTGTATAGAAATGATGTGTTCCTAGATACCACTCATTTCTTTTGATGTCATAAATTCATTATGGACATTCATTTCCTATGTAATTTGGGACCTATCGGGTCACAGGAATAGGATACACCTGGAATAGGATTTTAATCATGAATACAGTTTATCTCCATTACTAAAGAATTTAGGTATACAATTTAAATAGGATTGGATGAAAGTTTGTTGAACTGGAAAATGAATAGATCATTAAGAGCATGAATCGACCAATTTAGGTTATGAATCAACCCACTCAAATGACTAATGAGATTGAATCAAGTATGGATTTCGACATCATGTTGTGCATTAATTCTCAAAATTAATCCAATATGATTGCAAATAGGAAACATATTGAACAAATTGATTCGAGTGTTGAATTGATTGTTTCACATGTGAACCGGCCAGTTCATTAGTGAACTGTCACAGATCCATTCTTACCCTAATCCCAATCCCACTATCCAAAAGGGCGGTGTTAAAGGGATTAGAGCGCCCGTCCCTGAGTGGCCCAAAAATGACACACAAATAATATGCAAAAATGAAATAACATCCTTCTTTATTAAAATGAACCAAAATGTTTAGTACATAAGGCCCGTAGGCAACAGGAAAGAGAAAAAGATAAGAACTAGCCTACAACTACATCCCTTTACAATTAGCTCCCATGTAGAGTCCATAAGTGATGTAGCAGTCTTTATTACAGTGGATAAAAGAGTAGATGAATCTAGTTCCTTGCATTACCTAAAATCGAGAAAATCAAGACACAATGTCAATGCAATTGCACAGTACACTATATAAAAACAAGTAAAGCAGTTTATAAGAAAACTAGTATGCTTGGCAAGACTTATGTTTTAAAACATTATTGAACGATTTTCCAAAAATCAAAATGTTATTTAACACGAATTTTATTACAAATTTCCCATTATGCTGTAATTCAAGAAGCATGCTTATATTAATTTAGGTGACTCTACTACCCCAACACGATGGGGAGGTCACCAAGCTCCTTCTCACCATAGGAGATAGGAGATCAAAGTGCAAAGTCCCACCATCCAAAAAGGGATTTTTGCTTATATTCAATATCAACATTATCAACTTTTCCAACATCATTATCAACATTAATATACGGGAAGTCATAATGGGTATTGTGATTTAGGGTTTCATGTTTCTCAAAATATAATATAGAAGAAAAATGGAAGACTATTCATAGGGAATAATAGTTCATCCAAATAAATAGCCAAGCATATTTCAAGAGATACCTAAAAGTATCATCATTACAACCAAGGAGGAGTAGTATAATAGCGTACCTTTCTGAGTGCTAATCGAGTAAAGGTCCAAGAGTGAAAGGTCAAGGTCTCAAGTAGATCCTAGATTAAACAAGATATAGATTTGAGGGTCAAGATCATATTATGCAAGAACCATGTGTGCAAGATTAGGGTTTCGCATTCCTATTACAACCCTAGGGTAGATCATCCATTATATCAATATTTCAACATTTAATCAAGCATCAAGCATATATCAAAATGAATGATCCACTTGGGTGCTTTTTAGGAATCATATTAGTTAACCCTAATTACATCATCAACATCCAAGCCATTACTCACGTTTCTAGATCATAATGATAGGTTTGAGACTAAACATCAAAGTATGATTGCATGTTTGATCATGAACTAGATTAGGATCATAAATTCAAGAAAGTTGTTCAGTTTATGCTCAAGAGGGTTATTCAAAGGTATTTGCATCAAAATAGAGAACATAGATATGAAACAGGTTCTGAAACCATTTTTATTAAACCGGGCTAATTTTTTTTGATAAAAATGGACTATACTTTCAATATATTTGGAGCTAGGAATCTCAAGATAGCATTTTTGCAAGTTTAGGCTATTTTCTGGAATTTTGGGCAGAGAGGGCAGAATTACCAAAAAAAGCGGGGTCGTTGATCGTTGGTCAACCATGGTCTCGCGGGGCAGATCAGCGGCGGAGAGAAGTCATGCTCCCAGGCACGTGCTCATGGAGAAGAAGCAGGAGAGGGGCTCGTGCGGGGATCTGTGACCGTTGATCGTTGACTGGGATCACCGTGGGCTCCGATCCTAGGGCTCCTGTTAGTCGTCCCAACAGCCAAATCCGCCCACCAGTAGAGCTTGCTCCATGGCGGTGCGGCGGTCAAAGAAGAAGGGGGTGAGAGAGGGAGAGCACGGCGTGGGTCAAGAGGGCGTCGTTCATCTTCGTGGGGGCAGGCCGAACTCAGCTAGGGGTTTATATGTTGTTTTGGAGCTAGGGTTAGGGCTATAAGGGGGGCGGTGCACCCCATGGGGTCAGCTTGTTTGCTTGGCCTCTGAGCAGAGATTTCACCCTACCAAGCCATGCGGAAGCTTCGAGAAAGGGGTGTGGACTCTTTGGTTGAGTCATCGGGCGCAACAGATCAGAGTTGCTCGATTGGGGTTGGGAGCCATGGTGGCTTGTCCACCGTGGACCTGCCATACTAGGTGCAAGGTAGGGGATGACCCCAGTGCCATTGGATTGAAATCCAAGGCTGCTGGGTCGATCTACCTTTCCCAGTGGAGCCCAAGCACAGGATGGGCCGGGCCCAACAAGGGAAAAGGAGGAAAAAGGTGGAAAAAGGCTAAAAAACTAGGAAAAGGCTAAAATCTTAGAAAAATCATATAAAATCATGGGAAGGTCCAAATGATCTCAAATTTGAACCATATATTCAACATGAAGTGTAGAATAATGTGTACAAGTTGGGAGACCAAAAGATTGAGTTAACTAGTCAAACTTAAGTGTTTGAACAAGGAGGTGTATTAAGCTAATTAAGGTGCCCAAAAGTGCATGAAAATCATAGAAAACAAAAGAATTTGATTCTAGGTATCCATATTGATCAAGGAGTCAAAAGAGATTATGAATGATCATTATAAAGGTGAAAAATATAAATTAAATAATAGAGAAGAGGAAAAACTCACATTGTCACATCCTCCCCTCCTTATAAAGAATTTTGTCCCCAAAATTCAAACTTCCTTGAAGAGGTCAGGAAATCGCTCCTCTATGTCTGACTTCAACTCCCAAGTAGCATCATCACTCCCATGGTGCTTGCACAACACCTTAACCATATTGATTTTCTTATTTTTGAGTTCCTTGGTGCGAGTATCAAGTATCTTGACCGGAGTTTCTTGGTACACAAGGGTGTCCTTTAATTCAATTGGTTCATGATTGAGGAAATGGCTAGGGTCTTTGACATACCGCATTAGGTTCAACACATGAAATACATTGTACATCATGATATATTGTGGAGGTAGAGACAACCTGTAAGCACATTCCCCAATACGATCCAAAATTTCAAAAGGACCCACATATCTAGGGCTGAGTTTTCCTTTGTTCTTTGCAATGGCTCGTATTGGTTGAATCTTCAGGAAAACATGATGACCTACTAGGAACTGAGTGTCAATCCTATGCACATCAGCATAAGACTTCTGACGATCTTGTGCCCTTTTTAACCTTTGCTTGATTAGGCTGACGTTATGAGAATAGAGTTGTAGTTCCTCAGATTTCAGAATTCGTCTTTCGCCTACTTCATCCCAGTAAAGTGGAGATCTACACTGTCTTCCATACAGAGCTTCATAGGGAGGCATGCATATACTAGATTGGTATCTATTGTTGTAGGCAAACTCAACAAGAGGAAGGTAGTGGTCCCAAGAACCACCCCAATCGAGGATGCATGATCTCAACAAGTCTTCTAGAACTTGGATTGTCCTCTAAGACTGTCCGTCGGTTTGGGGGTGATAAGCAGTGCTGAAATTCAGTTGAGTTCCCAGTTCTTCATGTACTTATCGCCACAAGTGAGAAGTGAACTTTCCATCACGATCTGATACTATAGATACAGGAATTCCATGTAGCCTGACTATCTCTCGAACGTAAAGTTCTACTAACTCAGGAACCTTCGTTGTTGTCTTGATTGGAATAAAATGGGTTTATTTAGTCAGATGATCAACTACAACCCAAATGGCATCACTCCCTTTCCTGATCCTGGGTAGCCCCACCACGAAATCCATGGTGATGTTTTCCCATTTCCATTCGGGGATAGGTAGAGGTTGTAGAAGACCTCCTGGACGTTGGTGTTCAGCCTTGATCTGTTGGCAGGTTGGACACTTGGAAATGAAGGTAGCAATGTCATTCTTCATATTCCTCCACCAGAAGTGCCTTTGCAGATCCTTGTACATTTTCGTCGATCCAGGATGCACAGTATATTTTGACCCGTGAGCTTCTCGTAACACCATTTCTATCATGACAGAAGCTTCTGGGACCCATATGCACTGTTTGTACAGGATTCCATCATCCATGCCGACTGTCAGATGAGTTTAGGGCTTCTCTAATAGCTTAGTCATATCATCAAGGCTCTTGCTATTCTTTTGGGCTGACAGGATTTCGGACTGGAGGCCCAGTTTTACATGGACACTGGACAATCTAAGAATGTTGCCCATACACCTCGGGGCCCAAGGTGACATTTATTCCATGCTTCTCCATTCAGAAGTAAAGACAACATCACATTTAGCCTACTTCTTACTGAGTGCATCGGCCACCACATTTGCCTTACCAGGGTGGTAGGCAATGGTGAAGTCATATTCTTTAAGGTACTCGAGCCAACGCCTCTGTCTGAGATTGAGATCCTTCTATGTCAAGATGTATTTTAGACTCTTGTGGTCAGTAAGGATGTCGAAGGTGGCACCATACAAGTAGTGTCGCCATATTTTCAAAGCATATATGATGGCGGCAAGCTCGAGGTCATGGTTTGGGTAGTTGACCTCATTTGGCTTCAATTGTTGAGAGGCATAAGCAACTACTTTTCTCTCTTGCATGAGAACACAACCCAGACCAAACCTTGATGCATCAGTGAAGATGACGAACCCATCATTTCCCGAGGGAAGAGTCAATACAGGTGCAGTTGTCAGCTTTGTCTTTAGCTCTTGAAAACTGGACTCACACTCCTTTGACCAGATAAACTGTTCTCCTATCCTAGTGAGCTTAGTGAGAGGCAAGGCAGTCCTGCTGAAGTTCTGAATAAAACGTCGATAATAGCCAGCAAGACCCAGAAAACTGTGAATCTCCGAAGCATTCTTTGGGGCTTGCCACTCAAGAACAATCGAGACTTTGGCGGGGTCAACATAAATTTTCCCACCAGAAATTATGTGGCCTAAGAACATGACTTTAGAAATCCAAAATTCACATTTTGACAATTTTGCATAGAATTTCTGAGATTGGAGGATGTCAAGAACTTTGTGAAGGTGAAAGCGGTGTGATTCGGCATCAGTCAAATATATCAATATGTCATCAATGAAGCCACTACAAACTCATCGAGGAAAGGTTGGAAGACACTATTCATCAAGTTCATAAACACACCAGGGGCATTAGTCAATCCAAAAGGCATGAAAAGGAATTCATAATGCCTGTATCGGGTTCTAAAGGCTGTCTTAGGAATGTCTTCGTCCCTAACTTTGAGTTGGTGGTAACCAGAACAGAGATCAATTTTTGAAAAGACATGGGTAGAACGGAGTTGATCGAAAAGGTCATCAATTCTGGGAAGCGGATACTTGTTTTTCACAATAGCTTGATTGATCAGACGATAGTCAATACACATGCGAAGGGAACCATCCTTTTTCTTGACAAATAAAATGGGGGCTCCCCAAGGAGAGGTACTAGGGTGGATGAAATCCTTGTCAAGCAATTCCTGCAACTGCTTTTTCAGCTCAGTTAATTCAGTAGGAGCCATCCGATAGGGTTCCTGAGAAATAGGTGCGGTACGAGGTGCTAAATCAATAGAAAAATTGACATCACGATCTGGTGGTAGCCCAGGGAGCTCCTCAGGAAAGACACTCGGGTACTCTCGCACTATATCAATGTTTTCTAGGGCACTCGTATCAGGATTGACTATGGTTACAGTTGCTAGGTATGCTTTGCACCCTTTAGCTATCAAATTTTAGGCTTTAATAAGAGAAATGACAACATTTTGATTTCGATCTTTCCTTCTAGGAATTACAAGAATAGGGAGACTGGGTTTGGAAATAATGACTTTCTTGGCACGACAGTCGATTAGGGCATGATTTTTATGGAGCCAATCCATCCCTAAAATAAGGTCAAAGTCTTCCATGTCTAAGATTATGAAATCTGACTCAAAACTACGTCCATCATAAGATAGAGGGACTTTCTTGACAATATAGTAGGAGACTTTCATCTTCCCACTTGGGGTAGTTACATCAAGTACGTACCCTAAGTCCCTTGTTTCAAGATTCAACAGAAAGGCAAGATTCTTATACATGAAAGTGTTTGTCGACCCGAAGTCAAAAAGAGTAACAACAAAATGGTCGAAGATTTGCATCATTCCTACGTATACATATATTTTGTGTAAGGACTATGTACAAGATAATCATGATATAAAGTTCTGGAAATAATCATGAATTTGAAAAGGTACCTTCCATGAGTTTGTTTTCATTGGCCTTCACCTCATCTGCATTCACAGCAATGACACGGGCTTGTCGATGTTCACCTTGCCTGGCCCATGCTGGAGGATGGTGGGGGCAGCTGTCTCTGAAGTGACCCTCCTGTTTGTAGTAATGGCATACTGGGGATGGATACTTACACTGGCCAGGGTGGAAATTACCACAGTTACTACAACGAGGAATATTGGCATTCCGGCCTGGATCCCTATTTTGGCCATGATTTTGATTTTTTGCAGGACCACAATTGTAATTATGGTTTTGGCCTTGGGTAGGAGGATTCCTATGGTTCTTTTGTCGGTTCTTGTTCTTATTGCCACCAATATGGGGTTTTCCCTTCTGTTCAGGTTTTGTAGGTACAACTTCTGTCAGGCCTAGATAGGCAAGGGTAGGTAATGGTTTCCCGTGTCTCATCCCCAGGGTTCTCTCCATGGATAAGGTATGGTCATAGGCATCTTGAAAATTGGTGGGTTTGTATGAGGATACAAAAGCTTTTAGGGTAAGGAAAAGCCCATCAATGTAGCGGTCACATTTTTGTTCTTCGGTAAGGTTGGTGACATGCCTCTCCAGCAGGCGGAACTGTCGGCTGTATTCAGCCACTGTGTTAGTTCCATGGGTAAGGGTGAGGAATTGTTTTTGTTTCTCCTTTCTCTCAGACGTGGGTTGGAAACGATTTGTGAAAATGGGTTTGAAGGCTTCCTAGTTGACAAGGATGACCTGCTGTGACCGGATGTAATTCTCCCACCACAATTTGGCCACTCCCTTCAACTGGTAAGTGGAAAAACCAACCTTGTCTTGTTCAGGGCACCTTAAAACCCTAAAAGTGTTTTCCATGGACACTAACCAGGCATCAGCCTTGTCTAGGACATCATCTTTGTCTTCCCCATAGAAGGTTTTAGGGCTGAGTTTCAGAAAATCATGGATGGTGATGGGTTTTGGGTTATGGGTTGGCACAAGGGATGCTGTACGGACATCTAGGTCATGGAGGGCATCCATATGGCCTTTTGTTTTAGTTCCCATTCCCCCATCTTGTTGGTCTTATTGGCAGAACCGACATCTTCATCATCATCCATGCGGGGCTTCTTCCCCTTGTCTTTATTACCAGAGGTCCCTTCACCATCCCTGTTGTTCCTAGTTTTTGGGGCCATCTGCAAGAGTTCAACTGATATAAGTTTCCTTGTTTATAACCTTCAAAGCAAGAATATGATAGAATGTGGAAATTTTGTAACATGTTTTCTCAATTTATTTTCAGATTTTAGTTGTTCCCATCCTTAATGTACCCAAAATAGAGAGAGTATATAGATAAAGTCATGACACCTTAAGGAGAACGAGAAGATGAGGAGTCATCCTACTTCCTTCTAATAGGTGGTTTGGGTAATCCTTAAAGAAGAGATAAGATGCTAGAAGACTCTCTAGGGTTATAGGAAGTCCTTCCATCCATTTCTGGATCAACTAAGGCCAGGTGGAGCCGGAGGAACCTCAACCACCGTGAAGATGGATAGGAGGAATTATGCCAGAACCCCCTTTGTGCTCTTTCTAGACACCTCAATTTTCACCATAGTGAATTTTAGGGCTTCCTTGGTTCAGCGATTAAGAATATCATTTCACTAATGCATATGAAGTGTGTTATGGCTCTGATACCAACTATCATGGATCTATTCTTACCCTAATCCCAATCTCACTGTCCAAAAGGGCAGTGTTAAAGGGATTAGAGCGCCCGTCTCTGAGTGGCCCAAAAATCACACACAGATAATATGCAAAAATGAAATAACATCCTTCTTTATTAAAATGAACCAAAATGTTTAGTACATAAGGCCTGTAGTCAACAAGAAAGAGAAAAAGATAAGAACTAGCCTACAACTACATCCCTTTACAATTAGCTCCCATGTAGAGTCCATAAGTGATGTTGCAGTCTTTATTGCAGTGGATAAAAGAGTAGATGAATCTAGTTCCTTGCATTACCTAAAATCGAGAAAATCAAGACACAATGTCAATGCAATTGCACGATACACTATATAAAAACAATTAAAGCAGTTTATAAGAAAACTAGTATGCTTGGCAGGACTTATGTTTCAAAACATTATCGAATGATTTTCCAAAAACCAAAATGTTATTCAACACGAATTTTATTATGAATTTCCCATTATGCTGTAATTCAAGAAGCATGCTTATATTAATTTAGGTGACTCTACTACCCCAACGCGATGGGGAGGTCACCAAGCTCCTTCTCACCATAGGAGATAGGAGATCACAGTGCAAAATCCCACCTTCCAAAAAGGGAGTTTTGCTTATATTCAATATCAACATTATCAACTTTTCGAACATCATTATCAACATCAATATACGGGCAGTCATAATGGGTATTGTGATTTAGGGTTTCATGTTTCTCAAAATATAATATAGAAGAAAAATGGAAGACTATTCATAGGGAACAATAGTTCATCCAAATAACTAGCCTAGCATATTTCAAGAGATACCTAAAAGTATCATCATTACAACCAAGGAGGAGTAGTATAATAGCGTACCTTTTTGAGTGCTAATCGAGTAAAGGTCCAAGAGTGAAAGGTCAAGGTCTCAAGTAGATCCTAGATTAAACAAGATATAGATTTGCGGGTCAAGATCATATTATGCAAGAACCATGTGTGCAAGATTAGGGTTTCGCATTTCTATTACAACCCTAGGGTAGATCATCCATTATATCAATATTTCAACATTTAATCAAGCATCAAGCATATATCAAAATGAACGATCCACTTGGGTGCTTTTTAGGAATCATATTAGTTAACCCTAATTACATCATCAACATCTAAGCCATCACTCAAGAGTCTAGATCATAATGATAGGTTTGAGACTAAACATCAGAGTACAATTGCATGTCTGATCATGAACTAGATTAGGATCATAAATTCAAGAAAGTTGTTCATTTTATGCTCAAGAGGGTTATTCTAAGGTATTTGCATCAAAATAGATAAAATATATACGAAACAGGTTCTGAAACCATTTTTATTAAATCAGGCTAATTTTTCTGATAAAAATGGACTATACATTCGATATATTTGGAGCTAGGAATCTCAAGATAGCATTTTTGCAAGTTTAGGCTATTTTCTAGAATTTTGGGCAGAGAGGGCAGAATTACCAAAAAAGTGGGGCCGTTGATCGTTGGTCAACTGTGGTCTCACGGGGCAGATCAGCGGTGGAGAGAAGTCGTGCTCCCAGGCACGTTCTTGCGGAGAAGAAGCGGGAGAGGGGCTCGCGCGGGGATCAGTGACCGTTGATTGTTGACTGGGATCACCGTGGGCTCCGATCCTAGGGCTCCTATTAGTCGTCCCAATAGCCGAATTTGTCCATGAGCAGAGCTTGCTCCGCGGCGGTGCGGTGGTCGGAGAAGAAGGGGGCGAGAGAGGGAGAGCACGACATAGGATAAGAGGGCTCCGTTCGTCTTCGTGGGGGCAGGCCG
Source organism: Alisma plantago-aquatica (assembly GCA_963693085.1). Classification (NCBI taxonomy): domain Eukaryota; kingdom Viridiplantae; phylum Streptophyta; class Magnoliopsida; order Alismatales; family Alismataceae; genus Alisma; species Alisma plantago-aquatica. The sequence continues at coordinate 974,350,138 of OY856411.1, forward strand.
AACTCATCTAGGGGTTTATATATGGTTTTGGTGCTAGGGTTAGGGCAATCAAGGGGGGCGGCGCACCCCATGGGGTCGTCTTGTTTGCTTGGTCTTTGAGCAGCAATTTCACCCTACCAAGCAATGTGGAAGCTTTGAGAAAGGGGTGCAGACTCTTTGGTTGAGTCACCGGGGGCAACAGATCAGGGTTGCTTGATCGGGGTTGGGAGCCATGGTGGCTTGTCCACCATGGACCTGCCATACTTGGCGCTAGGTAGGGGATGACCCCAGTGCCGTTGGATTGAAATCCAAGGCTGCTGGGTCGATCCGCCTTGCCCAGCGGTGCCCAAGCACAAGATGGGCAGGGCCCAACAAGGGAAAAGGAGGAAAAAGGTGGAAAAAGGCTAAAATCTTAGAAAAATCGTATAAAATCATGGGAAGGTTCAAATGATTTCAAATTTGGACCATATCTTCAAAATGAAGTTTAGAATAATCTGTACAATTTTGGAGACCAAAAGATAGAGTTAACTAGTCAAACTTAAGTGTTTGAACAAGGAGGTGTATTAAGCTAATTAAGGTGCCAAAAAGTGCAGGAAAATCATAGAAAACAAAAGAATTTGATTCTAGGTATCCATATTGATCAAGGAGTCAAAAGAGATTATGAATTATCATTCTAAAGGTGAAAAATATAAATTAAATAATAGAGAAGAGGAAAAACTCACATTGTCACATGAACTGACTGATTTGTCATTCGTAGGTTCTAGAGAATTCATGAAATTTGTCTCTTTGACTCCCACTTGATCTAGAAAGCTTGACCCTGACCCTCCTATAAATAGAGGGGTAGTCAAGGCTTTTAGAATATATAAGAATAAACACTAACAATTGTTGTCCTCTCAGAGTTGTGGTAATGTGAGAGCCTGGGCAAGTCTTACCTACAACTTTCAGAAGATATAACAATAATCTCTGAAATTTGTTGTCCTCTCATGGTTGTGGTAATGTGAGAGACCGAGCAAGTCATACCTAATTGTTTCATATGTGAAATTACTGGTTCAGTAGTGAACCGACTGGTTTGTGGTTCACATGTTCTAGAAACAATTCATGAAATTTTGTCTCTTGGACTCCAAGTTGATCTGGAAAGCCTGATTGTGGCCCTCCTATAAATAGAGGGGTAGTCAAGGATTTCACAAGATATAACAATAAGCTCTGATAATTTTTGTCCTCTCACAATTATGGTAATGTGAGATCTCAAGTAAGTCTTACCCAGAAATGGTAGAGACACCTAAGCAAGTTAATGCTACACATTGATGTTCAAAGAGACAACTCCTTCCTGTTGGCTTTGGCAGCGCAACCTAGAGTTCTTGGTGGTTTTCCTAGACTATGTAGAGGCATGGAGGTTGTTTTTGCCACTCTAGGAGGAAAACTACCACCATTGTCTGTGGTACTGCACCAGGAGGTCATTGCCAGTTTTTTAGGTTCTACTTGCAAAAGAAGCACATTATTGCAAAGATAAGTCATAGGACTTGCTTCAAGACCAGGTACATGCCTTGCAACCTTCCTTCCTAATTTGTATTCATTGAGGTTATCTGATGGTCTAGGAGAATATGGCAAGAAAATTTTTGTTTCTGTTGGCATGTATGTGACTATATTTCCCAACAATGGTATTAGTGCCATGCCAATTTACTATGTTTCGGAATTTAATTGATATGATTGGATTTTGTTTTATAGTGTATTTTATTTCATACATTGTGAATATTTAAAATGATTAATGTGCATATATATATATATATATATATATATATATATATGTGTGTGTGTGTATATACATATATATGCAATTTATACTTGTCACCCTAAATTTTCTTTGATGGTGGATGTAAGTGTGGTTATGGTTGAGTCCCCTAGACACGTGTTATGCATTCCTTATAAATTCAGTTTGCATACTAAGTCTCTCGCTTTTCCATATGTAAGTTAATGTGTTCCTTCCTATTCTCCTCTCACATATAACTCGAGGTTTCACTTTTACAATGTAATAAGTTAAATAAAAATATGATACTTCTATTTCCTATTTTAGAAAAAAGAAGGTGTTTTGCCCCAGACAAGTCAATGACTTAGAAGTTGAACTGCTTGATAGGAGGATCGAGGAGGCCAGATGACAGGAGGAGCATATCAATTGAATGGTGGCCCAACCGATCGAATGGAGGAGCCCAGACATGCTTGAACCAGATGCCAGTCAACCGAACCAAGAGACCAATTGACTGACTAGGAGGCCAATCGATTTACTCAAGGGTTGAGTTGACCAACTGAACTAGTTTCATCATAGATTTTCTACAATACATGTTATTACATACGATTTGGACCTTAGGAGGTAGTAATTATTTGTGACTCCAAATAATTGCATTAGTATGGCTATAACCATCACTCGTATATTTGTGATTGTGTATTTTCATTTGTCAATATAGCAAGTATATGATGCATACTATAAGTATGTGTTGATTGGATATGTATGCATATATACAATCCCCCAATAAATAGTAAGCCTTAGATGATTTTTTTCAGAAACACACATGAAAAGCTAGTCATAACTAAGCATAGGTTATTCCAAAGCATGGTGCACTATGCATCTCGTGGAAGTGTGATGGTAGATATATAAATCTTCCAAAGTAGGGTAGGTATCCTGTCGTGTTGGGTTCTAGGTTAAGCTTAGATAGGTGAACTTAATGAGATTCAGTGCCTAGAAGCATGGGGATGGATTGTAACAAGGAGTTGTTCACACGATCTATCCAAGAGTTGTATTTATATGCAATTGACAAAAGTTTCCTACATTAATAGTCAAGTTGTGGCTGATCAGCCAAAGCTGACTCATGATTTGATGAAATATGGATCTTGTCTCACTAGAAGATTGTATGTTGTAGTCTTTGAAATTGATAGTGAGGTCTATCAATTTGAAAAAAATAGTGGGAGAAAAAATTAATTAAATTCGTAACTAATATTGTGTATTTTATCAAATCAGATGAAAAGTGTTTTGACAAAGTGCAAATTTTACTCTTGTAGATATAAATGGAAAACAAACAATCATTACAATCGGTCCTTGAGAAGGATAATATAAATAGGAAAAACTTCTATAACTAGTTCAAGACTTTAAGAAGCATTCTCTATGTCCCTGAAACACCAGCGCCAGTGGAAACTGCTCCATATGCGCCTAAGGCTGAAATGAATGCATACTTGAAGCATGACAATGATGTTGTAGACATCAAAAACCTTATGATGGGTTGAATGAAATATGAGTTGCATAAACAACATGAAAAGAAAGAAAGTTATAATATCTCTAAGGTATTGTTTGAGAGCAAACTAAAAGAGGGAGATCCACTAGAGCCCCATGTGCTCAATATGATTGGGCATGCGGAACATCTAGAGAGGCTGGGATTTCATTTAGGTTAAGAGTTGGCCATGGATATGATTCTCCAATAACCGCCTAAATCATATAGCTAGTTTATCGAGTGTTATCACCTGAGTAACTTGGCTAAGCTCCACTGTCTAAGTTGCTTAGCATCTTGATAAATGTTGAATAACAAATGCAGAAGGAGAAACCCATGGTAGTGATCGTAGAATAAAATCCAAGGACAAAGGCTAGGCCAACAAGTGTCTAGAGGCTAAGATCTATACACAAAATAAGGAGAGGGATAAGGAAACCTAGGAAGATGAAGCAATCGATAGAGATATCTACTTTAGGTATATATAGAATTGAGATTAATTCTCTAGTTCATCTTGGGTATTGGATATCGGTGTGGATCACACATTTGCTCAAATATGAAGGATCTGAAAAGATGTACACCTTTGAAGAAATGTGAGGTTGAAATGCACATTGCTAATGGAGTAAGAGTTGATGCCAGTGCAGTTAGAACCTATGAGTTCTCTCTACCGGCTTGACTTATAGTAGAGTTGGAGAACTGCTATTGCATACCTTCCATTAATAGGAACATCATATCTGTATCTTCATTGGACAAGAATGGATTTGAATTTCTTGTAAAGATTGGTCGATGTTCTATTAGTAAAGATGGAATCTTTGATGGCAATGCCCCAATGTCCTATGGTCTATACTTGATAGATCTAGAGACAGGTGTATATTATATAAATATCAAAATGCCAAAACTCTATAAATCAAACCAGGCATACCTTTGACATTGTCCTCTGGGGTTCATAAATGAGCAACACATCTCCAAACTCCATAAATATGGTTATCTGGACTCTTTCAATTTTGACTGAATAGAGATGTGAGTCTTGTTTGTTGGAAAAGATGATAAATACTCCCTTGACTGGTAACAGTGAGAGGGCAAGTAATTTCTCGGGACTCATACATACTAATGTGTGTGGACCTTTTAGAAAAAATGCTAGAGGTGGTTATATATACTTCATTACCTTTATTGATGACTTTAGTAGGTATGGTTATGTTTACATGATGAAACATAAGTCAAAAATCCTTGAAAATTTCAAGGATTTCATGAATAAAGTACAGAACCAACTTGCTAAAAGTATTAAGGTACTACATTCTAGTCGAGGTGGAGAATACTTAAGCCAAGAGTTTGTGATCCTTCTGTGAGACCATGGTATCATATCACAATAGACTCCACCTGGAACACCATCACATACTGATATATTAGAAATAAGGAATCACACACTACTATATATGGTGCGATCAATAATGAGTTTTGTCGATTTTCTGATTTCCTTCTGGGGTAATGCTCTAAGATCGCAACATTTACACTTAACCACGTACCATGTAAATTGATTCAAGACACCACATAATATATGGACTGGGAAGCATCCCAAAATGTCTTTTATGAGGATTTGGGGTGTGAATCTCATGTGAGGAGAATGTTTCTTGAAAATCTTGGCCCTATATCAGATCAATGTCATTTTGTTGGATATCCCAAAAACCAAGGGATACTACTTGTATAACCCACCTGACAATAAAGTGTTTGTTGCTAGGGATGCTCCATTCCTAGAAAAGGAATTTATTTCCAAAGGAATCAGTGGGAGGAAAGTAACTCAAAGAGGATTGAGACCAACAAAAAAAACATTGAACCTGTAGAGGTACATGAAGAACAAGGAGACTCACAAACTGTTGTAGAATCTCAAGTTCCTAGTGTAACACAAGAGCCTCATATCTAGTAGGACACACATTTAGCTAGAAATATTTGGTTTTCTTGTGACTCAAGAAGGTGGTGAGCTGGCCATAGATGATTAGACAATAACCTACCTAGAAGCTATTAAGAGATTGGAGTCTGAGAAATGGCTTGAGGCCATGAGATCTAAGATGGAATCCATGCAGACCAACAAGGTATGGATCTTGACGGATCCACCTAAAGGGGTAAAACCCATAGGGTGCATATGAGTATTCAAGAAGAAGACTGACTTAGATGGTAATGTACAAACCTATAAGGGCATATTGGTTGCTTAAGGTTTCAAACAAGTTCAAGGTATTGAATATGATGAAACTTTCTCAATAGTTTCCATGTTCAAGACCATCAGGATCATGCTTGCCATTGCAACTTATTATGATTATGATATTTTGCAGATGAATGTTAAAACCTCTTTCCTCAACACAAATCTTCTTGAGGATGTGCACACGACACAACATCAGGGTTTTATAAATCCAAAGGAAGCTAATAAAATCTGTAAGATACAAAGGTCAATCAATGGACTCAAGAAAACATCTTGGAGCTAGATTCTTCATTTTCACGACACAATCAAAGAGTTTGGATTTAGTAAAAATGAATATGAACTTTGTGTGTACAAGAAGGTTAGTGGTAGCATAATTGTATTCCTCATATTGTGTGTAGATGACATACTATTTATGGGGAATGACATTCATACTTCATAGATGGTAAAGAATTGGATAGGGGTACCTTCTCCATCAAGGATTTAGGCAAAGCATCCTATATCTTAGGAATAAAGATCTATAGAGATAGATCTAGATGGCTTATTGGCCTAAGATAGATTACATACAATGACAAAGTGTTGAAGAGGTTCAACATGCATGACTCAAAGAGAGGGAATGTTTTCATGTATCATGGAATCAGCCTCTCGAAAGTCCAATTTCTCTGTTGTTGTGAAGAATGAGAATGCATGAGTAGTATTCGATATGCCTTTGTAATTAGATTTATCATGTATGCAATGATATGCACTTGTCATGATGTCTTGTATTTAGAGAGCATGACAAGTAGGTATCAGTCAGATCCTAGTGAGATTCATTAGATTGACATAAAGAACATCCTTTGGTACTTGAGAAGAACTAAGGACTAGTTTCTTGTCTATGGCAACGAGGAAGAGTTAGGTGTAACGCGTTACACCAATGCAAGCTTCCAAACTAAGAAGGATGATTATCAATTGCAATCAGGATTTGTGTTTCTCTATAACAACAAAGTTGTGAACTAGAAGAATTCCAAGCAAGAGACAAAATTGTTGATTCTACAATAGAGGATGATTATATTGCTGCATCCAATGAAGCAAAAGAAGCTATCTAGATCAAGAAGTTGATCAGTAAACTTTGGGTGGTTCCAAGCATTAGCTATGCAATAGAGTTGTATTGTGATGACAATGGAGCTATTACACAAGATAAGGAACCTAGATTTCAACACGGTTCAAATCACATACTACAGCGGTTCCATCTCATACGAGAGATTGTATAATGAGGAGATGTGAAGATTTGCAGATACTGACTGAAGGAAATATTGTTGACCCATTGACAAAAGCACCTTCACAGTAGAAGCACGATGAACATGTTAGAACACTTGGAATGAGATTCATGAGTTATTGGCTCTAAGTTCTTGTGGGAGTCTTTTGGTATATATGTCGAGAGAGCCAATCATGTGATGATTCTAATGTGGCATGATATAATTGATTTGAATAATAAAAGGCAATTCTCTTTATTCTATTTTATTCTATTATGAGATAATGATGTAACACAATAAATTTCTAAAGAATGATGATACTCGATGACATTTCTTTGTAGGTTGAGGGTTGAACAATGAGATCATGTGAATGATAAGAGTGCATACATCCCTTTTATGTCCCTAGTCAGTTATTATCGTGGAAGTGAAATAGACAATAGTATTACATAGGACTAGAGTGTGTGTTGGTTGATAATAAAATTTCATCCTTCATGATATGTGATATCAAACCAAGCACATGTATTTATTAGAGAATAGTGTACTAGACAAACTCACCTTGAGAGTGATACATGGAAACCATGGAATGGTAGTCAGAATCAACTCTCATATTTATAGTGGTGATTGTGGTTCTTAGACCTAAAGTCACTACACTCATCACATGTCCTTTAGAGTAATATAACACCACCCAACATGACCTTGAAAAAGGCTTTCCACAAAGGTGGTGCACGGGTGCATTATGACACATGGGGATGTTTGTGAGTGATGTAGATGTGGTTTTTCCCTCGTACCAAAGATGATATCTTGGTCACTTGATAAGCGAGACTGAGAAATGCATGGCCATGCTCATTTGACTTGATATGAGATATTGAGCTCATGTGTATCTCAAAATTCTACTATGGCTCAAAAAACATGGATTGAATATTGAAGAGGATGATGATTCCATGCCTCAAGTTGAATCTTTATATCAAAGACAAAGGAACTATACAATCATTGTAATACTGATAACATATTGCAGATTGTAGTTGTTCTGCAACTTTCCAACTACTTGGGTAGCAATGGTGTGTTCCTAGGTACCCCTCATTGCTTTTGATGTCATAAATTGGATATGAACATTAACTACCAATTTAGTTTGGGACTTATAGGGTCACACGCAAAGGATACACCTGTAATAGTATTTTACTCATGAATAAAGTTTAACTTGATTATTAAAATGTTTAGATATTTAATTTAAACAAGATTGGATAAAAGTTAGTTGAACTGGAAAATGAATCAATCAATTTAGAGCATGAGCTAATTGATTCAGATTAAGAATTTACCGATTCAGGTTATGAATTGCCCTGTTTAAATGATCAATGAGATTTGATCAAAGAATGATGATGATGTCATGTTCTGCATTAATCATCAAATTAAAGCTAATAGGATTGCAAATAGGAAACATAGTGAACCAATCAATTCAAGTGTTAAACTAATTATTTCACATGTGAACTGACCAATTTAGTAGTGAACTGACTGGTTTTTGGTCTGCAAGTTCTAGAAAATTCATGAAATTTCATCTCTTCGACTCCCAGTTGATCTGGAAACCATGACCCTGATCCTCCAACAAATAGAGGGGTAGTCAAGGCTTTTAGGAGATATATATATATTTATGAGATATAATAATAGGCTTTGAAAATTGTTGTCCTCTCACAATTGTGGTAACGTGAGAGCCCAATCAATTTTTACCCATAAAAGGGAGAGATAGTAAGAGAGACAACAAGGGAGAGAAAGTCAATGCTAGCATGTTGATGTTCGAAGGGACAACTCCTTTCCTTTGGATTTGGTAGAACAACGTGGGAGTTCTTGGTGGTCCGCATGGATTATGTAGAGGCATGGAGGTTGTTACCTCCATGCTAGGAGGATAACTGCAACCTCCATCTGTGTTGTTGCACCAGGAGGTTGTCGCTAGTTATTCATGTTTTTTATAAAAGAAGTATGTCACTGTAAGGATAAGTTGTTGGACTTTTTCTAGGACCAGGTATATGCCTTGGAACCTTCCTTCGTAATATGTAGTTGTTGACAAGGTCTCTTGGTCAAGGAGAATTTGGCAAGAAAAAATTTATTTTTACTGACATCTCTATCACCATATTTCCCAACATCTAGACCAACTACGGCGTAGAGAATATGTTTTTGGCATTATGTTTACTTTTGTGATTATTTACTATTTTATTTAATATTTTAGACTGAAAGTTATATTCCCTCTCCTAAATATGACTAGGATAGATAAGATTGTCCAAATCATATGAAAATTCACATATAGACTAATTATGGTGTGTAGAATCCAAATTTAGGGTCTGAAGTAATTTAATAATTTATTTAATACTCTTATCCTTTTCTTATATATTGTTCTCTAAATAAAATTAGGATAGTTATTATTATTCAAATAATGTGAAACCTGACGCCCAAGCTAATTGGGACCCAAAGATCATATTTTTCCATTATATTTCACTTCTGAGATTTCCTTTTATGAGTTATGGAACCATTAAGATCTTTTGCTTATTACTGTCATAATTTTCAAAATATTATATCGTTATTATCAACATTCACTTAACTGAGTTATGTTATCTTCAGTTCATTTCTAAAAGAGATTCCTTTTATTATTATGCACAAAATTCCATATTTTACTTATTTAACCTATTTAGTCCATTAATTCAATATTTTTTAGACAATGGTACATTATTCATATTTTTGGACATGGAAATTCACATTGTTATTGCTATGCATGTGTTATGTAAATTGTGCCTATATTAAATCTGTCATAGCCATCATGAGAATATTGATTATCAAAGAAAACATATGTGACTTGTATCTTGTTATGTGATGCATTAAATGTATTGTGTTTATTTTCAAAGTTATATATATTAGAGTTACAATTGGTTTATACATTTTACATGTATTAACTTTATATATTAAATCATAATGTTATCCTCATTTGCTTGAATTAAAGGAAATAGGATTACTAACCTACAAATCATGTATTAGGATAAAATCCTAGATTTTGAGATGTTAAAGTGGCCAAAAAGGACACAAGTGGTAAACAAACCTCCATACGACCTTCATCACCAAGGCAAAATCCATGTATGAACCCTTCTTCTATGTTCGTCCACCTATTTATCCTTCTTCTTCCTCACCATGTGCCCAGTAGCTCGATAGAGGGAATCCACTACCACCGACTTGTGCTAGAAGACATAGAGCTTCGAGGCACCAAGGATTCATAGTTCGGCCTCCCCTTCACCTTTATGGTCAACCATCAACAAAATCGACCCTGACTGAAGCAACATTTCTCTCTTTGATTCTGGTTAGTACTCTAGGTCATCTAAAAGATTGAGGACAAGCAAAACATGGAGGCTTGCCGTGCTCCCGTCTGGGCGACTGGAGAGGCGATCGGAGGCACGATGGATCCTTGTCGACCGCGTCTTTGGTCAAATCTGAGAAGGAGGGAGAGAGAACCGAATGAAAATCTAAACAACGGCGAGAGGGACTCTTCAGATCAAGTGGAAAAGCCTCGTAACTGGGAAAGCATCAAGCTGAGAAGAAGCGGATACGCTATAGATCTAGAGAAAGTGGATGTTATCCTGTTGGATGGGAAGGTAGTTTATCCAAGAAGTGAGGCTGTGGAGAATGATAGTAAATAGAGCAATTGCCTTCTAGGTTATGTGGTTGATTTTCGTCCTCATATTCCCTTCCTAACGAACCATTTCAGCAATATCTGGGGCGCCAATGGCTACTTTGAAGTGTTCAATAGAGGCGAGGGCTTTTTTTTATCAGGTTTGAATTGTCAGAGGACCTGGAAAGTGTGCTTAATGGTGACTGGTATGTTATGGATAGGCCTGTCGTTCTCAAGAAATGGCAGTTGGGTGAGAAACAAGTTAAGACGCCGTTGTTGGATGTTCCAGTCTAGATCAATCTGAAGGAAGTTCCTATTGATCTATGGGATCAAAAGATGTTCAGTAGGATTGGTTCCGTCCTGGGTACACCTATAAGAATGGATGATTCGACTCTGAATCTTCAGAGGCTTGTTGTGGCACGAATTCAGGTTCTGATGAATAGAAACACAAAGTTTCCAGATGAGGTCATTTTGAAAGATGAGTGCGGGAACGAGCATCGCATTGTGATTGAATATGAGTGGATTCCTTATGTCTGTGGCAAGTGTGGGTATTTAGGGCATGATGAATGTTCTGTCCAAAACAATTCACTTGGTCGAAGATACATAGGACGTTAGAGTGAGCAGATCTGGGAAGTCAAGAAGAAGAATGTTGATATTGCATTTGACAAAATGCCAGAGAAGGATACTAGTGTTGCTGATAAATTTATATTGGAGGAAATTGAAGATATTGAAGAGATAAGAAAAGGCAATGCTAGTAAATACCCCATTGAAGTCATAGTTGAAGACGATTTCTTATCTGAACAGGCTAATGAGGGCTTTGTTGGTGGGCATCCTGAAGAAGACCGAGTTGAAAAGAATGATGGAGACGTTATTAGTTGTAATAATAATATCACTTCTGTTGCAAGTGATGGAAATATTCATGGCACACCATCCTCTGTTATTGCCTTTCCTAGTATTTCACCTGTTAGTGAAAGTAGTTCGCATGCTTCATCGAATTCAGTCAGTTATGATAAAGGAAAAGGTAAGGTGAAGGAGCCTCCCAAATGTCAAGGGAAACTGAATGTCAATGTGAGATTGGGAAATCTTCAATCTGCCCCGAATCCAAGAGAATTGAATTTAATTTCTACAGAAATTGAGGCTGACAGTACATTAGCTGATGGTGTCAAATGACGCTTTAGTGTACTATCTCCTCTTGGAACGTTAGAGGAATCAGTAACAAGATCCTAAGCATTCAAGAGGAGATGAAAAGGGCAAATTGTGATGTGTTTGTCCTGGTGGAAACGAAGCTAAGAAGGAATAGATTGGAAAAGTCGATGAAAAGATACTTCGTTGATTATAAATGGATCTCTAATAGTGCGTCTCATGCGCTTGGTCATATTATTGTGTTGTGGAAGAATGAAAATTGCACAATTACTAGTTTTCTGAATCTGATCAAACTCTGCATTTCTTACTTGAGAAAGATGATGCTATTCTGAATATTACTGTCGTCTATGGTCATAATGGGGATTATGATAGAGAAGGGCTTTGGTCTGACTTGGAGCATTGCAGTAATTCTACTTCAGGTCCTTGGGTGATTATCGGAGACTTTAATGTTGTTCGGAGGAATGACGAGAAAATTGGTATCCTTCCCCCCACAAAGAAGTCTATGGAAGATTTTAACAACTTTATGATGATCAGTGGTCTTATAGATATGAATCTTGTTGGTCCTCACTATACCTGGAAAAACAACCAAGATGGTGACAATTTTATAGCTACTAAAATCGATAGAGTCTTGTATAACTAGGATTTTCAAGTTGGGTTTGATGAATTTCATGGTGAGACCATATCTAATACTATTAGTGATCACTGTAGGATCTCCCTGAAGATTGGTGAACCTATTAAAAGAAAATCCCCCTTTAGGTTTATCAAGAGTTGGGTTAATCATAAAGACTTTGAAAAGATCCTAGAAAAGAGTTGGAAGATTGAAGTTCATGGTTATGCTATGTTTAGACTCTATAGAAAGCTGGAACACTTGAAAATTAGGCTCAAAGAGTGTAACATGGCTAGTTTTGGGAATGTGCTTGATAGGCTACTGAAACTAAGTTTAAATCTCTTGAAGCTCAGAAGAATTCCGACATGAATCCTAAGGTTGAAGTCTAAGGCTGTTAGCTAACGTTTTGAGGAGAGAAGCACATGATGCATCCATCAGAGAAGAAGCTCTGTATAGACAAAAGTCTAGGGTAATTTGGTTGAAGGAAGGAAATCTAAATACCAAGTTTTTCTATTCTTCTATGAAAACTAGACGGTGCAGGAACAATATTAAAAGTCTCAATATTGATGGTGATACAGATAGGGAAAGCCAAATGATTAAGGATGTTATTGTTGATCATTATGAGAATATATTCTGCAAGTTGAATGCCGAAGGAGTGTGGAAAGGGGACTGGAAAGGTGCTAAGATTACTCAAATTCAGAATGATCTCCTTACTAGAGTCGTTACTAGGAAGGAGTTGGATGACGTTGTTTCAAATCTGAGTGAGGATAAAAGTCCCGACCCTGATGGCTTTAATGGTTGTTTTTATAAGAATGCTTGGAAAGTCATTGGCGATGAAGTGTTTGAAGCTGATAAGGAGTTTTTTGTGAACGGTTCACTGCTGAAGGAAGCTAATAGAACTTACATCACTCTTCTGCCCAAAGGAGATGATAAGTCTTTGATCACTAATTGGCGGCCTATTGCTCTATGTAATGTTTTCTATAAAGTTATATCTAAGATTCTTGCTAATAGGTTGTAGAGTTGTATCTCTTCCATCATTGATAAAAATCAATGTGCTTTTATTAAAGGGAGAAACATCAAGGAGGCTATTCTTCTTTCAAATGAGATCATGACTGATGTGATTAAGAAAAGTTGTAAGAATATGTGTGTCCAAGTTGACATCTCGAAGGCTTACGACTCTGTGAATTGGAAGTTTTTATTTTCTGTGATGAGAAGAATGGGTTTCTCGTGTAAGTGGATTAGGTGAATTGAAGTTATCTTCGGTACTACCTCTTATCAAATTCTTGTGAATGGAGAGGTAACCAGAAATATTTTTCCTCTGAATGGAGTCAGACAAGGCGATCCTATTGCCCCCTATCTCTTCACCATAGCTATGCAGGGTCTGTCTGAGATGATAAAGAATGATTCTAGCTATGCCCCGATCCAAGTGTCTAAGAATATGAGTTGCTCCCATCTTATTTTTGCAGACGACCTTATGATGTTTTCCAAAGTTGGTAAAGATAAGGCTGAGAATATGAGATTCTTGCTTGATAACTTTGCCTCCTTGTCCGGTTTATGCATCAATAAAAATAAGAGTATGATTCTTATGAATCCTACCAAAGATGTGGATGATATTTCTAATATCTTGGGTATAAAGATTGGTAAGTTAGAGGATGCTAAATATCTTGGTCTTCCTATTTTTCCTTACAAGCTTAATAAGAATTATTGTGGTAGGCTCATTGATAGAATCAATAGAAGAATGGAAGGTTGGAAAGCGAAGACTTTGTCCTTTGCTGGTAGGGTAGAGTTGGTTAAATCTACGTTATCTACTCTACATCTTTACTGGATTTTATCTTTTCCACTACCTAGCTCTGTTTTGGATGACATTGATAGAATTTCTCGCAATTTCATTTGGGGGGATTCTGAGTTGAAATCTAATATTCACCTTCTTAAGTAGGATAGTATCACTTTACCTAAGGTTGAAGGTGGGCTTGGTTTAAGGAAGAGCAAAGAAGTGGCCAAAGCTTGTATCATTCTGAATGCTTGGGATGTGGCACGGAAAAAGGATTCGTTATGGGTGAAATGGGTGAATGAGAAATATTTAAGGAAGGAAACTTATTGGAGTGTGAACGTATCCACTAATTTCTCATGGATGTTTAATAATCTCATTCGTATTAAGGATGACTTGCTGAGATTCTTTGAGATAAAAATTGGAAAAGGGGACAATGTTGATATTTGGAAAGATCCATGGCTTAATGGGAGATTCCTTCATGACCTTGTTGAGTATAATTATTCTGTACGTGCTGGCTTACCTAATGGTGCTAAATTGAACACTATTATCAAAATTGGCTGTTGGAATATTAAGGATTCGAGGTGCTCTAAGAAGATGTTGGAAGTTCTGGAAAACGTGCATATTGACAAAGAGCAAGATGATAGCTACTACTTCAAGGAGAAGAAAGAGGTTAGGTTGAATCTTATTTGGGATCATCTAAGAACTAAAGGTGAGAAGAAAGACATTTTCTCGTGGCTTTGGAAGTCAAAAGCCAGTATGAACTCTAAGCTCCACATGTGGAAAGCTATCCATAATAAACTTCCTACTACCAATTACTCTAGAAGAAGGGGAATTCATGTTACTTCCAACTATTATCTTTGTATGAATGATTATGAGGACACTTTTCACATATGTTTTGGCTGTAGCTTCATGAAGGAGATGTGGAAAAAAGCCTTAGATAAAGAGTTAATTAGTTCTATTCCTATGAATTGGGATAGTATTATTAATATGAAGAGTAAAAGTGTTGGTGTTGTTGTCCCTGCTATTCTCTATCATACTTGGTTTGAACAAAACAGAAGGGTCCATAATAATGTATGCAAGGATGTGAATACTCTTTGGAAGATTACTGAGTCTGACATTCTCCTTATTATTCATTGACTCTTCTGGTTTTTTGAAGAGGGTGGTTGTCTGTTCTTTTATTCTGTTGTTCAGAGGTGCTGACTCGGTTGATGTGGTTCTATGTATCTTAGAGTTGCTGTCCTATGCCCTGCATGACGTTCAAGCAAACTTTTTATGGTTTGAGCTTCCTCTGGTTTGTATTTGGGACCTGCTATGTGCTCCTGTGGTTTGATGGCTTGTTGTTGGTGGGTGTATGAGTCTGGCGACCCTGCTGGTTTTTCTTAGCTGGTTTTGTAGATGTGGTGGTTGATTGTTGATGGCTGGTTTGTTTTGGCTAAGATGGATGATGTGGTTCTTGTATTTCTTGTTTCTCTGGCTCTGTCTTTCTCCCCTCTCATTGCTTCCTGCAATGATGGTTGAGTTTCTTCTGCTGATCTGTGATGGCTGTAGACCTACTGATTCTTTCTTTTGGTCTTGTGCTCCCCTCTCTCTGCTTTGGCAATGATGGTCGAGTTCTTCTGGTGATTTGTGATGGTTGTGGATCTTCTGTTTCTTTCTGGCTATTTTGTTGGCTGGTCTTCTTGACAAGGGAGCTTTCTTCTTCTAATTTTTGTTGAAGGTTGACTGGCTCGTTGATCTGTGTTGGTAGTGAACCTTCTGATCTTTTCCTTTGATCATGTGCTCCCCTCTCATAGTTGTTTTACAGCTGTGATGGTTGAGTCTTTTCTGGTTGTTCTTTTGGTTGTTCTTCATGAGAAGGGAATCTTTCTCTAGTTTTTTGCTGAAGATTGTTTGGCTCTGAAGGGGTTGGTGTCTTGCTGCTGTTCGGTGCATGTGCTCCGGTTCAGTGTTTTATCCCCTCATTCTTCTTTCTCTTATTTGAGTATAGCACCTATAAAGTTATATCCTTTTTCCTTCTTTTCTTTTTACCATCTTCAGGTTTGAAGATGGATAGCATTGTACACAAACCAAAAGAAAAATACAAAAAAAGTAACACGAGTTTTCCACCGACCAAAAAAAAAGATTGAGGACAACCTCTTAAGCATTTCAATCACACATACTTACAATAGTATGTGCATCTTCAGACTAAGTGAGTGGGAACAAAATGACAAATACATTCTAGCTATATGATCTCATCTAGTCTCTAAAGCACATGGACCTGTCTATGAGTAAAAGAGTCATAGATAAGTTGAGATCATCAATAGTCATGAGAACTAAACTGACCACCAAGGGATCAGTATCATCTGATGAATATAGGTTAGTCTCCCCTTCCCTTTAGCTTCAATTTTCAAGATGTAGTTAATCATACAAAGATTTAACAATTATCTAGATAATTAATTAAAGTGAAAAGTAATGTATAAAATACACAGATGAGTTGAAGACTTAAACTTGTTGGCAGAATACCCAGACAAAAAATTATATCATGTTGTACTAGCATACAAAGTGAATTAATAATTGAACCTAGTGGGAATGTAACCTATACAGTTGGCTTAGACAATGTTGATGGGAGTATACATATTATCTATAATCATAGCAGTCAATTAGAATACCTAATTGTTTATATTAATGCATCATAATCAACATATATAACAATTTAAGGGTGAATTACTATAAGTATGTAACATGAATGCATTACTTGAATTTTGCAGAAAATCACCTAACACATTACACTAGATATAATGGTAATCAACAAATATCAAATATAAATCATGGCTCATTTTGAATAGTTAAACCATTATCCTAGTTTTGATTACACAACTTATTATATATCCATATTAGTAAATAAATTATATTGAAAGCTCCGTAAATGATATTGACCTAATCCTCAATGTGAATGTTATTCTTTTCATATATTACAAACCTTATATTCCTCAGATAAGGATGTTTTCACAAACAAGTTCACATTCAATGAATGGTTTTGACTTATTTTACTAAACTAAAGATACAAGCTATTAGATTATCTAAATGAGACAATACACCCTGCTCATTTTTTATAAATGAATGATCTTGACATACATAAATTTGTATAGAGAAAGATAATGTCACAAAAGAATGATATTATTTGCAATACAAATGGTGATCAAGGAAAGAAATGCAATTATCAATTTTGATATTGACAAGGATTAATTTGAAATATCAATAAATAACCTTATGTAATAATGATATGTAGATGGGTATTCCTCAACCCTAACTCGAAATTAGACAACCAACAATAGGTTTATATATTCTTTTGATTGTGAAGGGATAAATGTAGACTAATGTGTGTACAAAATAGTTTTAGGTTGAGAAGGATGAATTATAAATCCCACCCATAGAAATAGTGTTTGTCATGAATATAAGGAATATACTTCTCACTTGAGTTATTTAGGCATTCATCTGCTTTTGATACCCTTTTGTTTTGCATTTTCTGCCATAAATGAGGTATAATCTTTTGATTTTTATTTATCAAGAAATCATTCAAAAATATAATTACATATTCATATTCGTTACTAGATGTTGTTGAACCATTATTCATGTTATGACCTTTTCTCTATTTGTCATACTCTCTTTTGTAAGAAATAGTGATGCTTATCTTGTATAGTGTAACATATGAATGGCGAGTATGGCCTTAGTTCGACACTCCTTGTTCTTCCTCCCTTCATTTAGGTGTGTATAGCCTTAGTTGCACATGCTCCTTGAGAATAGTCTCTAAGTCAGGAGTATATGGCCATTGTTCCACATTCTTCTTGGGTCTTAGTCCCTAAATTTGTAGTTTGTGGTGATGCTACTACTATTTTCCACATTGTTAGGCATTATTAGTTGAGTTTTTCATGTTTATATTTCTTGTTCCATATTTACGAATTGTTGAAAAAAAATTTATTGACAGGTTAAAATGATTGACTAATTGAAATTCTCTTGACATGCCTCATAACTAATTTTTTTCATAACTCTTCATTGATCCTCTTATTGCACTATATATCCTCTTATTTAGTTTTATACTACTTGAATCTTAACTCCTTTTATAATTTTATCTCCATTGTTCCCAAACAAAATTTGTAGCTCATACCAACCTTTGCTAATGTCTCTCTATTTCTTGTTTACCTCAGTTATATTCTTATATTCTTTTCAGGATTACTTCAAGGACTGTATCAGGACTCGTTGAACCAGAAGTTTATATACCTTGGACTCTTTTGCATGGGAGTTACAATTAGACAACCAAATTTTGATCTAATCAAGTTTTCTTAGATTGTTGTAATCGCATGATTAGTAATTGTTATGCATTTGATACATATTGATGTTGCCCAATCTTATTTATGATTTTTGATGGATTTATAAGATACCTCATTTATCATTCCACTGCATAATGAACTAAATCCTATAGGATCAAAATTTTGATTTGATTAAATTCATTCCCTAAATAAAATAAATAAATAGGAAATAAATAATGGGATTCTAGTGTTTTGTTGCATTAACGTAAAGTTGGGGACCCCAAAAGCCCATTTTTATAGTCGGTCTTATTAGTAATACACCCATAATCTAAATTCATGTGTGGTTCCAATGTACTCCTTGAGGGACATAGACATGATGTCGGTAGTCTTCCTTTAGAAGTCTAGGGAGGGTGATAAGAGGTGTCACTGGGTTAGATGGGGATTAGTAACCTTGTTGACCCAACAGAGGAGAGTTAATATTCTTAAGAAACAATAGAGCTACCAAGGTAACCTCGTAAAGGAAGGATTGAATATTTTTTAAGGAACTTCTCTTTGGGAGAGTATTGTATTAAGAAATATAAAAAAGGTAGATGGGACCTAGGATCTACCCACCCATGTAACCCCAAAGAAGAAATGACTTAATTAGTCTACTAGAGGAGAAATTAGGAGAACTTTCAATTGGTTATGAAGAACACTAGATCAGACATTTTTGCAATACACGTTCCTTTTTGTAGATCCCCTTAGGACAAGTTTGGATGTACCAATGAATATGAGTGACATGCACATTTATATGAAACTTATGGTTCATGACCTTTTTGACAACTAGGAGGTGGAATTCTATCAAAACTGTATAATATTTTGATGATGATGATGTGAGGGATTATCTATATGTCTAGGCTACCTTAGGGAGGGGATAATAAACCAATTTGAATGCCTAACGGAAATGGACTCTTCTCACCTAAATCAGCTATACATATCCTTAGGAGGGAGAGAGAGCCCTAGTCCCTATAGTTGACCACGTGTCTAGTTGATCCCAGCCCTATCGCTCAAAAATCTATGTTTTCATGGAAACTGGTTCACAAGGGTATACATTCCGATGATAGGATTAGATTGTGCTACATCCCTTCTACCTATATATGTGAGTGATGTCATAACTTTGAAGAAGAATCTTCATATCACCTTTTTCTTAGAGGGGGTATAGCTTGTCAAGTTTGGGATGAGGAGTAAACCATCCTTAGTGAAGCTCCTTTAACACCGGGGGCTCTTTGGTCCTAGCACTAAATGGTTGTCGGACCCAACTGATATGTGTTCTTGGCTCAACTTCTTGGTGGGGTGCTCCCTTTAATTATCCTTGGTTCATATGGGATGATAGATACTTTGATAGGTTTTATGGAAGGAAGATGGATGACCATAGTATGTGGCATACACATTTTTATTATCATTTATGATGATCTACCCTTTGATTTCATGGGGTCCCAAGAAGTGTGATGGGTCTTTGGAGAGATATGGGCTTGTCTTTGCACCTAAGGATCAAATATTTCTTCCTTAGGCATATTAGATGGTAGGACCATGCATCTAGATGGTTTATGTTGAATGTGGGTTGCATCGCTTAGAATCAGAGTGGGAGCAGGCTAGAAGTAGGAGGTATCATTAGGAGCTCACAACAATAGATTGTTGCTGGTTATGTGGGTCCAAGGGTAGGTTCATGCCTCCTAGGTTGCCTTCTAAATACCCTAAATGTTGGTTTTTGCCTATATGTAGGAACTCTTCTAGTTGAAATGTAATGGAATGAGATTTCCAAAGAGTATTAGATATCCTTAACGGATGAGTGGAATCTCGTTGGAGGTTGAGAGGGAAAGGCGAGCATATGAGAGGGAACTTTCAGTCTAAAAAGCGGTGAAACGCCTTTTTGTTCAAAGAAGCTAATAGAATAAACTATATATTAGCGGAATATGTATCGACCCTAGAAAAAGCTCTTATGCTTTTAGAGATCTTAGGTCTATGTCACCCCTTGTATATGGGGTGTACATGCTAAAATCTCAGGGCAAATCTTATTTGAGGTATGAGTTAGTTGTCAACATTAACATGTAGACATTCTCTTGTTGGAGGCTTCTCAAATAGTGTCCATGATCCATTCAGTAGTTAGTTAGATGCCTCTTGTAAAACTTTTTGATAGCCCATTGGGAATAGGATTAATACGATTCCCCCATAGTTCTTTAAAAAGTCAGGAATTCACAATCCCAAACATGTCCTTCTAACAAGCCCCATTCCTACAACATCTCACACCACCAAGCTTCTTTAAAGAATCCTTTATGGTTTGAGGCAATGTCACATGAAATCACTGCTCTACACAAAAACAATACTTGGACAGTGGTGTAGAAAATCCTACAACCGCAATATAATTGGTTCAAAATGGGTGTTTTAGACTATAACCAAATTAGATGAATTGCTTAAGAGATTCAAATCTATATAGGTAGCAAGATGACTTGCTCAAGAAGAAGAAGTAGATTATTTTTAAACATTTAGTCTTTATCTAATGGCAACCACAAGTAGAATGGTTCTAACTATTGTTGTAAATATCAAATGGTCTTTGCACTACTACAGAAATAGCATTCAATGTCACTTTTCTGGGCGTCGGTTATTAAGAAAAACCGACGCCTTATATGTTAGGCATCGGTTTTTTAAGCAAACCGACGTCTATATTCAAAGACCAGCCAGACACGGGTACCGCTTTGTATTCAGCGTCGGTGGTTTATAACAAACTGACGCTGAAAGTCGGCCGCGAAATCCAAATTTAGATCAAAAAAAAATAGTGTCATTGTCAGCGTCGGTCATGTAGGTATACACCGACGCCTATGTGCGATGAAAATTTGCGCAAAAAGTGTCACTTTCAGCGTCGGTTATCCTTTTATAACCGACGCGGAAGGTTGTTCCCGCCAAACAATTTCATGAAAATATCGTCCAATTGGACGTCGGGTGTTGCAAACAACCGACGCTAAAGACGTTTAGGCGTCGGTGGATGCAAACAACCGACGCTATATGGGAACTAATACTCCGCGATCGCCCGACTCTTCCCCTTTCTTCTGTTTCATTGCGAGCAATTACCCTATTTCTCTGCTGCCGGCGATTTCTCTCCGGCGATTTCTTCTCCAGTGCCATTTCTCCGGCTATTTCTTCTCCGGCACCCCCTTCTCCGGCGCCCCCTTCTCCACCACCACTCCTCCTTCTCCGCGCCCCCTTCTCCGCCGCCCCTACTGCCCGCCCCTGCTGCCTGCCCCTGCTGCTCCAAGCGCCTGAGGCCGCCGCCACGCCTGACTCTTCGGCGCCGCCTGGTGCTTTTCCACGGTCGTCGCGCCGCCGCAACCACCGCCAGAGCCACCGGAGCTGCTAGCTGCTCCTCCACCGCCGTCGCTGCTAGCTACTTCTCCAGCCAGAGCCACCGGAGCCTCTGCCTTCTTCCCTCTGACAAGGTTGGTCTTCCCGCTGCTAGCTGCTCTGCTTTTTTATGCATCGATCAAATTGTTGTGATAAAAATGCATGTAATGTATTTGATTAGAGTTAATCTAATCTGGATGTTCATAATAATGGTATGTTAAATATGATGATTAGGGATAAATATAATGTCTAGTACACAAATATTAGATGATATTCAAGAAAACCCTAGTTTGATGAGCATGTTGTTAATCATGTTAATTATGATTCTTCTATATATTCTGATGTCATTATATAATTATGTGATCCCAACATATTAAATTGAATTAGAATGATTTCATGAATTATAGGGTTTTAAAGTTGATAAACATGTACATGCAGAAATAGGGTTATTAAACCAATGGTTATAACATAGTATGATCTTAATCTGATCTGGATGTTCATAATAATGTAGTATGTTAAATATGATGATTAGGGATACATATAATGTCTAGTAAAGATTCCTAGACCTTTTGTTTGAAACTATTGATTTCTTGATTTATTATTTAATAATGCTCTATTGATTAGGATTAACCATGTTGCCTGTACTTTATAGACATTTATTATATATAAGAATGACAACACATGTATTTGTTGGCCTAGAAACCCGTCCAAGATTGGCTCATTAGGAGTAAATCTTGGATAGTCCCCGGTTTGGGACTGTTCTTGAACACCTAATCTCACTTAGGATGTAAGTGTATAATGTGTATTGGGTTTTCGAGAAAATTTCAGTAGCATTTCCCCGTTTGTTCTCTAAGTACATATGTACTTAGAGAACAGCGGGGAAATGCTGCCGAAATTTTCTTGAAAACCCAATACACATTATACACTTACTAGTGAGATTAGGTGTTCAAGGATGGGATAGGTGGTACACATTTATTATATATAAGAATGACATGAAATGTGTTTGTTGGCCTAGAATGTGAACAATCATTGTTTTTTATATTACTTGTACATTGATATAAATTAGAATGAACAATCACTAAATTATATAATGTTTGTATGGAGTCCGGCTTCATTGTAGATATCTATTATTGTGTTTGTTGGCCTAGAAACCCGTCCAAGATTGGCTCATTAGGAGTAAATCTTGGATAGTCCCCGGTTTGGGACTGTTCTTGAACACCTAATCTCACTTAGGATGTAAGTGTATAATGTGTATTGGGTTTTCGAGAAAATTTCAGTAGCATTTCCCCGTTTGTTCTCTAAGTACATATGTACTTAGAGAACAGCGGGGAAATGCTGCCGAAATTTTCTTGAAAACCCAATACACATTATACACTTACTAGTGAGATTAGGTGTTCAAGGATGGGATAGGTGGTACACATTTATTATATATAAGAATGACATGAAATGTGTTTGTTGGCCTAGAATGTGAACAATCATTGTTTTTTATATTACTTGTACATTGATATAAATTAGAATGAACAATCACTAAATTATATACTGTTTGTATGGAGTCCGGCTTCATTGTAGATATCTATTATTGTGTTTGTTGGCCTAGAAACCCATCCAAGATTGGCTCATTAGGAGTAAATCTTGGATAGTCCCCGGTTTGGGACTGTTCTTGAATACCTAATCTCACTTAGGATGTAAGTGTATAATGTGTATTGGGTTTTCGAGAAAATTTCAGTAGCATTTCCCCGTTTGTTCTCTAAGTACATATGTACTTAGAGAACAGCGGGGAAATGCTGCCGAAATTTTCTTGAAAACCCAATACACATTATACACTTACTAGTGAGATTAGGTGTTCAAGGATGGGATAGGTGGTACACATTTATTATATATAAGAATGACATGAAATGTGTTTGTTGGCCTAGAATGTGAACAATCATTGTTTTTTATATTACTTGTACATTGATATAAATTAGAATGAACAATCACTAAATTATATACTGTTTGTATGGAGTCCGGCTTCATTGTAGATATCTATTATTGTGTTTGTTGGCCTAGAAACCCGTCCAAGATTGGCTCATTAGGAGTAAATCTTGGATAGTCCCCGGTTTGGGACTGTTCTTGAACACCTAATCTCACTTAGGATGTAAGTGTATAATGTGTATTGGGTTTTCGAGAAAATTTCAGTAGCATTTCCCCGTTTGTTCTCTAAGTACATATGTACTTAGAGAACAGCGGGGAAATGCTGCCGAAATTTTCTTGAAAACCCAATACACATTATACACTTACTAGTGAGATTAGGTGTTCAAGGATGGGATAGGTGGTACACATTTATTATATATAAGAATGACATGAAATGTGTTTGTTGGCCTAGAATGTGAACAATCATTGTTTTTTATATTACTTGTACATTGAAGGATTGCTAATTGATAAAAGATCACAATTTTAGAGACATGTATGTTTATACAAATGCTAAATGTTTTCCTTATTCTAGTTGATACAAATGCTAAATGTTTTCCTTTTTAATGAAATTTTCAGATGGCTCACCATGATGAGAATGATGTCCATGATGAGCATGAAGTCCATGATGAGCATGCTGTCCATGACGAGCATGACGAGGATACCAACGTAAGTTCTAAAAACATATCCCGTATTTCTATAAAATTCATTATCTTCTAGTTATGTCATATATCCTGTATTTCTATATTGGCTTAATTCGGTGTGTTTATTTTTGTCAAATTTTAGGTTGATGATGCACAGCTACCCACTGAAGCAATTGAGCAACTTGATGCGCAGCAACAAAAACTTAACAAGAAAAGGGGTATCACTCTGTTGAAAAAGTTACTTGCGCTGAGTGGCAGTGGATCCAAATTGGTTGTGGAGTTTGATAATGGAGGGAATGCAATTGGAGTGAACCGCAATAATTTTATAAACTATCTTGGGGTTGTCACTCGAAGCCATTGTGGTGTTAAATATGATAATTGGCATAAAGTTCCTCAGGCGAAGAAAGACTTGATATGGAAAGATTTATGCGTGAGTTATTATTATTTGCAATTCTTTTTTGTAGATTACAAATTCTATTATTTGCAATTATATTTTTGGTACTAGTTAATAACATTTCTATTTTACAGAATCTGTTTGCATTGGATGAGATGTTGCATCGTAAAAGTGTGATGCAACGCGCTGGAAAGATGCTTAGGAATTACAGGACAAATCTGAACAGAGAATACATAAGACAGGGTGATAAGAAGAAGAAGTCAGCCCTTGAACAATGGAACTTCTTGGACAAAGAAGATTGGGACAATTTTGTTGCTTCAAGAAAATCTGAAGAATTCAAGGTATTAGGCGTCACTCCCATTTTAATTAATATACATTGTATTCACCTATTCAAGATTAAGATTTAGTGCTACTAACGTAATTATAAATGTGCATACTAACTAGGCCCTCAGTGACGCACAAAAAGCAAGGCGTGCACTGAATGTACATGACCATACTATGGGTCCAAAAGGCTATGCAAGCGTTCGCCAAAGACTACAGGCGGAGTCTGCGGCTACTCAGGAGTCTGCGACTACTCAGGAGTCTGCAGCCACACCCTTCCCTCGCCATGATATCTGGATAGCTGGCAGGAAAAACAAGAAGGGTGAAATAAAGAAGCCCGAAACTGCTGAGGCGGCTGCAAAAATGGTAAAATACAACTCTTAGAGCAATCATTTGAATATTGATTATTTGTGGTGTTAACTTACCAATTTTTGTTTATGGTGATTAGCGGGAGCTGCACGAGCAGAGAAAACAAGGCACGTTCATCCCTCAGGGCACAAGGGATGAATTGACAGTTGCTCTGGGTAACCAAGAGCATCCTGGACGTGTTAGAGGTGCCGGCGCTGGTGTGGGCATCAAAGAATTCTTTGGGCCATCCCAGCGCAAACCCAGAGCGGGACTTTCTCAAGAAGAGGTAACATATATATTCTATTTTTATAATGTTACTGCAAAAGGAAATTCATTAATAAAAAGCTAATATTTGTTTTATCCATGTATAGGAGAATAAGAGAGTCGAGGATATAGTTGCTAAGAAGCTCAACGATGTGGTTGCTGAGAAGGTCAAGGAAGAATTGCTGCGGTGGCAGACATCTCAGGCTTCCAATCAGCCTATGCCGACCCACTCTTCTCCTGGTGCACAGACTGCAAGTAATCCTGGAGACCCATCGCCTAACACGTCTGCTGTAAGTATTGTTTATGACATTGTAGCTAGTCTTTTCAAGATGATATGTTTTCAAGATGATATGTATATATGTATAACATTCTTTACGTAAATTTGTAGGCATTGAAGCCATGCCGCTTAAGAATGGAAAACTATGTTGTTGCAGAGGCGCAAGCTTACCAGTCCCTTCCTGGGGCAACGTTTCATGGGAGTCCAATGCCGCAGGGCTACATTCGTGTGAGCCCAATACATGTATTACCCGATTGGAGGGAAGTTGCGTTGCCATATGCCCACCCAGATATTGATACACTTGGTGACGCAGAAAGCGGGGTCATATTGTGGCCCAAAGCAGATGTCCTCTACACGACTGAAATTGTAAGATAAATTTACATTGATTTAGACTGTTAATGTGTATATATGATGTCAACTGATCTGAAATTATATATACAGGTTAAAAAGAAGACACCAGGAGCACCTAGGCCTCCACCTCCAATTCCCGCATTACCAACTTGGGTTCCAACTGACCTACAATACCCGTTAGGTCCTGCTTGTAGGGGAATGGCATGTTGGCTACGGGCACATAATATACTTTGCCCTATAATTGTTTCTTTAGATGCAGATTATGCAGGTCAATCATACGACAGCTCTTTATTTATACAAGATATTATTGAGCTGTTTATGTATGAATGGTTGAATACATCAATGATAGAGACATGGATAAGGTGAGATCTTGTTTATACATCCATATACCTTGTGTAAGATCCGGTGATCTAGTTTCTTATATATTAATGCATACGTCTATATGTTTTGCAGCTACTTAATCGAAGATCATTGCAAACAATTTGCATATGATCATGTGGGATTTTTGATTCCATCATTGATTAGTATGGTAGCTAAAGACCCTGATAGTGTTCAACAATACTGTATAGATGCTTTTACAATTTTTGGTCATCAAATGAAGACGATAATAATAGCTCCATTCAATGTCAAGTAAGTTTGCTTTATTTATAATTTGGACTTAAGAAAATTCCATTATTATTTTGCATTTTGAGTTATTAATTGTTAACTTTTTACCTCTAGTGGTAGACATTGGGAGTTACTAGTTATTGTCCCCGGGACGTTCACTGTTTATTATCTAGATCCCGCAGGAAGTACATTAAACACTAAAATTGGACACGTAATGAGAATGGCATTATTCTGGTGAGAAATATTTCATTTTTTATATCCGTTAACATCTTTTATTATTACTATTTACTTATGCAACTTAGTGTGTTATATTAACATGTAGGGGTTTAGATGCATTCAAAAATGCTGGAGGAAAGGTCCCAAGGAAAAAGAACCAGCCATTGTCTTGGGAGAACGTAAAAGTAAGTTCCCGACTCCCCGACTCCAATGTATATATTATTGATGTGAATTGTGCTTAGTTTTATTAATTTGTATGTTTCAATTTATAGTGCGCTACACAAGACAATGGCTGGGCATGCGCATACTATGTGATGCGATTTATGCAGATGATTATCAAACATGCCGCATTGGACATCGATACCATACATGAGGTATTATATATAGTCTCATTAGTTAGTATGAAATATATCAATCTTATTTTTATATTATTACTTATATATATACATCATTCTCTTTGCAGGTGTTTAAGACTGACCACACTATAGGCAAACGCTTAAAAAATGTACATGCTCCATATACGAGGGAATCATTAAATGAAGTAAGAGAAGAATGGGCAATAGCTGTACAAACAGTGGCAACTGTAAGATATAATTGGGATGTTGATAGTGATGATGAATGATACTTTGTAAATGAATGTTTCTGAATGTTAAAACATGTATTTGAATGATTCTATATGTGTGAACGTGACAATTGAATTGATGTCTGAATGTATCTACTTGTGTGAATCTTTTTATGTTAATTTTGCAGGTTTGTGGCCTGTTTGTAGGCTGATATCAATGGATGTCGTAAACCTGCAGTTCAGAAAACTGAACTGCAGGTTCTCATCCTGCTGACCAGCCACAGCAGGCCTGCAAACAGATTTATAAAAAAAAAATAGATATAGGCGTCGGTTATTTACCGATAACCGTCAGCACAGACTTACAGCGTCGGTGTTTTATAAAACACCGACGCCAAAAGTGTTCGCGCTACAGGAAATGGGAGTCATCTAGGACACTTTTCTGCGTCGGTTGTTTAGTATATAACCGACGCAGAAAGCGTCCTAGATGACGCCGTTTTCTGTGGCGGGAACCCTTTTGACGTCGGTGTTTTGTAAAACACCGACGCCTTTATATTAAATAGGCGTCGGTTTTTTAACCGACGCTGAAGTGTCCACCCTTTTAGCGGCGCCCACATAGGCGTCGTTCAGAAACCGACGCCAAAGGGGGTTAAACAACCGACACTAAAAGGCACTTCTGTAGTAGTGTTGATTCAAATCAATATTTGCAATGACTTATGAAATGGTAAATTAATTGAACATGTGTTCATTGAATGGCCAGAAAGATTTGTTTATAATTCCTATAAAACACGCGTCTGCAAACTAACCAAAGATTTAAACTGTCTTAAATAGGAACCCCACACATGGTCTAAAACGTTAAGTGAATTCTTAACAGCTTACAGATTTGTATGCAACAACTCAGACCAATCATTGTTCATTTTAGCTGTTGAATCTAAACTTATATATTTACTTCTCTACGTGGATGACATGATTCTCACTGTGAACTGCTACACCTTACTTCATAGATTTTAGAATGATTTCATTGATGTGTTTTGACTTACGAGATCTTGGTGATCTAAAGAAAAACATTTTCTGGATGTTCTTGTACAAGTCCAAATGAGTGATTGCAAATTGATATTGACTCCTATTGCCTTAGATTCTCACAAACACGGCATGCTATACATAGTTCTCTAATCATTCATTGTACCAAACATTATTAGGTTTTATAATATGTCACCATAACTAGGCGGCTAAAGTCTTTCTTCTTTCTATCTTTCTTTCTTATGAAAACAAGGAAATGAGAAAATTCAACATTTCACTTCAAATTACGGACCTCAACATTTTGTAGCTCACGTCATTTTGTGGTCCATATTGGAAATAACATGTAAAACCACATAGTGGATCACTCTAATGCGGCACGAAGCCGCTGATATCAATGCCCTACTGAAATCCTTACCCCTAAGTTCGGTGGAGGTTCCATAGCGCGTCATGAGCACCGGTCTTGAGAGGAGGCGGTTGAGCAACTCAAGAAAACATGGTTTGGCCTCATGGCATATCTTTTTTTGTTAATTTTGATTGTGAACATATGGCACATCCCAAAGTTCATCACTTCATGCTCATTAAATGAATTCTTTGATATCGTAAGGGAATTTTTTCTTCTTACACCTGCTCCTACTCAGTACCTACATTGATAGTGACGAAGATGGTAGTCCCTACACACGAAGATCTACAAGAGGATCATGAGTCTTCCTGGTAAATACTTGCATCTCATGGAGTGCCAAGAAACAATCCACAATTGTCAGATCCAGTTGTGAAGCAGAGTGCAAAGCTCTAGCTTCAACTACAATTGAGCTCACATGGATCTCATTTCTACTCTGAGTTCTTCATGTTTCTCTTCCTACTCCAACTTAATCTCTACCGTGACATTTTGAGTGCTTTGCATTTCACGGTTAATTTTCTCTTCCATGCTAGAACGGAAGTAAGTGGAAATAGATTATTAGTTTGTCAAGAAAAAGTGACCCTTGGTTATATTGTTATCGCACATGTCTCTTCTCAAGATCAGATGTTCTATGAAACCACTGCCAAAGCGTCAGTTCCGGGAAGCACAAGGGGTATTATCGAATTGCCTGTATTTCCTCTTTATTTTCTATTGTCCTATTCCCTATGGACTTGTATGTAATTATCCCAAGTGTCCATGATGGCTGGGATATTTTATTAAAGGACTGTGATCACACCTAAAAATGTAATAAAGACTTTTTTCCTATAAATGAAACGAGCTTTCTCTCTCGCTTCACTCTTCCTGGTTCCCATTGCCCTCATCTCAATCTAGTTTGTCCAATCCCTCTTTTTCTTCTAGAATTAATCACGGTGAATAACGAAGCTGTAGCTCTGCATCTGACCACATTAGAATCTGACGCATTACCAACTCCACAAATTCGAGTTGTTCTGTGGTGTGCGATGAAGTTAAGATTCAGTGATTTTCAACAGATTAAATCTTGCCAAGTGAAAATACAGTAAAAAAAATGACTTTTTAACTACATAGATGTCCACTGGATCTAATCGGACAGGCCCTAAGCGTAATAATTCATTGTTGGCTTACCTTATTTTCCGACGCCCTGCCTACTCTTTGTATACCTTTGACTTGTGATTGAGTTGTTTTGGCATATGGATTCCTCGAAACTGTGCTCGCCCACGAAGTAATTACGATAACTCACTCCCGCCTACTCACGCGCCAATTAATTTTAGAAGAGAAAAAAAAACAATACAGCGACCAAAATCATTCCCTGGCAACCCAAATATAATATTTATCGAGATAACACACTTTTTATCTAACCCATCACATAAAGTAATGTTTTCAGGTCGAAACCAAAAGCGTCTTCCCATTTGCCATTCTACTAAAAAAATTAAACAAAACTTTAAAAAGTATAAAAAATGAAAAACGTCACGGTGCTTTTTAACTTGAACGCAAGTTGAAAAACGTCATTCCATTTTATAGTCCAGCTGCCAATTATAATTGCGCTTTTAGTATGTAAACCCAAAAATAACTTTAAGAGGGTTTTCATACCAAATTGTGTTATTATGGAATTTTTTTTCAAAAAATATTAAAAAGACGATTATTTTTGTCAAAGTGTGCCGATTTGGTCTTTTTTCCATTAATTCGTAGTATTCAGTTGTGAATGAGCCAAAATTTAGGCCTATTAAGTTTTAATCAGTAAGAAGTGATGATGGCATTTCTGGCCATTGAACGCACAAAATAATTAGGCAAAAGCTGGGTGGAGTGCAGAAGACATGCATGATCAAATCCAATTCCACTAGCACAAGTTGGACATGTAACAACTGTAGTGGCAGGATAATGGATCGGATGCGGTAGATCACAGGGGAATCCTAGTACGCGAAGAACTAGGCAAACAACATGGCTTGAGTGCTGGCTTCAATCCTGGGGAAGTGATTGGACGGATGCTACTTGCATTTGCATACTCAGCGTCGTCGCCTTAGATCCTGCCGCAGACTCATATGGTGATATCAGAGAAATTCAGATAATGTCATCAAACGTTTGTTGAGCTGGCCAACATGGCAAACATAATAAAACAACGGAAAAGGTCTGAAGCAGGGGATCAATACAGGTTTAACTACTAGCTAGTGGACAAGTAAAGTAAGAACTAGTAGCAAGATAGTGAATCTGACGCGGTTTATCGATGGAACTCCATCACCCAACTGCTGGCACCAGCGCTGGAGAAACTGCAAGATGGGGGCGCGGAAGGTTAAGGTGAACAGGAAATCTCAGAATCGCCAGGCGCGGTGGGTGGAGCTGCTCACATGACAGGAAGGATAAGGCTGGGACGAGAACGAAAGTAGGGATTGGGAACCGTGCGTCATTTATAACATGGTGTATTGGAGCAAGCTGCCAGTTGCGAGAGCTGTGGGAAAAACGTATTGCATGAACATAAGTGATTGGTTTTCGCTGGAAACCACTTGTGAATTGGTCCTCGCCAATGTTATCGCCTCCTGTATACAAGCAACGAAGACCACTTGGTTTGTATGCTCGATTTCGGCCATTCTGGTTTGGGATTTGTCTCACAGTTTTTGCTAGAATAGCCCCTACCAGTTATCCCTTTACATCTTAAAACATAAGCCCTATCTCTGTTGCGGTTTTAAGGCCTGTTTGGTAGGATGTAGTCGAATGACAAAATAAAGGCTCGACGGCCTCGTCTACCTTGTAGCTACAACGTAACAGCTGTCTCCTGCGTTTCTTTATAATCTCTCAAGTGTTTCCGTTGATGGTAAGCAAGGAACATCAACTTATTCAGTCCGACCCAGCCCATGACTCAGGCTCTTCTAATCCAATGTCCTATCCAACCTATTTTAACATGTAGGCCGTGCCGAGTCGTAGCCCATATTTCTATATGATCTGGGCTAAGACTGAGTAAATCCATATCCGAAGGCCCAATAATCTGGTCCATGTAAGAAATCTCACATCGTACTTCTGTAGCGAAAAGATTGAGTGGACCGTTTCTTCCTCTACTATTGTGATTTGTGAGCTACGGGGCATCGTTTTTTCCCAAGGAGTTGTTTAGGTGGACCCAACTATGTGTTGACAATGGGTTGATGAGAAGACGAGAATGTTGTTTTAGGTGTTGATACTTCGTAACACCCTAATTTCTATATCGCATGAGGGGAAGTTAGATTTTTTTTTCTTCAAATTGAGCATGTCACAAACATGATATACATTACAATAACGATAGACAACAATCATTACAACTTGTCTACAGAAGAAGTTGACATCATATTCTAAAAAAAGAACTTCATAACATAGAGCTTTACAAAAGATCTCTAATTACATGATATAACGTTCTAAAATTCTGCCCTAGACACTTGGATCGTATAGACGGCGCCCCAGCAAATACATCTCTTAAAAATGTGGTTGTATCTTTTTGTCTTGACTACCACCTAAGGCTTTGTATCTGCGGACATCTCGTTCCAAGTCGTGTACAAATAGGATGTATGTTAGCCTAAGTTGAAATGAGCAACACAATAAATTAGTTACATAAAAAGAAAATATGTAGTTTTTTTCAAAAATATTTTGTCGGTAAGGTATGCCCATACAGTCAATCATGTGCTGATTGGCATGGCATATACCTTAAATGATTTGATTAATACTTATAAAGACAAGCTTCCAATTCATTATGTTTCATTCGGTTATGAGATAATGAGGAAGCACTATCACTACAGAAAATTGGTGTATTAACGTCAAAGTTTACAACCACTTTATTATGTTGTCATAATAAATACAACAAAGATGACAAACAACATTTTCTGTCGTTATTGGTGTAGGAAACAACAACAACTTTTTTTATCATAAATAAATAAAATTTTCGTCGTTGTTGGTGTGGGCAACAACGACAACCTTTTTTGTTTGTCATAAATAAACAAAATTTTTCGCCGTTGTTGGTGTAGGCAACAACGAAAACTTTTTTATCTGTCGTAAATAAACTAATTTTCCACCGTTAAAACTCTTTCCTCTCTATTTTTTTCTGATAACGAGCAACCCCTCCCGGGATTGGTCACTTTGGACATCACCCAGCCAAGGGTAAACCCCAGAACCAACTGCGTACATGGGGACATCGCGGCACGCTCAGTAACATGAGGCCTTGTTGCACCCCGAGGGTTGACGGTCAGAATCGAACACGGGTCCCTCTTACACATCAACTTTTAATATAAAAATAAATTCGCATATGCACTCTACATACTTTATTTAAGAGTTGTTAAAACGCAACCGATGAGATGGTTTATTTTTACATGTCGTGGATGACGTTATTCAACCCAATAACTATGTAGAATATTACAAGTTTTATTTTTTCACATACAACCCGCTCCGTCCTCTCACTCCCCGACCCCCACTCACTCTTGCAAGTGGAGCGACTACCTGACCATGTCTCTCACTCTCGCGCGATGCTAGGGTTGCGGCTCCCACAACCTCCCCGACAGACAACTGCAGCAACGCAACCACCTCTGACACCTCCTGCCTCCTGTGTACCTCCATCTCACGACGACAACAACTCTGGCGACACCTCTTTGTCCTCCTGACGGTAGCAATGCCAGCGACACCACCTCGTGCTCCTACTACGGCTACCCCGATGGTTGCTGGGTTCTCCCTCGACACGACTAGGCGCTTCGTCGGTGATGACGGTTGTTGTAGAGTGGTGTGTGGGATACAACCGCTAGTCATCCTCCTCCCCCCCCTTCCTGAGGCCGACCTACGGAGAGAAACAAGTACCTTGCCTAACACACGACTACTTCTGATCCTCCTTCTCACTTTCTAATTTGTCTTCTCGCCCCTTTATCCTTTGACGTGAATTTCTAGTATGGCTACTGAATTTGTTCCTCCCCTAAAATGGACGGCAATCTCCTATATCCATTCAATCCATATAGCCCAATTCTTCTTCTTTTCCATTCTCCCTTACTTATTCCCCTCTCTACTGATCCCTAAAATGGATGGCAATCTATGATCTCTTCATGCTTGATTTTACTGCAAAGTGTTAATGTTCACGTTTGAGTTTGATTTTACTGCTAAGATAGTGTGTTTGGCTATTTATGATAGCGTGTTTTCTTATGGTGATTGCTCTTGTTGGAATCTTAATTGGATAAATGTAGATTTACTCTTCAGTTTTAATTCTACTATGAGTTGCGTGTAGTAATATGTTGTTTCACTGTTGTGTTTTGTATTGTTATGGCGTCCAGTTTCTTCTAGTGTCCCTAACATACGAATTTGATACCAATAAGGAAGCCATAACTACCTCTGTTTCATTTTCTCTATATATAAATATCTCTATTTAATTTTCTAGTTCTAAGTTTCACTTATACATAACATTCCTCCCTGAAAGTGTTCGCGAGATTGCCTAAGTGATAAGGGAGGTATGGGCACTGTTGGTTTGTTTCTTTGACTACTAATTCTCACCTTTTTGAGGTTTTCTTTCCACCTAGTATTATCTCTCTTCTTTTAACTGTCTAGTCAATTTCCTGCTTTCGATTCCTTGTTTCTCCAATTCGATGCTGCCATTTGACTACTTTATTTTGTTAATCAATTTTTTTTATTTATTGAACTGCAATAACCGCTCTAATTAGCTTTTGTTAATGGTTAAAATATATTAAAGTAAATTAATCATTCAGTCAAATTGTATATCCATAGACCCACATAGTATACCCGCATGATATGCAAGTCCAAGAATAATGTGGGTCTGGTTTTAAATAATGTGGGTCTAGACTCGTACCAATACCCACTAAACTAAACATATATGGTTTTGGATACGGACATACCCACACCGTACCTGCATTATTTATAACCTAACTAAAATGTAGATGAATTAAGCCTTGAGTTACATCAGAAATAACTGATGCAAACAACAACAAATATTTTACTTGAAGAAGAGTGTGGTTTTTAAACAATAGACAATGGACTACAATAACTTTAAATTTATATATTGTATTTAATAAAACTCTTGTATTTTTGTGTAGAAAATGGCACCAAATAAGCAATAGATTAGACTTGTTGATGACTGACTCAATGATCCAACATATGGATTTGGTGTTCAAGAGTTTCTAAGTTATGCATGTCAAAGAATTGGCCTAAATGAAATTCGATGCCCATGTGTTCGTTGTGTTAATGTTGTGTCTATGGATCGCGATTTGGTCAAAACACACCTAATGGTGTATGGTTTCATGAGGAGTTATACCTTTTGTTATCATCATGGTGAGATGGGGCATGAAATTGAATCTGATTTAGATGTTGAAAGTAGTGAGAATGAACAAGACAGTGAGAATGACGATGAAATGTTAGAGCTTCTTGAAGATATGCATCCAAGCCATATTAATATTGAGGGAAATGTTGAGGATATAGGATCTTTTGACCATGATAATTTTGAAGAGGAACCTAATTGCGAGGCTCAAAAGTTTATTAGGTTGCTAAATGACCTCAAACAACCTCTTTATGCGAGCTCAAAGGGTTCGAAGTTGTCTACTTTAGTCAAGTTGCTTCAAATCAAGAGTCTTGGGAGATGGAGTAATCGATCTTTTACAATGCTACTTGAATTGTTGAAAGATGAATTATTTCTAAAAGACTCATCTTTTCCCACTTCTTATTATGAAGAAAAGAAGACAATCAAAGATCTTGGTTGCTCATATGACAAGATTGATGCATGCATAAATAATTGTATGTTGTTTTGGAAGGAAGACCACAGTCTTGATAATTGTAAAATTTGCAATACTTCTAGATGGAAACAAGACAAGTGTAGTGGGGTGGAGAAAGTAAAAGTGAATGGAAAAAAAAATTTGCGTTACTTTCCACTCATTCCTCGACTTCAAATGTTGTTTATGTCTACAAAAACATCTGCACTTATGTGATGGCATCATGATAATGGTGATAATGGTGATATGCGACATCCGGCGGATTCATTGGCATGGAAGAGATTCAATGAATTAAATGAAAATTTTGCTGTTGAGAGCAGAAATGTTAGATTGGGACTAGCTAGTGATGGTTTTCAACCATTCAACAATTTTAGACCATCATATAGCATTTGGCCAGTTATTCTTATTCCTTATAATTTGCCTCCTTGGATGATCATGAAGCAACCCAATTTGATTTTGTCTATGCTCATTTCTGGTCCTAGTGGTCCCGGTGATGCTATTGATGTCTATGCTAGTGATGGTTTTCAAGTTGATGGTGATTGGGAATGGCTCATAAAGGAAGTTTTTCATAGTGAAAAGTTTATGGTAATCTCATGAGTAATCATTTTCACACTGGTATAAGTTACTTGAACTTATGATTGTGATTTCTTAATCATATTTGTCTTATTAATAAAAATGCAGGCCTTGAGTAAGAGAAACTCTAAGAATAGAGAAGGATTGAACAAGAAGCTACTTCATCGCACGGGCAGCATGCCTCTTAGAGAAATTTCATGGCAGAAGGTTGTTTAAATATATCTTCACTATAACCTTCATTCTTCTTATTTACACGACTTATTTTGGTAATGTTATAGGGGGGGGAAGATGGGAATGCACTTGACTTTGGAACAATATATTTTGAGAGCCACAAGTGATACATTAGCAAACATGGAGGTATCCCAAGTTCATGTAAGTATATTAACATGCATGGTCATGTCACTATTTGTATATTTACACTACATTAATACTTTTTCTTATAGGAAAAAATTGTTAGCATCCAACAAGCTGAGCCATCCCTTCATCATGTAGAGGTTGTAGAAAAAGTATATGGAGAGCCAAGAATAAGAAAATACATATCAGGTTATTGTGGATGAGTGAAGCCTAGAGATGTAAGAGGACCATACAAAACCAAGAATGCCCTATTGGATGAGCTAAAATCAAAGGGGCAAGCATTGAAAGATAAAGAGGAAGCTTTTAATGTGCAAGAGAAAGCCTTGAAAGAAAGTGAAGTTGAAAAGAGTGCCACACAAAGTCGTTTGAGCAAAGTGGAAAATCTACTAGAGAAGATAGTCAAAAATCCAAAATTTTAGCAACTTGTGCAATTTGAAGAGGATGTTGATGGTTCAGTTGGTTCTCCATCTATATTCGAAGACTAGTTTAAATTAGGTATGAGGTTAATTTCATTTATGAGATGAATAAGAAGGCATCTTACAGACCATACTTGTTTTCTTTTACAGCTTGGGTTATGCTAATTGTTCCAAGTGAATAAGAAGATGAAATATTTATCAAGTTTCTTATGATTTTTTTCAGATTTGTTTCCACCAACAACTATATTATATTTTTCCAGCATATTTGTCCAAAAAAATTCAGATTATATTAGTTTCTCTAGCATTTTCAATGTCAGAAGTTGCAAATTCAGCTTCAAATTCAGCATTTTATTCTCTCTTTTTTTTCAGAATTTTCTTAGTCCAAAACCAAGCAGTCCAAAGCCAAGCAGTACTCTTACAGACACATAAGTTATAAATCATAAAATAACACAATTTTTTTCTTATATATAATCATAGTCACTCTGGATATATGTCCCAATGTTTAATATTTCTTTTTATTTTTAGGTATCTGTTGATTTTACTTGGAAAGGATTCAGTGAATGCTTGTATTGAAACACTACATGAAACCCCCTCTCCATCCCCTAACCTTCTAAACGCTCGCCCGTTTTGTTTTTCAACGCATGATATATATTGTTTTGGTTTTCGAGTGAGCATATGAAAAATATGCCCCGTAGCACATGCGGAAAATGTGTCTGTTGCATATACGAAGATATGTGTCCGTTGCACATTCGGCTTTATGGATCCGACGCACATCCAGAGATATGTGCATTTCATGAATTGTGTTTCTAATACTTAAAATCTCTTTTGTAGGTTTCATTTATGATGATGGTGATTGGTATTCAGATTATATATTACACTCTATTATGAGATTTAGCTATAAATGGTTTTCTTCTTCCACTTATTCTTCACTATGATTGTCTCATTGTCTTTTATTCAAGATAAACCAAATATGTGCAATCAAAAGGTAAGTACTCTTTTCTTTACTACGATTGTCTCATTGTCTTTATAATTAACTAAGTGCATTGAACAATTCTTTAAAACACGAGCAATGATGAAAGAGCTATATATTATTTTTGCAGGTACATAGTTTTATATATGTGATGATGATTTCTATTCAGATGATATGTGCACACTCATTATGGAAAGAGCTATATATTATTTTCTTTAATATATATAGATTCATAGTTACTTTCACTATATTTTTTTTAGAAGAAACGAGAGATAAAATTTTATTCACCCCGTTCTCTCATACGGGCAAAGAAAGACGACATGGCAGTGCTAATGTTCAAAGTGAGCCAAGGTGGCTGCATAGTGGTGAAGTTGTGGGGAATGGAGGAATACATGGTGTGTTTTGCGATATGGTCAGCTACCATATTCATGTCGCGGGGGATATAGGAGACTTGCAAGGAAGGGGCAACAACCAGGATGGAATGTGCCGACCTTCTTAGGGGTTCAAAATGATTGGTTTCAGACATGGGCTGAGTGAGAGCACTGATAGCAGTAATGGAGTCAGAGTAGATAGTAGAGGACGTCCAGCCCCTCGTCCTGCATATCTTTAAAGCTTTAAGTATGCCCATCATCTCTGCTTCTTTAGCAGAAGAAGCAAAGCCTGGCTCACCTATACCGAGGATACAGTGGCCCATTTTGTGAATGACAAAGATCCCAATTCCAGTCTTGAGACTGTGACCTTGGAAGGTTGCATCCACAAATAAGATGTGCTCAGAATCCCGCGGATGTTTGGTGGTGAGAGTGCTCCCATTCAGCTGCTGTTTCGACTTTGCTTTAGGAAGATTCAGGAAAGCCTGTACTCGCCCTTTGATAAACTCATCCTGAGAGGCTGTGGTCATGTGCTGCCCATTATGGATCGCGTCATTTCTTGCCCGCCAAATAGCCCAGGAACCAACGTAGCGGGTCAGCTTCTCCTCAGGATTGCCACTACCATGAGCAATGAGTTGAATCCACTCGTTTTCCGAGTGTTGGAAGAAATATATATCTGCTCCAAGGTGCTGCCATACCTGCTTGCTAGCAGGGCACTCACAGAGACAATGCAGGATGGACTCACAGGCTGAGTGGCATCGCGGGCAGGTACCATCAGTGTTGATATGCCTCTGAACTTTCTCAGCATTAGTGAAAATGGCTCCATGAAAAAGAATCCAGATGAAAGTTTGTACTTTAAGAGGGGCGAGAGAAGACCAGATCTCCTTCCACCTCGATGCCTGAGGGAGGGGTGGTTTTGCACAAAGCCAGTTATACGCTGTGCGACATGAAAAAACTCCATTAGTTTCGAGCGGCCAGCACCAAGAATCAGGCCCGCCTTCAACCACCGGAGGTTGTATGCTTTGTATGAGTCTCCAAGAGTCTTGCGGAATATGGGAACGGATGAAGTCCCAGTCCCACTTGCCATTTTCAAGCACCATGATTGAGACCTTGAGGTCATCGAGACTGTCTGGGATGACAGTGCTTGGGCCAATATCCATTATGGTTCTGCCGAAGAGCCATTTGTCGTGCCATACATTGGTGGAGGTGCCTGAGTTTACTATTTTAGAACAAAAGACTTCGAGCTTGGGAAGCTGTGATTTTATGAAAGACCAGGCAGCGGATCCATGCTTCTTAGATATAGCGCCATTACGGACATACTTCTCATGCATTACTCGCACCCAAAGACATGATGGGTTGTTCATAAAATACCAAACGTTCCTTAGCATCAAGGCTTCGTTTTGCTTCCTAGCATTCTTGATTCCAAGCCCGCCGAGCTCCTTACTCCTGGTGAGCTTTTTCCAGGATACCATGGAGGATTTCCGTTGGTCACGTCCCCCGGACCAGATAAAGTCCCTTATGTGACGATCAATGTCATCACAAAGGGAGGGAGACAGCTTGGACGATTGCATTGCATAGGAGGGGATGGATTGAAGTGCACTTTTAGCAAGTGTGATACGGCCAGCTAGAGAAAGACAACGAGCCGACCAGATGCTCATCCTGGATTTAATGGACTATAGGATAGATGCATGTGTATGTTTGTTGAGACGATGGTGCAAGATTGGTACACTGAGATATCGGCCCAGGTCCATGGTGCTAGCGATTCCCAATCTTCGACAGAAAGCATTGCGTTCTCTGGCAGTGGTGTTTGCAGAGAAGAAACAGCGTGACTTTCACTATATGTTCATATACTTCTTTGCATTTTCAGGTTTTTTGATGATTTGAAATGGAAAAAGACTGAGTGGAGTCTTGTAATGAAACACTTCTTGGAAACCTCTCCCTATCCCCTAAACTTCTAAATACATGTCGTTTTGTTTTTCAACGCACAATGTATATGTTGTTTTGGTTTTCGAGTGAACATATGGAAAATATGCCCTGTAGCATATGCGGAAAATGTGTCTGTTGCACATCCAGAGATATGTGTCCGTTGCACATTCGACTTTATGTGTCTGACGCACATCCGGAGATATGTGCATTCCATGAATTGTGTTTCTAATACTTAAAATCTCTTTTGTAGGTTTCATTTATGGTGATGGTGATTGGTATTCAAATTATATATTACACTCTGTTATCGGATTTAGCTATAAATAGTTTTCTTCTTCCATTTATTCTTCACTACGATTGTCTCATTGTCTTTGATTCAAGATAAACCAAATATGTGCAATCAAAAGGTAAGTACTCTTTTCTTCAGTACGATTGTCTCATTATCTTTATAATTAACTAAGTGCATTGAACAATTCTTTAAAATACGAGCAGCAATGAAAGAGCTATATATTATTTTTGCAGGTACATAGTTTTATATATGTGATGATGATTTCTATTCAGATGATATGTGCACACTCATTATGGAAAGAGCTATATATTATTTTCTTTAATATATATAGATTCATAGTTACTTTCACTATATGTTCATATGTTTCTTTGCATTTTCAGGTTTTTTTGATGATTTTAAATGGAAAAAAGACTGAGTGGAGTCTTGTAATGAAACACTTCTTGGAAACCCCTCCCTATCCCCTAAACTTCTAAACGCATGTCGTTTTGTTTTTCAACGCACAATGTATATGTTGTTTTGGTTTTTGAGTGAG
This sequence comes from Alisma plantago-aquatica, assembly GCA_963693085.1. Classification (NCBI taxonomy): domain Eukaryota; kingdom Viridiplantae; phylum Streptophyta; class Magnoliopsida; order Alismatales; family Alismataceae; genus Alisma; species Alisma plantago-aquatica. The sequence continues at coordinate 974,391,125 of OY856411.1, forward strand.
CATATGGAAAATATGCCCCGTAGTACATGCAGAAAATGTGTCCGTTGCACATCCAGCGATATGTGTCCATTGCACATTCGGCTTTATGTGTCTGATGCACATATGGAGATATGTGCATTTCATGTGTTGTTTTTCTAATACATTGAACTTTCTATTGTAGGTTCTCATTTATCATTAATTGATGACAATTGATATTCACATGATATGTTGCACATAGTTGCGGGACTGGACTATATAAGGTTTTCTTCTTCTATACGTTCTTCACTTCTATGAGGACCTCATTTCTTTGGTGTAAGAAAAATCATGCATGGGCATTGAAAAAGTAAGTACTCTTCTTTTATACATATTCAATATCCGAACGTAAGCATTTTTCATCTATTCATAATATATATACATGCAAATAATCTAAGTTGAGCACACTTGGTTGTACTTATGACTTGTATACACTGTATTAGAAGTCACATCTTTAGATGTTTTGAACAAATCTTGCAAAATTAGAAGATGTTGAGCCTTATCATTTGTAAATATGGTGCATTGAACTAGATTTTGAAACATAAATTTGTTTTAGCCTTTATCATTCATACATGTAGTAGAGATTTGTAGATTAAATCTTATGATAAGCTATCACACAAATAATGCATTCTTTCACACTTTTACATCAATAGTAAAAATTTAAATTTGTAAGAGTCTAGGAACCACAAACACTCCCAGAGGTTGTCGTGTCTGATGTGTGACACGTTTTTGACACATGGAGAACATGCCTCTGACATGTCCAATTAGTAGAAAAAAATGTTTTCATCGTTATTTGCTTCTCTCCACAAAAGTAGCAAAGTGTTGTCATCCTTATGGCTCCTATTTTCTTGCTTCTCTGCATCTCCATCTCCCCTCCTTATCTCTTATATGTGCATATTAAGTAACACTTAAATGTATGCCTCTTCTCTTTCTCCCCTCTCAATCTCCAAGGCACCTTATTTTTCATCTTCTCCATCACCACCAACATATTTCCTTACACCCTCTCATTCTTCCTCCTAATGGTACATGTTCACTATTACTTACACCATACTTGTCAAGGTGTGCGCCTAGGCGTGATAACTTTTTCTATAATGCCAAGCTGACTTAGTTTTTTGGATTTGGTTGTATATTGACGTATTTTAATGTTTAATGTGGCTATCCTAATGTTCAAAATCAGCATTGTTGCCTATGTTATGTGACAAATATCACTTTTAATTGGACCTAATACTCTTTTTTGGGTTTAACTGGATCTATTACTCTTTTTTGTGACTAGATCTAATACTCTTAGTATGGATTTGATTTTTCTTAGTTTGCACCTTCAATTCAGATTATATTAAGCAGCTATGCTATGAAAGATAGTGATTACATTGCTCAATACTTGTAGTTATGTATGACAATAAATATACATTTAATTGTTGATCACTCTCTTACATTCTTTACAATAATTCTTTTCGTGTCCTTGACATTATTGTCAATGGTAATATATTAGAAATGCATTCGGTTATTTTTTCATAGAATATATATATATATATATATATTTATGAGGAGCTCGACCATAAATATGTAGATAACTACATATATAACTATACAATGTGTGTATATGAGTGGGGGAATACCATGACACATGTATACATACATAAACTATTATTTCTAAAGGTCGCCTAAGAGATGCCTATAGTCGCGCCTAGTCACAAGGCGTTCAGCTGGAATGCCATGCCGCCTTCACACCTTGACAAGTATGACTTACACAAATAATGAAAACTAATGTCTCCAAAATTTTACTTCCCTTTATTTTATCATTCCATATATTCTTACTGCAATAATTGTAGAATTAAGGATTTTGATATATGTTGTGAGTTAATTCATACTTTGACTTGTGGATATATTATTATATGTTGATTGTTGGTCGGATTCCATGGAGATTTCCATCATAGATGATTGATTTAGATCCATTTGTGTGTTTATACATAAAGCTTATTGTATGAAAAAATATTTATATATAAATATACATACGTGTATAATAATAAGTTATTTGTTCCCATTGTCGTGTCATGTCCTGCATTGTTGGAAATTGTGGTGCTTCTTAGTATGTGAATAAATCCATGCTCGTGTATATGTTCATGTTTCCTAGGTTAGGATCCAAGTGTGTTGCAAACATGATAGACAAATTTAGTAATTTGGTATTTTTTTTGTCATTATAGCTATTTGCGATGGAAAAAGAACGTCGTTGTTGACCTTTGTGATCAAGCCTGCTAGTCGTTGTTACTAGTATCAGTGAAAAGATTGGGTGGTCGCAACTAGTATCAATGTCAGACATTTTATATACTCATTAAAACTATTAACGACAAACTATATAATTCGTCGTGATTTGTAATAGTGACAAACTAAAATTATTCGTCATTATCTTTATTAACGGTAAGACCAATAACGATAAGACACGACAACTTTTTTTTCTCATCATTAATAGTTTTAACGACAAACTTATTCACATTTACGACCAACTTTTTCCGCCGTTATTGTTAACTTTTCCTATAGTGATAAATGTCTAGAGAATAATATTACTCAATCACGTATGTATTCAAGTTACTACCCTTGTGGATGAGATCATATGGATGTTAAGAGTACTTATACATATTCTCATTATGTCCCTGATTGGTTGTTATTGCGAGAAGCTGATAGACAACAATGCCACATAAGATCCTCATTAGTCATGATATGGATATATCAAACCAAACACAAAGATACATGCTAGGGAACAATGTATCGGACAGACCCACCTTGAGAGTGACACGTGGTTGTGGTGGTCACATTCATCTCTCATAGTGAAGGTAGTGAATGTGATTCTTAGACCTAAAATCATTGCACTCGTCACATGTCGTTGGGTACGCTTTGACATCATCAAACACAGTCCTGAAACATAGAATTGTTATAATGGTGATGATTGGATGACTTTGACACATGAGGATAGACTATGAGTGATAGATATGGGATTCGTCCGCATGCACATGTAAATCAATATATGATATTGAGGTTACATTATCTTAGACAATCTGCTCTTGGTTTAAGGAACATGATCTAAATGTTGAGAGGATGGCCTTCCATGCCTCAAGTTCATCCTGGATATCAGTGACACAGATTGTAGGTTGAAGCTGTTCTCCAACCTTCCATTCACTTGGGTAGAGATGATGTGAGACTAGGCACTACTCTCTACTTGTGATGTCATAAGCTAGTTATGGACATTCACTACTCTTGGTTCAACGTGGCACAAATTGTAACTCATCTAGAAGAGGAGTTTATCTTGAATGGTGATTAGATTGATTAATAAAGTATTTAGGTATTCAATTCATGCAATAGATCGATTGATTGGCTGACCAGGTCTGTCAAATGACCACCTCACTATGTGAGACGGCCTTTTGGGAAGCCAGAAGGACGTTTCAAGTGTTGAGATGGCCGTTTGGATTGTCAGGGTAATCATAGTTCAAATTGGCTAACTTCTGCCCTTGAACCGACCGATTCAATATGATTGATCTGATCAGCTCATCTCAGACTCACCAGACGATCGTCTGGGTTAGTGAGATGAGCATCTCGCCTGGGTGAGATGGTTCGGGTGGGCCGAACGAATATGTTGGATGTTTTCCAAATAGTTTCGATTCCACAAACTTGGAGTGCAAGTAAATTAACATGTGATATTAATTGAAAATTGAAATTACTAAATTCATGTGCGAGTGGGAAACTTCTAGACGACTGTCTAGTAGTGCGATACCACCGTAATCGTATGACCAGATGACCATCTAGGTCACTAGAGGGTCGTTTCGACTATCATAGGTTGTGAAAATTCAAGATCTTCCGATCCCTTCCACTCCAACACAATCCTGTATAGACTGGAAACCCTGACCCTAACCCCACCTATAAAAGGAAGGGTTCTGGGGGCTTCCCAGAGCACAACACAAACAACTGAGAACCACCTCCTCTTACAACTATTGTCCTCTCTGGTTGTGTTAATCAAGAGAGCCCAAGCAAATCCTACCCGACAGGGATGGATAGCTTGGAGAGAGAAGCAACTAGTGATCGTTGTTGGTGGGAGAGCAGATTGGTGATTAGTACACCAATGGGAGGGACAACTCCTTCCTATCCATTCTTGATGAATGACAGGAGTTTTAGTTGGTATGGACTACTCTAGAGGCAGGAGTCTTTTGATTGATGCTCAGAGAGCAAAGTCAACTATAGTCCATGGCAAGACCACTAGATTCTTTGTAAAGGTTGCACAGACAGCTATTCATGGTGAAGACTAGGAGCTACACAACCACTATCCTACATCAACTAGTCAATAGTTGTAAAGAAGTGAGTTCCATCACTGGACATACTCCAGGACTAGGTATAACTCGCTAAAACCATCATTCCTATTTCATAGTAGTTGACATGGTCTTGCTATTATGTGAATATAGATAGATAAAATTTTGTTTCCGCTACTATACTTTATGTATGTAATTCCCAATAGTAGTATCATACATTAATTTACTATGTTTTATGATAATTGATATGATCAAATTTTCAATTTTTTTATTTTTTTATTGCATATGATGTAAATATTTAAACTTCTCCCATATGTGTATCCAATCAAAGACCACATAATCCCAAACTAATATATATATATATATATATATATATATATATATATATACACACACACATACATATATATAAGTAATTTGCACGTGTTGTCCTAAAAGCAGTTTTGATGGTGGATGTGTAGCATGGTTATGGTCTAAATCCAATATATATGTGTGGTTGGATGGTTTGGTTCATATTTATCTCAGTATATGTACTAAGCCTCTACCTCCCTCTTCCAAAGTAAAGTTAATGCTTTCCTACCTTTGCTCCCCTAAAATGTAACTCAAGGTTTTTCTTATTCAATGTAATAAAGTAGAAATAGAATAGTTTTCTTTCTTGAAATGATGAAGATGACGATCATCGCGATGACTAGTTCATGAGATGAGTCAACCGTCTGGAAGAATGGGAGGACAAGACGATTGAACCAGACGACCACCTGGTGGAACCAAGATGATAGGAGGCCAGCCGACTGTCTTAGAAGACCCAACCGACCAGTTGGAAGGAGTCGAAACATTGGTTGGATGGAAGGACCGATAGACTGGCCAAGAGGCAAGATGAGCAGTTTAAGGGTTGAGTCGATCTACCCAGATTGGAAAACACAGATCTACACCAACAATAGATTTCATACATGTGATGTGATGATTGACTTAGGTGGTAATAATTCCTTCTAGCTCCAAAGCATTACATGTAGACATGGCCATAAGAATTACTTTTTGCATTAATATTGAATCTTTACATTGTGATATATAATACATACTATATATCCCACACTAGGTTCACCAAAAAAAAAATACATACTATATATGTGGTCATTGGATACAATATATGTATATAAATATGATATATATGTATATATATATATAACTCTCTCAATCAAACATATTAAGTCTAAGATGATTTCCACAAGAAATACACATGAAAATCTTGTTCGACTAAGCACATGTTATGCCAAAGCATTTTGCGCCATCTACCTCATTGAAATGTGATGGTAGTAATGCAGGTGTCACCAAAGCATGGTGCATTATTATCGTATTGACCATTGGTTTGGGCGTAACTGGTGATTCTCAAAGCGTCTGGGCCCAGAAGTATGCATATGATAATGTCAAGGAGTTGCACATATCATCTATCCAAGAATTACATATGATACAATTGGCATGATTGGCTACCTAAATAGTCAAGTTGTGGGCAATTAGCCAAAGCTGACTCATGACTAGATGAAATATGGATCTTGGCTCATTAGAAAATTGTTCTCTACAATTTTCCAAATTGATACTTGTGGGTTATCTTTTTGAAAAAAATAAGGAGAATGATAATGAATTAATGACCTAATTATTATTGCCCAAATTTTTAATCAAATCAAATCAAATCAAAATGAATTTTCAACAAAAATTGTAAATTCTTTTATAAACCAAATGGAAACAACAAACAATCACTTTTCTCTACAATCGGTCCTTGAGGAGGAAAAACTTACTGGGAACAACTTCCATGACTGATTCACGAACCTGAGAATTGTTCCGACATAGGAGCACAAGCTCTATGTCCTAAAAATGCCAGAACTAGAGGAACCAATTCAAATTTCTCAAATGGCTGACAAGGATGCTTATAAGAAGCATAATGAAGATGTCATGGATGTCAAGTGTCAGATTCTATGCTCCATGAACCATGGGTTGCAAAGGTAGCATGAGAACATGGTGGGTTGAGATGGTCACATATCTCAAGAACATGTACCAAGATCAGGCATGACAAGAAAGATACAATGTCTCCAAAGTGTTGTTCAAGTGTAGCATGGTAGAAGGAGATCCCATAGATCGTCATGTACTCAAGCTAATTGGGTATGTAGAGAACCTTGCTAGACTGAGATTCCCCTTGGGTCAAGAGTTGGCCACTGATGTGATTCTACAGTCTCTTCCAGAGTCATATAGTCAGTTTGTCATGAACTACAACATGAACGACTTTGACAAACCATTGACAGAGTTATTGGGCATGTTGAGAATAGCTGAGACACAAATGAGGAAAGACAAGCCCAAGTCTGTGATGGTGATTAGCAAGACAAAGGGGAATTCTAAAGGCAAAGGTAAATCTAATAAAGGTTCTAAAGCTGGTCAAAAGCCCAAGTCTTCAGTTCTCAAATCAAAGGGTGGAGTAAAGAAACAAAGAGGCAATTGTCATCATTTTCACCAGCCTGGACATTGGAAGAGAAATTGCCCACTCTGGTTAGAGGAACTAAAGTAGAACAAGGATGGAACTGAGGCATCCACTTTAGGTATAAAAAATATAAGATAAATTTGATAAATTCTTAAAATTTGGTATATGATGCTAGATAGAGATCTGACATACTGTTTTGCAAGATCTGACAAGAAGTAAAGACCTTTATGGAAGGACAAAGCTAGACAAGGAAGAGAAAGTGTTGCAGAAGCCAAAGTCTACATTTAAATTTATCTTAGCCCAGTGGGCATGTAATAGAATTATTAGAACTGGTATTTCATTATGCCATTGGAATAGAAACATTTTTCTTTATGCATCTTGTATCGACAAGGATGATTATCAATAATGATTTATTAGTGATTCTATATCAAGAGATATGATCTTGCATGGAATTGGCCTGAAAACATCTACCGATATTTATATGAAATGATCTAAAGATGAATGTTTATGATGTTTATACCAAATGATTATAATTCATAACTCAAGACTATCACTAGCATTAGTCGTCTTGTACGAATATGAGAAATGCATGTCTAGAATACATATTGATATTAATCTACATTCCCTTAGTTATTGAACCTAAGGAAACATGCAAATCTTTTTTACGCACAAATATGAAATTACGCCCTTCACTAGATGTAGTGGGAGGATAAGCTTTCATTACAACTCGTACATGTGATGTATAAAGATATTATTAATGAATGAGGTGGATTATTGCTTACACATCATTTCATTTAATGGTAATAAGATGATATGTACTTAGTAAAGTAGAAACATTAATCTTTTGAGTGTTCAAGGAGATTAAAAATAAAATATAACTTTGATGAAAGTATTAAGAAACTTTGATGCTATCAAATGTTGAAATACTTTGCATCAATACCTTGAGAACCTTCAAACGAAGGACTCTAATGATGTATCATGAGCCAAATCCATCTAAGAATGATGATGTGTCAGAATGAAGGAATTACATCATGATGGGTCATGATATAATTATCAATTAATCTAGTCTTCTTATACCCTCATAGATATATAATCACTAAATAATGTACCATAAGAATGGTTTATAAGACACCATATATGATTTGATTTGTGTTACAACCTCGATTTTGATATGTTTTCATAATTGAAATGTAATGATTTTATGAATATGGACTTAATTAAAAAGGATAGATTTCTTTGCAAATCTCCCATTTGATAGGAATTTCGTGGTTACTATTATTAGATTAATCCAATAATGGATATAAAAGAGAAAAAATGAAGAAAAGTCTAAATATTAGAAAGAAATAAAAGATAATGGATATTAAGCAATATATTTATGAGAAATACATATAAATCTCTAAGAAGGTGGCATTAATAGCCACAATTGAGTAAATTTTGTTTATATGTGATTTCTAATGGAAGAAATAGGAAAAGAGGAAAAAGGAAATAAACGATAAAGAGAAATCCTTGAAAAGAAATCTTTTTAATAAAGAAATAAGTAAGATAATGAGAAATAATGGATGTGGATGCCTATAGAATGATAATAAGCATCCTTAAAAAGGAATTTCAAAATATTAGAATTTCTTGGAGTCCAAGGAGTCCCAATGGAGAAGAAGAAAGAGAAAATACAAATAATACAAAAGTATTAATATGAGGATAATGTGTTATATAATTAATGACTTTTGGTATTATCAAAAAGAATAATTTTGTTATAAGGAAGTAAAATTTCGTGGCCAATGGACTAAAAGCCAACACAAAGAAGATGAAAGAGATAATTTTTGGATTTCCCAATAACTAAGAAATATGGATTATCGAGGAGATAATTAAAAAGAGAGGTTACTTTGTAAGCAAGGAAAGTAGGTTTCCTAATGAAGAGGGGGACTTGTTTCCTCATGGTTGAGCATCCTAGGGTGTTGTTGTCCTCCCCTAAATAAGGGTTGGACCCTTAGCCTTGAGCCCAAGAAGATCTCAGACATCCCTCTCTCTTCTCCTTCTTGTTTTCATTCAAACCCTAACCAAGGGGGATAATGCGACCCCTGGAGTGACGAGGATCCAAGGATGGGAGTATGGAGGAAGCGTGACGCTCCCACGACATGAGAAAGGAGCCCGACCATGCACGACGCCGCTCTAACCCCTGCATGATGTCGCAAGAGGTCTGTAGGCCGGCCACACGTCGCATGTCTAACTTCACCACCCTAACCGTAACTTAGGGGTATTGTTGGGCATGGTGGGGGGCGGCGGATGTAGAGGGACCGAAGACGGTGGTCGTCGGGGTCGGGGAAGGGGAACCGGAGCCGCGCCAACCTCTGTTGTGGCAGAAGTAGAGGGTTTCTGTGAGGAAGAAGATGAACGGGTGGCATTGGATGGTTTTACCCCTCTTGGGTATGAAGAACCGGGTCTTTACGTGGGGGCAAAAGAGTAATTCAGTTATAAACCAGACGAGTTACAAAATGCATGGGATGGCTGACGTGTCAGCATCCCATTGGTCAAGTAAGTGATTTTGTTTGTAAAAATCGTATTTATTAAAATGAAAGGAATCTATTAAAAATAGTTTTAGAGCTTAATTCATCTTGAAATTCGAAAATTAGTTGAAGTTATCAACTTTAATGCATTAATGATTAGGAGACCCTGATCTATGATGATTAATGGATTGGGAAGGGTTATTTGGATGTTTAAAGTTTATTTTAACATGTTGATTATAAAATTGACACATAAGATCTAAAAAGATGATCTTTATGCATAGTTTAGTTTATTTAGGGTTCGATGTACATGAATATGCTTTAATGGGCCTTGAAACCCTAATCTTGGTAATTATGACTCTTAATGGCTTTAATTGTTCAAATCTATGAATAAAGCTAAGATATGATGATTCTAGGCTATTTTGAGTATAAAAGTTTCTAATTGTGGATAAATACCCTTAATTTGGTAATTAGGCTTTTCCAGTAGATTAATGTGAAATTAGCAATAAATAGAGTTCATATGTGAATTAGACCATAATGAAATGTGAGTTGACAATTCAAAAGAATCCAAAGATGATAATTGGGCCTAATGATCTTGATATGACTTAAACGGATAAAGATGGTACATTTAGTGTCAAAGAGACATATTAGATTTAATTGACAATCAATATTGCCTATGATGTTGAAATTAGGGTTTGTGAACTAAAACGGTATTAAAAGTGATAAAAGCTTTATGGAGGCTAAAACCCTAATAAAACTCTAAAGTTGGCCTAGAAATCCTAAGGTGGAATCCAATTCAATCTTGAGATTTTTTTGGATAAAATAATGACACTTGGATGTTATGCATTAATTTCAGGATATTGTTGATTTCTTGTTTGATTGTCTTGAATATCAATGCTTGGACATCATGTTACTTTGGATCAGGTATGTGGTTACGCTTATGGTTAATCGCTTTAGTTTCATGATGATTCCCAGATGTTTTATCGATTTCCTAAAAGTAATTGCTTGGATGACTTTCATTTCATGCAACTATAAAGTAACTATGATTATCACCCGAAATATTTATACCTAACTAGCTCATATTATAGTCCTCCCATGTGGCTTTGCTAATGATGAAAAGGGTAACCTAGTACAAGGTCTACCTGTTAGGTAGGACCATCAGGTTATCATGAGTTAGGAATTGGGCTACCTATGTGTAGTGCCATGCTACTCTAGAGCATATCATGAGTTAGGAATTGGGCTACCTATGGGAAGTGTCATGCGACTCATCAAACCTAGATATTGATCTACCTATTAGGTAGGATCATGGGGGTTAATTGGGATCTACCATATGAGAGTTAGTATCTAGGTCCATTGCAGGGACATCACAGAGGTTAGGGTATGTATGGATTGAGTAGTTATGTTTAAGATGTAAAGTTTGCTTGTTAAGCCATAATTTCTTGCAATATGTTGTTACAAATAATTGCTTGATTATTGTTTCCCCCACATACTGGCATATTCATTTATGCTGACCGACATTTTGTTTGTCGGCGTTTTAGGTACAAATTGAAAAGGACAAACATTAAAGTGGCATATTGTGAAATTAAGAAATAAAGTGCAAGGAGGATTAGTTAGAATAGAGTCTAGAGGTGGATAGAAGTTAGATATCCAAGTTTTTGGAAAAAAAGTATGCAAAGTTTTATTTTTATTCTTGCTTTTAGTATAGTCATGGTAGAATTTAATAATTATTACTGATTATTTGTCGAACCTTTGATCTAGGAAATTGGGATAACGACTCTGACCACTTGGTCTCCCTTAATTGGGGGTTACCGGGAGGTAGGGTTGTTAGAATTTGGGACTGTCCCAATATGTCTAAAGGATTAAGAACCTACATTGAGAAAGTAGTTTCCTGAAGAAGGTTTATCCATAAACCATGACTGTTGAACATTACTATTAATCCCAATCCGATAACAAAATTGTTTTGTTGATAGGATAACTGAGTTCCTAAAGAATCATTGGGAGTAATATTAGAACTTGAAATGTTAGAGGTCAACAAAATGTATAGTGAGAACTAAGAGAATCACAAGTTGTTGTGGAAACTCAAGTTCATCATGTAACATAGAATAAAATAGTTCTGGTAGAACACATCTGACATTTGAGGATTGTGAATCCAACAATTCAGATGGGTTTGTCAAATAGGATGAGCCAACTAGTCAACTAGAAGCTAACTAATATGGAAACTATGTAATATAACAAGGTAGGACCTTGATAGTGCCACCTAAAAGGATAATACCTAAAGGGTGCAATAGAGTCTTGTGGCAAAGACATACATGGATAACATAAGAGGAAAAATTGGTTGAAAATATTTTACAAATCAATTCAAGTTGTTGAACATGATAGTAATCCCTTTACCAATTGTCTGCTTGTTGTTGTAGTTAAAATAGACTAAGTGATTTGTCATATGAAGATAAACCCAAATTCCTTAAAAGGAATACATTTGAGGATGTGTATGTGACACAACCTAAAGGGTTTTATGACTTTATCAATGCAAATAAAGTCTATAAACTAAAAAGTTCAATCTGAGATTGAAACAAGCAACTCAGAAATGAGATCTTTTAATTTGACAAGATATTCAAAGAGTTTGACTTGAGTCAAGATAAAAGATAAGATATGTCATTACAAAAGATTAGTGGGATCATATATGAATATTCCACATATGATTAGGAATAGCATCTCAATATTGTGAATATTGAGATCTGGCATGAAAACCCCTTTAGTAATGAAGGATAAGGTGAAACATCTTATGAGATAAGGACCAAGATCTATGAGATAGTTCTTGAATTTTTCACAATGGAAGGTTGAATACATACAATAGCAATGTGTTGAAGATGTTCAAAACTAAAGGGTTCAATGAGGGAGAATCCGGATTTGTCTCTCATGAACCATATGTTCCAATTCCTGTAAAGGATTGATCTATCATGAATGTTATAAATGTACTTATCCTATATAGTCTTGTATGTACTAGACATGACAAGATGATGGTAAAATTCCAATTAAGGTTAATGTAATGTCATTAAAGATATCCATTAGTACTTGTGAAGTACTTAAGGATAAATTGCTAGTTAATAAGGATAGCAATAAAAGGAAGAGTTGGATGTAAAGAGTTACATCAATGCAAGATTCCATAAATGACAAAGTTGATCACAAATTAAAATGTGTTTTGATTTAAAAGGGACAAGTGATGATTAGTTGGAAAGATTCCAAACTAATATCCATTGGAATACTAGTATACTTGTGTTGTGAACATAGAGTGATACTATATGGATCTAAAGGTTCATATGATGAACTTATAGATGTTCCTACCATTGATGACTGAGTAGTGATACTATGAAAATAATGGAGCTAATTGTTACGCAAGGAATATCAAATACCATATTATGGAAGTTCGCATATAAGAAATTGTATAATGAAGAGATTAGGAACATGTCATTTATCGACTATAAGAAAAGTATTGCTAACCCATTGAATCAACACTAGCACAGTAGAAGCATGTTGGACATGTTTAAGTCACTAAGAGATATGTTGGTGATTGGTTCTAAGTGCACGTGGGATTCTGTTGCAAAGGTATGCCCATAGAGCTAATCATGTGATGATTGACATGGAATATACCTCAAAGGATTTGATTAATACTTATAAATGCAAGCCTCCAATTCATTCTGTTTCATTCAGTTTTGAGATAATGAGGAAACACTATGAATGTCTAGAGATTAATATTACTCAATGACGTATGTATTCAGTTACTACCCTTGTGTGTGAAATCATATGGATTTTACAAGTACATATACATATTCTCATTACATCCCTAATTGGTTGTTATTGTGGGAGGATGATTAACAAAAATGATAGATCAGATCAGAGTGTGAGTTGGTTGATGACTAAATCTCAATAGTCATGATATGGCTATATCAAACCACACATACATATACATGTTAGGGAACAATGTATCAAACAGACCCACCTTGAGAGTGACACATGGTTGTGGTGGGAACAACCATCTCTCATAGTGAAGATGGTGATTGTGATTCTTAGACCTAAAATCACTACACTCATAACATGTCATTGGGTACGCTTTGACATCATCAAACAAAATCTTGAAACATGGATTTTTATAATGGTGATGATTGGGTGACTTTGACACATGAGGATAGACTGTGAGTGATAGATATAAGATTTATTTCTCCTACTGGAGTAGGATATCCTGGACACTTGATAAGAGAGACTGAGAAAAGATTGCCATGCACATGTGACTCAATATATGATACTTAGGTCACACTATCTCAGACAGTCTAGTCTTAGTTCAAGGAACATAGATTTAACATTGAGAGGATGACCTTCCATGCCTTGAGTTCATCTTGGATATCAATGATAAAGGAATGATACAATAATTACAACACCTTACACGAATTGTAGGTTGAAGTTGTTCTCCAACTTTCCATTCAATTGGGTAGCACTGATGTGTGACTAGGCACCACTCTCTACTTGTGATGCCATAAGCAAGTTATGGACATTCACTGCCAATGTGACATGGGACCTATAGGGTCACACACAAAGGAACTCATATAGAAGATGAGTTTATCTTGAATGATGATTGGATTGATTACTAAAGTATTTAGGTATTCAATTCACATAACAAATCGACTGATTGGCAGACTAAGTCTGCCAATAGACCATCTCACTGTGTGAGACATCTATTTGGGTAGCCAGATGGGTGTCCCAAGTGTTGAGATGGCTGTTTGGGTTCTCAGGATAATCAGAGTTCAAATTGGCTAAGTTCTTCCCTTGAACTGACCAATTCAATATGATTAAACCAACCGACTCATCTCAGACTCACCAGACAACCATTTGGGTGAGTGAGATGGGTGTCTCACTTGGGTTAGATGAATCAGTTGGGAATGAACAAATATTCTGGATGTTTCCTATTTCGATCATAAAACTTGGAGTGCAAGTAAATTAATATGTGATATTAATTGGAAATAAAAACTGTCAAATTTGAGTGTGATTGGGAAACTACTAGACGACCGTATGGCAGTTTGAGATGACGTCTAGTGTGGCTAGATGACCATCTAGGTCACCAGATGGCTGTTTTAGCTATCGCATGTTGCAAAAATTCAAGATCTTCTGGTCCATTCTACTCCCGCACAATCTCATACATACTGGGAACCCTAACCCTAATCCCACCTATAAAAGGAGGAGTAATGGGGGCTTCCTAGAGTACAACACAGACAACTGAGAACAAGTTCCTCTAACAACTGTTGTCATCTCTGGTTGTGGTAACCTAGAGATCCCAAGCAAGTCCTTCCCGACAAGGAGGGATAGCTATGGGAGAGAAGCAACTAGTGATTGTTGTTGGTGGGAGTGCAGGTTGGTGACTAGTACACCAATAGGAGGGACAACTCCTTCTTGTCCGTTCTTAGTGAATGATAGGAGTTCTAGTTGGTCCGTGTGGACTACTCTAGAGGCTGGAGTCCTTTGGATGCTACTCAGAGAGCAAAGTCAACCTTTAGTCCTTGGTTAGACCACCAGAGTCACTGCAAAGATTGTGCAGACAGCTATTTGTTGTGAAGATCAGGAGTTGAACAACTACCATCCAAGAGCAACTAGTTAGCAGTTGTAAAGAAGTGAGTATTGTCCCTGGACTTGCTCCAAGACTAGGTATAACTCGCTAAAACCATCCTTCCAGTTTCATAGTAGTTGATATGATCTTGCTATTATGGGAATACAAATAGATAAAATTTGTTTCCGTTGCTATACATTGTGCCCGTATTTTCTAACACATTTGAGATAAGACAAAACTTGAAAAAGTTTACTTAACCTTAATTCTTACTATGAATGAACTTGAGTTGAGTAATTTTCCTCATTAACCTGGTACATCTACATTGTTCATAAGGCCGCTTAAAGCTCACATAATGCTTCCACATATCTCATAAGGCTGACTAAGGCACAACTTAACATGACAAGGATAATTAATAACATATTCATTATCTAGTGATGGAACCGATATTATGCTTGAAAGCCTCTCTTGGTTTTGGTTTTATCATCCATTTATTATATGCAATGTGAATATTTAAATTGTTAATGTGCATATTCGATTAAATATTGCATATGATCCATATATATATGTGTATATGTTTATATATGTATATATATACATAATTATATATATACACACACACACACATATACATATATATATATATATATATATATATATATATATATATACATATACATATACATACATATATATACATATATATGGTGATAAAAAACATGGTTATTTCCTATACATCTAGACCTTTTTGTACATGGTTGGATGATTGTTGTTCTTGTTTATATCTCAGTTTGCATGCCAAGCCTCTCTCTTCTTTTCCTATGTAAAAAAATTAAATTATTTCCTTCTTATGCTCTCCTTGAATGTAACTCGAGGTTTCATAACTATAATTTAGTATGTTAAATAGGCTTAGGATAGCTTTTATTTCTTGTTATGAAGAGGAAGACGTTCTTCACTAGGTGAACTGATCGATTTAAGAGATAGACTGATCGACTGGAGGAACGAGGAGGTTGATGATAAGAGGAGCCAACAGATCATCTTGTGGCCCAACCAATTGACAGGAAGAGCCCACACATCACAAGGATCGGAGGCCAGACGATCGATCCGACAGACCAACCGACCGATCAGGCGGCCACACGATTCGTTCAAGTGTTGAAATGACCGATCCAGACCAGTTCCAACACATATTATCATCAGCAACATGTTGTTACATGTGATGTGGACCGTACGTGGTATTAATTCCTTGTGCTTCCAAGAAATTAAAATAGGATGGCCATAACCATTGCTTATGTTTAATATTGCATGTTTTCATTGTGGTTATAGCATGTATATGATATGTACTACAAGTATGTTGTGATTGCATATGTATATGTATTTATATATAAACCCCCTCAACAAAATATTAAATCTTATATGCTTTCCATAAGTAACATAGATGAAAAACTTGATTGACTAAGCATAGGTTACACCAAAGCGTGATGTGCAATCCATCCAGTGGAAGTGTGACGGTAGATTTGTAGATCTTCCAAAGCAGGGTTCATATTCTTACTGGTATGTATGCCCAGAGAGCCAATCATATGATGATTGGAGTGTGGCATTGGATACCGGATTTAATAATAATAAAGGTAATTATGTCTTTTATGTTTGTCTCAGTCATGAGATGATGCACATACATAGTAGATGTCTACAAAATGATGCTACTCAATGACAATGTCTTCAGGTTGAGGACCTAACTGATGAGATCATATGTATGATAAGAGTACATACAATTTTGTTATGTCCCTAGCCGAATATTATGCTGAAGCAAAATAGACAACAATAATACATTAGATTACACTATTTGTTGACTAATGACATAATCTCATTAGTCATGATATGTGATATCAAGTTAATAACACATATATATGCTAGAGAACACTATATCAGACAGACCCACCATGAGAGTGATACATGGAGACCATGGAATGATAGTCAGAATCATCTCTCATAGTAATAGTGGTGATTTTGGTTGTTAGACCTAAAATCACTACATTCATCACATGTAGTTCATGTAGTTTGACATCATCCAACATGATCCTGAATAAGGTTTGCCATAACGATGATGATTGGGTGTGTTGTCACACATGGGGATTGAATGTAAGTGATGTAGATGAGATTTGTACATACTACAAGAGATTCATATCTAGGGCCTCTTAATAAGTGGGATTGAGAAAGGTACGATTGTACTCATGTAACTCAATATATGATATGTGAGCTCACTTCCATATCAGACAATCTGCTATAGTTCAAGGAACATAGAATGCATGTTGAGAGGATGATGATTCTATGCCTTGAGTTCAATCAAGATATTAGAGACAAAGGAACTACACAATCACGCTAACACTTATCATGAATTGTAGGTTTAAGTTGTTCTCCAACTTTCTAAATTATTTAGGTAGCAATGATGTGTTTCTAGACACCACTCTTTGCTTTTGGATGTTATAAGTTAGTTATGAATATTCACTGCCAACGTAATTCTAGACCTATAGGGTCACACCATAGGATAAACTTGGATTTAGGGATTATATTCTTGAATGATGTTTAGATTGCTTACTAAAGATGTTTAGGTATTCAATTAAACATTAAGGTTCAAAATTGACTGATTAGACTCTAGACTAACTGGTTCAAGGGCTGAACCATTCACTTGGAGTGGCAGGTCAGTTGGAATAAACATTGGTTGATCAATGGACGAACCAAGGAGTGAAATGACTGGTTCACATATCCCAACTGATCGATTCATGGGACAAACTACACAATTGAGTTGCCATTTCGATTGGTTCAAGAATTGGTGTTGATGTCATGTGGTGCATTAATCGTACATTGATTACCAAGTTGACTCAGAATAGGAAACTACACAAATCAACCGGTTCGTGTAGCAAACTGACTGCCTTGCGCACCAAATGACTGGTTGGGTGTGTAAACTAATTGGTTTGTCGTATGTAGGGTCTAGAAAATTCATGAATTCGACCCTTTCAACTCCCCACAGTTTGGGAACCCTGACCCTGGCCTCTCATATAAATAAAGGGGTACTGAGGGTTTCTTAGAACACAACAATTGCTTTGAGAATTGTTTTCCTCTCCAGTTGTGGTAACCAATAGAGAGCTCCAACAAGTCCTACCTGCTAAAGAGAGGGATAGTAAGGGAGAGACAATTGTGGGAGAGTGAATCAACTCTAGCATGTAGATGTTTGAAAAGGAAAACTCCTTCCCATTGGCTCTGGTTGCGCAACGTGGAGTTCTCAATGGTCATGTAGACTACTATAGAGGCAAAAGGCTGTTATTTGTCACTAGGAGGACATTGACAACCATTATCTGTGGTGCTACACCACAAAGCCGGTGGAGATGATTGTTCAAGGGTTGCTACTGCTGAAGGTGGGAGATGTTTCCTGAAGATGAAGCACGATGCTTGTGACGATCCGACAACAATTCAAACCATCACCAGTAAATAATTACGGAATAACCATAATTAGTGGATTAACAAAAATCACTAAAAATTAAAACCATTTGTAAAGAGATCCATTTCCAGAAAACTCTTAAGAAGAGAACCAAAGTATTACATACATCATGGTTCACATTATACATACCATGTACCATCTCATCTCGAGGACTACATATAACAATTGCTTTACCTAACTATACATAAGCAACATAAAACCTCAAGGCATACAAGCCAAAATCTCAGATCGATCATAACATTATGTATTGACTACAAGGACCTGAGTGTACAGAGATGACACATATGACTCATATCTACAAGACACGATAGACAGTAACTCAACCTGAGATGTTACTGCTGCCCCTGATGCTACTGTCCTTCCTCTACTGTATGGTCCCTACCTCGTCATCTGCATCCCCCTAAAAATGTTGGTGACCAATGGAGTGAGACCCATGTCCCAACGAGACATATAACTCTCCGCCAACAATATTATTATTGCAGATAAACAGTAATAAAACTGAGCAGAGGATTCTTTTATATTACTAAGTACGATTTAATCACGGTTAAAGCCGAATAGAGCAATATCATCTCATGAAACATTGCATCTATATATGATAAAGTAGTAATTCATCTATTCATTTTATAAGGAATATGAAAAACATGTATAACATCTATCCATTTAAGATGCAATAAGAAATGTAACATCAACCAATGATTTCCGTATTCCATCCTTAAGCAAATATGCTATTCGGCTGATTACATTTTACAATCACACTTATGCCCTGAGGAGATGAGGTATATTGCTCATACTCCAATCGACCACTACGAAGTCAAAATCAGTACTATACAAGGTCAATGGAAGAGTCGGATGTCATGACCTCACCCGTCTCGGTCAGTGCGAGAAAACAAGCATGACTATGTCAACTGCTAAATAGCTTTCCACGGTATACTGGCAACTTCACTATAGAGCTACAACCGCAGCATGTGCTCTCGTCAGGATTAAGAGATCTCGTGTTTATCTACCATCAACTTGAGGAAGGGTTGATAGATTTCATGTTTATCTAAATCAAACCCAACCAATAATGAAGGATTGAGAGATTTCATGTTTATCTACCATAAATCTTCATTCAGGGCATACAAATATTTTCACCCATCACCCCCACATATTCAAAAATATGTGCTCTCTAGGAGATCCCGTGGGAAAACCTATTTCACCATTCAGCAGTTTACTGATGCTGATGGATCTATGGTTAGGGCTCTACATGATAAGATTCCACTTGATTAATTAAGTGCATTACCATATTCTTTTAGCATCAGTCAAGTTTTCAAGCATGAATTATTATGAAAAATGCTACAAAGAAAAGTGTAATACATCTATCAAGTACTTTTCAAAACTATATATAACATTTAGGATCTCAATCCTTTATCTCATTACCGTGAATTCTCATCCCTCAACAATATCATCATCATGATTAATGAATCTGGGTATTCAAACACTTAGTTCATCACTAAACATTGTTACCACTTATCAGGTAACTATTACCTCCAGGTCAGCTGACCAAGGTATACATGATATTTGTTACACAAGCATCTCACATGGCTCACAAGGCCCATTAAACATCTTGTCACCTCTCACTAGGCAACAAATTAGCATATGGATCACAAGGCCCATTACATATCTTTATCAAATAAAACATCATAGTTCATACCTGGATATGCTCATATATCTCATGATACCTGCATGGTTAGTATACATGATAATAGCCATGTCAATTACATATCAACACCATGCAATACAAGGGTAATACCATTATTACCTCATTAGGGTTAGGGTTTCCCTTTCTTATTGATTAGGGTTTCACATACCATTACCCTATATTAGGGTTAGGGTTTCCCTTTCCTATCGATTAGGGTTTCAAGATCACATTATCAAGGATCAAACCCTAATTCATACCCTTACACATATTAGAAGCATTAATGTATGTACATTACATGTTTATTACACAAGTATGAGTTTCTCTCTCATCCTTTCTAGGATGTTGATTACTCCATACTTTATTAAGTTGGCTCAACCTTTCCTTCAAGGGACAGTAGCCTACTTAATCATTATTCATTAAACTCCATGCCTCTTAATGTATAACTTGATATAAAACACTCCATGTGTTACTCCATCTAGTACATTGCATTTAAGGTGCTTCCACCCCATATCGATTTTGAGGTGTATGTGTGCTTACTTCCACCATAATGGTTTGGAGGTGTATGTGTGCTTGCTTCCATCATATTGGTTCGGAGGTGTATGTATGCTTGCTTCCACCATATCGGTTTGGAGGTGAATGTGTGCTTTCTTCCACCATATCGGTTTGGAGGTGTATGTGTGCTTGCTCACCATATCAGTTTGGAGGTGTATGTGTGCTTGCTTCCATATTGGGCAAACCCCTATGCTCATGCCTCTTCAAACCTTCATGGCTTTGACCTACCCTTCACCATGGGTTGAGTGACAGGATAGACAACTGGTTAAACCTTTGTCAACCCATTATACAAATCAATAAGGGTGTGGGGTTACAAAGTATATAGGTTTTCCTATCATATAGGGTTACATCAGCATATCAGGTTTGAGGTGTGTGCTTAAACCCTATCATTTTTAGGTGTATTCTTGACCTCCTATTGTGAAAGAGGTGTATACTACACCACCATATCATGCAATAAGGTATAAAATCATATCCATATCATTTTAGGGAGTAGGTGCATCACCATACCAGGTATGAGGTGCTTGCTTATGTGCTTGTACCCGATATCACTTTACCTTTGATGATGTCATCACCATCAACCTCTAGACCTTTGTACTTACTATTCTAAGTCATGTACAATAGTCCCATGAAGCTTTTATAACTCAAAGGATCAGCAATTATTCAAGAGAAATTGAAATTGTAAGTAGATCAACAAGTATAACAAAATTGAAGGTGCATAATAATATAATTGGGTTTAAGTTATATAACCCACCTTAAGAACAAATTAAAAGCTCCAAGCTCCAAAGATTCACGTTCCCAAGGTTGAAGATGAACTTCACAAATCCTCTATATGAAAAGAATCTCCATGGATAAGCAATTGGTGAAGAAGAAAAGAAAGGAAGATCATAACCCTAAAATCATGCTTCAATCTAAGGTTGAAGATGATCATTGCCTCACCTTAGGGTTAAGTATGAGACCCTTAGCACCTTTGCACGATACCATAGTGCTTTTTAACGATATTCCACCACTCATGCATGATATTCTGCTCACTTTCACGATATGCCACTCACTTGGGATCAAAAACTCTTCACTATGGCCGATATCACCCTATTTGGCTGATATCGCCCTACTTGGCCGATATGCTCTTACTATGGGCGATACCCAAGGACCTATGGACGATATCTTTTCACTCCTACATGATAAAAGGACCCTATGCATGATACCTTAGGGTAGGAGGGTGGTAATATCTGAAAAATTCCACTAAAGGGTGAAACTAGGGGTATATATACTTGTTATTCATGAAGGAGTGTAAAAATGAGGTGTCATGAATTTGAGCTAGTAGGTGCCATGTTTCCATGCATGGATGACATGTGTACATGCATGCATAAACATTTATCTTGACATGAAAAAAAGTTGAGTATAAGATAGGGATGAAAATTTGTCCATTACTTGTCCCTTTGAATAAAATATATCAATTAAATCACCACTTTATTCACAACCCAATACAACTTTTCTAAGGAAGTTGTAACCCGATACACCTCACCTCCTTGAGGTTCTTTGCATGACATGGACTTTTCCAAGAGTCCAAAAAATGATATGAGGCTTGTTCTATGGCTCTTTGGCCGATAGGCACTCATATATAAGCTTTTCAATTTGATACAACTCAAGGTTTCGTATTCAACCCCTTTTCTTGGTCATTTCATCACCAAGAGTACGATCACTCATAAATGATTCAAACATGGTGTATCCTCATTTATATCTCCTCTACATGATACTAGGATGGAGTAGGGACACTCTATAGGTTTTAATTTGCATATTAACCCAACATTTTGGGTAAATTACAATTTGTACCAAAATTGGTGCACAATGCACTAACATTATTCAAACAAGTTGCAACTTGAAATTTAGGCTTTTCACAAGCCATACTTTAACATCATTCTCTCTATTATGATGCTAAAGCACATGAGGTATATTCAACATGTGACATTTTGCAATATAGCCGCTCATCTTGGGTAAATTGCACTTTATGCCCAAACTATCATATAATGCACAAACAGTTTGCAAATAAGCTCAAATTTGAAATTTAAACTTTACAAGAGTCTTAATTACTTTTTAAAAGATTAAAATAAGTTTGTAAACAACTTACTTAAGCAAAACATCTAGGGTTCAGCCATAACCCAGGTTAGGGATGTTACAATTATCAACCCCTAACAGGGATTTCGTCCCTGAAATTTCAAGAGAAAAGAGAAGGGTACTTCCTCCTCATCTCATACTCTAACTCCCATGTGGCTTCCTCAATTCCATAGAACTTTCACAAGAACCATATCTTTCTTTTTCAACTTCTTGATTCTTATATCAAGAATCATCATTGGACCTTCCACATAGGATATATCCTCGTTTAATTCTACCTCTACAAGTTGCAACAACAACTCTATATTAGGATGACACTTTCTCAACATAGATACATGGAACACTGGATGTAGTCTATGTAGCTCAAGTGGCAACTCCAACCTATAAGCTACCTTTCCCATTCGTGCTTTCACTGGATAAGGTCTCATAAATCTAGGAGCTAACTTACCCTTTTTCCCAAATCTAAGAACACCTTTCCAAGGAGAGACTTTGAGATACACCTTGTCTCCAACTTGGAATTTTAAAGGTCTATGATGCTTATCAGCATAAGATTTCTATCTATCATGTGCGGATTTCAACTGTTGTTGTATTACTATAATCTTCTCAGTTGTTTGTTGCACTAACTCAGGACCCAGAAGTTGGTATTCTCCTGTTTCATACCAACATAACAGAGATCTACAATGACTACAATATAAGGCTTCATACGGTGCCATATCAGTACTGGTCTGGTAACTATTGTTGTAGGCAAACTCTATTAAGCTCAAGTGTATGTCCCAACTTCCTACAAATTGAAGAACACATGCTCTATGAAAATCTTCCAAAATATGTATAGTTCTCTCAGATTGCCCATCTATCTGAGGGTGGAAAGCTATGCTAAACTTCAACTGAGTACCCAAGGCTTTATGTAGTCATTCCCAAAAACAACTTGTAAACTAGGGACCTCTATCAGATACAATTGTAGCTGGAACCCCGTGTAATTGCACTATCTCATCTATATAGATCTGTGCAAGTTTATCAGCAGTATAGGTTGTTTTGATAGGAAGAAATTGTGCTGACTTAGTTAACCTATCAACTATCACCCAAATTGAATCACGACATTTGGCTGTTCTGGGTAAACCAACCACAAAGTCCATGGTCACGTGATCCCAGTTCCACTGTGGTATAGGTAAAGGTTGCATTGTTCCTGTAGGCTTTTGATGCTCAGCTTTAACCTGTTGGCACACTGGACACCACATAACAAACTCAGCTACATCCTTCTTCAAACCAGGCCACCAATACATATCTTTTAAGTTATGATACATTTTGGTACTCCCTGGATGCATTGCATACATGGAAGAATGAACTTCCTCCATGACTATCTTCCTTAAGTCATTGTCATCAAGTACTACCATCCTGCCATGGTAAAAGACTACCTCATCCTCTGACTCATGAAAACCGTCATGTTTCTCACTACCATACTCTGACTTGATCTGTTGAATCACAGTATCAACCTGTTGTGCCTCTTTGATCTGTTGTTTCAGAGTAGGTTTCATTTGCATCTCAGCTAACAATCTAGCTAACAAAGATAATTTAAGTGGCACATTGTTTTGCCTCAAAGAGACAAGCCTGTCTCATTTAAAGCATACTAAAGAGTTCAAATGTGCTTTATCTATGGGTGGCAATGATGATTTTCTACTTAGTGCATCTTCCACTACATTGGCCTTTCCTAGTTGATAATCAACTGTACAATCGTAGTCCTTGATTAACTCCATCCAGCGGTGTTGTCTCATATTCAACTCGTGTTGTGAGAAGATGTACTTTAAATTCTTATAATCTGTGAAAATCTGAAAATTTTCTCCATAGAGATAATGTCTCCAGATGTTCAACGCATGAACCACTACAGCTAATTCTAGATCATGTGTCAGATAATTCTCCTCGTGTTTCTTAAGTTTTCGGGAAGCAAAAGAAACTACATGATCACTCTGCATCAGCACACATCATAGACCATTCTTAGAGGCATCACAGAAAACAATGTATCCCTTTCCCTACTCAGATAAAGCTAACGCATGTGCACTGGTCAACTTTTCTTTCAACAACTAGAAAGAATGCTAACACTTGTCATTCCAGACAAAAGGAACTTCCTTCCTTGTCAACTTGGTTAGGGGTAAGGCTACATAACTGGAGTCTTTAATAAACCTCCTATAATAACATGCCAAGCCTAAGAAACTGCCAATCTCGGTCGGTCTCTTGGGTTGTTCCCATTCTAACACAGATTCCACTTCCTGTGGATCAACACGAAAACTTGAAGTAGATATAACATGTCCAAGAAAAGACACTTCTGACAACCAAAACTTGCACTTGCTAAACTTGGCATATAGCTTGTGTTGTCTCAACAAAGTCAAGGCTTGACAAAGGTGTTGTTCATGTTGTTAACCATCTCTACTGTATATCAGGATGTCATCTATGAAGACCACTACAAACTGATCAAGGAATGGTTGGAAGATTCTATTCATCAGCTCCATGAATGCAGCTGGTGCATTAGTTAGTTCAAATGACATAACTACAAACTCATAATGACCATACCTTGTCCTAAAGGCTGACTTAGGTATGTCACTCTCCTTGATACGCAACTGATGATATCCTGATCTTAGATCTATCTTAGAGAATAATATTACACCACACAACTGGTCAAACAGATCATCTATCCTAGGTAGAGGATATTTGTTCTTAATATTCACCTGGTTAAGCTATCTATAGTCTATGCATAATCTCATAGACCCATCCTTCTTTTTAACAAAAAGAATGGGAGAACCCCATGGGGAAGTACTCGGTCGAATCAAACCTTTCTCAAGCAACTCCTGTAACTATTTCTAAAGTTATGCCATCTCAGCTGGCACACCCTATAACTATTTCTGAAGTTTTTCCATCTCAGCTGGAACCATCCTATAGGGTGTTTGAGCTATAGGTTGTGTACCCAGAATTAGATTAATTTTGAAATCAATCTCTCGAGGTGGAGGAATGTCTGGAAGTTCTTCAGGAAACACATCCTCAAATTCCCTGACAATAGGAAATTCAAAAAGACTAGGACTCTCTACTCTAGTCTCTACCACATGTGCCAAGAATGTGAAGCATCCTTATCTCATTAACTTTTCTACTACCATAGCTGACACTAGATAGGTTGGAAGAATCTTTCAGTCCCCCTAAAAGACCCATGTCTCCCCGTTGTATGTGGACACAGCTTGCTTGAAACCACAATCCAAGACAACCTTATACTTTTCTAGGGTATCCATCCCAAGAATTACGTCAAACCCATACATCTCAAGTGGTATTAGATCCACCTGAATGTTGTGTTTTGAAAAGGAAAGAACATAGGGAGAGCATACCTCCTGCAACACCGTAGATCTGACTAACAGAGTTTGTAATAATAGATTGTCTGCTCTACGACTAACAGTCATATTGCAGTCATGAATCACTTCTTGAGTGATAAAGGAATGTTTAGCACCCGGATCAATCAAAACATATATGAAACAAGATGAAGACATATCAGAATGAAATAATTCCATCTAACATGTCACAACTCATGGGTTGACCACTACCTCCAACTGATTCATAGCATAGAATCTTGCCATTGTTGGTTGCTGGTCATGCGTCCTGTTGTTGGGTGCAGATGAACTAGCTCGGGATGCATGTCCACGTCCTCATGTGCCACTACTAAACTGTCACCTCTAAGAGCCTTGTTGACTTTGCCTTGGTGGTTGGGTTACATTCCTGCCTCTATTAGGACAATACCTCATCAGATGTCATGGCTTCCCACACTGGTAGTAGCTTAGGTTTTTTGAATTCGGCCTATGTGGTCTTGTTACTGACATTGACGCTAAACTATGGGCTCCATTTGGCAGTAAATTACAACCTCTACCGTTGCTGGATGTCTACTGTGTCTGAGTAATGAACCTCGGTGGTGCTATTGGTGCAAAAAACTTTGGTTTCTTAAAACTTTTGAACCTCTGTCCTTAGGATTGTGCATGTACTTTCCCACTATTGGCTTCACATTTCTCATTCACGGACCTTTCTATTCGCCTAACTGACTCCACAAAGGTGGCAAACCTCTCTCTATTCTCTAGAGTAGATGCAGGTGTGGTTAAATCAGCGTTCAAACCCTTCTTAAAATGTTGAATTCTCTCCTCATCTGTAGTAGTCATGTGTAGACAAAACCCTAGAAGCTCCATAAACTTAGCTGCATACTCACTAATGTTCATTGGTCCCTGCCTAATCTGCACAAACTGCAAGATTTTCTCATCCAAATAGGTCTTGGGAAAGTATCTACTGACAAACTCACGTCGGAACTCTCTCCAATCGACCTCAACACCTGGTCATTTCTCTTCCTCAATGGCCCACCAGTGCCCATCACTTCCTTTTAATAGGTACACAGCATGCTTAACACTCTCAGTTTCTGGAATGTTGAGGATTCAAAAGGCTTTCTCCAACTCAGTAAGCCATGAATCTATGTCTATTGGGTTAGCTATACTGGCATATTTGGTGGCTCCTACCCGGCGTAACCGCTCAAAGGTCTTACCAGATCCATGCCCCTCATTGGGAGTTGGTGCCCTAGGTGCTGGTGTTGGCATTCGAGTTTCTATATGCGTCATTGTGTTCATGAACTATCCAAATAGTGCATGAAAAGTTGGGTTTTCTATCGAAGCTTGGTCAAGCTGGGGTTCTCAGGTACTAGTACCTCTTTAGCCTGATCCCTTGCACCTCCTCCTAGTACAACAACACTACTTTCAACAGCATGTTCTTCATGTGATCCAACCATCTTTAAGCTTTACTTCTTCTCCTATACGAGCTGAAGTCACTATCAGATAACTGGGTAACACTTAGAATAGACTCAACAACCTTAATCATATGTCTCTATAGACTCAGTGAATCTTAGGCTCTGATACCAAAACTTTGTGACGATCTAACAACAATTCAAATCGTCACAAGTAAATAATTATGGAATAACCATAATCAACGGATTAATAAAAATCACTAAATTAAAACCATTTGCAAAGAGATCCATTTCTAGGAAACTCTTAAGAAGAGAACCAAATTATTACATACATCATGGTTCACATTATACATATCATGTACCATCTCATCTCGAGGACTACATATAACGGTTGTTTGGCCAAACTATACATAAGAAACATAAAACTTCAAGGCATGCAAGCAAAAATCTCATATCGATCATAAAAATAGTTATCTACTGACTCCAAGGACCTGAGTGTACATAGACGACACATAGGACTCATATCTACAAGACATGATAGATAGTAACTCAACTTGAGATGTTACTGCTACCCCTGATGCTGCTGTCCTTCCTCTGTTGTATGGTCCCTACCTCCTCGTCTGCGTCCACCTAAAAATGTTGGTGACCAACAGAGTGAGACCCATGTCCCAGCAAGAGATATAACTCTCTGCCAACAATATTATTATTGCAGATAAATAGTAATAAAACTAAGAAGAGGATTTTTTATATTAATAAGTAGGATTTAATCACTGTTGAAGTAGAATAGAGCAATATCATCTCATGAAACATTACAAATATATATGATAAAGTAGTAATTCACCTATTCATTTTATAAGGAATATGAAGAACATGTATAACATCTATCCATTTAAGATGTAATAAGAAATGTAACATCAACCAATGATTTTCGTATTTCATCCTTAAGCAAATACGCTACCCGACTTATTACATTTTACAATCACACTTATGCCCTGAGGAGATGAGGTATACCACTCATACTCCAACCAACAACTGCAAAGTCAAAATTGACATCATACCAGGTAAATGGAAGAGCCGGCTGCCATGACCTCACCCGTCTAGGTCAGTGCGAGAAAACAAGCAGGACTATGTCAACTGCTAAATAGCTTTCTAGGGTATACTGGCAACTTCGCTATAGATCTACAGCCACAACATGTGCTCTCGTCAGGATTGAGAGATCTCATGTTTATCTACCATCAACCTAAGGAAGGGTCGATAGATTTCGTGTTTATCTACATCAAACCCAACCAATAATGAAGGATTGAGAGATTTCATGTTTATCTACCATCAATCTTCATTCGGGGCGTACAGATGGTTTCGGCCATCACCCCCACATATTCAAAAAAATGCGGTCTCTAGGAGATCCCGTGGGAAAACTTGTTTCACTATTCAGTAGTTTACTGATGCTGATGGATCTGTGGTCAGGGATCTACATGATAAGATTCCACTTGATTAATTAAGTGCATTACCATATTCTTTTAGCATAAGTCAAGTTTTCAAACATGAATTATTATGACAAATGCTACAAAGAAAAGTGTAATACATCTATCAAGTACTTTTCAAAACTCTATATAAAATTTAGGATCTCAATCCCTTATCTCATTACCGAGAATTCTCATCCCTCAACAATATCATCATCATGATTACTGAATCTGGGTATTCAAACCCTTAGTTCATCACTGAACACTATTACCACTTATCAGGTAACTATTACCTCCAGGTCATCAGACCAAGGTATACATGATATTTGTTACACAAGCATATCGCATGGCTCATAAGGCCCATTAAACATCTTGTCACCACTCACTTGGCAACAAATTATCATATAGCTCATAAGGCCCATTAAGTATCTTTATCAAATAAAACATCATAGCTCATACTTGGCTCTGCTCATCATCTCATGATACCTGCATGGTTAGTATACATGATAACAGCCATATCAATTACATATCAACACCATGCAATACAAGGGTAGTACCATTATTCCCTCATTAGGGTTAGGGTTTCCCTTTCTTATTGATTAGGGTTTCACATACCATTACCCTATATTAGGGTTAGGGTTTCCCTTTCCTATCGATTAGGGTTTCAAGATCACATTATCAAGGATCAAACCCTAATTCAAACCCTTACACATATTAGAAGCATTAATGTATGCACATGACAAGTTTATTATACAAGTATGAGTTTATCTCTCATCCTTTCTAGGATGTTGATTACTCCATACTTTATTAAGTTGGATCAACCTTTCCTTCAAGGTACATTAGACTACTTAATCATTATTCATTAAACTCCATGCATCTTAATGTATAACTTGATATAAAACACTCCATGTGTTACTCCATCAAGTACATTACATTTAAGGTGCTTCCACCCCATATCAGTTTTGAGGTGTATGTGTGCTTGCTTCCACCATAACAGTTTGGAGGTGTATGTGTGCTTGCTTC
This sequence comes from Alisma plantago-aquatica, assembly GCA_963693085.1. Taxonomy (NCBI): domain Eukaryota; kingdom Viridiplantae; phylum Streptophyta; class Magnoliopsida; order Alismatales; family Alismataceae; genus Alisma; species Alisma plantago-aquatica. Next base: position 974,421,043 of record OY856411.1, read on the forward strand.
CACCATATTGGTTTGGAGGTGTATGTGTGCTTGATTCCACCATATCGGTTTGGAGGTGTATGTATTCTTGCTTCCACCATATCGGTTTGGAGGTGTATGTGTGCTTGTTTCCACCAAAATCGGTTTGGAGGTGTATGTGTGCTTGCTTCTACCATATCGGTTTGGAGGTGTATGTGTGCTTGCTCAAACTTGAAATTTAAACTCTACAAGAATCTTAATTACTTTTCAAAAGATTAAAACAAGTTTTTAAACAAACTACTTAAGCAAAACTTCTAGGGTTAAGCCATAACCCAGGTCAGGGATGTTACAATGCTAATGTAAGGGTGATGTTGTTGGACTTGCTCAAGGGCCAACTATAACCTTACAAACCTTTCCTTCCTAGATACATTATTGTTGACGTGATCTTGCTGTCTAGGGGAATCATGCTTAAATTTTTGTTTTCACTGCCTTATATGTCTCCCTGATTTCCCTATAGTGGTATCAGAGCCACGTCAATTTATGATGTATCTGGGATTTAAATCAATATGATCACATTTATTTGATTACATACAATGCGAAATTAAATTTGTTAATGTACATATATGATTATTTACCCCATACGCTCTACATACTAATATATATTATATGATATATATGCAATTTACATGTGTCGCCCTAAAAGTTGGTTTTGGTGGTGGATGTGAATCATGGTTATGGCCAATAACCCTATATCTATATGTGCATGGTTGTGGTTTTTTATTCATGTTGTTACTCGGTCTGTGTAAGGATCCTCTCTCTTCTTTCCAGATGTAAATTAATGCTATTCTTCCTATTTCCCCTTGAATGTAACTCGAGGTTTTTCGTTTTACAATGTAAGAAGAAATAGGATTGTTTTAATTTATGTATCATCATGAAAAGAAGTTCTGCACAAAGACAAACTGACCGGCTCATGAGACGAACCTATTGATTGGAGGATCAAGGAAGCTAAATGATAGGAGGACAAACTAACTGATAGGTGGAACAACTGATTGGCTGGAGGAGTCCAAACACTGCTTGGACCTGAAGACTAGATGAATGATTCAAAAGCCCAACCGACTGGCCAGGAGGCAAACCAACCGGTTCAAGTGTTGAACCAATCAATCAATATTGGTTCGAGCATAGATCTTCATCAACAACATGTTGCATATGATGTGGACCTTAGGTGGTTGTAGTTCCTTTTGACTATAAGGAATCACAATAGTATGGCCATAATCATCACTTGTGTGTTCTAATTATTGCATGTTCTCATTTGTGTACTATAAGTATGTGGTGATTGGATATGTATATGTATATATATATATATATATATAATCCCATAATATAATATTAAGTTCTAGATGCTTTCCATAAGAAGCACACATGAAAATCTTGATCAACTAGGTGTGGGCACCCTAAGGGTGGTGTGTTGTCTATCTCATGGATGTGTGATGGTAATAATATAGGCCTTCCAAGAAGGGTGCTTTATTATCGTGTTGGATTTTGAGTCAGGCTTAACTGAGTGAACTTAATGAGATTAAGAACCAGAGGCATGCATATGGATTTGGTGAGGACTAGCACATACCATGTATCTAAGAATTGCACGAGATGTAATTAGCAAAAGTTGCCTACCATAATAATTGACTATGGACGATGGTGTTTGCTGGGTGATAGTTGAATTGTTTTGGATCTTGGCTCACTAGAAGATTGTACGATGCAATCTTCCAAATTGATATATGAGGGTCATTAATTTAAAAAAAATAGTGGGAGTGATAATTAACTAAAGGCCTGATTAATATAGTTAACTTATCAAATCTAATAAATCCAAAACGTTTTAAGAAGTTGTAATATTTCTTTGTAGAATTTAATGTCAAACACAAACATTTTCTTATTACAATCAATCCATAAATGGGGACACACCAAATAATATTTACTTCAAATATGGTATAGGACTTTGAGAAGCATTCTAACCCATGAGTGAAAGCTCTATGTCCTTAAAAGACCAGAGCCAGAGGAACCCACTCCAAATGTGCCTAAGGCTGAAATGGATGCTTACTTGAAGCATGCCAATGATGCTGTAGAAATTAGATACCTTATTCTATACTGTATGAACTATGTATGAACTATGAGTTACATAACCAACATGAAAATATTGGCATTCTTGAGATGGAAACACATTTTAAGAATCATGTAAATCAAGCAACGTATAATGTATTCAAAGTGTTGTTGAGTGCAAACTGACAGAGGGAGATGCAGTAGATTCCCATGTTCTCAATATGATTGGGCATGTAGAACATATAAAGTGAGTGGTTTTTCTTTTAGGTCAATATTTGACCACAGATATGATTCTATAGTCGTTGTTTGAAACATATATCACTTGAGTAACTTGGCTAAATTGCCATCAGAACTACTTGGAATGTTGATGCTAAAGAAACAATGAAGAAGGACAAATTCATGATGCTGATCAACGGAAGTGAGTCTAAGGGCAAAGGCAAGGCCAAGAAATATTATGAGGCTAAGCTAAAGTCCAACTCTTCTGCACTAAAGTTATGGAGAAGGGTAAGTGTAAATGAATTTGTCCTTTTCACTTAAAGGAACAAAGCAAGAAGAAAGAGATATAGATCTCTACTTCAGGACCCATTAAGAAATAAGCTAGTATTGTAAGGAGGAAGAGTTGTTTTCCTACATCTCGAATCTATTATTCATGGGCACATAATAGTATTACTTAATTGTGATTATGGACTTTCCATTAATGAAAACATTATGTATGTTGTATGGACAAGAATAAATCGATGTTTCATTTGAAAAGATGAGATATTATATGGAAATGCCCTATGTCTTATAAACTATACTTGATAGTTATAGAGAAAAATGTTTATGACACATATATTGAATGACTTAATGACCAAAACAATGAATACCTATAACATTGTCATCTAAAGTAGATAAATGATATGTGCATTTCTAGAATCCAAATGATGGTTATCTAGAATATATTGGTTATTGAACCAATAGAGACATACAAGTCTTATTTATTGTGCAATATGACCAAGGCATCTTCACTAGATGTAGTAGGAGAGTGCATGTTCTATTAGGGCTCATACACAATGATCTAACAGACCTTTTGGAACAAATGCTAAAGGTAGTTACAAGTACCACTATATATTTACTGATGTTATTAGTACATATGGAAATATGTATCTATTGAAATACAAGTATGAATCTCTTGAAGTGTTCAAGGAGATTGTGGAAGAAGTACGTAACTTATTTAGTAAAAGTATTAAGATATTTTGATGTGATCGATGTTGAAATACTTTAAACCAAGAATTGAGAACCTTCCAGGGAGATCATGATAATGTATCATGATGAACTCCACCTTAAACAAGAACTGTAAGATGGAATGGGTTCCAAGATAATGACAATTATTTAAATATTTAATAGAAGTTTAGTATCTCTGTGTTATGTGAACATCATAGGATACTGTATGGATCAAAGAAGTTCATATGGGTGAACTTGTGCAAGGTTCCAATCATTGATGATAATGGAAATATTGATGACAACAATGGATCTACTAGTTAGGCTGGGAATCTCAGATAGCATACTACAACACTTCCATCTCATACGAGATGTCATACAATGAAGAGATGTGAAAATTACAAAATATTGACTTAAAGTAAACGTTACTATACCATGAATAAAAGTGCTTGCGTATCAGAAACATGATGGACATGTTAATATCACTTGGAATAAGATTCGTAGATGATTGGTTATAAGTGCAAGTAGGAGTCTATTAGTATTTATACCAAAATAGCCAATCATATGATTATTGGAGTGTGGCATTGGATACCTGGTTTTATAATAATAAAGGTAATTCTATCTATTATGTTTTTCTAAGTCATGAGATGATGACACATACATAGTAAATGTCTAAAGAATGATGTTACTTGATGACATATGTCTTTAGGTTGAGGACCTGAATGATGAGATACATACATTCTTGTTATGTCCCTAGTCTGATATTACTATGCAAGAAAAATAGACAAGAATAATACATAAGACTATATTGTTTGTTGACTAATGACAAAATCTAATTAGTCATAATATGTGATGTCAAGTCAAGCACACATGTATATGTTAGAGAACAATATATCAGGCATACCCACTGTGAGAGTGATACATGGAGACCATGGAATGGTAGTCAGAATCATCTCTCATAGTGATAGTGGTGATTATGGTTCTTAGACCCAAAATCACTACATTCTTCACATGTTGTCCATGTACTTTGACATCATAGAATATGATTCTAAATAAGGGTTCTCATAACGGTGATGATTGGGTGTACTGTGACACATGGGGATTGAATGTGAATGATGTAGATGAGATTTGTCCCTACTACAAGATATTGATATCGAGGGCCTCTTGATATGTGGGATTGAGAAATATACAGCCATACTCATATGACTCAATATATGATATGTGAGCTCACGTACAACTCAAAAAGTCTGCTCTAGTTCAAGAAACATGGATTGGACATTGAGAGGATGACGATTACATGTCTCAAGTGCAATTCAGATATCAAAGACAAAGAAACTATATGATCATGGTAACATTTATCATGGATTGTAGGTTAAAGTTGTTCTCCAACTTTCTGAATTACTTGGGTAGCAATGATGTGTTTGCTAGATGCCACTCTTGGCTTGTGACGTTATAAGTTAGTTATGAAAATTCATTCCCAACGTAATTATGGACCTATAGGGTCACACACATAGGATACACTTGGATTAAAGGAGTCTAATCATGAATGATGTTTAGATTTATTAATAATGGTGTATAAGAATTCAATTAAACAACTGAGGTTCAAAATTGACTGACTCGACTATGAACCAACTGGTTCTAGGGTTGAACCAATTATTTGGAGTGTCAGGTCAATTGGAATCAGCATTGGCTGATCAATGGTTGAACGAGGGAGTGAAACAATCGGTTCACACAATGAACTGACCGGTTCACATAACCCAATAGATTGATTCATGGGATGAATCACCTTGTTCGGTCATCAATTTGATTGTATCAAGGATTGGTGTTAATGTCATGTTGTGCATTAATCGTTCATTGATTACCAAGATGATTCAGAATAGTAAACTGCACGAACCGATCAGTTCGCTTAGTGAACCGACCAACTTGTACACCAATCGGTCGGGTGTGTGAAGTGACCAATTTGTCATGCACAACTTATACAAAATTTGTGAATTTGACCCTTTCGACTCCCACATAGACTGGGAACCCTAACCCTAGCCTCTCCTATAAATAGAGGGGTATTGGGAGATTCTCAGAACATAACAATTTCTTTGACAGTTATTGTCCTTTTTTATTGTAGTAACCAATGGAAAGCCCAAACAAGTCCTACCCAATAAAGGGAGGGATAGTAAGGGAGAGACAATTGTGGGAGAGCAAATCAACTCTAGAAGGTTGACATTTGTAAGGGACAACTCCTTCACATTGGCTCTTGTAGCACAATGTGGAGTTCATGGTGGTTCGCGTGGACTACTGTAGAGGTAGGAGGTTGTTGTCTACTGCTAGGAGAACACCCAACCACTATCCATGGTGCTACACTAGGAGACTGATGGAGACGACTATTCAAGTGATGTTTCTGATGAAGGAGGGATATGTTGACTGAAGAAGAAGAAGCATGATGCTACTACAAGGGTAATGTCGTTGGACCTACTCCAAGACCAGGTATAACCTTGCAAACCTCTCCTTCCTAGATACATTATTTTTGACACGATCTTGCTGTGTAGGGGAATCATGCTTGAAATTTTCATTTCCGCTTCCTTATTTGTCTCCTCGATTTCCCTAAAATTGTATTGTGTTGGCTTTTGGACCGGACTTAACTAGGCGATATTAATGATATTAAGTACTTAGAAGCATAAATATATATTTTAATAATGAGTTGTGCACACCATCTATCCTAGAGTTGCATATAGATACACTTGGAAAAAGTTTCCTACCTAAATAATCAAGTTATGGTGATTAGCCAAAGTCAACTCATGATTTGATGAAATATGGATCTTGGCTCACTATAAAATTGTACGATGCAATCTTCCAAATTGATAAAGTAGGGGTTATCAATTTAAATAAAATAGTGAGAGTGATAGTTAAATAAAGGCCTTATTAAACATCATCAAATTTTATTAATCAAATAAAATCAAAAGTGTTTTGTCAAATTGTGAATGTGCACTTGTAGAATCAAATGACCACAACAACATATTTTCCTTGCAATAAGTCCTTGAGAAGGACAAGTAAATGGGAAAATTTTCCATGGCTGGTTCCAGACGCTAAGAATTTTTCTCACACAAGAGCACAATCTCTATATCCTAGAAACACCAAAGACAGATGAACCTACTCCCACTGTGCCTAAGGCTGACAAGGATGCTTACAAGGACTATGGAAATGTCATAGATGTTAAGTGCCTAATGTTGTGCTCAATGAACTATGAGTTGCAGAGAGAACATGAGAATATGGATGTGATTGAGATGGTAACACATCTTAAGAACATGTACCAAGATCAGACAAGATAGGAGAGATATGATGTCTCTAAGGCGTTGTTCAAGTGCAACATTATGATGATCTACTTGCAAAAACGAGATTAACGAATGCGAAAGCGACTAATTAGCAATGAAATTACTGAAAATCACTAAAAATTAAAACTTTTTGTAAAGAGATCTTCAAACGGTAAAACTCTTTCATAAAAAAACAAGTTAAGTTATGTACAAGATGATTCATCGGTACATCTCTGTATTATCACATCTCGAGAGTCATAACACTGACTGTCCTGTTGAACTGTACATGAGCAGTATACAAAATCTCAAGGCATCAAACCAAAAATCTCAGATCTAAATCAAACCATCTACTGACTCCTAGGACCTGAGAGTATAGATACGACACATAGGACCTTCTATACATAAGACCTAACAGACATTGACTCTGCCTGTGGATCACTGCTGTCCTTGATGTTGCTGCTGCTACTGTTTCCGTTCACCCACTAAAGGGTTCCTTCGTCCTCGGCGTCTACCTAAAAAGTTGAATCCCACGGGGGTGAGACAATTGAATAATTGTCCCAGTGAGAGTTATAACTCTTCACCAGAAGTATTTTCATTGCAAATAAATGAATACCACTGAGTAGTAGAATTATAAACATTCAACAGCAGATAAGTAACTAAATAAAGTAGTATTCTTTATGCAATCATTTCAATTATAATTTGATTGAATAGCAAGTTATTCATTTAATAAGGAATATGAAGAACATGTATATTATTTGTCCAACTAGGACTTAATAAGAAATGTATCATCAATCATTGTTTCTTGTAGTTCAACCTAAGCAATTATGCTACATGGTTGATTATGTTTTTCAAACATATATATGCCCTGAGGAGATGAGATATACCGCTCATACTCCAACGGAGCACAGACACATTATTTCTATATCAACACATTGTACAATAATGATATCATCACTATTGGTTAAGGTTTTACTTGTCTAATCAACTCCAAGTTAAGTATAGAGCACCACGGCCGTGCAGCCAAGAATGGTCGTGCAAACAAGAACAGTCGTGCAAGGGGAAGCCACCACGGCCGTGCTACCTTACACGGTCATGCTACAGAAGATCACCACGACCGTTTTACACTTATGAAATCAATACCTCAAACTGATTAGGGTTTACTATTCATATCACATCACTCAAGGTTAGACTTCTTATTTAGCATACTCTGAATTAAGATTTACTATACTCATCACATTACCCTGGGTTAGGGTTTACTATTCACATTAAATCATCCTTGATTAGGGTTATCATGAATATCTCACCATTAGGGTTTACTATTCACCCTAAGTAGGAATGATCAACAAAGTACCTTTAATTTCAGGGTTACCATATCATCATTATGAATTAGGATCATATCATCATCATATATTAGGGATACTCCCATTATTTCCCTTGATTAGGGTTATGATTCATTTACCATCATAATTAGGGTTTCATGATCTCACTAATCATGGATCATACCCTAATTAGGCATTCCTTCATATTGAGAGTCCATTACTTGATTATCATTCATATAAGAAGTCTTCTCTCTCATATTTCTATAAGTTAATGTTTGCATCACCCTTGATTAGGCTAAGTCAATTCAACATTGACATCATGGGTTATGTCATTATTATTGTGATCAATAGAGCTTACTTATTTAAAGAGTACTAATCACTCTATCCCATCAAGGATATCTTTATTATAATCACCATTGATGATAACATGCACTAACCAACTAATCACTTGGTCCTTTAATCTCTTCAAGTATCCATAAGGTTTAGGTTAAACAACCACCAAGTCATCTTGACCCATAGATCATCAAACGATCTTGACCTACATGGACCTTAAACGGTTTTGCACACTAAATCTCCAAATGGTCTAAGACCGTTTGGACCTTCTTGCGGTCTTGGTCTTCCCTTGAGACCATTTGATAAAGTAGTCCTTCAAAACCTGTTTGCTAAAGTAGAAGTGAAGATCGTTTGGTCAAGTTTGACTTTGAAACCGTTTAGTGGTGAAGACTGTTTGGTCATGTTTGACTTTGAAACCGCATGGACACAACCAAACTTGAAACCGCATGAGACCAAACGGTTTGGGATCATTTGGTCCCATACGGTCTTGAAACCGTTTGGTCCGAAACGGTCTTGAGACCATTTGGACTCGAACGTTCTTGAGACCATTTGGACTCGAACGTTCTTGGACAGATTCTACCTTTTTAGGGTCAACACGTATACCTGAAGCAGATATTACGTGTCTAAGAAAAGAAACTTCTGGTAACCAGAACTCACACTTGCTAAACTTAGCATATAACTTATGCTCTCTTAGCAAAGTTAGAGCCTGACAAAGATGTTGTTCATGTTGCTTAGCATCTCTACTATAGATCAAGATGTCATCTATGAAGACAACAACACAGTGATCTAGAAAAGGTCGGAAAATTCTATTCATGAGTTCCATAAATGCAACTGGTGCATTTGTTAGTCCAAACGACATAACTGTGAACTCATAGTGACCATACCTTGTCCTAAAGGCAGACTTAGGTATGTCACCATCCTTAATACGCAGCTGATGAAATCTCGACCTCAAATCTATCTTTGAGAAGACGGTTGCACCACACAACTGGTCAAATAGATCATCAATCCTCGGTAGAGGATACTTATTCTTTATCGTTACTTTATTTAGCTGTCTATAATCAATGCACAACCACATTGACCCATATTTCTTTTTAACAAAGAGGACCGGAGCACCCCAAGGTGAAGTACTCGGTCAGATGAAACCTTTTTCAAGCAACTCTTGTAGTTGTTTCTCGAGTTCAGCCATCTCAGCAGGCGCCATCCTATACAGTGTTTGTGCTATCGGTTGCATGTCTGGAACTAGATTGATCTCAAAATCTATTTCTCGGGGCGGAGGTACACTTGGAAGTTTTTCAAGAAATATATCTTCAAATTCCCTGACTACAGGAACTTCAGCAGGGTTAGGACTTTCCATGGTGGTATCTACCACATGGGCCAAGAATGCATAACATCCTTGCCTCATCAGCTTCTCAGCAACCATAGCCGACACAAGACAGGTTGGAAGAATCTTTCTATCTCCTTGAAAGATCCATGTGTCACTTTTATCAGTGAACACAACTTGCTTGGACTCACAATCCAAGACAACCTTATACCTTTCCAAGGTATCCATCCCAAGGATTACATCGAATCCATGCATCTCAAGTGGTATAAGATCCACTTGAATGCGATGTTCAGAAAAGAAGAGAATGCAGGGAGAACATACCTCCTACAAAACAATAGATCCCGTCAAAAGAGTTTCTAACAACAAACTATCTTCTCTATGACTTACCGTCATATTGAAGTCACGAATCACTCTTCGAGTGACAAAGGAATGCCTAGCACCCAGATCAATTAAAACAGATACGACGCAAGATGTAGACATATCATAATTAAACAACTCCATCTGACCTGCCACAACCCGAGGGTTGATCACTGCATCAGGTGGATTTATCGCATAGAATCTCATCGTCGCCTATGGTTGTTTTGGTGCTCGATGATTTGGTGTCAATGATCCGGCTTGGGACGCTTGTCCACGTCCTCTAGTGTTACCAGGAAACTATCTCCTTTGAGATCCTTGCTGACTCTGCCTTTGAGGTTGAGTTACACTCACTTCTCTGGCTCTGCAATCTTACATCAGATGTCCCATCTTTCCACATATGTAACAACTTTTGTTTAGTTGTTGTGGTCTGGGTGGTCCTGTAACCGACATAGATATTGAGCTATGAGCTCCTTATGGGGGTAGACTTTGTCCTCTACCCCTATTTGATGTCCACTATGTTTGGGTACTGAATCTAGGTGGTGGTGTAGGCACAAAAAACCTTGGTTTCTTGAAACCTTTGGATGAGGATCCTTGAAACTGGGGGTACATCTTTTTGTTCTTGGTCTATCTCTTCTTGGACACTGACCTCTCTATCCTTCTGACCGACTCCAAAAAGGTAGCAAACCTTTCCCTATTCTCCAAAGCAAACACGGGGTGGTCAACTCAACATTTAATCCCTTCTCAAAATGCATAATCCTTTCTTCATTTGTTGATGCCATGTGCGGGCAGAATCACAACAACTCCATGAACTTAGCCTCGTACTCACTAATGTTCATAGGTCCCTGCCTTAACCTCTAAAACTGAGAGATTTTCTCATCCAAGAACGTCTTAGGGAAGTATCTGTTGATAATTCCTGTCGAAAAACTTCCCATGGAATCTCCACGCATGTCCTTTTCTATTCTTCCATGGTCCACCAGTGACCAACACTCCCCTTGAGAAGATACACAACATGTCTAACCTTCTCAGCTTCTGGGATGTTTAGGATTCTAAAGGCCTTCTCTATTTTATTTAACCACAAGTCGGCATCTGCTGGATCAGTTGTTCGAGCATACTCCGTGGCTCCAACCCGACGTAGTCGTTCAAACATCTTGCCGGATCCTTGTCCTTCTGGATGGGTAGGTTCCCTAGGTACTGGTATAGGCATCCTATCAGTCATGTGTGTCATGGCAGTCATGAACTTCCCGAACATGGCTTGGAAGGCCAGATTCCCCATTTCAGCTGGGTTGAACTTGGGTGGTTTAGGTACAGGTTCTTCCCTTTCTTGGTCTCTTGCACCTTCTCTAGGTGCAGCGACACTACTCTCAGCAACATGTTCCTCGTGTGATCCAAACATCTTTAGTTTTATCTTCTCCTCCTATATGAGCAGAAGACGCTATCAGATATACTGGAAGATACTAGAACAACTCTACAACCTAAGTCCTATGTCTCTGTAGACTCAACAAACCTAGAGCTATGATACCACTAAATTGTGACGATCTACTTGCGAAAACGAGATTAACGAATGCGGAAGCAACTAATTAGCAATGAAATTATTGAAAATCACTAAAAAGTAAAACTTTTTGTAAAGAGATCTTCAAATGTTAAAACTCTTTCATAAAAAAACAAGTTAAGTTATTTACAAGCTGATTCATCGGTAAATCTCGGTATTATCACATCTCGAGAGTCATAACCCTAACTGCCCTGTTGAACTGTACATGAGCTGTATACAAAATCTCGAGGCATCAAACCAAAAATCTCAAATCTAAATCAAACCATCTACTGACTCCTAGGACCTGAGAGTACAGAGACGACACATAGGACCTTCTATACACAAGACCTAATAGACAGTGACTCCACCTGTGGATCACTGCTGTCCTAGATGTTGCTGCTACTGCTGTTGCTGTTCACCCACTGAAGGGTTCCTTCGTCCTCGGCGTCTACCTAAAAAGTTGAATCCCACGGGGGTGAGACAATTGAATAATTGTCCCAGTGAGAGTTATAACTCTTCGCCAGAAGCATTGTTATTGCAAATAAATGAATAACACTGAGAAGTAGAATTATAAACATTCAACAGGATATAAGTAACTAAATAAAGTAGTATTCTTTATGCAATCATTTCAATTACTATTTGATTGAATAGCAAGTTATTCATTTAATAAGGAATATGAAGAACATGTATATTATTTGTCCAACTAGGACTTAATAAGCAATGCATCATCAATCATTGTTTCTCGTAGTTCAACCTAAGCAATTATGCTACACGGCTGATTATGTTTTTCAAACATATTTATGCCCTGAGGAGATGAGATATACCACTCATACTCGAACTGACCATTACGAAATCGCAATCGGTACCATACATAGGTCATCAGAAGAGTCGAATTCCTATGACCTCATCTTCCTCAGTCAGCGTGAGGATCAACATGCAGGACATCTCGTGTCTCTGCCATAATAGCTTTCCAGGGTATTCTAGCAACTTCTTTATTAGAGTTATAGTGGCATGCTGTACTCTCTTCTCCATCGAGGAATTTGTTGTCTATCTCACATCGATGCGACATTAACAACATCATCGGGAGATTAGAGTTACATCATCTCAGCATATACACATAATGAAGGATTGAGAGATTTGATGTTTATCTCACATCAATCCCTTCATTAGGACATAAGGATATTCACGTCCATAACCCCCACATACTCAAAAGTATGCTCACCAAGAGTTCCCTTAGGAAAACCTATTTCACCATCATATAACTTATGACGATGATGGATCTATGGTGAGGGCTCTACATGTTATCATTATACTTGATTATTTAAGTACATTATGGCATTCTTTTAGCATCAAGCATGTTTTCAAACATAAACCATTAAAACAATTGCTATAAAGAAAGAGTAATAATTGTATCAAGTTCATTTCCCATCTAGTTATCATTGGGATATCAATCCCTAACCATCTCATCATTATGATTCAAGAAGATGGGTGTTCAAACCCTTGGTTCAGCAAAACACTTGTTACCAGGTAACATATTGCCATCAAGTCATTTCAATGTGAATGTGATTGTAGCAATATAGATATTTCTCATGGCTCATACAACCTATTAGTCTCATTTGTTACCTCTCACTAGGAGACATAGTGTATCATTGCTTTCAAGGATTATAAAGTGCTTTTAATGAATATTGCATCATAGCTCTTACCTGGCTGTGCTCACTATTTCATAAAAACATGCATGATTAATATGAATGATAATAGGAACATTATTTCTATATCATCACAATATACAATAATGATAGCATCACTATTGGTTAAGGTTTTACTTGCAAATCAACTCCAAGTTAAGTATAGAGCACCACAGTCGTGCAGCCAAGAATGGCCATTCAAGGGGAAGCCACCACGGCCGTGCTACCTTGCATGGTCGTGCTACAGAAGATCAACACGACCGTTTTACACTTATGAAATCAATAATTCAAACCGATTAGGGTTTACTATTCATACCACATCACTGAAGGTTAGAGTTCTTATTTAGCATACCCTGAATTAAAATTTACTATACTCATCACATTACCCTGGGTTAGGGTTTACTATTCACATTAAATCATCCTTGATTAGGGTTATCATTAATATCTCACCATTAGGGTTTACTATTCACCCTAAGTAGGAATGATCAACAAAGTACCTTTAATTTAAGGGTTACCATGTCATCATTATGAATTAGGATCATATCATCATCATATATTAGGCATGCTCCCATTATTTCCCTCAATTAGGGTTATGATTCATTGACCATCATAATTAGGGTTTCATGATCTCACTAATCATGGATCATACCCTAATTAGGCATTCCTTCATATTGAGAGTCCATTACTTGATTATCATTCATATAAGAAGTCTTCTCTCTCATCTTTCTATAAGTTAATGTTTGCATCACCCTTGATTACGCTAAGTCAATTCAACATTGACATCATGGGTTATGTCATTACTATTGTGATCAATAGAGCTTACTTGTTCAAAGAGTACTAATCACTCTATCCCATCAAGGATATCTTTATTATAATCACCATTGATGATAACATGCACTAACGAACTAATCACTTGGTCCTTTAATTTCTTTAAGTATCCATGAGATTTAGGTTAATCAACCACCAAGTCATCTTGACCCTTAGATCATCAAACGATCTTGACCTACATGGACCTCAAACAGTTTTTCACACTAAACCTCCAAATGGTCTAATACCGTTTGGACCTTCTTGCGGTCTTGGTCTGCCCTTGAGACCATTTGATAAAGTGGTCCTTCAAAACCGTTTGCTAAAGTAGAAGTGAAGACCGTTTGGTCAAGTTTGACTTTGAAACCGTTTGGTGGTGAAGACCGTTTGGTCATGTTTGACTTTGAAACCGCATGGACGCAACCAACCTTAAACTGCATGAGACCAAATGGTTTGGGATCGTTTGGTCCCAAACGGTCTTGAGACCGTTTGGTCCAAACCACCTCAAAACTGCAAGGACCAAAAAATGTCTCAACCACTTCAATGGAATTAGGGTTTCCAATGTTGAACCCCTCAATCGATCATGCACATGTTAGACAATCATCAATTGAGTTAATTAGGTCATCCCTCAACTAATTTGACACTCAATTGACCCTCAATTGATCATAAATTAGGGCTTGGATTAATTGGATTAGGGTTTGAAATCGATGACCCTTCAACATATTCCAATGTGAATCAAATTGATTGGAATCCATTGAACCATCATCCAATTTGGTCATGACCTGACCCCAAACTATCTTGAGATCATTTGGATGACCTCCAAATGGTCTTGAGACGATTTTTCCCAAGTCAGCACCAAAAACAAACTCAACTAATTAAGGTTTGGCTCATTGGATTGATCACTAGGTCAACAATCGATTGCACTTCAACTAATTACCTTTAGATCTTCAACCTCTTAACCATAGTCAACCTTAGACCTCCAAAGGGTCTTAGGTGACCTAAAAATGGTCTTGGTATCATTTGGATATCCTCCAAACGGTCTTGAGACTGTTTGCCCATTATTTTATAAAAAACCAAGTCATTCATTTAGGGTTTGGATACTTGAATTGGTCACCAAAATCAGCAATCGATTACTCATCAACTCGATATGATTGAATCCTCAATTGGTCAACTATGCTTAACCCTAGACCTCGAAACGGTCTTGGGTGATCACCAAACGGTCTTGAGATTGTTTGAGTGATCACCAAATGGTTTTGAAACCGTTTGGGTCACTCAACCCAAACTTCAACTTAATTCAATTATTGAAATCAACAATTGACCCGATTAGGGTTTAGATGGTTGATGGGCCTTTGATTGGTGAACCACTTGGAATTAGTTGATGATTATTTATAGATTTTTGATCTAAATGTTTTTTAGGAGACCTCCAAACAATCAACGCCTAGTCAACACCTCCAAACGGTCTTGGACCGTTTGCTTCTATGCGGTTTGGTTGAAATTTTTGCAATCAAACAGTTTGAAACCGTTTGCTCCCAAACGGTTTGGGAAACCGTTTGTGCAAGACTTGAAGACCGTTTGCTAAAGTAGTTCTTGGATAAACATAGAAATTAACATCATCATCATATACCTCTGTTCAACCAAGAACATGGGCTTTTCTTCATGGAAAAGATAGCAAGAACACACAAAGGTATCTAAAGAAGAAGTATAAGCAACGATTTTAGGAAAGAAGGGTGCATTAACAAAGCTTAAGGGTTATAGTTATAAAACCTGCCTCTAGGACTGATCCAAAGCTCAAAACTTCGTAGATTTAATGGTGGATGAAGCTCCAATAGTTGTCCAAGGTCTGTTCTTCAAGTTTAGGATGAACAAAAGGGCTAGTAAAGGAAAACGTGTGAAGGAAACCATGAATCCAACCTTGTTTTAGGGTTTTCCCCCAAGAATCCGAGGTAGGGGATGACCAAGACTCACCTGTAGATTGATCATCCTCCCTCTTCTCCAGAGCTCTTCCTTGATTGGTCTAAGCAAGTTTGAGAAGAAGGAAACTAAGGAAACGGTTGTTATGTGTTTTTGGGTAGGATATACGTAATATATTTGTATATGAGCTTTTTAGGGAAAAAGGAAAAAGAGGATTATTTCCTTTTATCCCCCAAACATTCCACCAAGGCTTGCTCCATCCTTTACCACTTTCCCACCTTCTAATATCATGCAAAACTCCTCCTTTATCCAAAGTTTAAAGGAAAATAACTAATTGCCTTTTAAGAGAGGTATATTAATATCCACCCTTATTGGATATTTCTTAATATATTATTAGTGTGAGTAGTTTCCACTCATACCATGATCTTTTTGGTGCCCAAGCATGAAACAAGCTCGTAAAAACTATTTCAAACACATCCTCCAATTTTTGGTTGAAGGGCTTCATAATTAATATATTTCTTTTTGCATTAGGTTATATTAAAAAGCCTTTTGTGCTTAAATCTTGATTATTCCAATATCAAGATACTCTCTCCTCCATGATTATTCAAATGAGGCACCCTTCTCATTTTCTTTTCTCTACTTGATACCAAGAAACATTAAAGATCCTCTAGAGGGTACATTTTACATGTTGGACCCTAGGTTTTGGGTAAATTACACTTTACACCAAAACTAGGTTTTAAAGCACAAGGATTGCTTTGCTAGCTATATCTTAGTACCCAGGCTTGTGAAAACTATACCACTTCATCATATTCACTCTTATGACATCTCAACATCATAGGAACATCTTATCATGTGCAATTTGCAAGTTAACCCCTCAACTTGGGTAATTTGCACTTTAGTCCATTATTAACAAAATAATGTTCCAACATTATGAAAAAAGGACTGAAATTGAAATATAAGTTCCTCAAAAATCCTTAATTACATTTCAAAGGATAAACACAAGCATATGATCACTTATTCAAGCAAAACACCTAGGGTTAGTACATAACCCAAGTCAGGGATGTTACAAACATGGCAGAAGGAGATCCACTAGGTCCTCATGTGCTCAAGGTTATTGGGAATGTGGAGAACCTTGCTAGATTAGGATTTTCATTGGGTTAAGAGTTGGCCACTGATGTGATTCTTTAGTCACTTAAAGAGTCATACAGTCAGGTTGTCATGAACTACAACATGAATGATTTTGACAAGCCGTTGTCAGAATTACTTTGCATGTTGAGAATAATTGAAGCACATATGAAAAAAGACAAGCAAAAGTTTGTGATTATGATTACAAGAGGAAAAGAGAAATCCAAGGGAAAAGGAAAGGCTAAGAAGAGTTCTAAAGCTAGCCAGAAGCCCAAGTTTTTTGCACTCAAAGCAAAGGGATGGGTAACCAAAGGATGCAATTGTCACCCACTATCACCAGCTTGGACACTGGAAGAGAAATTTCCCTCTCTATATGGAGGAACTAAGGAAGAAGAAGGAGGGGATAGAGATCTCCACTTCAAGTATATATGTTATTAAGATAAATCTTTCTACTTCTTCATCTTGGGTACTAGATACCAGATGTGGATATGTAACACCCTATTTTTGTATCACATGAGAAAAAGCATTCTCACTCGAGGGGGTATCAAAAAATGATGGTCATGCAATTAAAGTAAATGTAACACTTTGCAGTGATTTAAAATTGATTCATAGATAGTTCTTGGCAAAAGAAAACTACATGATATTCTTCTAGTCTACTTGGTAACATAGATAAACATGATACACATGACATCTGGATCTATGGATCATGTTAGTAAATGGTACCTGACCAGACAAAGATCTAAGGTCTCCTTGTCTTTATTTCCCTTTTTGTCCTTCACTTGCTCCAAGTCCTACGAACATCTCATCCCAGCCATGTAAAACAAACATCACATTAGTAAGATGCATTAGTAATTTTATATGACATAAAAATAAATATAACTTGACACAAGTTAAATTCACATGAAATAACTTGACATAATCTTGAACATGGATTTTCTTAAGCATTCATGATTCATTCATAACATGAATAATTGAAAAGTAAGTATATGCATCCCTCTATGAAGCCAACTTAGGAGCACATGATTACTACGAAAGCCCTTGATGCTAGGAAAGCCCTTAAGGACCCCTTGAGGTCCATGATTTGGGAGCACATAAAAACTAATTCAATTCCATTTAACATAACATTAACTTTAATGTTAACATTAACATTAACATTTACATGATCCTTTAACTTTAACATGATGGGATTTCTCCCCTTAAATCATAATGGCTTTTCTCCTTCATAATAATGGGATTTCTCCCTCATAAACCATAATAGGGTTTCCCCTCCTTGATCATGATTCATTAATATTAATTTATAGTTAATAATCATAATTAAGGTTTTTCCATATACTATAAGTAATCGACCAATCATCAATGATAAGTATACATGATGTCATCTTGAGAAAACATTCTTAATTCATGAAATCATCTAAGGTGCATAATCATAAATAACAATTAATAAATGAAAGTACTTGTGCCAAAAATGGATGGACCACTTACCTAGAGTAGACCTCCTTAGGGTCAATTCCTTTGACTTGATTGAGTATCTAGTCACCTGTAATTTGATTAAAACCACAAAGTGTATATGAATACATAGTCCTAAAACCCTAATTTCATTCATTGAATTATTGAATGACTTGAACGTGTAAACCAACATTTGAGAACTAGAAAAATTGATAAAGAATCAAAAGAGATTTCCAAAACAAATTTATCTATATTTTTTGAGGTCGTATGCAAAAGTTATAAATTTTACATTGTGAACCAGTCAGAATTTAGGAAAACTTATGTGTGACATCGATTTAAATAGAAAATAAATTTGATGCAAATGAGGCATGAAAAGACAAGAACACTTAGGCGCGCATGACATTTAAGTCAGAGTCACAAGGGGAAAAGTGTCTTTTACCCCAAAACCAAAGTCACATGTTTAGGAACAAAACTGCATGTGTAAAGTATGAAATGCCCTTAAGATATTAATTGGTTTATTAATACTACAGGGCATCTGGGTACTCTTACCCTTATCAATCTTCCCCATGCCATGGTCTGAGGCATGGAAAGTGGAGGTACTACCTCTGGTTAGAACTCATAAAGGTGGTCATTTGAGGGAAACTGGAGCCTCCATTGGCTTCCTTGCTCCCAATCAAAGCCATCAAGCTATCAAGTAGGCCATGTTAAGAACAGAGGCATCAGACCAACTTGGCAGTGGGTGAAGATAATAATATAAAAGAGGGAAGAGGAACCCTAGGCCAGAAACCAGCATGTGAAGGTGAAAACTTAGATGCTTAGATACAGAAAACGTCCCTTGAGGCAATGTAAAGGCAGTGGAGCCTTTTTTGTGGTTGGAGAAGCACTAAATTGACGAAACACTGAAAAGTTAGCGAGGACAATGAAAATAGCTATAGGATACAATAGATAAGGCAAGATCGAAGAAAATTGATGATTTAAAAATGACTATCGGGGGTTAGGGAAGCTCATCTATGCTTCAATTGTGTAGGAGGGCGCACACATGGTGGAGTAAGGTTGACTTTGTCTAAGATGAAAACTATAAGGACCCTGAACCACATTTTGTGATAACCCTATTTGTTTTTCTTAAGTATGTTTCTTAGAACCTTTCTCTAATCATCTGAGATGTAATTAGGGCTTGTAGAAAGCTTAACTTTCTTGTTTAAGCTTGTTTGGATGATGCTTGTGTCTTATGGTGTGGTTTTGGTGCAAATTGCAATTCACCCAGAGAAAGGGTTGATGTGCAAGTTTTCCACCTCTATAGTGTTCCTGTTCACTCTTCATATCATCTAGAGGAGAGATAGAGAGTGAGATATGTGGGTGACTTATTTAGGTCCTTGTTGTGAGGTGACATCCTTGGTGATGTGTTGAACACATGAGTGAGATGTATTTTACCCTTGGATATGTTATCTCAGGTTATAGAACCTTGGAGAGGCTTCCATATCGGTTTGTGAGTGTGTAGGGTTATGCCCTATTGGTTTATGAGTGTGTAGGGTTATGCCCTACCAGTTTGTGAGTGTGTAGGGTTTTGGTATCTCGGGTAAGTGAGGCCATGACCTTGGTAGGAAATAAGAGGGCAAGATCTTTCCTAGACCATATCACCATGTCTTGCATGTTTTTGCACATGGCCCCTTTTTTGTGGACAAGTGTCACTTAACCTCCTAACGGGATGACACCTCTTCCATGATCTCTCTCTCATCCCCCTAGTATATAATCTTTTTTCTTTCCATGCAAGAGGATCCTTTTGGCCATTCTTGCTTTCTCTCCTTCTTGGTGGATGACCTTGAGAATATTTAGGAGCTAGAGAGGTTCTCTTAGAGCTTGGAGAATGAGTCCCAAGTTGTGGAGTTCCTTGATCATCTTCCATATTGTACCTTAGTAAGCTATGTTTCCTAGCTCTCTTCTTTTCTTCTTCTCGACCATGGTTCTTGGATATCTCCTTTTCATCTTGAGCCATCTTAACCTTGGTATCATCTTATTCCTTAGAGGTGTAGTGGTGGTCAAGTTTGGTGGATCATCTTCTACCTTGAGCTCATGAGCTTGAAGTTTGACCTTGGAGATTTGACCTTGGTGGTAATCCTTGAGGCGGGTTATATAACTCTTAACCTCCTTTGTTATTTTCACTCTTTCATATGCTTATGTTTTTTTATCATCTCTGGATCATTTATCTCAGACATGCTAGTAGTTATTGGTGGTTTGATATCTATTTTAATGAAGGAAATTCATTTGGTTTGCTATACATACCTTGCACCTTCTAGTTGATCTTCCCTAGGTTGAAGATGACAAGTTGACACACACTTACACTATGTTGTGGGTGGTCGTCATGACTTGTGGTTTCCAACTGACACATCATGTAACAAGTTGTCATGACTTGGGGATGCTAAACCGATAGGCTTTGATGGGGCTAACCCATCAAGCTCTAGAGGAGCTAACCCGTCATGCCCTAGAAGAGCTAGATTGGTATGCTTGACACCTTAGAATGTTATGCTTTGATAATGCTAGCCTATCATGACCAGGAGGGTGTCTTGAGCTGGAGTGTCTAACCGTGATGCCTTGGTTGAGTAAGAGGCCGACATGGGAAACCCTAACCATAACAACCATGAGACCTTCAAGAAGGGTTTTCCATCACACCTTCAAGTAGGTCTAAACCAATACACTCCAAGTGTCACTACGAAAAATATGGTCTTTAACTACAAAAAAAAATTGTAGCGAAAACCCCAAAATTTGTAGCTAAAAGCTTTGGCTACATTTATCCTTACATTTATAATATATAGCTAATAGCCGTGTAGCTAATTGTTTAGGCTACATTTTTGAAAGTTGTAGTTAGTTATTCCTATGGCTACAAATTCATATGTAACCCTAATTGTAGGTAAAAATGTCCTTACACATAAACATGTAGTGTTGATTGTAGCCAAATGTATGACTACAATTCAATTTATACCTATGATATGTAGGGAGAGATGACATTGGTTACAATTGGTATTTGTAGTTCATGTATAGAAAAAATTAGCACTTGATACACATGTACTTATAACTAGTGTGTAGTGAAAGACACCATGTACTATACATACATATGTAGTGAGAGACATTATGTATTAAGTCAATCGCTTGCCAATATAGAGTGGTTTTCGATAAGAAACGAAATGAATGTTAATCAAGATCGAGTTGTGCTTACAATGTCAGCAATGATACTTTTATTTATATTTGAATAATGAGTACACATGGGGAGGACATTAACCTGGCCCCTATTTTACAATATGCATGGAAAAAAGACACATGTATACAATATCTTCTTCTGACTACATCTATCCACTGCAGACTACAAAACACAACATAAAGAGGGCTCATCTCCCTTAGTTCCTCCACCTAATTCACAGTTAGTTCAACAACCCTATGAATCTTAGCTTTAGTGGTGAATCTTCCAATTCCAAACATGATAGAGGTATGTGCCATGTCCTCATCAACTCCCAGAGCTCGAGTTGTAGCCTTTCCTATTGGAAACTCATGTAGAGGTTCATGTATGGTTAGTTTTGGTTGGCGAATCTCCTGGATCAGAACATATTGGCATTTCTTCTCATAATCTATACGTTCTGTACTATTGTATGTTGTGGATCTCAAGTGCCATCAAGTTGATGGTAGCATCCACTTTGTGCGAATCCACAAGGAATATGCCCAGAAGGCCACTATAGGATAGCAGAAGGGTCTATGTAATAGATGTTTGATGAAGAGGAGGATGTGATACATTCTTAAAAGGCAGGGGAATGAGTGAAGCCTCCTTTTGTAGCAGAGTAGTAGTGGCAATTAGACTGGATGCCAACAGATGCTCGTGGATGAGAAGTAGGAGCTCTCTGAAAAACAGAAATAGATAAACATAACTACATTATAAAAAATAAGGATAACAACTGCTATACTTTTATACAAAGAATAATATGTTACTTGGAATGATAAGTAATTGGAGTAGCAATAGCAATTACTTCTCTCTCTATTCGTCTTAATTTGGATGCAGCTGCGTCAGTTGCCACCAGTGTGCTAGCTCATCCAGAATTGGTTACAATCTGTAAGACCATGAATCTTGTAAGTTCTTAACTTAAAAAGAAATGGAACAAGACGAGTATTAGATGGTTCAACATTTGTTTCGCCACATATTCAAGTTTCATTTTCGATCATAACTGCTAAAATAATTTTGACAAATATTACCACAATCAACTCAATAGCCACTTGGTCTAGTTCACTCTACCCCCTGTCTTGTTCTGCTCCAGGTGATGGACTTCCAAAATCTCGAATAAGTTCTGAAAGACTCTTGTCGACCTAAGATATTAGATAGATTAGTTAGTAAGACAATGAGTCTGCGCAATATTTTCTTAATATAAAATTCAATAAAATAGGCTTTAATACCAGAAAATAATAAGAAGCAAGTATGAACCACAAATAAACATCATTAACATTCTTAACCATTGAGTCAATGACAGCACAAAAATAGAGAACTAACTCAAAATAAGTCAAGACTCATGCATGCATGCAAGAGGCACAGTTCCAACCTGTAGTTTAGTTAATATATGAGCAATGGCATCATCTCTGGCTAAACCCAGCAAAATATGACAAGCAAGAGCTCGTAGGCGATCAAGAACCACAGGAGGACTGACCATCCGAGGATTTAGAAGATGCAGCAAAATCTTAATGCCATTATTAGCATGGACCGCCTGTCTTGCTTGGGTATTCCCTTGTTCCAACTATGTGGCAAGCCCAATACAACCTGTACTAGGACCCATGGATATTCGACGGTCCCCAACCAGACCAGAGGAAGTTGGAGGGCCAAGTGTTTGCTGGCCACTACTGGCAGGTGGGACAATGGATATTATACCCCTTTCCACTGAGCTGGGTTCCCCAACTTGATCTCTGAGCTCACTATGAACGATTGTAATAGTTTGATCCACATTATTCTTCTCTCTCTTGTCTGTGTTTGTACCCTATGGTTTCAAGCTAATTGGAGGGGGGCATACGAGATTCACGAAAATCTCTAATATAGGTTGGATCATCTGCAAGAGCAATGACTAAAGTATCAAATCATGAAAACAATATCTCGGCTTAATAACATCAATTTACTAGGCAAGTACCTCAGGTTCCACAAATCCAGCATCATTAGCAACATCCAGTATTACAACCATATCTACACGTTCATTGCTCATACGAGCATCCACAATGCATGCATGGTTATAGGGGACTAAGGTAACAATATGAAGGACGTCCAAGGCATATTGTGCCAAGTCATGGAGATAACACTCAACAGGAGGGACCTAAATTAAAACATAAATAATGAAAAATAGAAGAGAGAGAAAATATGAATCATAAGAAGCATGATATGTTGTATGGAAATGAGAATGAAACAACAAACATGACAGAGTTCTAGCATTGTAGTATGTCCCTTAGCAGCCAAGAACTTGTATACTGCTGGCCACCTAGCTCTCACAAATGCAGGCCCAAGCTTCCTGTCACGTTGTGTCTACAGAAATACATTTTACATTGCCTCACTGCTTATATCTAATGGCTTGTAAGCTACTCTTGCAACCAAATTATTTCATCCTAAACTGCAGTTATTTTTATTAGGGCGAACGGAGTCCACAAGCAACAGAAGGTGTGCTCTAAATTATTGACGCAATGCGACACAGGTGTGATAGGCTATCTATTTTTCTGAAGCAGTCAGAACTACTGAAGGTGTTATGTCATTTAGAAAAGCTATATTTGTAAGAGATATTGATGCTGAGATTCCACCTGATCTCAAAGTAGCTGCATTATCTAGTAGAATTAACATCTTAACCAATCCTTCATGTGCATCAAAAGAATCCAAAATTTCTCTGAACACAAATGTTGAAGCAAAAAATAATGTTGCGTTCTTTCTTGCTTGGTCTTGAGAACAGTCAAGAAGCTGGAGTGCTAGCTCAACCACCTGGTGGATAACGACAGGGGAAAGTGCACAGACACACTCCATTATTCCCTGCCATACATTTAAGTGATATATATATATATATATAATGTATGTTATCATTCAAAAGCATTGCACAATCTGAAAAAGAACAAAGTTATTCATACAACGATATTAGATTAAGTATTGAACTAATATTAGATCAAGTCCAATGATACTTGCATGGGGAGGGAAGGCCAAATGATGATTCCTTTTAACTTTTTTAATGTAAGGATGAGAGGCTATTTATTCATCTTGCCCTCTCTCAGCAAGCAAATTTAGATGGGAGTTACAATGGTCAGCAGTTGCGTTCAAATTAGCTAAAGAATTATGGGCCCAATTACAACAATTAGATGATAAGTTAGAACTGATATTAAAGTTATGTGACCTTATAGGGAAGACCGAAATGAGGTTTTTAAGGGAAATTTTTGCTAAAGCATCAGCATCAGTAATAACTCCCTACTAATCCAGCAGACTCTCCATTTCTAGCTTAAAGAAGCAAGCTTTAACAACTCATATCGCCACTTTAACAAAGTAGGGATCTCCTTAATTCTTGAGTTAATCCAGCTGGTGACTTTAGAACTATATGAGAAGACTACAACATTTCTAAACCCCCTAATCTAGCTGTAAGAGAGAGCATTAATAACAGCAAATGCCTCATCTTCAAGAGTCGAGTGAACCATTTGTGCAGCAGTATGTTTGAATTTGATTATACCATCTGTACTTTTTCCAATAGCAGCAGCTGTAGCTTGTCCATTTTTATAGGCTGCATCAGCAAACACTGTGATAGTATTTCGATCCAGCAGTGTGTTAACATGAGAAATGAGAGTAGATTTATGTGGGTTAGAATATGAAGTATCTGCCCACATTTCCTGAAATTTAGAAGCATGTTTTCGAATGTTCATAACCTGATAGTTTTTGGGAAATTGTTGTCCTTCTACTAGTTATACTTTTGGAAACAACATGTAGCTCACCTATCATCTGACAAGGGATCTTGCCTATGGGAAGTGGATGTTATACAGAAAGAAAATATGGATTGATCATTTAAATGTTATGATGCTACCCGAATGATCTCTAGAAAATTGAAACCATGCCCCAGCTTATCAGTGAACAAAAGCAAAAGAGTGTTAACACTTAGCATGAATTAAATCATTATATGAATCTTGAACCAATGAGGTTGGAACAATTATGCAGTCCTAAATCAGGAACACAACCAGCAGCAACCAGAACTAGAAAAATGTTCACTCAAATAGGAAAAAAACTCTAGAAAGAATGGCTCAGATGCAATGATCTCAACTCTAAACAATAACTTCAGAAACTATATAAAAGAAACATAAGTATCAACACCACATTTAATATGGTTCTTGTCAATTAGCAAAAAGATTCAGGTAGCTCACTCCTTCATCTCCACAGATAGTCAGATTGTGGAGTCATCAACAATCGACTTAATATCAGCTCCAATAATTGTGGTTTTGATATCAATTATCGTGGAAGTGTTCAATGCATACTTTATAACTCCAACACCTACTTCATAGCCTTTAAAATCGTACATAATAGCACCAAGGCATAGAACAACCTTGTTATTCAGTAATAAGTGTACAATTTCTGTAGTGTTTGTAATTTAGAGAACATTAAGATTGCTTCCTCCATGTTCTGGGGGAAAGCAACATACCTCTTCACAAAGGTAACCAGCCTGGAGGCAGGTTGGAAACCTTCAACATATAAGGTTAACTATCTTGACAGGATCATCTAATAGTTTAAAAGATAAAATTCAAAAAGATGATGCTAAGAGGTTTTTCCCTTTCACCCAAATAATGCTGAACGAATCAGACTTCCCCTAAAATCTAACTTTACATCTTGATTGCCATTAAATCCAACAACAAAGGCAAAGTACCAAGCAAGAAGCCAAACTGATGTGAATATATTGACAAAGTCCCTATTATGTTGTGAGCAAATCCCACATATTGTTGATGGATTTGTCAACAAGAAGTGGTGATCCTTTACTGATGAACCCACTTTTCCATACTACGATACCATGATCTTTTTTGTTACAACATCGCCTGGAAATTATCTAAAAATCAATAAAATTTAGGTAAAAGTCCAGATCAATAACTAGGTTGAAGGACACTTATTGGAAATCTTGATGAATGAAAAAATAGATTTCTAGTGTACCTAAATTTTGATAGAATAGTTAAAAGGAGGAAATGCATTTACAGTTCCTTCAAATTATGTTGTTTCAAGCCAAAAACATATGCTTTCTAAATTGTGTAAACCTTTGCTAAGAAGCAGGAAACTCACTTGTTTCTATCAACAAATGAAATGTTTAACTAGTTACTTTCTAAAGAGGTTTTCTACCTACATTAGTTAGGAACTAAAAAGCTCTAGGGAGTTCTTGGGTCACTAGTTCAACTGCATTGGTTGGTCTAATGAGATCATCATAGTAATAACTAAAATCACAGAAAACTAGGAAAAGTTTGAAAAATGATAATGTGAGAGGAAAATCCAAATAATGATTTGACAAGAATATGGCATTAGCATCGAATATGAGTAATTATTGCATGATCATTCAAATAATTACATCGTACTTTTTCTACAGTATTTGACAAGCTCAATTTCTTCACTGCCACAATTAAGACTTCTGCAGATGTTGAACATTGAGATTGAACATGATTGTTGCAAACCATTACTTATAAGTTATCAACCCAAGCTGCTTACAAATTGATTATAGTAAGGATACATCTCAAGTGCATGCATGGAAACATGTTTGGGTAATGTTGATGCTAGAGAAGGTTAAATATATTTGTTTGGTTGATTGGAGGTGGTGCCATTCTGACTAAGATAAAGAGAAATAGAAGTCATCTTTCAGATGATGTTAACTTCCATATGTGTGTTTTTAATGAGAAGACAGTGACCTATGGCCTAGAAGACTATACTAAAGCTAAGGTATTTATTACATTAATGTGATTAGGAGGGTGTGCACTTTCTTAATGGGATACTAAATCCCTACTAGTTACATCTTATTTGTAAAACATACAAAAGTAGAACTACCTACTAGGCTACTAAATCCCTACTAGTTACATGGAAGCTAAAACCCTCATACATGCTAGGATATTGTAACTAATAGGCTCAAATATGTCTCACCTTTCTATCAATATTGCTTTTAATATTAAATATTGAAAACAAACAACAACTAACGTACATGGGATCCATTCTATGTAGAATGATAATCAACAAAGTTATATGCATAATCTACATAAAGTTTAGGAATATAGATTCATGTGATCTAGGTGAAATCACAAAGGCATACACCCTATATGTACTCACATAGATCTTTAAGAAAGAAAATAGAAAACTACAACTTCAAAAGGATCCTCCTACAGATAACCAGTATTATGAAAGGGATAGCAACTTCAAGGTAGCCTCCAAAAGATAGGTATACTTACAATATTCTTTAAAGCAAGTTTAGCAAATTCTAGCTTCAAATATCCTGCATACATTAACTGATTGAGACTAGGATCAAGCCTAAAAAATAGAGAAATTCTTGTACTTCTTGAGGAAACTAAAGAAGGCGAAGAAGTACAGTGGTCAGATCCTTTCCATCAATGAGATATTTGAGGAGAATCCCAATGTGATCTGCCATCTGGCTCAGGTACCTGAGTAGGACTGGTTTCCACAACTTGTATAATGAGTACAGAGATATCACTCTCAACGATAATGTTGAGCAGATATACAACAAGATGGATCTAAGGCACCTTGTTAGATTCCCTTGGATCCATAATCATCAAGACAACAATTGTACCAAATGATCTCTGCAAGCATGAGAACACCAAGCAGTACCATTGTGAGAAATCAAGTTCCCTATCATTTTCAAGAAAGTCAGGCCACCATCAAGGAATCTGAAAACTGCCTTCAAGGAATCTCGACCTCACCTTTTAAAGTAAGTCAGTGTGTTTTTATCGTTTTCAAGAAAGTCAGGCCACCATCAAGGAATCTGAAAACCACCTTTAAGGCATCTCGACCTAAACTTTTCAAGTAAGATGTGTAGTCTAAAGCTTGGTCATTGTGTTGAAGGTGTTTTTTATCAAGAGAATCTGCATATATATTTGGTGTTAGCAAAACATAATGCAACATATTTAAAAGCAATTACATCATAAATGAACTCAGTTTATGAGGTGAATATTTTATAACCAAATACTTATGTTAGTTATAATATTTCAGAACCTAATATTTTATTTTTTTCATCAGAATGCATTCAACACTCTACACCTTGATCTATCATTTCAGATGTAGCTTTTCCATACCATATCAGGACAGAATAATGTGTCCTATATGATTGTACCAAGCGTTGACTTCAAACAATGGTACCATTGCATTCAAAGATTACTATGTTGGTGTTGTGTGAATTTGTATAGGTGGAACTAATCATAAATATTTGAAACAGAGCATCCCTACTATAAAATACACTTCTACAAACTCAAACGAGCTTAGCAGAGTTGAATCTCAGTTAAAACAACCCAACAATAGATTCACTAATGAGGATCTATACTCACAGTTAGATTCAGTGTTGTCATCAGATTGACTTCGATTGAACCTCTAGTGAGAATCCTTCCACCATACTACAAAATCTACAGAATAGAAGAATTGTGACAAAATCCAAGTAATGATTTGACATTGGATCCTCCCTGTAAGTACTTTTTCCATGGTACCCATCCATCGAATACTAACCCAAGAAAATTCTCCTAGAATCATGCACCACTGCACCCAAAAAGATATTTAGGGATTGCCTCTTCTCCTTTAGCTATGCCTATAATCCTTTAAGGACACCCACTTACGGAACTAGTATGAAGAGATACTAACTACATGCAAAAGTAGATTCTATTTTTAATATGCATTGTTTCAAGAGTGTGACTCATACCTTTCTTTTGCTTGATGACTCGTTAGATACAACGCTGAAACATGACTGTGTTGCTCATATGCCAAATCTATCTACAATGCAAATGGCCCAAAATGGAATATCATATGTGTAAATTGTATATCTTAAATTTATTGCAGGAAGATATTGAACAACTATATGTGGAAAGAGAGCTCTGATGAGTTGCTAAAAGTGGGGGCTACCTCAAAATTTTAGCTTTCTACAACTTGTTATTGTCTCTGTGATCTTCTCCATGAAGGCATCCATGGACTCTAGAGAGGGTCAACCACTGGCCTGCATAAACAATACATTTAGTTATGACAGAAGAGACGCAAGAGGGTTTTCTTTTCCACTGACTAATCTATTCCATTCTTAGGTAGTACCCATGATACTTGTTTCATTCTTCCTCAAATGGAAAGATATTTTTTGCCAATCATACAGTATATACTAGGTAGATTAAGTTTATCTTCAATAAGAATAAGTATACTTATACAACTTTATGCACATTGATGCATCGTGAATTGATATGTAACCTTATTGTTTACTTCCTTGCATATGACAAGAATTGACAGAGAAATCTTGTTGAAATTAGTATTGAATAGCATTAGAAACAGAGTTGGAGTTCTAGATGTCTGGCAGCAGAGATTACTTCCTTATATATTTACACAAATTGTTATAGTAAGTCAGTCACCTAGAAACATACTTGCTTCCATGCCTTGTTCCTACAGGCTTACAGTTGAACCATTTTTTTTATAGAATCAAGACACATTAAATTTATATAGTTTCCATGACATTTATAAAATATCATAAAGAAAAGACATGAATACATGTAGCAACCAATTACCACCCTTAGCTTGTCTCCACTCAAACAACACTCACTTTTGTCAAAAATTGAGTCATTCTCATATAAGTCATACAGCTACAAGAGAACAATATATAACAACTAAATATAGGTCTACACCACTATGAAAGCCCAAAAATGTGTATGGATGACAATGAGAAATAACAATGAAAAAATAGCCATGCAGCAGTTAACATCCACAACATAATATATTTGAAGAGACAAGATGCACAACCCGTAGGTGACAGGAAGCCTGAAATTTTTAGATTAAGTATTTCTTAGCCAATAACTCCATAATCATTAGAACAACCTTCCCTCTCGGGGGAGAAATGAAGACAACCACAACCAAAAGAAGCAACAACTAACAATGACTAAGGAAAAGGCAGAAAAAATCAATGGCTTACAAGTTGCGTCAGGTATAGCAGTATTGAATACTCAAGATTGACCTCAATAAAACATTATTCAATATGCATGGTAATATCAGACATCAATCAACCTCGAATGAGAATAACACAAGAAAATAGGATTCATAGGTAATCTCCAAGACTAATTCGTAACCAATACAATCATAATGAGAATAACACAAGAAAATAAGATTCAAAGGTCCAGAAATTACAACCAAGACAATGAAATAATGAATGGTTCTACAATATGTGTGACATCCAAATTTATTTAAAACCAACTAAATATAATAAATAATGAATGACTTCTATTTTTACTAAATCCTATCAATTCATATGATATGTGAATATCTACATTGATCACATCTATATTCATACTCTTGGTTTCCACGTCTCCAAATGGTTCACCTACAATGATGAAGAAAAAGTTAAGAAGTACACTTCTAGTATTGAGATTAATTTATAAAATGTTACCTGACAATGAGTAATTTCTTTGGCCAAACTATCACTGTCCCAATTACATCCTCAATGACTTGGTGTTGACCAAAATGCCTAATCAACTGCTCTTGAGGTTCGATTGGTATAGTAATGGACACGACAGCAAATGAGGAACCCAACAACGCTCCTCCTACAACATAAGTTGGACTTGCAGAAGTAATGTGTCCTTGTGCTACAATTGATTTCCCATCATCAAAACTTAATAAGGAAACAACCTTTAAATTTATAAACATTGTGTCAAACATTATTTTTACTTAAAAATCAGATTGAAAAAAAAATTATCAATAAATGTTTGGCTATAATAACCTGCCCTTCGGTAATGGGTGTTCCACTACTCAATTGATTTGGTCTGGGTAGTCTTTCATTGGTGGTCCTTGTGATATTCTACAAAATAAATTATTCACTATAAGAAAATCAATTTTTTTATGATATCAAAATATAAGAATTTGAAGATTTACCTCGTTGGGCTGAAACGAACCACTCAGGTTAGAATTTATCAGCATCATAGCTTCAATATTTTCATATTTTTTCTTCATTTCTAACAACTCCATTTGTTGAGCCTCGTATATCTAGGTATGAGCATCAACAACCATTTCTAAGTCTTTGCTTTTATTTTCATAAGAATTATGAGACACATGCATTGCATGTTTCACAGGATTCTTCTTTGGACCCAAAATATGATCAAATATCTCATCTTTCTTGAGATTTTCATCATTACTTGCAAGTGACACATTCAACTTGTCCAACATTACAATATTAATTAGAATATATTCATTAAATGAAAAATAAATTTGTTAAACGATTGCTTACGTACAATTAATTCTACAGATTTTGCATCCACAACACTACCATCCTTCTTCAAATGGGTGGCCTTAAAGAAGTATAATCTGCTAACATTGCCACCGTTTTTCTTTTCTTGTAACTATTTTTAACAGTAGTATCATATATGAGCTTAGTAGTATGAAAGTGTAATGCACATTTCAACCGGAAGATAACTCACAGTAGCCTTCACACAAGCATACAACGTTGATCTCGATGTATGTCTCGTCATTACAAACTTTCTACTCATAACATTTTTAGCACTCCTTAACTACATACAATGAATTATAATATAATTATATGCAATATACACTATTAAATTATATAGAGTTAAAGAAGAAATTGTTTACCTTTCCATCGTCAGAATCCCAAAAATTCACAAGAAATTTCCATTGATCAGGATCAACATGGGAGGGGCAATCATTCAGTCGGTCAGATTTTTCTTTGTGCGACATATAGTGGTTTTTTTATATCCGCTTTGAAGTTTATCCAACAATCCCTAATTGTTCGCAAAACTGAATTCTTCCCCTTTATGTCGATAACAAACTTGGTCTATAACAAAAGAATAATTTTTAAATAAAAAATTCACAGCATTATATTATATCTCTAAGACTAGAATTACCTTCACATAATTCCATATAGAGGTTTTGTTTTCTACAGGTACCTGTTGCCAATCAAGATAGTTTAATGGTGCAAGATCAGAATTTCGAGCAATAGTTCCCAAAAAGGAAGACATGTCATTCTGATGTGGTCCTATTGGATCTCCATTCCCATCCAAAGTAATTGGCAGATTTTTATCCCCTGTCTTACCCCATAATCGGATACACTTAGATTAGCCCCTTGTTTTTTTATTTGTAGCCCCCCCCACAAAATCATGAATATAATACAAGCATTTACAAGGATATACATATTATACACATATAAATAAGTAATAATTTGTGAAAAATGCAATACATCTTTGTATCGAAATTTTCTTACCATCACTCTGCCTAGGATCAATAGTAGGAGAATCAGCAACAGAATGTTGATCATTATCTAAATTATCAATTTCAACCTCTTGATTGTTACTGACATCATTTACCAAACGTTGCATACTTGATCCTATAGGTACTCCTGGATGACTTCTTTTTTCTAAGTGTCTTTTAGAATGACTTCCTTCTCTAGCATTATTTGAGTTTGCCACCACATGACTTTTATCAACAGTACCAACTCCATCATTTGACACAGAAGGATTTTTTCTTTTCCAAGGTTCAAAGAAGAACTTTTGTTGTTGTTTTTAGTTGATCCTGCCACAATTTTACTATTTCTAAGTCCTTCTTTTGCACTTGAACACCCCCAATCAGCATTTATTGAACCAAGATATCCTCCCTTTGGTCTTTTGGAAATACCTGCAACTAAAATGATGATATGAGCGATTCTAAGAAAGATATTAAATGATGTAATTTTTTATTTTACCTGTCATACTCCCATGAGTTAATCCT
Organism: Alisma plantago-aquatica; assembly: GCA_963693085.1. Classification (NCBI taxonomy): domain Eukaryota; kingdom Viridiplantae; phylum Streptophyta; class Magnoliopsida; order Alismatales; family Alismataceae; genus Alisma; species Alisma plantago-aquatica. The sequence goes on from OY856411.1 coordinate 974,454,370, forward strand.
TCATTACAGGCATTGTCAGTAAGTGGAGAAAATAGCTGACTGCATCTTTTCATTCTTCTAAAAAGACAATTGATATCAAAAATATTGAATTACAAACTGAAATCATGGCATACATTCTCTAATTGTGTTCCTCAAATAAAATAAAAAATTTCAATAATATTTATATGTTGCTGATGAAGCCAACATCCAACAAGAAAACTCATTAAGCAGATTAACCCAAAAGAAAAACAATTGTGCAACAAATGTATAATCAGGTAAAAGAATAAATGACGATTTTATAAATAAAAGAATAACATAAGTGTTTCCACTATTTGACCCAACTAATAAAATAAAAAGAGTTACATAATATCAAAGATGGGGATCATGACCCCCTTCATAAAAGGTCACACCCTCCATGTCTTTTCTGACTAAATTAAAGTCATCACAAATGTCACTTAATATATCTTCCAAATCACTTCGAGATTTATCTTCAGATAAGCAGGCTCCATCCATGAAATTATCATGAATCTTCTCCTCCATGTTATAAGTATCACGAGGTGTAGTGTGCACAACAAAGCTCCAATTCTTTTGACTTATGTCTTTTACATAAAACACTTGTTGTGCTTGGGAGGCCCATGCAAATGGATGATCAGTTACAGTAATATGTTTTAAATTGACCATTGTGAAGTCATTTTCAGATTTTTTATGCCTCTTTTCACATTGACTCAGTCACATTTGAACAATACAACTTTAAGTTACTCATAATAACTGATATCAAAAATGTCCCTTAACACCCCGTAATATGTAACTTGACCTGTTACAGGATTTTTTTTCTTTGGAACTAGCAAAACTTTCTGTCTGAGCATTCACCATAATTCCACTATTTTGTGTTTTTCTGCCACATTCTCGATCCTTGGTGAGAAATCTATAACCATTTGTTACATATCCCGCATATTGCATCGTCATTTGTTGCGGTCCTCGAGCCAACACTAAAAGGTTTGGTGACACAGTTGTCTACTTTTCCTTCTCCTCAATCTGAAAATATTATGAATTTTATTATTTATATATTTTTGTTATTATGCTAATGGAAATAACTTATTTAAACTTACATGTTTCTTAAATTATTCATTGAAACTGTTCATATGACGATTATTGATTTCCCATTGTTGTGCATGCGGATTGGTTTTCTTCAAGTATCGGATGTGCTCCCTGCTTACAAACATGTGTGACACACCTGGACGTAAATATGAAATTACATAATGAAAAGTAAACAACGATCTTACTTCACGTATGGATCAACTACATCACAATTGGCCAAAATATATTGATGCACAACTTTGAGCATTATGCTATCAAGCGTAATTGGCGTCTTCTTTCCTAAACGACACCCTTTATGAAAGAGTATAGACCAATCTTCATCATTATCCATATCTTCATCTTCCACATCATTTCTAGACAATTTAGTGAACCTTGTCTCAACTCCTGAGAGATATCTCAAACAGAATGTCAAGCATTCGTCTTCCAAGTAACCTTCTTCTATAGAAGCTTCTAGAGCAGATTTATTTCACACATATATTTTTAAAGGTTGTAAGTGTCCACAATAAGAAGAAGAAAAGACTCTGTAAGAATATCACATACGATTGGATGCAAAGTCTGAACAAATTTAATTTTTAGAAAGATTACCTCTCCACGGGGTAAATCCAACGATAGAATATCAGTTCGGCTATCTTCACTTCTTGTGGAAGATGAATGACCACATGCTCCATCAAATCAAAGAATGATGGTGGGAGAATCTTCTCTAGGTTACAAAGAGTCACTGCTATTCTAGATTCTAACTTCTCAAAAGTATTTGGAATTATGACTTTAGAGCATAAGTCTTTGAAAAACTTGGACAACTCAATTACAATAGATCTAACATTTTTGTTGGGCAACGCTACTTGTAAAGCTAATGGGAGAAACGGTTGCATCAATACATGATAATCATGACTCTTCAATGCCATCAGCTTTCTTTCTTTGACACATGCATTTCTAGCTATATTAGAAGAATACCCATCAGGAACTCAAGCAGACTTTGACAACTTACCGAATAATTCTTTTTCCTCCTTCTTCAAAGTAAAACATGAAGGAGGGATGATATTTTTATTTCCGTCCTTGATAATATGAAGTCTATGCTTTATGCCCATCTCTTATAGGTCATATCGAGAATTTTCAGTGTCCTTTGACTTCTCCATTCCTAGCAGTGTGTGAATCAAACTCTCACATACATTCTTTTCTATGTGCATCACATAAGATTATGACGTATAAGGTTATGCTTCCAGTATGGAAACTAAAAAAAAATACTTTGTTTTCTCTAGTTATATGGTAAATTATCTACATCTCTAGATTGATCTAGAACTTGACTTCCAAACAGTATCTTAGGACCACTTCTAAATTCTTCATTTCCATCAAATGATGAAGCATCTTTACAAAATTTATTATCCATTGGGAGGAACCTCCTGTGACCCATGAAACATGCTTTCTTACTATATGGTAGTCTCCATGAGCACGCATCTTTGTTGTAGAAAGGACATGCAAGATACCCACTAGTTTGCCAACCATATAGATAACCATATGTAGGAAAGTCGTTTATCATCCACAGTAAGGCAGCATGCAACTTGAATACCTCTTTACGATCAACATCATAAGTATCAGCACCAGCTTCCCAAAATTCTTTTAACTCCTCAATCAATGGTTTTAGGTAGACATCTACGTCCATTCTTGGTTGAGTTGGACCAGGAATAATCATCGACAAGATAAAATTGGGAGAATTCATGCACAACCATGGTGGCAAGTTGTAAGGAATCAATGCGATGGGCCAAATACTATATGATAGTCTCATGAGGCCAAAGGGATTAAATCCATCAGAAGTTAATCCAAGGCGAACATTGTGAGAATCGGAAGAAAACTCAGCATGCATATTATCAAACATCTTCCATACTAGAGAATCTACTGGATGTCGAAGAATCCCGTACTTGGTACGACTTTCATCATGCCACCACATTAGGGGTGACAGTTTTGAAGACATGAACAATATCTTCAACCTAGGAGTCAAGGAAAAGTAGCGAAGGACTTTACAAGGAACTCCTTTTTTGTTTGTACAAATGTTTTCTACACCAACTTCATCAATTTTGATTTCTTTATATCTAGAAGCACCACATTTAGGACATGAAGTCTTATCTGCAAAATCCTTTCGATACAAAATGCAATTATTTTTGCAAGCATCAATTTTATCATAGTCAAGTCCAAGGTCCCTGATTATTTTTCTAAATTCATAATAAGAGTCGGGAAACGTCTCACCCTCTAGAAGAAATTCCTTCAAAAGCTCAATCAGCTCAGAAAATGACTTATTACTCCAATTATTGACACATTTTATGTGAAACAACCTCACAACAATGTACAATTTAGAGTACTTCTTACTTCCAGGGTACAATTCATGTGCATCAATCTCTAACAGTTTGTAAAATTACTTAGCTTCTGCATCATCAACAAATACAAATTGATGGTCGTCATCTTCCATATTCTCTCCATCCTGTGATACTCCATACACATCTTGTAACATGTGTCTCATATCATCTTTGAACGTGTCATTTTGTGTTTGTGAATCCTCAGAGCTATCAAATGAACCCTCACCATGAAAAATACAATTTGTGTAGGTGGTCAAGAATCCATTCCATAACAAGTGTTCAGTTGCGACTTGTCAATTCTGCCTATGCACATTTAAGCATTGCTTACAAGGACATAAGATAGTCCCATCTCTACTGGATTTTGAAAATGCATGCTCTATAAATTTAACCACCCCAAGTAAATATGTCGTGCTTGTTCTATGTTCCTCATGGATCAAACGTTGATCTATCATGACTACCTATAACAATTAAGAAAACAAAAGGATAAGAATACAAAATATTAAAAATTGTTACATAACTTAGTTTCAATAAGATCTAAGAGTTTCTCAGATCTTAGGAAGAGTTTGCCCAGACCAGTAAGAAATTGGACTTTTCGAAGCCTGATGAGAGACATTGGCACAGAGGTCAGTCCAACCTCTACCAATGAAGAAAGCATCAGCTACTCACTTTCCAAAGCTATCCCACTTGTTTACCATTGTAGGGAGAATATAGTTTAATTAAAATACAATCCATAACTTAGTCTCAATGTTAAAAAAAATGAGAGTTGCATGTATGTTGTGGAAGGAGAACCATGCAACTTATAGCATAGTTTCCTTATGGAATGCCCTTTTCTTCCATAATGAGTACACTCTTTTTTTTATCTCATGTTCCTTTTTTGTATATATCAAAAAGTGAGTTTTTACAATGCATTGGCTTGATCCATGAAAGAAAAACTATAAAGAAACACACAAAACAAACTATGTACAATAGTTCATGCAAGCCTCAACAAGCCATATGACTCAAACAAAAACTATCTATATTAATCTTCAACCTAATCCAAATAGGAAAATGGTAGTAATATTCATGGACAAGCCGATCATGATTAATGCATATTTTCCAGCATGAGGGGGAACCTTAAAGTGAAAAGGATGCTACATAGTATTAGTGGGCCTATTAGGCGTAACATGATTAACATTACATAATATACATATTAATCATACATTGTATAATTAGGGAATTGTTCTTCTTCCCAATGCCTATTTAAGAGGTATGGTGTATCCGTTACAATAATCAAGCAAAAATCTTTCTCCTATTTAATAGATGAATGTGCTGAAAGAAATGTCAAACATTCCTCTTGTTGCAGATGTAGGAATGATATAGAGGGGAAGAAAGAGAACAGTTGCTCTCGCAAGTGTAGAAAACAATGGAGGGTCCTTATAGAGGGATGGTATTCAATGGATCCTAAGGTCAGTGTGCCACTTCTAATATGGGATAAACCTATAAGTATTCAATGGTATTCCTAATTCCAACTTTTACAAGTATTGTGTATCCATAACAAGTATTAAGATAGGAAGTATGGACACTTCTCGAGAGGTGTCGTGTCTCTATCTTCCGTGTATTGGATGCAGACATGCCGTGGACACAGATGGACACGTGGTGGACACGGCTCGGGCATGTCCAACTTTTTTTAAAAAGACTTTTGGGTGTGGACACGGCTGGGACACGGCTTGGACACAGCCAACCCAGTCCAACCACATTTGTGTCCAGTTAAGTTAAAAAAAGAATAAACCCTTCCCTCCTATCAAATCCCCCCATATGTTCCCCAAGTTTCCACCAACTTTGTCCTATCCTTGATTATTCCTCTCCCCCCTCTATATTTCTTCCCAACAATTTCTTTCCCTTCTCCCCATTTCTCTCCAACTCTCTTATCCCTACTACTATTAAGTACCAACATTTCAATATCCATGTCAGTTCTTCCTGATTCTTCCCTCTTAATTTCTCTCCACCCTTACCAATGTCTCCTCCCCACTCCTCTTCTTCTCATTCTTCCCTCTCCCTCAAATTAAATCTATTCAGTCCAGTTGATTGCCTTAGTTACAATTAGCTAACCTGACACCCTTGGATCCAAACTGATACACCTCATGTGTAGTTAACCCAACATGCTTGGGTTGATGGTCTAAATCGATACACCTCTAGACTATATGATGGTCTAAGTGATACCTTGTGAAGGTAGTCATGATACATCATGTTAATGATAGGGTTACATGGTATGATATGATACCCTAGGGGGTGGTTGTATGAACAATAAAGGAGTGTTGTTTTGTATGACCTATAATTTCATAACATACCTTATAGTGATAATAGAAGTGATGACATAAGTTTGGTTTTTGATCCAACCTTGATAACCATAACTGGTTAAAGAGAATCCTAACACTAATGATGTAGTGTGAATGACATGAATCTTGATGAAATGGTAGTTGTAATGAAGCATTATCCTTCTTGTTACAAGTCTCTAACGATGCAGGTAAAACAAGTTGATATGCATGGATAGATAAAAGCTATGGTGATTATGATATGTTTGAATGGGCCTTATGAGGCATGTGAGATGTTGGTATCACAAAAATAGGAGGAAAATGGTATTATGACCTAGTGGTGGCTTATTTCCTTATATGATATAATAATCTTCTCAGTAATGAGATGAGAGGTTGCTACCTCAAAGTGTGTGGCCCTTGGGATGAAAAAAATGGTGAATGACAAGCATAAGTTATAATGTGATGAGATCACACCTTATATGCTCAATTACCTTCTAGTAATGTGTTATACCTTATTTTTTGTAGAATTTGTTTAAAGTTTATATGGTGTAACTTGATTGATACTAAAGGCACTTAAATGTCCTAACTAATCAAGTGGAACCTAATATTGTAGCTTGGCTTGTGCCATAGATCCATTTAGTGTCAGTAATTGCTGAATGGTGAAATGAGTTTAATTCAGAGCGCATAATTTTGAATATGTGGGGTGCAAGTTGAGTATTCCTTTGCATCCTTAAGTACAGGATGTGTGAGATGACCATGTGTGAGTCGATCTTGTTGTGTCTTGGATGGCCATGCATGAGACACTCCTTCTTGTTAGAATGACCATGTGTGAGCATGTTCTTCTAGCGTCGTACCTATAACAAGGTGGACTAGTTACGATTATATATGTGGATGGCCATGCGTGAGCCAATCCTTGAGGTTGACTATATGTCATTGTTGTAGTTGACTGATATGTCTTTGTAGTGTTTTCTCTTATGCTGACCAAGAGGTGTTCGAAGGTCATGGATTCCGGCTCTTCCATTGACCTTGTATGGCACCGATTTCGACTTAGAAATGGTCGGTTGGATTTGGGTGGTACGACTCAAATCCTCTAGGAAAAATAAAATACATAATCAGTCATGTAGTATACTTGTATATGATCAAATACACATCATTAGATGAGGCCTTGCTTGCTTTTATATAGTTTTGTTGGAGGAAATATACATGTTCTTCATATTCCCTTTATAATATTAAGATGTTTCATAATCCAATAGTAATTGGGCATCCTGTTAGTAATGATTACTTTCTTATCATAGTTTTAACTTTACTACTTGTTGCAATCCTCTTATCTGCAGTAATAATAGAGTTGCTGGAGAGTTATATCTCCCACTGAGATTTGAAATCTCACCCTATGGGTTTCGCACATCCTTTTTAGGTGGACTTGCATGACGAGGAAGAGATCGTGCAACAGAAGTTGAGGAGCAGCAAGAAAGATAGTAGCTGACAAGGTTGGAAGTGATTATGGATGTCTTTTGTTGTTAGAGTTGTTTGTATACACTTGGGTCTTTGGGGATGTTTGTAGATGTGCTTTCGACATGTGGTTGGCTTGTGTGCCCCCTTTTGTGCCTGAATGTGGTGGATATATGTATATATGTTCTGGAATAGGTTTTCTTATAACATGTTGGTGGCACACTTGGTAAATGCTTGTCACTTGGAAGAATTTGTATGTAAAGACTTTTGTTGTTTGGTAGTTTTATAAAAGATGGTTTTAATTTTCAAGTATTTTCCTATGATCTATTTTCTTTCTTTAATCTCTCTTTTTTGGCGTTGGGGTCACAAAAACCAGGTAGACTGAGGCTGTCAGGAGCACAACGGACAAAATTGAAAGAGGAGGAGGAATTTCTGAGGGCTGGAAACACTTTTGCCATAGATATAAAGGAAGGGGAAGGCCAAGAGGGTGGTCCTCCTCTCATGCTAGAAAGGGGTTTCGAACCCTAAATGGGCATTTCACGCACTATACACCAGGGGAGGCAAGTAAAGGATCATTTAAATTGGGATGACGAGGCAAAACCAAAGGTGAAGAGATATTATGAGAGGTGCACAGATGATGCAGAACATGGTCGAGAAATGAGAGCCTATGAAATGGGTTCATCTCTTGTCTAATAAATGGAGGTGGAAGATGATGTCACAACCGTTAGATAAGGAAAGGAAATGAAGTGAGGGTCGTGAAATGTCAGATCAACAAATGAGAAAGGAAGAAAATAAACCAAGTAACGCTTGATGGAAATAAATTTGGACTTTGGTTTAATTCCCTGCATGAAATGAATTTGTATTTAAATCTTAGTCAAAGTTATATGTTAACTAGCTTAATCAATTTGGAGGGTCAAACATGGTCAAAACTTGACCAATTTTGGACCACATGTCCATTAAGGAGTCTAGATTCTTGCTATGTCCTTAGATTTCCACTTTTCACATGCTTTACACATAATTTTTATAATTGTCATTCTACTTGATTTTAATACATGAAAAGGTGTTATGTGATACATTTTCCCCTTAACTTCTTGTGACATCCCTGAATTTTCTAAAATTTAATCTAATGTATGACATCTGAATTGAGACCTTAGCAAGAATCCCAATTTAAACACCCCACACTAGTCTAAGAATAAGAAAATCAGAGGAAGTCAGAAGGAAATAATAGTAGCACATGCACATGAACAATAATAAAATCATACAACACATGTTCACCATTCTTCATATAATTACAACATGAATTGTCACAACATTTGATATTACATATTGAACAACAAATTTTTACATGTACATGTACTATGACTAAACAACAAGATCTTAAGACAACAGGTCCACCTGTACATCAACTCGGCATACAACCCTCAACTATCCTAGTTCTTCAAGATCAAATGTCCACAACCTAAACAAAAGATTATATGTGGTACACGTCAGCATAATATTCAAGAATATTGTACTGAGTACGCCTATGTGTCTTTTTATATACCTCTCATTACTAAGATAGGCAATACGATAAAAGTAATACTTAGAAGTTATAAACAAATATAAGAAAAGCATATACTTGGATAAAGATGTTCATTAATAAAAGCGAACACATATTTTAAGCTCATTTTCCTTTATATCATCCATGCATATACTAACTAAGAGTTGAATGCATTAAGGCCTTTATGATCTACTACCAAAGAATTTGAGATCATTGTACATGTGATCTACTACCAAAGAGTTTGAGATCACTCCAAGTACTTAACTACCAAAGAATTGAAGTACTTTATTTCCAGCACTTGACTACCAAAGAGTTTAAGTGCTTAGATATAATGGAATAGATATAGTATGTTTCATGTGTTCATAGACATAAGTATGGAAAATCAAACAAGATATCATACATGAACAATCATTCCATCCAATATCATATGCCAAGTGTTTACTACACATATAATGCAAGAATATTGTATAATAAGCCAAGTAAGAGGTAATTGTGTACCTTGCTCAAGATAACCTAACCATCACATATTACTCATGTCAACTATATCCTTGTCACACCCTGATTAAGACAAGATCATGCACTACCATCAGATTCTCATAATCTTACATCTCATCTTAACCCTAATTATGTTCATTAGGGTTTGCTTACTTCATTAGGATATTCTCATAATTACTTATATTCTTGTCTTGGAGTTATCTTACTAATGTCATATCCCATATTATAGTTCATTTACTGATAATTGCATTTCACATTATTATGTGAACATATTAACCATATGTTACATGCATTATCCTAAATTAAGGTTACAAAACTTGTATTAAGGGTAAAATTCATATAACATGGATTTTGTGTATAAAACTGATCTCATATTTACACATTATCTTCTAGTTACTAATATGAGGGTTTTCTATGAATTTCATCATTTATTGAACATGTATGTGTTTATTGCATTTTATTTAGGGTTATTAGCCCTAGAAAGACATTCTAAGAAAATTACATGATTATGTGTCATAACATGATCATATCTGATGTCACATGGATTCTAAAATACATTTAGAAGTTATTGATGCATTCTCATAATTTTTGGTCATGATTTGATATTTATTACTCATAAAACAAGTGTAAGACATCTTACATTATATTACCATCATTAGTGCATCAAAAGTCTTATATTATGCTTTCATGTTGTTCTACACATGTTTCTAAGAATTTGATACCTTACTTCTATTTTTCAGATCATCAAGCTAATTTCTATGAATAATTGAAGATCTTTTTATTTCTGAGAATATTACCTTTGTCGGCCAATCGTTCATCACCACGTGGCCATGCGGGGGCGCACTACTGCTTTGCTTCCTTACTGGGGTTCAAACGGTTTGTGGGTTCTGGACCCAGTTCAAAAGGATCGATCTGCCCGTTCCCCTCCTCCTTTCTTTCTCTGGTCTACATGACTTGGGCTTCTTTTAGTTTCATATGTGAGTCCAGTGAGGGTTGGGTTCTCCACTCGATCCATGTGGTCTCCTGTGATGCGGCTGTCATTGTGGGAATGATATCCGATGGCAATTGTCTACCCTAGCTCATTCTTGTCGGTATCTTTCATAGTGAAAAGACTAGCATGTTCCTTCTCCATGCCGCTGACATGGTGAACTACCTCCAGATCTTCCTCTGGCAATCTCGTGAGAACACCACCACCAGCTGCAGTGCGAGTGAGATCCCAGGCAGGAAACAATTGGCATATGCTACTCATTGACACCTGATGAAGGAACCTCCATCTTTGCAAAAGCATGAGGGTTTGAAGAAGCAAGGCTTCAGATTTTCTATACCGCAGATCATCTCACCTCGAAGCCTCTTTACAGCGGCACCGCATAGGCTCTGCTCCGCCCTGAGGATCCTTCATGGTGAGTCTACCGCCAATAGACACTCCTTCATAGGTGCGGTGCAGTAGCCTCTACGAACTTCACAGAAGCCCACACAGCTCCTGAAATTAGCCCCTGTTTTCTTCTCCTTTGGTTCATCCTCTTCCTCCCCTTTCTTCTGTACGGTGGAGAGAATAGATAATGAGGACTTAGAGATAAGACTCCCTCATGAGTTAGTAGTAAAAAGGGTCTCATTTCCCTCCCAATTTCACAAGGTAGATGTTGGGTGATTCCATTTTATGTCCAATCCCATGATTGTGGATCGTGGTGGAATGTGTACTGAATGGAAGAACCTCCCAAGTCTCCAGTTCAGTTGGAGGTAGGCAATGGTTTCTCTGCCATCAGATGACATCTAGGGCTAGGAACGCTGCATTAGCTAATGTGATATGTGGCTCCCTCACCTTAAAGATTGTGTGATACCGCTTAGGGTAGAGCATTATTCCAAATTACCTCAAAATACACATAGCATTAAACCGTAGATAATATTCTATTGGAATCTCAATTCATCACGAAAAATGGACCACATATTACATTTCACATGATGTGTGTTTGGTATGATTTTTATGCCAAGATATCATTTTTCCATCATCCAAATGAATATCTCAAAGAGGCACATAAATATATATACATACAATTACCATCAAACTAAAGGATATGCATTTGCATGATCAACACACTTTAAAGACCATCATTATATCATATTAATTCATAAAATCTTCTATCTTCATAATTAGCTTCATGAGTGTGTAAAATCAAGGAAGCTGACGTCATTATTCACGTGCATACATATGAAGTCAAGTTGACTATTCCATTCCTCAATTTTATGAATCTGTTTATCCAAAAGGTCACTCTATCACACCCTACACACCTTAAAAGAAATTGTGTCCTCAAAATTAAACCAGAAATCTAGTCTTTCACATCATATACATCTTAAAAGAAATTTCGTCCTCAAAATTAAATCATTCTAATACGCCAAGGACAAACCAAAGGGTATTCATATATATGTAGGAAAACACTCTCGGTATAACATATTCACAAACAAAAGCTCTAGAACTATATGTACTGATCTTAGGAGGATTCTAGAACATCTAGGGTGAAACAAAACTTGTCATGCTGATACAGCAAACCGTCATCTGAAAACCTGAACTCTGGTCTTTTTCCCTTTGCCATATCCTGCATGATCTGCTGTAACTCACTGTCACTCTGCTGAAGTTCCTTGATTTGATCATAAAAGGTAGGATTGACTGGCATCTGTGCAATCAAACCACTATGCTCTGTAACCCCTAAGTCTAAGTTCAACTTCCGCATCTCTACTAGAAGGTCTCTCTTGTAACATGCCATAGAGAATGCATCAGCTATTGAACTTGACTTCCTGCTGAGGGCATTTGCTACCACATTCGCCTTACCAGGATGATAATCTATCGTCACATCATAATCTTTGATCAATTCTAACCATCTATGCTGTCAAAGATTCAGATCCTTCTGGGTGAAGATATATTTCAAGCTCTTATGATCTGTAAACACTTGGCATGCCTCACCATAAAGATAGTGACGCCATGTCTTAAGAGCATGAATTACAACAGCTAACTCCAAATCATGCGTCGGATAATTCTCCTCATTCTTTTTAAGTTGTCTAGATGCATAAGCTACTACTTTACCCTCCTACATCAACACACAGCCCAAACCTCTATTGGAAGCATCACAAAACACTATATAGCCTTTATCTACCTCAGGCAGGGTCAACATAGGTGTTGTAGTCAACCTCTTCTTCAAGATCTAAAAACTCTTCTCACAGTTGTCTGACTAGACAAACGGTGCATTCTTCCTTGTTAAGCATGTCATAGGTGATGCTATAACACTAAAGTTATGGATAAACCTTCTGTAGTAACCTGCCAATACTAAGAAGATTCTGATCTCAGTAGGAGTTTTAGGCTTCGCCCACTGTAGAACAGACTTGACTTTCTTAGGGTCAACACTTACTCCATCTCCTGAGATGACATGTCCAAGAAAAGACACCTCAGCTAACCAGAACTCACACTTACTGAACTTAGCATATAATTGATGTTGTCTCAACAACTGTAATGCTATCCTCAGAAGTTGTTCATACTGCTCATCATCTCTAGAATAAATTAGAATATCATCTATGAAAACCACTATGAACTGATCCAAGAACGGATTGAAAATCTGGTTCATCATATCCATGAAAGTTGTTGGGGCATTAGTCAGTGCAAATGACATGACTAGAAACTCATAATACCCATATCTTGTTCTGAAAGCTGACTTAGGAATATCTAAAGCTTTTATCCTCAACTGATGATACCCAGATCTCAAGCCTATCTTCGAGAAGATCGTCGCTCCACGCAACTGATCAAATAGATCATCTATCCTTGGTAGTGGGTACTTATTCTTGATAGTGATCTTATTCAACTATCTATGGTCTATACATAATCTCATAATACCATATTTCTTCTTCACAAACAAGACTGGAGCTCCCCATGGTGAATAACTAGGTCGAATAAAATCCTTATCTAGTAATTCCTATAACTGGATCTTGAGTTCCTTCAACTCTGTAGGTGCCATCCTGTAAGCTGGAAGCGCTATAGGTTGACTACCTGGCAACACCTAGATCTCAAAGTCTATATCTCTTTTAGGAGGTAGACCTGGCAACTCATCTGGAAAAACATATAAAAACTCACAAATCATTGGCACATCCCATAAAATGATTGTGCTCTTTTCTGCTCTAGTATCTATCACATGTGCCAAGAATGCCTCACAACCTTTCTGCAACATCTTATCAACTACAACATCTGATATGATACACATAGGTAAGACTTTCCTATCTCTAGAAAAGACACAAGAAAATCCACCATGTTGAAAGACAACCTCCTTTTCCCAACAATCGAGTTGAACTCGATACGTCTCTAGGCAATCCATACCCAAGATAACTTGAAAATAGTTAATATCCAGGGGTATTAGATTAACCGCAATGGTGTAACCACCAAAATTCAACAAACATCTAGGACAACACTCTGTCAACACTGTCAGTTCACCTAATGGAACCCTCAACAACAATGCAATTGGTAATTATTGTGTTAACATGTTAAGCTCGCAAAGATAAAGAACATTGTATAAATGAATGAGTTGCACTTGGATCTATCAAAACTGTAACTGACATGCTATTAAAGAAAATAATTTCTACTGTAATTATTCGGGAAGAAATAATACATTCTTGTGGTGTCAAAGAGAAGAAGCATCATGAAGCTCTTCCTCTCCCACAGTGTCCATGTTGTCCTTCCCTTCCACTAGGTGCTACTCCACCTCAGGAACCTGAAGCCGCTGAAGAACTTGCTCATCGAGTTGGAGCCTGACTCAGAACATTCTGATACTGAGACTGGGAACCATGTGATGTTAAGTATTGTAACTGGGGGCAATTCCTCATGATATGTCCCATATATCCACACTAATAACATCCTTGAAACTCTATTCCCCAACACTGTCCTAAGTGTGGTCTTCCACAGACGTCACATGCTTGTGTCTCTTGCCTCTGTGGACCTGTCACTGAAACTGATGATCCAGATGACCTAGTTGGAGGTGTCCAAGTAGGTTGTGTACTCCATCTTTTGGAACTGGGTTTTCCTCCTCTTGATGAAAAACTAGATCCTTGTCTACCAAAACAGCCAAGTCCTCGTCCTATCTTTGAAAAGAAACCATCACCTCCTTTGTATCCACCACTGCTTTGTCCTCTTCTAATAAAGTCTCCAGATCTTTTCTTACTCTCAATCTACTTATCAGTGTTAACTGACTTTTATACATGCTCAAGAAATTCTCCAAAGTTCTCTCTTTTTCTTTGGCCAATAACAGATATAGTATGCCGAATTTCAGGCCTCAAACCCTCCTGAAACCTTCTACACTTTTCCACATCGTTTGGGATGAGCTGCGGGCAAAAGTTTACCAATCTGGAAAAGTGTGCCTCATACTGTCCCACTGACATATTGCCTTGTCTGATATTTTGTAGTTATCTTATCTTCTCATTCATAAAGGTAGGTGGATAGTACTTCAGATGAAATTCAACAACAAAGTCCTTCTCATTCAGTACTGTGTTTCTCCTTTTGTCTTCCACCCCACGCCACCAGAGTTGTGCATCACCTTTAAGCAAATAAACTGCATGATTGATTTTCCTTTCCTCAGACAGCTCCATTAGATGAAACACTTTCTCAATCTGCCTCAGCCATTCATCTTCCACTATGGGGTCCATAGTTCCAGTGAACTCAGTACCCCCAAGCTTCTTAACCAATTCGTAGGATTTCATCAGATCCTTACTACTCGAGGTAGAAGGTCGTTTATCTGACTTATATTTTTCCTTGGTTTCAAGAAGCATTATGTACATTCTCACTACCTTATCCACCTCTTCACCACCACCTGGACCCATCTCCTGAGGATTAGGTCTAATGTGGCTCTCATCTTGCTCCTCATGACCACATCCTCTTTCTACCATCTACAATAGTATAATACAACATTTCTTGTTAGAAAACTATAGTTAGAAGAAAGATACATAAGTCCTACTCCTATTGGTCTCTTATCATCCCCTGACCTTGACTTAGAGTAACTACGTACTCAACCTATGCTCTGATACCAAAGTTGTTGTGACACCCCGATCCTCGAGCCATCTCTAATGACCCCGAAGACCGGGGAGTCACCCTCGGAAAACCACCTTTAACATTTTCTTTTCTTGATCACTAAAAATTAGCTTAAAGGAGAAAATATTTTAACATAGAATAAACTGAAACCTTAATAACTGCAGAAGAAAACTTGTTGTTTCTAAATCTTGAAAGGTATTTCAGAGTTTAAACGACATATTACAAATTACTTGCGGAAAATAAAGTGCAACTAGTTAATTGAAAATTAAGCTATATATTACATTTCATTCTCTCTCTCTACCACACACATGTCCCAAGGACCGAGGGGAAAGGACTAAGAGACCTCTAACTAACTACGAACTACCTTCTATGTACTTGGGTGATACGATCCTTCAGCTTCCTCATGCTGACGTTGACCTGAAAAAATGTTTCAGTAGGTTGGTGAACTATTGGCTCAGTGAATAGAATTTCATCCAACCATCGGAGATAACTCATTTATGTTTATTATTTGGAATAATATGAAAGAAATACTACACTGAGCAGGTCTAAGCAATTTAATTTAAACAACAGAAGATGTCAACATTTCATTATGATAACAATTGATGCAAATCTATAGATATAATTATTTAACAGAAAATACTTAAAGAACTACTGCTGTGAAGCTAACTCATATCTTTCTTAACTCTTAAATTTATAAAAACTTTGTGAACCCATATGAACATATTTTATCTTATGCCCTGATCATATGCAGTGTACTCTACATATGAAGACTCATAGCGAACTATGATCCCACCGTACAAGACTTAGCCGACACCCCGGGATAGCTAAGTCTAACTATCTTGGTCTGCTGCAGGAACTCTGGATCTCTGCCTCGACATCCTATGGTGCCGTAAAGTGGACTCCTCTAGCTGAGTACAAAGGCGGAGGGTCTGAGACGCTCTATGGGCCTCAACTTGGTACTCTCTATGGGTACCTCTGGGTTACCACCGAGACGTCCGATTCATGTTGAGTAACCTATTTTATCTTAGGAGACTTCCTCAAGGACTTCGTTTCCCCGCACGCTCTGTGGGTGCATTCCGACCACCGTATACTGGACGCACCGCCACGGTAGGTCGTTTCACCCCTAAGGCACAGACCTCTCAAAGGGGTTCTATGGTGTCAGGGCCCTTAATCTAATATTTTATTACTATATAAAAGTTATTACTACATTGCATCTCTCTCTTACTTGTTCTGGATTTTGGTATCTCTATGGTACCTCATCTATTTGGTTGCAGATCAAATCACAATATGATATCTTACTAGAACTGACAGAGCAGTATACTCAAAGTCATTGTAAATACTGAGTAATCCTTATATCATGCATGCAGGCAGATTTAAAATTCAAAATAACCTAAACTCATGTCAATTTGGCACATACATACTGAATTCATGCAATCAAACATCTTATTGCACTGATAAGAGTAATTACTTCACATATGAGAAATCATTTGTAACATTTATCAATTATTGAAATTTTCTCAAAGAACGTGCACATTAACGCTAATCTTGGTTTGTGCATCACATAACTCAATTAAGAATTACTTACGTATCATAACATGAATTATTAACAATACTCTAGTAATATCTCAGAAAAATGTGCCAATTCATGTAAATGTTAATTCACACACATTAACATAAGAGGAAGCATGCAACTAGGGTTTTATTCCATATTTTTATGTTATCGTAATTTCTTTGAAATCATGCATCTGATAATTTACAAAGTGTGTATTGCCTGGGTTTAAACCCAAACCATACCATTATCGGTCATGTATTACTAATTTCAACATTCATACTTAGCAATTTAGGTTTCGATGAACCATTTAAATTCACTGGTTCAATCCACACTGATCAGATGCTAAACTAGATCATATAAAAGCTAAAAAAACGATTTATGAAATAAAAAGTCGGGCGACGCCAAATACTTCCCAACGCTTGATAAATGTTGTTATCAGTGAAAAATGAGCAATTTACCAAAAATTTCTAATTTACGGAGTTAAATCTTAGATAGTGAGTCCTACTCACAGCAATTCAGGATATCCAGATTCGTCTGAAAATGCGTCCAGAGCCGGTTTCCGGACAAATATTGGTTGTCTTCAACCTTTGAAATAACTCTGTTTACCGTTCCTGCAACCCAACATAACTGCTCCTTCACGAATAGATTGGAAACAACATGCTTGATTGATAGCTAGAACTTGGGCTAGGGCTACGGATTTCCGCTCTAGGCTCTTGGCCGAGCTTGATGGCTGCGATCTAAGGTGCTGTCCGTGCCCAATGGCTTCCCTAGCCGTAAGCAGCAGCAGCTGCTGTAGCTTGGCCACCTGCCAAAGCTGTAGGGAGGCCTGCTAGGCTGGGTGGACCGTTAGCCAAAAGAGAAAGAGGAAGGGAGGTAGAAGAAGAAGGGGAGAAGAAAAAGAGCCTGTGCGGTTGAATCGGGCCAAGGAAACCCACGGATCGCCCACCGTTCGCCTCCTTGTTGTTGCAAATTCGTGCAGCTACAGTACCGACATAGCTACTTGAATCGATCATGAAAGAAGGGGATAAGGGATAAAGAAAAGAAAAAGGAAATATAAAGCTAAAACTTAGAAAAATTACAAATCCGACTTTGAAAACTGAAATCGTCGTATCTTTTGCCTCGTAGGTCCAAATCAAACGATTTCTTTTACAACTTTTCAAGTGTGAGATCCACTACAACCGCAAGATATAAAATCATGTCAATTAGCTTGTCTCACCTAATCAAAACTCTAATCACATCTTAAGCACTTACTTAACTTAATTAACTTGAAGATGCACTAATCACCACATGAGCACTTAACTTATCAATTAACTTAATGATGTTGTTATCATATACTTACTAGTTAACTTTGGTGTGGGTCATAACAATCTCCCTCCCTTATAAGAATTTCGTCCCAAAATTCCTAAAAGAGAAAAGGAAACTTGTTACACATCTTTGAATCGATATCCCATGTGACTTCCTCTAGGTTGTGATTCCTCCACAGAACTTTTAATAAAGGTATCTCGTGATTTCTTGAGTTTCTTGATCCTCCGATCAACTATCTGTACTAGTCCCTCGACATAGGACACATCTGATCTGAGTTGTGCAGGTTATGGGTCCATTATCTTCTCTGTACCAGGATAACATTTTTTCAGCATCAATACATGAAACACATCATGTAGACTAGCCAACTCAGATGGAAAATCCAACATGTAGGCTACAGGTCCAATCCTCTCAATGATAGGATATGGGCCCATAAACCTAGGAGTGAGTTTGTTTCTCTTACCAAACATCAGCACTCCCTTCCATGGTGAAACCTTTAGATACACTTCATCACCAACTTGAAACTTAAGAGGTCTACGTCTCTTCTCAGCATAACTCTTCTGCCTGTCCTGTGCAACTTTGAACTGTTCTTTGATCACAGTAATCTTTTCAGTGGTCAAATCTACTATCTCTGGTCCAAGAATCTACTTTTCACCTACCTCATACCAACATACGGGTGATCTACACTTTCTACCATACAGAGCTTCATACGGGGACATACCAAGACTGGAATGGTGACTATTGTTGTATGCAAACTCTATAAGGCTCAAGTGTTCTTCCCAACTTCCACTGAAATGCAAGACACATGCTCTTAGCATGTCCTCAAGAGTCTGAATGGTCCTTTCTGACTGACCATCCATCTGTGGGTGAAAAGTTGTATTGAATCTTAACTTTGTGCCCAAAGCACAATGTAACTGATTCTAGAATCTGGATGTGCATTTAGGATCTCTATCAGATATAATAGAAAATGGGATACCATGCAATATCGCAAATAAAAAAAAAGAATCTGGATGTGCATTTAGGATCTCTATCAGATATAATAGAAAATGGGATACAATGCAATCTAACTATTTCATCCACGTATATCTTAACCAACTTTGGGACATCAAAGGTTGACTTAACAAGAAGAAAGTGAGAAGACTTAGTCAGTCTATCCACAATCACCAATATCGAGTCACAACCTCTAGGTGTCATGGACAACCCTATTACAAAAACCATTGTGATATGTTCTCATTTCCATTCTGGTATAGGAAGAGATTGCAAGGTAACTGTAGGTTTCTGATGCTCAGCCTTAACCTGCTAGCACACACTACAACTAGCCACGTACTCAGCTACATCCTTTCTCATACCTGACAATGAGTACAACTCCTTGAGATTCTTGTACATCTTAGTGTTTCCCGGATGCATAGCATACATCGATGCATGCACTTCTTCAAGAATCATTTCTTTCAAATCACTGTCTCCATGTACACACAACATGTCGTGTTGATACAACAAACCGTCATCTAAAAATTTGAACTCTGGTCTTTTTCCCTTTTCCATATCCCACATGATCTATTGTAACTCACTATCACTATGCTGAAGTTCCTTGATTTGATCATAAAAAGTAGGTTGACTTGCATCTGTGCAATCAAACCACTCTACTCTATCACCCCTAAGTCTAAGTTCAACTTCTGCATCTCTACTAGCATGTCTCTCTTATAACATGCCATAGAAATTCATCAACTATTGAACATGACTTCCTATTGAGAGCATCTGCTACCACATTCTCCTTACCAGGATGATAATCTATCGTCACATCATAATCTTTGATCAATTCTAACCATCTCCTTTGTCTAAGATTCAGATCCTTCTGGGTGAAGATATATTTCAAGCTCTTATGATCTGTAAACACTTGGCATGCCTCACCATAAAGATAGTGACGCCATGTCTTAAGAGCATGAATTACAACAACTAACTCCAAATAATGTGTTGGATAATATTCCTCATTCTTTTTAAGTTGTCTAAATGCATAAGCTACTACTTTACCCTCCTGCATCAACACACAACCTAAACCTCTCCTGGAAGCATCATAAAACATTATATAGCCTTTATCTGCCTCGGGCAGGGTCAACACTAGTGTTGTAGTCAACCTCTTCTTCAAGATCTGAAAACTCTTTGTAACATCCCAGGATTTGAGGCCTCAGATAAGTTGATCTTAAAGGGAATGATTGAACTACCCATATCACCAAGGTGCACCTCCTTTTCCGGGATCCCATCACTAAAGAACTCCATAGTTAAGTGTGCTCGACTTGGAGTAGTACTAGGATGGGTGACCAGTCGGGAAGTTGATCCTGGCTTGTGAGTCAGTGTGGACAAAGTGCGCAGTTAAGGCCAGTGGTGGTTTGTGGGGCCAGCCATCATTTCTGAAACTCTACTAGAGCCTTGGGCAGTGGGCCCGGGCATTACAAATGGTATCAGAGCCTTGGGCAGTGGTGGCTTATCCATGGTTGATGTAGCCACCCTTGCGCTGGTATTCCGTGATCGGGAGTTGGGTGTCCATGGGCCATTGTGGGTCTGCACTGAAATGGGGAAGATATTATGAGGCCTTATAGTTGAGCCTTGACGAGGACGTCAAGAGTCTAAGTGGGGGAGATTGTAACATCCCAGGATTTGAGGCCTCAGATAAGTTGATCTTAAAGGGAATGATTGGACTACCCATATCACCAAGGTGCACCTCCTTTTCTGGGAGCCCATCACTAAAGAACTCCATAGTTAAGCGTGCTCGACTTGGAGTAGTACTAGGATGGGTGACCAGTCGGGAAGTTGATCCTGGCTTGTGCGTCAGTGTGGACAAAGTGTGCAGTTAAGGCTAGTGGTGGTTTGTGGGGCCAGTCATCATTCCTGAAACTCTACTAGAGCCTTGGGCAGTGGGCCCGGACATTACACTCTTCTCACAGTTGTCTTACCAGACAAACGGTGCATTCTTCCTTGTTAAGCGTGTCAGAGGTGACGCTATAACACTGAAGTTCTAGATAAACCTTCTGTAGTAACTTGCTAATCCTAAAAAGTTTCTGATCTCAGTAGGAGTTTTAGGCTGCTCCCACTATAGAATAGACTTGACTTTCTTAGGGACAACACTTACTCCATCTCCTGATATGACATGTCCAAGAAAAGACACCTCATCTAACCAGAACTCACACTTACTGAACTTAGCATATAATTGATGTTGTCTCAACAACTGTAATGCTATCCTTAGATGGTGTTGATGCTGCTCATCATCTCTAGAATAAATCAGAATATCATCTATGAAAACCACTATGAACCGATCCAAGAACGGTTTGAAAATCCAGTTCATCATATCCATGAAAGTTGTTGGGGCATTAGTCAGTCCAAATGACATGACTAGAAATTCATAATTCCCATATCTTGTTCTGAAAGCTGACTTAGGAATATCTGAAGCTTTTATCCTCAACTCATGATACCCAGATCTCAAGTCTATCTTTGAGAAGATCGTCGCTCCATGAAACTGATCAAATAGATCATCTATCCTTGGTAACGGGTACTTATTCTTGATAGTGATCTTATTCAACTGTTTATAGTCTATACATAATCTCATAATACCATCTTTCTTGTTCACAAACAAGACTGGAGCTCCCCATGGTGAAGAACTAGGTCGAAGAAAACCCTTATCTAGTAATTCCTACAATTGGATCTTGAGTTCCTTCAACTCTGCAGGTGTCATCCTGTAAGCTAGCAGCGCTATAGGTTGACTACCTGGGAACACCTAGATCTCAAAGTCTATATCTCTTTTAGGAGGTAGACCTAGAAACTCATCTGGAAAAACATCTAGAAACTCACAAATCACTAGCACATCCCATAAAATGATTGTGCTCTTTTCTGCTCTAGTATCTATCACATGTGCCAAGAATGCCTCACAACCTTTCTGCAACATCTTATGAGCTATAGTAGCTGATATGATACACATAGGTAAGACTTTCTTGTCTCCAGAAAAGACACAAGAAAATCCACCCTGTTGAAAGACAACCTCCTTTTCCCAACAGTCGATTTGAACTCGATACGTCTCTAGGAAATCCATACCCCAAGATAACTTGAAAAGAGTTAATATCCAGGGGTATTAGATTAACCGCAATGGTGTAACCACCAAAAATCAACAAACATCCAGGACAACACTCTATCAACACTGTCGGTTCACCTAATGGAACCCTCAACAACAATTCAATTGGTAATTCTTGTGTTAACAGGTTAAGATCCCAAGCTAAAGAACGTTGTATAAACAAATGAGTTGCACCCAGATCTATCAAAACTGTAACTGGCATGCTATTAAAGAAAAGAATTTCTCCTATAATTACTCGAGAAGAAACAATATCTTCTTGTGGTGTCAAAGAGAATAAGCGTCCTGAAGCTCTTCCTCTCCCACGGTGTCCACATTTTCCTTCCCTTCCACTAGGTGCTACTCCACCTCGGGAACCTGAAGCCACTGAAGAACTTGCTCATCGAGCTGGAGCCTAACTTAGAACATTCTGATACTAAGATTAAGAACCCTGTGATGTTGACTAGTATAATTGGGGGCAATTCCTCCTGATATGTCCCATCTGTCTGCACTGATAACATCCTTGAAACTTTGTTCCCCAACACTGTCCTAAGTGTGGTCTCCCGCAGACGTCACATGCTTGCATCTCTTACCTTTGTGGACCTGTCACTGAAACCGGTGATCCAGATGACCTATTTGGAGGTGTCCGAGTAGGTTGTGTACTCCATCTTTCAGAACTGGGTTTTCCTCCTCTTGATGAAAAACTAGATCATTGTCTACCAAAATAGCCAAGTCCTCATCCTATCTTTGAAAATAAACCATTACCTCCTATGTATCCACCACTGCTTTGTCCTCTTCTAATAAAGTCTCCAAATCTTTTCTTACTCTCAATCTGCTTAACAGTGTTAACTGACTCTTCTACATGTCTCTCTGCCTCAAGAAATTCTTTGAAGTTCTCTCTTTTTCTTTGTCCAATAACAGATATAGTATGCTGAATTTTAGGCCTCAATCCCTCCTGGAACCTTCTACACTTTTCCACATCGTTTGGGATGAGCTGCGGGCAACGTTAACCAATCTGGTGAAGTGTGCCTCATACTCTCCCACTGACATATTGCCTTGTCTGATATTCTACAATTGTCTTATCTTCTCATTCAAAAAGGTAGGCAAATAGTACTTAAGATGAAATTCATCAACAAAGTCCTTCCAAGTCAGTACTGTGTTTCTCCTTTTATCTTCTACCCCACGCCACCAGAGTTCTGCATATGCTTTAAGCAAGTAAACTACATGATTGATTTGCCTTTCCTCAGACAACTCCATCAGGTGAAACACTTTCGCAATCTGCCTCAGCCATTCATCTTCCACTGTGGGGTCTGTAGTTCCAGTGAACTCAGTACCCCCAAGCTTCTTAACCAGTTCATAGGATCTCATCAGATCCTTACTACTAGAGGTAGAAGCTCATTTATCTGACTTATATTTTTCCTTAGTTTATAGAAACATTATGTACATTCTCGCTGCCACATCCACCTCTTCACCACCACCTGGACCCATCTCCAGAGGATTAGGTCCAATGTGGCTCTCAGCTTGCTCCTCTTGACCACGTCCTCTTTCTGCCATCTACAATAGTATAACAAAACATTTCTTGTTAGAAAACTGTAGTTAGAAGAAAGATACATAAGTCCTAATCCTATTGATCTCTTATCATCCCTGACCTTGACTTAGAGTAACTACGTACTCAACATATGCTCTGATACCAAAGCTGTTGTGACGTCCCGATCCCCGAGCCATCTCTAATGACCCCGAAGACCGGGGAGTCACCCTCGGTAAACCACCTTTAACTTTTTCTTTTCTTGATCACTAAAAATTATCTTAAAGGAGAAAATCATATAACATAGAATAAATTGAAACCTTAATAACTGTGGAAGCAAACTTGTTGTTTCTAAATCTTGAAAGGTACTTCAGAGTTTAAACAACATATTACAAATTACCTATAGAAAATAAAGTGCAACTAGTTAATTGAAAAATAAGCTACATATTACATTTCATTCTCTCTCTCTACCACACACATGTCCCAAGGATCGAGGGGAAAGGACTAAGAGACCTCTAGCTAACTATGAACTACCTTCTATGTACTTGGATGATACGATCCTTTAGCTTCCTCGTGCTGACGTTGACCTGAAAAAATGTTTCAGTAGGTTGGTGAGCTACTAGCTCAGTGAATAAAATTTCACCCAACCATCACAGATAACTCATTTATTTTTATTATTTGGAATAATATGCAAAAAACACTACACTGAGCATGTCTAAGAAATCTAATTTAAACAATAGAAGATGTCAACATTTCATTATGATAACAATTGATGCAAAGCTATAGATACAATTATTTAACAGAAAATACTTAAAGAACTATTACTTTGAAGCTAACTCATATCTTTCTTAACTCTTAAATTTATAAAAACTTTGTGAACCTATATGAACATATTTTATCTTATGCCCTGATGATATGCAGTGTACTCTACATATGAAGACTCGTAGCGAACTACGATCCCACCGTACAAGGCTTAGCCGAAACCCCGAGATAGCTAAGTCTATTTGTCCTGGTCTGCTGCAGGAACTCTGGCTCTCTGGCCTCGACATCCTATGGTTCCGTAAATTGGACTCCTCCTCTAGCTGAGTACACAGGCGGAGGGTCTGAGACGCTCTATGCGCCTCAACTTGGTACGCTCTATGGGTACCTCTGTGTTACCACTGGGACGTCTGGTTCATGTTGGGTAACCTATTTTCTCTTAGGAGACTTCCTCAAGGGCTTCGTCTTCCCGTGCGCTCTATGGCTACGTTCCGACCCCCGTATACTGGACGCACCTCTAGGGTAGGTCGTTTCACCGCTAAGGCACAAACCTCTCAAAGGGGTTCTACGGTGTCAGGTCTCTTAATCTAATATTTTATTACTATATAAAAGCTCTTACTGCATTGCATCTCTCTCTTACTTGTTCTGGACTTTGGTATCTCTATGGTACCTCATCTATTTGGTTGTAGTTCAAATCACAATATGATATCTTACTAGAACTGACAGAGTAGTATACTCAAAGCCATTGTAAATACTGAGTAATCCTTATATCATGCATGCATGCAGATTTAAAATTCAAAATAACCTAAACTCATGTCAATTTGGCACATACATACTAAATTCATGCAATTGAACATCTTATTGCACCGATAAGAGCAATTACTTCACATATGAGAAATCATTCGTAACATTTATCAATTATCTAAAATTTCTCAAAGAATGTGCACATTAACCCTAATCCTGGTTTGTGCATCACATAACTCAATTAAGAGTTACTTATGTATCATAACACGAATTATTAACAATACTTGAGAATTTCTAGTAATATCTCAGAAAAATGTGCCAATTCATGTAAATGTTAATTCACACACATTAACATAACAGGAAGCATGCAACAGGGGTTTTATTGCATATTTTTTTGTTATCGTGCTTTCTTTGAAATCATGCATCTGATAGTTTACAAAGTCTATATTTCCTGGGTTTATACCCAAACTGTACCATTATCGGTCGTGTATTACTAATTTCAACATTCACACTTAGCAATTTAGGTTTCGATGAACCATGTAAATTCACTGGTCCAATCCACACTACAGCAAAATCACCCAATAGTGGCATTTATTCTAGTGGCTTTTATAAAAAAAAGCTACTATCTTTTTAATATACAGGCATTTTTTATTAAAATGGCTCTAAACCACCTATTATAGAGTTTATAAAAAGGACATAACATTAAAGGCATTTTTATTTTTAATTAGTGGAAATTTGAAATTGCCATACCAAATTAGAAAATTAATTGGTAACACAATTTTTACTTCCCGCTCCAAGTTTTCAACTTCGTGCTCCAAAAAATTATGATAGTCTGATCTAGCGCTCTGCTCTTTCTCGATTGATACAACTCTCTGCTCCTCAGATCAGCGCATGGAGCGTCGACCTTGGCGGTCGTTGCCCTAGCTAGGGGCTGGTGGAGACCGCTGGCGGCTTGCTCTGTGCCATTTGCGAGTGGAGGAGTGCAACTTGCCGGCCGTGGGCGGTCTTTGTCGCCAATTGGGAACCTTCATCTGCCGCCTATTTGGACCGAGCCAACCTGAAGTACCGCCACAGACTAACTCTGCCCCTCCGGCACAGGCAAGCTCGAGTGAGGGACTCCAATCATCCAATTCCTCTAAGCTTTGCAACTTTCTAAAGAGCTATGTTGTCATCATGATATCTCCACTCACGTCTCTGATGATTGCTCTTAAGACAACTCCCACCATCATTGTAATGGAAGCGTCCTTCTTTACATAAATCTCACCTTTAGGAATCACATTCCATCTCTGGGTAGAAATGTTATTGACCAACATTTCTTCCTGTTGTTGAGAAGTTGTGAGAAACCTACAATAATTGATCCATCATGTGCGGGCTGATTTACAGACCAGTTGCGGGCTGAGTCATTCAACCCTGATGTAACCTACAGACTTCCACTTCCCTAGTCCCATTGAATTGATTGATCATGTGTTGTATTATTTCCATGCTTCATCCATTGATGGGGATATGTCTCCAATTATGTAGTGTCTATCTTTTAACCTCCCTCTTGTAAACAAGATTTCGGTAGCCACTCACCAGAGAAAATATGACATTTTTATAGCCACCTCAAAGTACAAATGAGTGTGGATAATCTATTCAGGTTGCTTCTCCTTTGTTCTTGAAATATCTCATGACAATGACACCAAACCAATAGGCTGAGTGAGCATTAAAGGATCTCAAGCAGTTTAGCCACCACATCTACATATTGTTTGTAACTATGAGTTGGAAAGGAACCATGCTAATTGATTCAGCGTATTCCCTAGGTAGCAGTTGCAAGAATGCATCCAGGTCCCATCCTATGTTGTTCTCAAGGATTATCTCACACACATTATTCATATGAGTGGTGATTCAGATAATCTAATACTTGGCTTTAAAGTCCTCTAAGATTTGCTGATTGGGCACAAAATATTTTCCTAAGGCAAATTATACAGGATTTCAATAGAGATTTTAACTTAAGATTTACTAATTTTTTTCCCACGCTTAGCTTTAGTTGTGTTTTTCTTATATGGATTGGATTGATATGATTTTTCCATGGATATGAACCACCACTTCGTTTCATGCCACATTTTCCTCAATTTGGGTCATATTATTGTTGTTGTAGTTTCATCTCATAATCCTGATACATTCAGGCCAGACCACATTTTGTATGCTTAGTTCATTTTTAGCTAAGTTGTTTGCCAAATTCTGGCCATCAGTAGGATTTAGACCTACCTTTAATAGGGTTTGGTTTCCATTTGAGCCAATGTAGTTGAACATGGCTCTTTTTCATGTGTAAAACAAGTTGCATGACATACTTTGCAGTCATTGATACATGTATTAGGAGTCTGCAACTGGTCTGTAAATCATGATGAGGCTTTACTATGGTTGTTAATGTGTGTTGACCTTGGCTTAACCTATTTTCTAAACAAGTAGATGTCAATGGTAATTTAGTTAACCAATCCCTATGATTGATCATAATTCAGTTCAATATTGTTTTGCATTCATACATGATCGTGCTAAAATTTGCAGTGTGCATTTCCGGTTTTAGGTTTGAATTTTTTTATGTTACAACTTTATTGTGTGGGACATGACATTTTCAGTACATCCAATGCAATTAGTTCAGGGAAGACCACAATTTGTATGCCTACTTTAGTTTTAGCCAAACAATTTGCCAAATAGTGCTTGTGAGTCAGATTTAGACCTATCCCTAACAGGGTTTGCTTTTCACTTGGTCCAATACAACTGAACATGTCTCTCTTTCATGTGCCAAGCAAGCTGCATGATAGACTTTGCAGTCATTGATAGTTTGTGGATGTATATGTTCTAAAGGTTTGTAGAAGGTGAGCTTGTAGAAGATGAGGTTGTAGGTTTGGAAACCATGAAGGTGGTTTTGAGGTTTATGAATTCTCCTTTGATACTAGCGGATAGGACCCATGCTCCTATTCATTTTTTGATTCACTTCAAAATGATTAGAATGTGCCTGTGTCCTTATTATAAGTATGTTCTTTTATCCTTTTAAAAAGTATTTCAAACACAGTGTCATGTACTCATAAAACTAAAGAGGTAGCAATCTATCCCATTTACCTATAGGTCAAAGAATAATAACCTCACATAACTCATTTAGAAAATTTACAATTTTTAGATGAATCCTTCTTGTCATAAAATTTGTGGTACTATCAAAATATTAAGATGATAAGATATCTTGTAGTAGTGTTTTGATAAACACAGAAGTACAAGACTATAGTAAAAATGTGGAAAGATACCACTAACCTCTTTAAATAGGTCTCACACCTTCTATTGTAGTGCATGGATACTCCAAATTAAATAGGTCTCACACCTATACAAAATAAGCCAAACACCATTAACCTCTTTGATAATCTAAAATACGAATGTTGATTCAACAAATACATAATAAGTGTCACCTTATTTTATGAAATACCAAGATACATCAAATTATAGAAAATACTAGTTACTTCCTTGAAATTCTCAAAGAAGGATTAGTGAACATTGGACCAATTGTAAAGATATAGGACATGATCTCCTCTATTAGATTTCTTTTCAAGCTATCATGTATACCACGATAAAGTTGGTTATGACAAGAAATAAAAAGTTAACTGATGTTATACAACTTTTTCTGAAAATATATAACATCGTTATATGTACTTACAATTTGTTAATACTAATATTATGCAGTCTCTTTCCACCCACAACAGTCACTATGAATTGGGCCTCTATGCCAATGTTAACATTCTCTATTGAAGAACAATTAGACATCATCCTAGATGATCGTTCCTTAAACCAACTAGCCATACCCAAACATTGGCGTTTTCTAAAAGGAAGGCACTACATGCCTGGTGAAGTGACCCTAAATTTTGGCAATTATTCACATGTTATCGAGGTTGAGTATGATTTGGCGGGAAATCTTGTATCAAAATTCGGTTGGCGTGGTTGGATTAGAAAGATGCTAGTGGGCCGTAGCGATAGGATTTTTCTCCGTCCAGTTGACCATAATACCATCAAAGTTTGGATAACCAACATCAACTGTGAGACCCCCGATCATCTGCGGTGGTATGAGCGCACGATGGAGGATATCGGCTCAGACGAATATGATGATGAGGCCCCTGTCAGTTCAGATTTGTCTAAATACATATTGTGGGTGCTTCATATTTGTGGGCTTCATATCCAACTTGCATCATGTCAGATCATGATATATTCTTATGGCATATTAATTTTTCTATCATTACTTGAACACATGCTGCAGGATATCTTAAAACTATAGGGATCAAGATTCTAGCAACCACACTACAATCTTCAAGCTCCACCCAACATTTTGATGAATCCTAGACTAGTTGTTACAACATTTTAAATGAGACTATTCATATATTTATTGGTTCTTTTCAGGGCAATTTGTTATGCAGTAATACTTTTTGGAAATCTTTACTTTTTAGGCAAGGGTATTTTTTATATGTACATGATTTTTGGGAATAATGTGATACGTCCACCCATTGCCTGAAATCATAGATCTACCATGCATAAATATTTTTTGTATTTCCAAGGAAATTTGTTCCAAGTTTCTTATAGATATGTTCCCTCACATAGATATAGGCAACATCGATGTTTATCTTGAGGTCTCACATCACTTGAGGTCTCAGATCTTACCTTCTGGATAATTCATTTGAGTTGTTAGAATTAAACAAGTAATATCCTGACACTACTTGTCTCTGATTATTTCAGAAAATATCATCAGATAGAGCTCAAGTATTCAGACCCTCTGCCTTGCCATACCCTCTGCCTTGCCTT
Source organism: Alisma plantago-aquatica (assembly GCA_963693085.1). Classification (NCBI taxonomy): domain Eukaryota; kingdom Viridiplantae; phylum Streptophyta; class Magnoliopsida; order Alismatales; family Alismataceae; genus Alisma; species Alisma plantago-aquatica. The sequence goes on from OY856411.1 coordinate 974,484,412, forward strand.
AATGTAGGGAGGCCCAAGCGACCCACTTATGAACCTATTGAGGTGTGTTACTTCTACGAGTGATGTTCTATTTTCTTACTGCATTGTTTTTGAATGTTTTGTTTTTGGTACTAAGTATAATATAGCCTGGTGTTTTGTTCTGCCAGTTTAGTTAATAAATTATTTGTTTGTTTTTTGCCACTAACTAACATAACTTGGTGTTTTTCCTTTTGCAGAGGCACATTAAGTCATTGTCAACATTTCAGAGGTCTGCTCTGGTTGAGAAATCTAGGAAGAAGCCTTAAGAAAGAATAGGTGTTCTTAGTAATGTGGGTTCCTCCCTGTTCCCTTAATTGTTAAAACAACATTTGTATATTTGTCTTTTTTCCTTTACCCCCTCCATCTAAAATAATACCCTTTCTGTAACATGTGGTTGTGATGCAGGCCCTAAAAGCCAATAACTATGGTAATGATCCTCCCTAAAGGGAAAGCTCATGGTTGTAGTGAACTTCTCTGCGCAATGTGACACCCATAGGCATATTCAAGATCTCATTCACTGTGGAAACATGAAGGGCATTGTGAGTAAAATCTTTTAATGTATTTTGTTTAAATTAGTTAAACGAAATATATAAAAAGATTTTACTGACAATGCACTTCATGTTTCCACAATGAATGAGATCCTGAATAAGCTTGTGGGGGTCACAACGTGCAGAGAAGTTCACCACAGCTGAGCATCCTCCATCCATGCCAAAGATCTCCCAAGAGCCAACTATTATACTAGGAATGGATGTGTCCCATGGGAGCCCTGGGCAGTCGGACAAGCCATCATTAGCTGTTGTAAGTTTTGAATTTTGACTCCTTAGCATATGTATGGGTTTTTCATCCCATTATTTTTGTTGGGCTCAAATCTATATGTCAATGTGTTCATTTTTCTTATCTGGGTTGTTCTATGTTGCTATGCTTGTGTCTTAGGTGTGGCTGTACAAGGTGTGGAGAGTGGTTGTACAAATGAATAAAAACTATAGTTCACCAATTATTGGACTGTGGTTGTACAAGGTGTGGTTGTACAAATGCAGAGGATTGAAATATGGATATGGATCAAATGAAGCACAAACTTCCAGTGCTCATTTTACTGTATACATGCCATATATTCTACCATGAAGAAAATAATGACAGTGAATGAGATTCTCCATCAAGATCAATTATTTTTCTCCTACTTAAAGTTCATAAAATTGTTTGATATGGTACCATTAAAGATTGAAACTCTTCTAAACTCACTGCATCATGAATTTTATGTGATATGAAGTTAACCATTTTATCAAATTTGGTAATATTCTCCCTATATCATGAGTGCTACGATTCCATTATGGACGAATTACATATTAGTAACCATGGTATCAAATGTGGTAATATTCTCCCTAATTGTTTGTGTCTTTACTCTCCAAGGTTCAGGAAATACAAAGATTATTCAACAACGATCTTTGAAGTGGTATTCACTTCCACAGCTTTCCCAAGTTCCTGGATCATTGCTCAAGCTGAACTTCAAGCTATGCTCAGTGTCATCTGAAATGTAGTGTCCTTCATATTCCAAAATGTGATATTTAGATTGGATGCATTCAATTCTGGAAATTGAATTAAATTTGTTTTGAGGACTTTGTGCCCCTCATTTTTAAAGTATTATACCATACTTGCAAAGGTGAAAGGCTTGGAACATGCACATCATTCAACGGAATTCGATCAGGTATGTTCTTCCATTCTTTCTCAACACCTTAAAGTCCTACATAACACGATTTACTAGTTACTTACATCTTGGAAGACATATCAAACAACATATGCACATGCCCCATATTTATTGCCTAATTCACTGATGTTAGTACATATTTTACAAACTAATTGTTGTATATTGCAGGAACTACAATAATATACTTAGACATTTCAGTTAAGGTGTCTATTTCACACATGTTTTTCTTTAAACTTCCAGGAGGCTACATCTATTTATCCTACCCTCTAGTTTAAGGTTTTTAAACCTATTTGCTTATTATGAGTAGAGTCTATTAAGAGTTGTGATGGTATTTCTAAACGTGGTAGTTCCTCACCTCATATCTGCCATGAGCCAATTGCAAAACTGATTGGCAATTCGACAATCGGACTCCTGAGAACCACTAGGATTGGGAAAAATAATATATAAAAATGATGTGATTAGATGTCAAATTCCTTACACCTTCATTTTATCGACCTTGTTATATTGTTCACTTATACATTGGATAATGAACTAATGACAAAAGAATTATGTGCTACAAGCTAGGAACATGCCAACCAACCATCCACTCTACACATCTGAGTTGTATAGATAGGTAAATCTTTATTCTGTTATGTCTAGCTTTGATGGTTCATATACTAGAGCTGGAATGTAACATGAACATTGCTTTGATAGAGATGGAATGTAAATTTCTTTTTAATTTGATGAACCAATGTACTGTCATGCTAACTGTAATCATGTACTAGTGAGATTTTTTGATGAACATTGCACTTCTATTGCTGCAACTTGCAAGAGGAATTAACAATTCCTGAAAGTTTGTTTTGGTAATGGTTTTTTCTAATTTCAGAGCTAAAACCTGAAAAGAGCATGAAATTGCATTAGGCCCTTGGAGGAAGCTATCAAAGGAAAATGAAATTGCAAAGCAAGAAAGAAAGGTTTGCTTGGCCATTTGCCAGTTAGTCTGTTGGTGGATTCGACATGGATGTTGCAGTTGCTCTGTATTAGGCCACTTGTTGCACCATAAGTTTAGAATATATAGCTCTTCTAGTTATGGAGATCAGTGTATCTATCATCTCTACATAGTATATGAAATTGGAAATCCCACATGTGTTCTTTTTGGGACTGCTGTTGCAACCATGGGGATGTTGAGTACTGTTGCATATGTATTGGCTATGAATATGTTTGGACCTATTGTTGATAATGCATGTGGCATTGTTGAGATGAGTCAGCAGGTAAATTATTTGCCCTTATTATTTGCTGCTTTACACTAAATAAGCCCTTATTATTTGCTACTTTCCACTAAACAAGCACCTTCAGCATGGTTTTTTTTGTTTAACCATCTAGAACAAGGATACATGTATTTTTTGTTTAACTTTTTCCTTTGGACTTAGGTTGAGGCTTTGGACTTAGCTATCACCTTGCTGCTATGATTCCTGAACACAATAGCCAATTGCACCTTACTACATGTATTTTCTGAGGCTGCTTTCAAGCCTTTCAATTTACGCACCCACCCTGCTTCCTGCATCACTCACCAGAATTAGACACCAACGGAACTACACTCCGGTTAGTTGCCTTCTCTACAAGTTTTAGATGGGCCCATCCGAGTGGAAAGCAAAAGGCATCTCCAAGTGCAGAACCAAGGAGCATATTCCACACTCGCCATCTCAAGGAACCAGGAAATATGAGACCAGATATAGCAGCAGTTCCTGAGCCAACTCCATCAATGTTAAAGACATCATGTATGCCACGTTTTTCAGCAAGAAGATTTTGCAAACCATAAAATACATCAGTAAACATTGGTGTTGTATTCAATATAAAGGGCAAGGTAAAACGTCCTCCCTATGTAATTCAATATATGGGGCAAGGTAAAATGTTGAATGAAAAATATATCATTGGTGTTGTATTCAATATAAGGGGCAAGGTAAAATGTCCTCCCCATGTAATTCTCAATTAATTATAAATAAAAAATATTCATACTTTTAGAAAAGTGACTTCATCTACAATTGACATTCATTTAGAAATAATGAATTGAAAACTGAATGACTAAAAGCCATGAAAATGTAGTAATACAGAACTAGTAATCAGTAGTGGCTTTTTTTATACGCCATTAAACTTAATAAGAACATTTCCATACACCAACAGAATACAAAATAGTGACATTTGTATAAAAGCCAATCGATGGATAGTGGCTTTTTTATAAATGCCAAATGATGGTTTAGTGTCCTTTATGTGACATTTATTCGAAGACACTAAAGACAAACTTTTAGTGGCTTTTACAACTTAAGCCACTATCTTCCTAGTGGCATTGGAGCTAGAGGTATTTTTTTTAAATGTCAACAAATGCCGCTAAACCTGTTTGTTGGCTTTTTTTTAGTGACATTTCTGAAATGTCGCTAATGAGTATGTTTGTTGTAATGCCACACTGATGAGATGCTAAACTAGATCATATAAAAGCTTAAAGAAACGATTTATGAAATAAAAAGTTAGGCGACGCCAAATTCTTTCCAATGCCTGATACTGTTATTAGTGAAAAATGCACAATTTACCAAAAATTTCTGATTTGAAGAGTTAAATATGAGTAAAATCCTACTCACATCAATTCAGGATATCCAGATTCATCCGGAAATACGTCTAGAGCCGGACGAATTTTGGTTGTCTTCAACCTTTGAAATAGCTCTGTTTACTGTTCCTCAACCCGACAGAACTGCTCCTTCACGAATAGATTGGAAACAGGCTTGATTGATAGCTAGAACTTGGGCTAGGGCTGCGAATTTCCGCTCTAGGCTCTTGGCCGAGCTTGATGGCTGCGATCTGCGGTGCTGGACACGCCCAATGGCCTCCCTAGCCGTAAGCAGCATCTGTTGTAGCTTGGCCGCCGGCCAAAGCTGTAGGGCGGCCTGCTAGGCTGGGCGGACCGTTAGCCAAAAGAGAAAGAAGAAGGGAGGTAGAAGAAGAAGGGGAGAAGAGAAAGAGCATGTGTCGTTGAATCAGGCCAAGGAAACCCACGGATCGCCCGCCGTTCGCCTCCTTTCTACTGCAAATTCGCGCAGCTACAGAACTGACATAGCTACTTGAATCGATCGTGAAAGACAGGGATAAGGCTGAAAGAAAAAAAAATGGAAATATAAAGCTAAAACTTAGAAAAATTGCTAATTCGATCTTGAAAATTAAAATTGTCGTATCTTTTGCCTCGTAGGTCCAAATCAAATGATTTCTTTTACAACTTTTCAAGTGCGAGATCCACTACAAGCTCAAGGTATAAAATCATGCCAATTAGTTTGTCTCAGATAATCAAAACTCTAATCACATCTTAAGCACTTACTTAACTTAATTAACTTGATGATGCACTAATCACCACATGAGCACTTAACTTATCTCAATTAACTTAATGATGTTGTTATCATGATACTTACTAGTGAACTTTGGTGTGGGTCATAATACAATTTATCCACTATAACTCTTTTGGTGTTATCAACCCAATTACATTTAAAGAGTGGAATTCTGAAATCTACATTGTCAAACTCCCATATGTCTTCAATGACACCGTAATATGACATTTTCTCTTCACGTGGAATATTATCCTTTGCACTTGCAAAAAACAATGAAGACGCTTGAAGGGTGACCCCACTGTTTTGGACGACACTCTTATCATCTTAACGCTTTGTGTAATATGAGAATCTATTTATGTCAAACCCTTCATAAGACATAACATTCAACTTTAGTTGAAGGAAAGGCATTTGATAGTTTCAGTAAGATTATTTTGTGTTTGATATGGTTGATGTAAGACTTTATCTTCAAACCACTTAATAAATGTCTTGTTATGCTCTCTAGCAAGCCACATTGAATTGGCTCGAGGATATTGTCTCTTGATGAAATTGATATGTTCCTCGATATAAACACTCACTTCATTGATGTTGTGTAAAATATACAAGTGACCTTGTTCCAACTGCTCACGGTTGATTGCTTTCATCCTTGATCCCAAAATTCCTTTGCCGGAATACTCCTCAATATTCTTGTCATTAACATGAGCGTCATTAGCACTCAGAAAGTAATTGCAAAAATCCATAACCTCTCTCTCCACATAACCCTCAATAATATTCCCTTCAGGCCGATAACGATTTCAAACATCACCTTTAAAAATACTCATGTATCGTTCAAAGGGATACATCCAATGCAAGAAAATAGGTCCCAACAATTTCACTTCCCTAGTCAAGTGGACAACAAGATGTACCATGATATCAAAGAACGAAGGAGGAAAATATATTTCAAGCTCACATAGGGTAACAACCACTTCTCTTTGCAATTTATCGAGAGTATCTGGGTCAATAACTTTGTTGCACAGACTGTTGAAAAAGAAATAAAGGCTGGTGATTGCAAACCTTCCATGCTTCAGCAATATAGATCGAATTGCCGCAGGCAATATTTGTTGCATTAGAGTGTGACAATCATTAGATTTAAGATCTATCAACTTCAGATCTTTCATTGATACTAATCTATGGATGTTGGATGAGTAACCCTGTGGCACCTTAACATTTACCAAACATTCACAAAAAGTTTTCTTCTCCTTTCTAGACAATGTGTAACAAGCGGGAGGTAAGTATATTCTGCGATCGCTACTAACTACTTATATTATTTCTATCCTTATTCCCATTTCACGTAGGTCCATTTTGGATTTTATCCCATCTTTAGTCTTACCTGGTATATTCAACAGAGTACCAATTGTTGGGTTTTAGGGGAGACAGAAAAGGCAGCAGAAACAAAAAATTTCTTCTCCCAAACCCTGAATAAAGAATTCGCGTCAACGTCTATATAGTAGGAAGGATGGTTTGTAGAGTCATACCGTGTCCCGAAGCTTGCTCAGCAATGTTACCTCACGGCTTGCGCAGTCTTCACCTCCGGTCTTGGGCGGTGTATGTGCATCTCCTGGTCTCACCGGGACTGTCGGGATTGATAATTGTCCTCCGAGCAGTAGAATTCTCCCGCCTCTGTAGAAGTCCACACGGACCACCTAGAACTCCAATCTCCTTGTCCAACAAGAAAATGGAAGGATTCACACCCTCCTGTCGGCGTACTAGTCACTGACACACTCTCCTGCAACCAGTCGCTTTTCTGTAGTTGTCTTTCCCTTGTTGTGCCTCCCTTATCGGGTAGCACTTGTTCTGGATCTCTCAGTTACCACAACTAGAGAGAATGACAACTTTGTAGAGCAACTGGTGTTCTGAGTTGTTATTCTCGAGCAGCCCCCACTACCCCTATATATAGGAGGGTCATGGGACATGGTTCTCTACCCCGGGCAATGCGGTATTAAAGAAGGAGTAGAAGGATTCAGGATTTTACACAAAATAACCAACTGCGCCATCTGAACTGATCGTTTCAAGCATGAAATGGTCGGTTGGGGACTTGAACCGACGATTCACACCTAAACCGGTCGGTTGGGCACCTGAGCCGATCGGTTCAAGCATGAGTCGATCGGTTTGTGATCATGATCAGTTGCCCATTGACTTGTCCCCTCTTGTTTTGAATTGATCCAAATACCAATCCTTATTCCAATCAAATTGGATAAGTGAAACGAAAGGAAATTTCTCAGCAACCTGACTTTCCCAACTTGCTCATTTGGACCTTTTGAGCTGATCGGTTCAACCCTTGAACCGGTCATCTCAACCTGTCCTGAGTCGATCTGTTCATCACATGAGCCGATCAGTTCACCAAGCTTAGCCGATCGGTTCATCATATGAGCCGATCGGTTGGGAGTGCAGACCGTGCAAAATCAGTCAATTGCAGTTTCAATTACTCTAATACTCTAATCAATTGTTCCAACACCTTGAACACTATGATTTTTAGCTATCAATCAACTGAGTGTTTAATTGAACTACTAAACTCCTTTAGTAATCAATCTAAACATCGTTTGTGGGCAAACTCCTCTTCCAGGTTAAATCCTATGTGTGTGACCCTACAGGCCCATTTCACGTTGGTAGTGAAAGTCCATAACACTTATGACTTCACAAGAAAAGAGCGGTGCCAAGCCACACATCAGTGCTACCCAAGTGAAATAGAAGTTTGGAGAACAACTTTCAATCCTGAATGAACTCAAGGCATGGAACAATCATCCTGTTAACGTTCTTTTACTTTCTTGATCTCAGAGTAGATTGGAGGAGATATGTATGACATCAATATCACATACTGATTCACACATTCGTGCACATGCCTATCTCAATCCTACTCATCAAGTGGCCATGGATATCAAACTCCCTTAGGAGGGATAAATCCCATATCTATCACTCACCCCTCAAAAGCCCCATGTGTCAAAGCCACCCAATAATCACCTTTATAACAACCCATTTTCCAGGGCTGCGTTTGATGATGTCAAAGTGTACCCAATGACATGTGTTGAGCATTGTGATTTCAGGTCAAAGAATCACACTCACCACCATCACTGTGAGAACTAACTGTGACTACCATGTCATGGTTCCATGTGTCAAATTCAGGGTGGGTCTATCGGATATGCTTGTTCTCTAACAAGTACCTATGTATTTGGTTTGATATCTCCATATCATGACTAATGAGATTCTGTCATCAACCAATACCACAATCTAGTCTTGTGTGTCATTGTTGTCTATCTACCTTCCACAATGACATCTGACTAGGGACATAATAAGAATGTACAAACTCTTTGCATCTGTATGATCTCATCGTTCAGGTCCTTAACTTGAAAGCATACATCATTGAGTATTGTCATTCTCTAGACATTCAATCCATTCTATCATTATCTCATACGACTGAACCAGAAAGAATTAGAAGCTTGCCTTTGATGTTTATCAAGTCAATCTTAATGTATCCCACCAATCATCCAATGATTGGCTCTCAGGGCATACATACCAACAGACTCCCACTTGCACTGTGAGCCAATCACCATTGAATGATATTCATAGTGATCTTCAAACATGTCCCACATGTTACTGTACTCTAGTTCTAACATAGTGAGTTATGGCAACACCTTGCCAAAGTCGGTATTAACTGCATGTCTCTCATCTCTTCACTATACATCACACGTATGAGATGGAGTTTCCATAATATGCAATCTAGTATTCCTTTGCTAACCTTTAGCCACATTGCATGACCAAGTACTCCTTACTTGTCATCAAAGATCGTAATATCTATAAGTTCATCTCATGAACTTCCAGATCCATATAGTATCCACTAATGTTCTCTAACACACGGATACTCGGTTTTTTCCTTTTAAAACAGCTTTATTGGAATGTTTTCATTAACAAACATTCACTTTAAGCCGGTGAGGCATAGCTCAGGCAGTGCGGCTCACAAAGCCTCTATGTGAGGTCACAGGTTCGACTCCTGGCTATGGCCTCAGAAATGATTTGCCCATAGCGTCAGCCGGCCAATGATGCTACTAGTTGGGGCCACCCTTATGGGCGGGTCAGGGTCCCGAGAGTTTACGCCATCTGCGGGGGTCACAAAGTGGCGCTCGTGCGGGGGTGTTTCTCTCGCAAATAAAAAAAACATTCACTTTTATATATATCTCATATATATATTGCGATTAATTTTCTATCCTTTTCGAAAGTTCGCATTAGTGTAACTCTTTACAGTGAACCCTTCCTTATTTTCATAGATCTAGTACTTCTCAAGTACTTATCAAGTTCTTATGGTATTCCAGTAAGCCTTACTGGAACTAGACAGACATCCACTCGTCATGTCCCACATACAAGTTATCATGATGTGCACATCATATTGTCATGTCCCACATAAAGATGATGAATGCACCTTATTTTGCTATGTCTATACATACATGATAGATCCATATCTATTCTTAGTGTTCCCATTCTTCATAAGAATCTGACACTTGGCCTTGGGATACTAACTCCATGTAACATGGATATGTTTTCTCCCACTGAATCTATGCACACTAAACCCTTCAGTATAGATTGCCAATGTATGCTCTCTCTTTTTAGGTCAATAGATTTTTTAGAACTATCTCTATAGATCTCTATTCCTATTACATAGGAAACATCTCTATCTTCCTTAAAGATAATTTCCACCTTGGATTTCCATTCTTAGAACATCTCATTTCACATCAACATGTGGAATGTGAATATGCTCCCACTAAATCACAGATCCCTTCTTTATCTTTGACATGTCAGTCAAATCCTTTGACTATATCATCAAAGTAAAGATCCAACTCTGAGTTGCTTGTACTTAATCAATCACATTGATTAATCCATTATAACTTATAGACTTCATTTGTATTAATGAATTCATAAACCTTATAGGTTGTGTCACGTGCACATCCTTGTTTTATTCCTCACAGGAATGCAGTTTTAGTATCTGTATGGCAAAACTTTTAGTCATTAAGTTGCAATCAACAAGCATCATCCTTCTCTAAACATCATCCATGTGTCTTAATGCTTAAGACTCATTCGCACTTATGGATTTCATCCCAATGGGTGCTACCATCAAGGTCATACCTTATGGTTCACATGGAAGTCATTTAGGATGTAATGGTCATAAACCATAACTCAAAATTTGGTTCCTCATATTCATCTAGATAGTTGACTCATCACATGACCAACTCATCACATAGATAATCGAGGTGTTTCTATCAAGGGTATAAGAACTCACAACTCCTTGTGATTCTTAATGTCCTTTATTAGTGTGGGGTATTCTTTATTTAAGAAGAAATTAGTTATTTGAAAATCATCCTCTAACTCCTTAGAGTATGACTCCTTTTGATTTAGACATCACCATGCCTTAATCATGAGTTTACTATGATACACTATCATAATCACTCATAAGGATCTCAAACATTTGGTTCAAGTATTTCATTCATTGATCTCATCAAAATTTGCACTTCATCTATGATATTCTTGAACACTTCAAGATATTCATATTGGTACTTCTCTAAACACCATTTAAAGTACTAGCATTAACTCCAATAGGTATGTAAATACATCACATGTATTATACCTAATAGGATAATCATTCTCCCACTACCATTAGTGAAGATTGATTAATCATGTCTAAGAAATTCATGTCTCTTACTGGTCCTCTAACCAAAAGAGTCTAGCTTATCCATCATGTGGAAATTAGAAATGAATTTCTCATGATTTATGCTAATATGATTGTTTGAGTTATCAATAAATTTTAGCTATCATTTTATCTTATGCATACCAAGTACCACAAGATAAACAAGGCATTTCCATAAAGATCATATCTTTAAAATTGAAACATCAACTTTATTAATTGCTATCATTGTCATACAATATACAAAAAATAATGTGTTTCTATCCACTGGCAAATATGAAATAGCAGTTCATAACTCTATTACATGCCTTCAAGGCTGAAAATAAACTAAAGTACTCCTATCTATGGTTGAAACACTTGCCCCATTTATTGGGTTATTTACACTTTATATCTTGGTATCATATACCTCAAAAAGTGTTGCAAGTTTATTTCATGACACCTTTAGGTGGAGACGTCTGTCACCTCCTTATTCTTTAGTTCTTTCAGATAGAGTGGACAATTCCTTTTCCAATGTCCTGGCTTTTGACAATGGTGGCAATTGCCTCTCTTGGTCATGCCTCCCTTGTCCTTGAGAGTTGAAGATGACTTGGGCTGCTGGCTAGCATCAAAACCTTTCTTAGCCTTGCATTTACCCTTGTGCTTGGACTTGCCTTTCTTGTTGTTGATCATCATCACAGACTTAGGCTTGTCCTTCTTCATTTGTGCCTCAGTTATCCTCAACATGCCCAAAAACTCTATCAACGGTTTGTCAAAGTTGTTCATGTTGTAGTCCATCACAAACTGACTGTAGGATTCTGGGAACGATTATAGTATCACATCAGTAGCCAACTGTTGGCTCAGGGTAAATCCCAGTCTTGTCAGGTTCTCCACATACTCAATCATTTTGAGCGTGTGAAGACCAAATGGATCTCCTTCTGTCATGACACACTTGAACATCACCTTGGAGACATCATGTCTCTCTTGTCGTGCTTGATCTTCATACATGTTCTTGAGATGCTAAATCATCTCAATGATACCCATGTTCTCATGTTGTCTCTGCAACTTGTGGTTCATGGAGCACAACATCAAGCACTTTGTATCAATGGCATCTTCAGAATGCTTCTTATAAGCATCCCTTTCTGACTTTGGCGCGGTAGGAGTAGGTTCCTCTGGAGCTGGAGTATCCAGGACATAGAGCTTTCGCTCTTGAGTGAGAACAATTCTCAATGTCCTAAACTAGACATGGAAGTTAGTCCCATTCATCTTGTCCTTTTCAAGGACTGATCACAACGAAAAGAGATTGTTGTTTATTGTCATTTGTACTACAAAAGGAAATATATTCAATTTAGTCCAAAACTCAATTTTGACTTTATTTGATTGATTTGAAAGGTTAAAGATATAATTAGGACTTTAATTAATTATCACTCCCACTATTCTTGTTCAAATTGATAGCCCTCACCATCAATTTGGAAAATTGCAGTGTACAATCTTCTAGTGTGTCAAGATCATGAAATCCTCTGAGTCATGGACCAGCTAGGGCTGTCACCCATAACTTAGATCTTCCAGGTAGGCAAGTTTTAGCAATTGCATCATATGTAACTCTTAAAAGATGTCATATGCAACTCCTTGCCATGATCACCTCCATGCCTCAAGGTGCTAGATCCTATCTAGGTCACCTTGTTAAGTCTGACCCAAAGCCAACACGATGAATATGTACCCTGCTAGGGCAGACCCTCATATCCATCCTTCACACTTCCACGAGATAGACAGTGCACCACGTTAGGGTGTGCCCATACTTGGCCGATCAAGCTTTTCACGTGTGTCTCATTTGGAAGGAATCTAAAACTTTAATATTGAATGAGGAATTTGGTTTTTATAGGTACATATACATATCCAATCACCACAATACACAGTGTGTATCATATACATGCTATATCCCATAGAAAACATTCAAAATGATAAAAGAGATGATTATGGCCATCCTAATGTGATTCCTCGAGCCAAGAATAATCATGGTCATCTAGGTCTACATCACATGCAACCTGTCCATGATGAAGTGATATAGCCATCCCAGTTGATCAACTCATCACATGAATGACCTGCTCGCCCTGGCTGGTCGTCTGGGTACCACCAGTCGATCAGTTGGCTCCTCCAACTGACCGATTTGCCTGGTCATTGTGTATCTCCTCAGGTTGCCACCCGCTCGTCTCACTCCTCGAGCTAATCGTCTAGATCACCAACCGATTGGTTCATGCCTTGAACTGATCGTCTCAGTCATCGTCAGATTGTCCTCCATTCTTTGACATGATAGGAAATAAAAGATCTTATCCTATTTTACATTTGAAAAGGGAAACCTAGAGTTACATTTGGGGGGAGCAAAGGTAGGAAAGAAATCTCGAGTTATCTCGAGTTACATCAGGAATAAAGAGGTAGAGAATTGGTGTGCAGACTGAGATGCAAACAACCACATTCAACCAAGCACACATATATAGGGTTTATTGGCCATAACCACACTATACATCCACCACAAAACTCTTTTAAGGGTGACGTGTATTGAGTGCATTAATATTACATATCATATATGTATATTGAGATTTGTGGATTTAGGATTGGACATGCATAAAGCCAATTTTATTCGCATCGTATGCAATAAATAAAGGCGACAAACCAAAATCGATCACATTGATAATCTTAAAGTATAGAGAAGTTGACGTGACTCTGATACCACTGTTGGGTTTTAGGGGAGACAGAGAAGGCAGCAGAAACAAAAAATTTCTTCTCCCAAACCCAGAATAAAGGAATCGCGTCAACGTTTATACAATAGAAAGGATGGTTTATAGAGTCATACCTTGTCCCGAGGCTTGCTCGGTGATGTTACCTCGCGGCTTGCACGGTCTTCACCTCTGGTCTTGGACGGTGTCTGTGCAACTCCTGGTCTCACTGAGACTATTGGGATTGACAACTATCCTCCGAGAGGCAAAAGTCTCCTTCCTCTATAGTAGTCCACACAAACCACCTGGAACTCTGATCTCCTTGTCCCACAAGGAATCAGAAGGAGTCGCACCCTCCTGTCGGCGTACTAGTCACCGATACATTCTCCTGAAACTAGTCACTTTTCTGTAGTTGTCTTTCCCTTGCTATGCCTCCCTTATTGAGTAGCACTTGCTCAGGCTCTCTCAGTTACCACAACCAGAGAGAATGACAACTTTGTAGAGCAACTGGTATTCTGAGTTGTTGTTCCTGAGAAGCCCCCACTACCCCTATATATAGAGGAGGGTCATGGGACAAGATTCTCTACCCCGGGCAATGCGGGATTAAAGTAGGAGTAGAAGGGTACGGGGTTTTCCACAAAACAACCAACTACGCCATCTGAACCGGTCGTTTCAAGCATGAAACGATCAGTTGGGGACCTAAACTGATTGGTTCACACCTGAACCAATCGGTTGGGGCACCTGAGCTACATAGGTTCAAGCATGAGCTGGTTGGTTTGTGGTCCTGATCAGTTCCCGATTGACTTTTCCTCTCTTGTTTCGAATTGATCCAAATACCATTCCTTGTTCCAATCAAATTGGACAAGTGAAACGAAAGGACATTTCTCACCAACCTAACTTTCCCAACTTGCTCATTTGGACCTGTTGAGCCAATCGGTTCAACCCTTGAACAAGTCATCTCAACCTGTCCTGAGCCAATCGGTTCATCACATGAGTCGATTGGTTCACCAAGCTAAGCCGATTGGTTCATCATATGAGCCGATCGGTTGGGAGTGCAGACTGTGCAAAATCAGTCAATTGCAATTTCAATCAATCTGATACTCTAATCAATTGGACGAACACCTTGAACACTATGATATTGAGCTATCAATCAACTGAGTGTTTAATTGAACTACTAAACTCCTTTAGTAATCAATCTAAACATCGTTTTTGGACAAACTCCTCTTCCAGGTTAAATCCTATGTGTGTGACCCTACAAGCCCATTTCACGTTGGCAGTGAAAGTCTATAACACTTATGACTTCACAAGCAAAGAGTGGTGCCTACTCGCACATCAGTGCTACCCAAGTGAAATAGAAAGTTGGAGAAAAACTTTCAATCCTACAATCTGTGAATGGTGTTACAGTGAATGTATAATTCCTTTGTCACTGATATCCCGAATGAACTCAAGGCATGGAACAATCATCCTGTCAACGTTCATTCACTTTCTTGATCTCAGAGTAGATTTAAAGAGATATGTATGACATCAATATCACATACTGATTCACACACGCGTGTGCATGCCTATCTCAATCCTACTCATCAAGTGACCATGGATATCAAACTCCCTCAGGAGGGACAAATCCCATATCTATCACTCACCCCTCAAAGCCCCATGTGTCAAAGCCACCCAATCATCACCTTTATAACAACCCATATTTCAGGACTACATTTGATGATGTCAAAGTGTACCCAATGACATGTGTTGAGCATAGAGATTTCAAGTCAAAGAATCACACTCACCGCCATCACTGTGAGAACTGACTGTGACTACCATGGCATGGTTCCATGTGTCAAACTCACGGTGGGTCTATCCGGTACACTTGTTCTCTAACAAGTACCTATGTGTTTGGTTTGATATCTCCATATCATGACTAATGAGATTTTGTCATCAACCAATACCACAATCTAGTCTTGTGTGTCATTGTTGTTTATCTACCTTCCATAATGACATCTGACTAGGGACATAATAAGAATGTACACTACTACAGAACACGCCTTTGGCGTCGGTTGTTTAACCCCCTTCGGCGACGGTTATCAAGAGATGCCTATGTGGACGCCACTAAAGGTCAAACTCTTCGGTGTCAGTTTTATAACTGACACCTATATGACCTATAGGCGTCAGTTTTATATAGTCGACCGACGTCTATAGGGTTCGCGCCACAAAAAAGGGCATCACCTAGGACACTTTCTGCGTCGGTTAACAACTGAACAACCGACGCCATACTCCAAGACAACACAGCCGTGCTTCACTGCACGGCCATGTGTATTACTATAGGCATCGGTTTTATACGAATAAGCGATGCCATATCCACGACGGCTGTGCTTTCCTGCACGGTCGTGTTGTTTGTCACATTAGGCGGCGGTTTTACACAATAACTGACGTTGTAGGCCTTTGATGTCAGTGTTCTATAAATAACCGACGCCTATATTTAATTTTTTTTTCCTTATCAGTTTGCAGGCCTGCTGTGGCTGGTCAGCAGGTTTACAACATCCATTGATATCAGCCTACAAACAGGCCACAAACCTGCAAAATCAACAAATATTTTTTCACACAAGTAGATACATTCAGACATCAATTCAATTCTCACATTCACACATGTAGAAACATTCAAATACATGTAAAAACATTCAGACATGTATAAACATTCAGAAATATTCATTTACAAAATATCATTCAGCATCGCTATCAGCATCCCAATTATATCTTACAATCGCCACTGCTTGTATGGCTTTTGCCCATTCTTTTCTTATTTCATTTAATGCTTCCATCGTATATGGAGCATGTACATTTTTTAAGCATTTACCTATAGTGTGGTCAGTTTTAAACACCTACAAAGAGAATGATGTATATATATAAGTAATAATATAAAAATAAGATTGATATATTTCATACTAACTAATGAGACTATATATAATACCTCATGTATGGTATTAATATCCAATGCGGCATGTCGGATAATCATCTGCATAAATTGCATCACATATTATGTGCATGCCCAGCCGTTGTCTTGTGTAGCGCACTATAAATTAAAACATACAAAATATTAAAAATTACAACTAAGCACAGTTCACATAAATAATATATACATTGGATTCGGGAACTTACTTTTACGTTCTCCCAAATTATTGGCTGGTTCTTTCTGCTTGGGACATTTCCTCCAGCATTTTTGAATGCATCTAAACCCCTACATGTTAATGTAACACAGTAAATTGCATAATTAAATAGTAATGTAATAACAAATGTTAACGGATATAAAAATGAAATATTTCTCACCAGAACAATGGCATTCTCAATATGTATCCAATTTTAGTGTTCAATGTACTTCCCGCAGGATCTAGATAATAAACAGTGAACGTCCCAGGGACAATAACTACTAACTCCCAATGTCTACCGCTAGAGGTAAAAAAGTTAAAAATTAATAACTCAAAATGCACAATAAAAATGGAATTTTCTTAAGTCCAAATTATAAATAAAGTAAACTTACTTGACATTGAATGAAGCTATTATTATCGTCTTCTTTTGCTGACCAAAAATTCTAAAAGCATATATACATTATTGTTGAACACTATCAGGGTCTTTAGCTACCATACTAATCAATGATGGAATCAAAAAACCCACATGATCAAATGCAAATTGTTTGCATTGATCTTCGACTAAGTAGCTATAAAACATGTATTACGTATGCATTAATATATAAGAAACCAGATCACCGGATCTTACACAAGGTATATGGATGTATAAACAAGATCTCACCTTATCCATGTCTCTATCATTGATGTATTCAGCCAATCATACATAAACAGCTCAATAATATCTTGTATAAATAAAGAGCTATCGTATGATTGACCTACATAATCTGCTTCTAAAGAAACAATTATAGGGAAATGTATATTATGTGCCCGTAGCCAACATGCCATTCCCCTACAAGCAGGACCTAACGGGTATTTTAGGTCAGTTGGAACCCAACTTGGTAATGCAGGAAGTGGAGGTGGAGGCCTACGTGCTCCGGGTGTCTTCTTTTTAACCTGTATATATAATTTCAGATCAGTTGACCTCATATATACACATTAACAATCTAAAGTAATGTAAATTTGTCTTACAATTTCAGTAGTGTAGACGACATCTACTTTGGGCCACAATATCACCCCGCCTTCTGCCTCAGCAAGTGTATCAATCTCCGGGTGGGGATATGGCAATGTAGCTTCCCTCCAATCGGGTAACACACGTATCGGGCTCACACGAACGTATCCCTGTGGCATTGGAGTCATGTGAAACATTGCCCCAGGAAGGGACGGGTAAGCCTGCGCCTCTGCAACAACATAGTCTTGCATTCTTAAGCGGCATGGCTTCAATGCCTACAAATTTACATAAAGAATATTATACATATATACATATCATCTTGAAAACATATCATCTTGAAAAGACTAGCTACAATGTCATAAACAATACTTACAGCAGACGTGCTAGGCGATGGGTCTCCAGGATTACTCACAGTCTGTGCATCAGGAGAAGAGTGGGTCACCATAGGATGATTGGAAGCCCGAGATGCCTGCCACCGCACTATTTCTTCCTTGACCTTCTCAACAACTATATCATTGACCTTCTTGGCAACTATATCCTTGACTCTCTTATTCTCCTATACATGGATAAAAGAAACATTAGCTTCTTATTATTGAATTCCCTTTTACAGTAACATTCTAAAAAAAGAATAGGTTACCTCTTCTTGTGAAAACCCCGCTCTGGGTTTGCGCAGGGATGGCCCAAAGAATGCTTTGATGCCCACACCAGTGCCTGCACCCCTAACATGCCCAGGATGCTCTGGTTTACCCAGAGCAACTGTCAATTCATCCCTTGTGCCCTGAGGGATGAATGCGCCTTATTTCCTCTACTCATGCAGCTCCCACTAATCACCATCAACAGAAATTGGTAAGTTAACACCACAAATAATCAATATTCAAACGATTGCTCTAAGAGTTGTATTTTACCATTTTTGCAGCTGCCTCAGCAGTTACGGGCTTCTTTATTTCACCCTTCTTGTTTTGCCTCCCAGCTATCCAGATATCATGGCGAGGCATGGGTGTGGCAGACTCCTGAGTAGCAGCAGACTCCGCCTGTAGTTTTTGGCGAACGCTTGCATAGCCCTTTGGACCCATAGTGTGGTCATGCACATTCAGTGCACACCTTGCTTTTTGCACATCACTAAGGGCCTAGTTAGTATGCACATTAATGATTTGGTTAGTAGAACTAAATGTTAATCTTGAATAGATGAATACAACGTATATTAATTAAATTGGGAGTGACGCCTAATACCTTGAATTCTTCAGATTTTCTTGAAGCAACAAAATTGTCCCAATCTTCTTTGTCCAAGAAGTTCCACTGTTCAAGGCTGACTTCTTCTTCTTATCACCATCTTTTATGTATTCTCTGTTGAGATTTGTCCTATAGTTCCTAAGCATCTTTCCAGCGCGTTGCATCATGCCTTTACAATGCAACTTCTCATCCAATGCAAACAGATTCTTTAAAATAGAATTCTTATTAAGTAGTATCCAAAAATAGAATTGCAAATAATATAATTTGTAATCTACAAAATAGAATTGCAAATAATAATAACTCACGCATAAATCCTTCCATATCAAGTCTTTCTTCCCCTGAGGAACTTTATGCCAATTATCACACTTAACACCACAATGGCTTCGAGTGACACACCCAATATAGTTTACAAAATTATTGTGGTTCACTCCAATTGCATTTCCTCCATTATCAAACTCCACAACCAATTTGGATCCACTGCCACTTAGCGCTATTAAATTCTTCAACAGAGTGATGCCCCTTTTCTTGTTAATTGTTTGGTGTTGCGCATCAAGTTGCTCCAGTGCTTCAGTGGGTACATGTGCATCATCAACCTAAAATTTGACAAAAATAAACACACTGAATTAGCACAATATAGAAATATGGGATATATGACATAACTAGAAGATAATGAATTTTATAAAAATACAGGATATGTTTTTAGAACTTACATTGGTATCCTCGCCATGCTCGTCATGGACAGCATGCTCATCATGGACTTCATGCTCATCATGGACATCATGTTCATCATGGTCAGCCATCTGAAAATGTCATTAAAAAGGCAAACATTTAGCATTTGTATTAACTAGAAGATAATGAAACATCAAATCTGAAAATGATATTGATATTAAAAAGGCAAACATTTTGCATTTGTATTAACTAGAAGATAATGAAACATCAAATCGGAAAATGATATTGATATTAAAAAGGAAAACATTTAGCATTTGTATTAACTAGAAGATAATGAAACATTAAATCTGAAAATGATATTGATATTAAAAAAGCAAACATTTAGCTTCAATAAAAAAATATAAACATACATGCCTCTAAAATTGTGATCTTTTATCAATTAACAATCCTTCATTGTGATCTCCGCCCACATATAAGTCATCATTAGCTTCAATATTCTGTGGAGTTGGCAACCCAACTGAGAATGGACTGGAGTCATCATACTAATCATAGTACTCTTCTTCATCTATAGGATCTTCAATGAAATGTCTTTTACCATGAAGAACAACCGACCATTTATCATTGCAGGATCATCAATGTAGAATATTTGTTTCTCCTGTGATGCCAATATGAATGGTTCACCATTCTCGCCAATCTTTTCAAAGTTCACCAAAGTGAAACCCAATTCATCTACTATAACTCCTTTGGTGTTATCAACCCAATTACATTTAAAGAGAGGAATTCTGAAATCTATGTAGTCAAATTCCCATATGTATTCAATGACACCGTAATATGACATTTTAGCTTCACGTGGACTCTTATCCTTTGCACTTGCAAAATACATAGTCGACGCTTGAAGAGTGACCCCACTATTTGGACGACACTCTTATCATCTTGGCGCTTTGTGTAATATGTGAACCCATTAATGTCAAACCCTTCATAAGACATAACATTCGGTTTTGGTTTAAAGGTGAGGCATTTGATAGTTTCTGTAATATCATTTGGTGTTTCAGATAGTTGATGTAAGACTTTATCTTCAAACCACTTAGTAAAAGTCTTATTATTCTCTCTAGAAAGCCACATTGAACTTGCTCGAGGATGTTGTCTCTTGATGAAATTGGTATGTTCCTCGATATAAACACTCACTTCATCCATGTTGTGTAAAATATACAAGTGAGCTTGTTCCAACTGTTCACGGTTGATTACTTTCACCCGTGATCCCAAAATTCCTTTGCCCTCCTCAATATTCTTGTCATTAATAGGAGTGTTATTACCACTCAGAAAGTCATTGCAAATATCCATAACCTCTCTCGCCACGTAACCTTCAATAATACTCCCTTCAGGCCGATAACGGTTTCGAACGTCACCTTTAAAAACGCTCATGTATCGTTCAAAGGGATACATCCAATGCAAGAAAACTGGTCCCGACATTTTCACTTCCCTAGTCAAGTGGACAACAAGATGTACCATGATATCAAAGAACGAAGGAGGGAAATACATCTCAAGCTGACATAGGGTAACAACCACTTCTCTTTGCAAATTATCGAGAGTATCAGGGTCAATAACTTTGTTGCATAGACTGTTGAAAAAGAAACAAAGTCTGGTGATTGCAAACCTTACATGCTTCGGCAATATAGATCGAATTTCCATGGGAAATATTTGTTGCATTAGAGTGTGACAATCATGAGATTTAAGACCTATCAACTTCATATCTTTCATTGATACCAATCT
The DNA here is from genome assembly GCA_963693085.1 of Alisma plantago-aquatica. Taxonomy (NCBI): domain Eukaryota; kingdom Viridiplantae; phylum Streptophyta; class Magnoliopsida; order Alismatales; family Alismataceae; genus Alisma; species Alisma plantago-aquatica. The sequence continues at coordinate 974,505,664 of OY856411.1, forward strand.
ACGGATGTTGGATGAGTAACCATGTGGCACCTTAACATTTACCAAGCATTCACAAAAAGTTTTCTTCTCCTTTCTAGACAACGTGTAAAAAGTGGGAGGTAAGTATGTTCTTTTATTACCCATTTCACGTAATTCTGTTAATTCTGACCTTATTCCCATTTCACGTAGGTCCAGTCGGGATTTTATCCCATCTTGGTCTTACCTGGTATATTTAACAGAGTACCAATGATGCTATCACAGACATTTTTCTCAACGTGCATTACATCGATACAATGCCTGACTGTCAAAGAACTCCAATAAGGAAGATCCCAAAATATTGACTTCTTCTTGAATGAAAAATTGTCTCTCCGTGTGGCCATACTACATTGTGATTTCTTACCAAATTCATTGACAATGTCTTTTACTCTTTCATAAACAACATCCCCTGGTATAGGTTTAGGTGCACTCCGTTCATCATTCCATCCATTGAATGCTTTGCGCTACCTACGATACAGATGAAATTTTGAAAGAAACATTCGATGACCAAGATATACAGTTTTGTCACCATGTTTTAGTCTTATTGAATCAGTGTTTTCTTCACATATAGGACACGCTTTAGCTCCTTTGACACTATATCAAAACAAATTCCCATATGTTGGAAAGTCATTAATAGTGCAAAATAACATAGCGTGCAAACAAAATGTCTCTTTTAATGAAGCATCATAGGTCATCACACCTTCAGCCCAAAGTTTCTTTAAGTCATCAATCAGAGGTTCAAGATAAACATCGATATCATTTTCGGGTTGTTTAGGGCCCGATATCAACAACGACAGCATAACATACTTATTTTTCATACACATCCAGGGAGGAAGATTGTATATAACAAGCATGACTGGCCAAGTGCTATGTTGGCTGCTCAATGTCCCGTACAGATTCATCCCATCTGTACAAAGCCCAAGTCTTAGATTCCTATCTTCTTCACCAAATTTGGGGTACAATAGATCAATCTTCTTCCATTGTAGGGAATCAGAAGCATGGCATAGGATCCCATCATTATTTTTCTTAACATCTGCATGCCACCTCAAATTCTTCGCATCTTTCAGATTTGCAAACAAGCGTTGAAACCGTGATATTATAGGTAGATACCACAACACCTTTGCAGGAGAACCAGTTTTAGACTCCCCCAAAGTAGTCAATTTATACCGTGATGTGCCACATTTTGGACAATCTTTCAAATCTAGATAGTCCTTTTGAAATAATACACAATCATTCGAGCATGCATGTATCTTCTTGGCCTCCATTCCCATCAGGCACAACATTTTCTTTACCCGGTATGTTGAGATTGGCAGCTCGTTTCCTTCAGGAAGCATTTTTTCAACAAAGTCAACAATGAAGCGAAGCTTTTGTCACTCCATTTATTGTTAGCTTTCAACTTATACAATCCCAACACAGTGCTAAGCTTCATAAACTTAGCACAGCCTGTGTATAATGGTATCTCAGCATCATGCATAATGTTTGTAAAGATAGGAGGTGGATCGGTGTGCTCTACCCTACAACTATCCAGCATCGCATCAACAATGTCTACTGGAACTGGTTCGTTCACATCTACATCATCGGAGGCAATTTCTTCTTCCACCCAAGCACTGCTATCAACATCTACTGGTTTCGAGTTTGAAATCTCTCCATGCCAGTGCCATTCTATATAGCCTTATACAATCCTGTTGCACATGACATGACTTTTGATTTCCTCACCAGTGCTGACTTTCAAGTTGTTACCGCAATGCCTACATGGACAGTAAAACCTATCTATAGGTTTTTTCCTATGTTCCTCGGCAAATCTAATAAACTGATCAAGACCAGATATAAACTTTGGGGTGCATCGATTGCGAATGGACATCCATGATCTATCCATTCTATGATCAAAGAGAAAACAAGTATATATTAGGACAAGATTAGGGTATACACTTACATCCTATCCAAGATTGTTCACTTTCTAGGCCAACAAACACATGTGATGTCATTCTTATATATAATAAATGTGTACCACCTATCCCATCCTTGAACACCTAATCTCACTAGTAAGTGTATAATGTGTATTGGGTTTTCAAAAAAATTTCGGCAACATTTCCCCGCTATTCTCTAAGTACATATGTACTTAGAGAACAAACGAGGAAATGCTACTGAAATTTTCTCAAAAACCCAATACACATTATACACTTACATCCTAAGTGAGATTAGGTATTCAAGAACAGTCCCAAATTGGGGACTATCCAAGATTTACTCCTAATGAGTAAATCTTGGACGGGTTTCTAGGCCAACAAACACAATAATAGATATGTACATGTTAGGGTTTCATCACAATTTATGTCAGGGTTTCATCAATGATAGGGTTTAATCAAATCAAATTAGGATGCTAGAATGGACAAGTTTAAATCTTATTTCAACATGCATCAAAATTTAATAAATGAGGTCAAGCATTAGGATTAGAAGCACAAATATATTCAAGAAAAATATTTGTTCGTATCCTAGAATTTACATAAAGCATTACATATAGATTTGTTCATATCCTTACCAACAGCAAACACGGTCGTGGCTGTGTTGGCCAGCCACGGCCATGCTGGGCAGCACGGCCGTGAGCAAACCGAAGCTAGGCGGCACGGCGCGGCGGATGTGAGCAGGGAGGAAGGAGCGGGTGGTGATGGTGACACAAGACAGAGCTAGGGCGACATAGGACGGAGCAGGACAAAGCAGCAGCAGAGCAGCAGCGTCGGCGGCGGTGACGCAGAGCAGCAGCACCGTCGGCGGCGACGGCGAGGCGAGGCAGCATCGGCGATGGCGAGAACTAGTAGGCAGCTAGCGGGCGATGGAGCAGCAGCTAGTGGGCGATGAAGACAATGAAACAGGAAAGGGGAACACTAGTTGTGATCGATCGTGCGTCTATTAAGTTCGTAAAAGGCGTCGGTTATCACATACAAATGACACCTAAAGTCTTCGGCGTCGGTTCCTCTTAAACACCCGACGTCCAATTATAAAAAATTTTCCCTAAATAATTTGGCAGGAACCATTATCGGCGTCGGGTATCGCAGGATAACTGACACCTAAGCTGGAACTTTTCGTGCAAATTTTCATCTTATATAGGCATCGGTTTGTTGGTAAAAACCCGACGATGTATGTGACACTTTGGGGCCAAATTTTTTTCGCTCGAAAACTGGATTTCGCGGGCGATTTTAGGTGTCGGTTTTTTTGTTACCCAGCCGACGCTGAATACAAAGAGGTACCCGTGTCTTGACTATAGACGTCGGGTGGTCTACATCACCGACGTTGAATATTATAGGCGTCAGATTTCCTAATTAACCGACGCCCGGAAAAGTGACATTAAATGTTGTTTCTGTACTAGTGGTACAAACTCTTTGCATCTGTATGATCTCATCGTTCAGATCCTTAACCTGAAAGTATACATCATTGAGTATTGTAATTATCTAGACATTCAATATGTTCTATCATTATCTCATATAACTGAACCAGAAAGAATTGGAAGCTTGCCTTTGATGTTTATCAAGTCAATCTTAATGTATCCCACCAATCATCCCATGATTGACTCTCAGGGCATACATACCAACACCAATGATGCTATCACAAACATTTTTCTCAACGTCCATGACATCGATACAATGCCTGACTGGCAAAGAACTCCAGTAAGGAAGATCCCAAAATATTGACTTCTTCTTAAATAAAGATTTCTCACTCTGTGTGGCCATAGTACATTGTGATCTCTTACCAAATTCATTGGCAAAGTCTTTTACTCTTTCATAAACAACCTCCCCTGGTATAGGTTTAGGTGCACTCCGTTCCTCATTCCGTCCATTGAATGCTTTGCGCAATCTATGATACTGATGGAATTTTAGAAGAAACCATCGATGACCAAGATATATAGTCTTGTTGTCATGTTTTAGTCGTATTGAATCAATATTCTCTTCACATATAGGACACTCTTTAGATCCTTTGACACTATATCCAGACAAATTCCCATATGTTGGAAAGTCATTAACAGTGCAAAACAACATAGCATGCAAACAAAATGTCTCTCTTTGTGAAGCACCATAGGTCATCACACCTTCACCCTAGAGTTTCTTTAAGTCATCAATCAGAGGTTTAAGATAAACGTCGATATAATTTCCAGGTTGTTTAGGACCCTATATCAACAATGACATCATAACGTACTTATTTTTCATACACAATCAGGGAGGAAGATTGTATATAACAAGCATAACTGGCCAAGTGCTATGTTGGCTGCTCAATGTCCCGTACGGATTCATCCCATCTATACAAAGCCCAAGTCATATATTCCTAACTTCTTCACCGAATTTAGGGTGCAATAAATCAATCTTCTTTCACTGTGGGGAATCAGACGCATGTCATAGAATCCCATCATTATTTTTCTTAACATCTTCATGCCACCTCAAATTCTTTGCATCTATCAGATTGACAAACAAGCATTGAAATCGTGATATTATAGGTAGATACCACATCACCTTGGCAGGAGAACTAGTTTTGGACTCCCCCAAAGTCGTCAATTTATACCTTGGCACACCACATTTTAGACAATCTTTTAAATTCACATAGTCCTTTTCAAATAATACACAATCATTCGGGCATGTATGTATCTTCTTGGCCTCCATTCCCATTGGGCACAACAATTTCTTTAACTGGTATGTTGAGATTGGCAGCTCGTTTTCTTCAGGAAGAATTTCTTTCAACAAAGACAACAATGACATGAAGCTTTTGTCGCTCCATCTATTGTTAGCTTTTAGCTTATACAATCTCAACACAGTGCTAAGCTTCGTAAACTTAGTACAACCTATGTATAATGGTATCTCAGCATCATGCATAATGTTTGTAAACATGGGAGGTGGATCGGTGTGCTCTACCCCACAACTATCCAACATCGCGTCGACGATGTCTATTGGAACTGGTTCGTTCACATCTACGTCATCAGAGGCAATTTCTTCTTCCACCCAAGAACTGCTATCAACATCCACTGATTGTAGGTTTGAAATCTCTCCATGTCAGTGCCATTCTATATATCCTTGTACAATCCCGTTGCACATGACATGACTTTTGATTTCGTCACCAATGTTGACTTTCAAGTTGTAACCGCAATGCCTACATGGATAGTAGAACCTATCTCCATGTTGTTTCCTATGTTCCTCGGCAAATCTAATAAATTGATCAAGACCAGAAATAAACTCTGGGGTGCAGTGATTTGGAATGGACATCCATGATCTATCCATTCTATGATCAAAGAGAAAACAAGTATATATTAGGGTTAGGGTTAAAAGATTAGGGTCTAGGGTTAAGATATTATGCTACCGAAATTTTCTTGAAAACCTAATACACATTATACACTTACATCCTAAGTAAGATTAAGTGTTCAAGAACAGTCCCAAACCGGGGACTAACCAAGATTTACTCCTAATGAGTAAATCTTGGATGGGTTTCTAGGCCAACAAATACATGTGTTGTCATTCTTATACCTACAATCTATGTACCACCTATCCCATTCTTGAACACCTAATCTCACTAGTAAGTGTATAATGTGTACTGAGTTTTCAAGAAAATTTCAGCAGCATTTCCTCGTTATTCTCCAAGTACATATGTACTTAGAGAACAAATGGGGAAATGCTACTGAAATTTTCTTGAAAACCCAATACACATTATACACTTACATCCTAAGTGAGATTAAGTGTTCAAGAACAGCCCCAAACCAGGGACTATCCAAGATTTACTCCTAATGAGTAAATCTTAGACGGGTTTCTAGGCCAAAAAATACATGTGTTGTCATTCTTATACCTACAATCCTAGTTTCATCATTCATATCCTAGTTCTTCAAGTTAGGGTGATTATTGATGTCTTTAGAAGCATGATTGGCAATCTAGGGCAAAGTTCATCATTTACATTCCAAGCATGTCACATGAGTGCATTAGAGTTCATCATTAAGCAACAAGGGTGATTAGGATTCTCAATATACTCAACAAGGAAATAAGTTACCAATTTCATAGTTAGGAGGGTAGAGATACCCTAAGATCTATATCTAATGGTTCAGAATGAGCCTGTGATAAAATATTGAGCTTGACACACTACCTAAGGATGGAACTTAGTCCAATATGATTTAGATCTATTACATCATGATCTAATTAGGTTTATTTGTCTATGCTTATTCACTATTTTCCCCTCTATTATTACATATAGCTAGGGTTAATTACCTGATTTACGTCAAATTTGGTAGATTTTCTAATTGGACTATGAAGAACCCAAAATTGTAATTAGATTCTAGGTTATGTGATTCATAATATTAGATACCTAGGGTGATTAATGAATTAATAATTATTTGAGAGGAGTTAGATTACCAAATTGTATAGGAGGCTATAATATATCACTACATATTCATATACCAAGTAATGGAGAATAGATGAACACATATGGAGTAAATTGATATAAAGTAACATAACATATATAAGTATAACAAGTAATTAAGTACTAATAAAGTAGTTGCTAACTTAGTGTGACAATACACATACAGTAAATATGTAAATTCATAAATATAGCACGTCAATAGCTAGTAATAATTAGCAATTGTTATACTTTTTATCCGTAAAAGTCGTAATTAATTTGCATAAAAGCTAATAACTACCTAGATTATAACTGTATGTATGAATCAAAGAGTTACTCTAACTTCTGCAAAGAATAAAGAGGTATGTAGAAGTATTGTACATGAATACAATAATATGATTAATGCAGTAAGTATAGAATTAGATACATACAGTTAGTTTTTATATGTTTTGTAGAGAAGAACATTATACCTGCCACAGCCAAAACCCCCATCACCCCCGCCCACATGCACTACCAACCGCCAAAATGCCCTCCACCCTAGCTAACAAGTCACCACTTGCTACTTCAGGCAACCCCAAGCACAAGAACTGGAAATGAGGGAAAACTTACTGATAATATCTGACAGCATTGAGCAGGCGGCGGTGGAGTTGAGCAGGCGGCGACAACGTTGAGCACACAGGCAGGTAGTGGCGTTGAGCAAGCGGCGGCAGCGGCGTTCAACACATAGGCATGCGGTGACATTGAGCAGGTGGTGGCGGTAGTGTTGAGCACATCTGCAGGTGGTGGCGGTAGCAAACGACGGAAGACGAGCGACAGGTCGAGTAGAATCTCCAGAGACCGAGCCATGTTTCGTGATGAAATAGAGAATGGGGAAGAGTTTATTTTGCAGGGGATATTAAGTTAACAATCGTCGTCGGTTGTTTCAGAAACTGACACCTAAGATACAAAAGTGTCGGTCACCATATAAAAACTGACACCTATGTTCAATCATAGTCATCGGTTTCAACTAAAAAATCGACGTCTATCTACATATGCCAACAAAAAAAATGTTCTTGAATTACGACCATAGTCGTCGATTGCCATACAAAACCGACGCCAATTGGACAACCTAAACCCTAAAATTTTTCACAGGGACAGCGCCCAAAAACAAATCAGCGTCAGTTATTGTAAGAAAACTGACAAAAAAAGTGGGCCTGATTTCTGTCTCGCAAAAAATCTTTAGTTGTTGATTATTTTGTAAACAACTAACACCGTATGTGAAATTTTGGAGGTAATTTTTTTGCACTGGAAAAATTGAATTTGGCGAGCGATTTTAGGTGTCGGTTTCTTATTGTGCAACCGACACTAAATAGAAAGCGATACCCATGTCTGGCCGGCCTTCACATATAGATGTCAGTTTGTGTCTTTAGCCGACGTTGTAGGATTTATGCATCAATTTTTTAGATACAACTGATGCCTCTAAATGTGACGTTATAAGCTATTTTTGTAGTAGTGAAATCTATAACGGACTAGAAATAATAACGTCCCCATATCAGAGAAGAAATGATTTTCTAATTTGATCAGAATCTTGATTTATTAAGACTAGAGGGAGGAAAGCTCCCTTTGTAGTGGAGTCATTGGGAGGGTCTCCTTTTATATAAGAGAGTTTTAATAGTCCATGAAATCAAAGAGAGAGAGAGAGAGAAGGATAGAGAGAGTCCATCAAGATAATGAGGGAGGAATGTGAAGAGGGCCACCATACATGCGACTCATGGCAGAGCGCTACCTTGTCTTCCCATTTGTGTGAAGAACAACAACGTCTGAGTGGTGCGCAAAGACCAAGACGTTGAGGAAGAAGAGAGTTGAGAGAAATGAGAAGAACATGAGTGCAGTGTCATAGAGTTGTATGTACTATGAGCTCCCGTTGCTACAGTGGCACATCTCAAACATAAGTATTGGTCCATCCCTTGTATGACAAGGTCGGCGTGGAGGCAGTGGAAGATGCAAGGCAAGGATAAGTGAGAGCATGGTCTCACCTGTGCCCAGGAAAAAACATGGATCAAAAGTGCCATGTAATGGGTGGCCTCACCTTTGACTGCCTATCTAGAATTGTCATGGCCCCATCATGCACTGACATTAGGTTGTATTTTATCAAAAACTAAACTATTTTGGTATAATGTTTAAGGTGGTCAAGTTATAAAATGAAAGAATGAGAGGAAGTGGGAGAGTCATAAGTACAAGAGAAGTGATAAGAGTGGAGGGATGAGATCAACACATTTAGTGAGGGGAGAGAGAGTATGGGATAGAGAAATTAGATACAAAGAGAGAGAGAAAGAGATCTTCATGTGCATAAATAGATAACTGGATGATTTGAGGAACATGAGAGAGATAGAGAGAGGTAATTAACATGTGATAGGAGAGAGTATATTTAACTCTCTTTTCTCTTAATAATACATAATATCCAAAACAACTATAATTTGATTGTAGAATAGAGTGAGTAAAAAAATACCATATTGTCTTGTGTATAGGGCTAGATATTGAGTACATCTCTTTTTGCCACATGGGATGAAGAGAGAAAATTTTCTCCCCCACCCTATAATAACCTGCAGCGGAAGCTGGATGTCTAGGGAGATATTAAATAGAGATATGCATGTTTGGTGGACAGAACCATGATCCTTTCACTGAGGAACACCTTATTTCACCAATTTCACTATCCTTGGTCGACCTATTTATGCCACATGATTTGCATGAAAAGGATACACTTTAATTGAGATATTTTAACTAAAATATATACATTAATGAATGAATCAATAATTGAATTTGTTTAAGAAACTTTTCTTTTTAAACCCATACTGACAAGGTAAGCTCTGGGACTAGACGTGTGGTGGCAATCAAACCCCACCCCATGTCATGCCTAACAACATGTGATACAGTTCCTATTTGATTAACACTTCCTTTGTCTAAATGATAATTTTCCCTCATAAATATAGATAAGCTAGCAAGGAATGACATACATTTTATTAGGAAATAAATTCATAACTAGTAGGTATATTGTTCATGTAAACCATATCCCTTTTTGAGAGTAAATAGCATTAGCGAATTTTCTCTAAATTAAAACTAATCAAGACAATAGATGGGTCCTCAGATATCTAAAATTTAGGAATGAAATTTTTTATCACAAACTCTATTTTGGAGGGCATTTTTATGAGGAAATAATAAAACTTCAATTTATATTAAAATGGGTGGATCAATTCAAAATTGATTCTTTGGTGTGTATTAGGATGCACATTATAATAATGCAAGATTTACATATTGTTAGACCTCATTGTACTATTTTTCGAAAGTTCAAGTAATATCTAAGCATTGTTTTATTTATTTTATTCAAATATATGTGTTAATTTACAATCATGATGGTGATGAAATGCCCACCATTTCATATTTAGTACATTAAACAATATAGTAGATCAAAAAGGTCATTCCTTTTATTGGCCTCACCTATTTTGGATTTTTGGGTCGGCCACCCCGTGGAGGTGACCCTGCTTGTGGCATAGATGAATGTCTTGTATTGTCAGATCCAAATGTAGGGGAATAGGGATGGTACAAACAGTGGAGGAAATAAAAATGTTTTTCCCTATTCCTTTACTAGAAGATCGTGTCAACAACAATGCATCTAGGAAAAGGGTAGCACGAGGTTTACCTCATCTTGGAGCAAGTCTAGAGACTACTCTTGCATGGTGATGTGCATTATTCATAATATGCACATGGAAAACTGTCGGTGATGGCCTCTTGGTGTAGCACCACAGACGATGGTGTTTGCTGTCCTGCTAGCATGACTGCAACAACCTCCACACCTCTACGTAGTCCAGGCAGACCATTGGGAACTCCTCATTGCGCTTCCCAAAGCCAAATGAAAGAAGTTGTCCCTTCGAACGTCAATGTGCTAGAATTGACTTGCTCGCCCTTGTTACCTCTCCCTTGTTGTGTCTCCTTTTTATAGGTTAGACTTGGTAGGGCTTTCTAGTTACACAACTATGAGAGGATAACATTTGTTAGAGCTTGTTGTTGTGTCTTTTGAATGCCTTGACTACCCCTCTATTTATAGGAGGGTCAGGGTTAGGGTTTCCAGATCAAATGGGAGTCAAAGAGATGGATTTTCAAAAATTTCTAGCTACTACAAACTATGAGTGGTTTGAATCAAACCTTGGGTCTATTTACTCACATGTGATTTGATTGGTTCAACACTTGAACATGTTGGTGCACTATATTTCCTATTCACATACATATTAGATTTCAATGTGAGATTAATGCACAATATGGCATCATCATCAATCATTGATCCAATCTTATTGATCATTGAACTAGGAGATCCAGATGTTGAATCAGTCATTTCAGATCTTGAACCGGTCAATTCATTTTCAACTTCAGCCAATGTAAAACCAACATTGTTCAAATTGACCTGACACTTGCCTTGGTCGACTCAATCCTTGAGTCGGTTGACTCACAGTTCAATCAGTCAATTTTCAACCATTTCTATTTAAATTGAATACCTAAACACTTTAATAATCAATTCAAGCATCATTCAAGATTTAACCTCTTTTTCTAGGTCCATCCTATATGTGTGATCATGTAGGTATCAAATTACATTGACAGTGAATGTCCATAACCAATTTATGACTTCACAAGTAATGAATAGTATTTAGAAACACATTATTTCTATCCAAGTAATTGGAAATTTGGAGAACAAATTAAACTTACAATATGTGATCAATGTTACTATGATTGTAGAATTCATTTGTCTTTAATATCTGGATTGAACTCGAGGCATGGAATTGTCATCCTCTTAATATTCAATTCACATTCCTTGAACTAGAGTGGACTATATGAGATGCATGTGAGTTGACATATCTTATGTTGGGTTACATGAGCATGGTCGTATGTTTCTCAGTCTTGCTTATCAAGTATCTAGGAAATCAATCTCATGTATGAGGGACAAATCCCATATACATCACTCACACTCAATCGCCATGTGTCACAATGCACCAGAGCATCACATTTATGGTAACCCTTATTCAAGGTCACGTTGGATCATGTAAAAATACATCAAATGACATGTGATGAGTGTAGTGAATTCAAGTCTAAGAACCTAAAAATACCACTATCACTATGAGAATTGATTCTGACTACCATTCCATGGTCTCCATGTATCACTCTCAAGGTGGGTCTATTTGGTACACTATTCTCTAACAAGTACCTATGTGTTTGACTTGATATCACATATCATGACTAATGAGACTCTACCATTAATCAACATACAATCTAGTCTTATGTATTATTTTTGTCTATTTTTCTTCCATAGTAATATCCGACTAGGGGCATAACAAGAGTGTATGTACTCTTATCATACATATGATCTCATTGTCCAGGTCCTAAACCTGAAGACATATGTCATTGATTAACATCATTCTTTAGACATCTACTATGTATGTGTCATCATATAATGATTATGACAAACATAATAGATGGAATTACCTTTATCATTATCAATCAATTATCTCATGCCTCATTACAATCGTTATATGATTGACTCTATAGGCATACATACCAACATACTCTCACTTACATTTAGAGCCAATCATCCACGAATCATATTCCAAGTGATATTAACATGTTTGTCATGTTTCTACTGTATAAGTGTTTTTGTACATGGTCAATAATGTTTTCTTCTAGTTGGTACTTTGCAAATATTCACATGTACTTGCTATACGATTTCTCGTATGAGATGGAAATGATGTAGTATGCTATCTGGGTTACTTTGCCTATCCAATAGCTCCATTGTTGTCTTAGTATTTCTACTATGTCATCAATAGTTGGAACCTCACACAAGTTCATCTATATGAACTTCTAGATTCATACAATATGCTCTACTGTGTTTAAAATAGTAGGTGCTCGACTTCAATTGTAGAATTAACAACTGTCTCTTGCTTTGAACTTTTTCGGCTTATAGTTCTATTTTAAGGTCAAACACAAACTTCAATTTTGGTTGTTAATTTTATTTCTCACTTTGGAAGCTTGAATCGGTGTAACCCTTTACACCCAACTCTTCCTCATTATCTTAACCAAGGAACCGATTCTATTAGTGCTTCTCAGGTACTTAATGAAATTCTTTATGGCAGTCCATTGACTTACGCTAAGATCTGATTGATATCCACTTATCATTTCCAATACATACAAGATGAAAGGAAGAGTACATAATATTGTGAATGAAATTGGCATCTTATTATGTATTCCTATTATTCATTAGAATTGGGATACTAAGATATGAGAGATGAATTCCCTGGAACATGGACAAACTTTCTCTCATTGGGTACTCTATGTTGAACCCTGCAACATCTTATCAATATTTGTGCTCTCACTTAGGTCAAGAAGCTTTATAGATATACCCCTATAGATGTTGATTCCTAAGGTATAGTATGTTTTTCTTAATCTCTTCATAGAGAACGTACTTCCCAACCAACTTTTAACATATTTTGCAGGATAAGAACACCATTCCCCATTCGTATGTGGAATATAAATATGTTCCTACTAATTTTTTTATAATCACATATTTCATCTCCATTTCGACTAAAGTCAAACTCTTTGAATGTCTTGAAAAATTGTTGATGTCCATGGATTCCATTTTGGATACAATATCTTCAAGCCATTTCTCATATTCTGGTCCCTCAATAGCTTCTAGGAAGTTTTTTTGGCTGATCATTTACGAAAACCTCACTACCTTCTTGAGTTATAAGACATCATAATCTTTCAAGATCAAGGCCTGCCCTACTAGGTCTATGAGGTTTTGTGTTACATAATGAACTTGAGACTCCACAACAATTTGTGATTCTCCTTGTTCCTAATGTACCTGTTTTAGGTTCATTATTTTCTTGTTGATCTTGAATTTTTTGAGTTCCACTTTTCTCCCAATGATTCCTATGGAATTATATTCACCTTTAGGAATTCAACAATCCTACCAACAAACACTTTTGTTGTTGAGTTGGAATCTAAAAGTAGTATTCAACAAAAAAACACTTGTTGACAAAGCTTTTCAAGAAACTATTTTCTTATATAAGCTTTCAATCTAATCCTTATAAAACACATATTTGGAAACTTCCCATGCCATATCTCATATGGTGTCTTTTGAACCATTTTAGACGGTGCATTGTTCATTGTAAAGCATGTGCCAAAAGGAAATTGGAAGATCAACTAGATTCATTGATGATCATACCATGACTAACATGATGTGATGCCTGTAGGAAAATATGGCATGAGATATGGTAGTGGAAACAAAAAAACTTACTTGCTATATTCTCTTATTACAATAGATCATGCCTACAACTATGAGATGGGAAAGAGGGTTGCAAGGTATATACCTGGTCCTGGTTTAATTTCAACTTCTATCCCTTACAGTAGCATGCTACTTCCTCGAGTTGTACCTAAACAATTGTCGTCGTTGGCCTCCTGGTCAGACACCATGGGCAACAGTTGATGGGTGTCCTCCTAGTAGGGAAAATGCCTCCTCACCTCTATAGTAGTTTACGTGGACCACCGGGAACTCCTATTGTTCTAGATGAATGGACAGGAAGGAGTTGTCCCTACTAGTCAACATGCTAGCCTCAACTTGCTCTCCTAATTTTCTTTCCCTTGTTGTTCCTACCTTTGATGGGTATAACTTGCTCGGGCTCTCTTGGTTACCACATCCAGAGAAGACAAAAATTGTCAAAGCTTATTGTGTCTGGGAACCCCCAATACCCCTTTATTTATAGGAGGGACATGGTCAGGGTCTCCAGTCGATCTGGGTGTCGAAGAGACAACATTTCTTTAATTTTTTGGAACCTACAAATGTCAAACTGATTGGTTCATACATGAGGTGATCGGTTCAACCTTTGAATTGATCATTTCACTATGTTTCCTATTCATAATGGTTTTTGCAATTAATATTCTATTAATACACAACATGATCTCAACATCAATCCTTGATGAAATTGAATTGATCAACCAAATAGTACATTTACAACCTGAAGTGCATGCACCTGAGCCAATAAGTTCACTTTATGAACTGGTCATTTTAGAGTGCAGATTGCCAAGATTGTTTAAATTTAATTCCTAACACTTTAGTAATCAATTATAAACATCATTCATGGATAAACTCATATTCTAAGTGCATTCCTATGACACCTCATCACACTAAATGAGAGTACTCAAAACACAAAATAAGATTTACTACTAACTAATCATATAGTCAGAAAAGTGGAAGAATTAAAATAAATTTAAACATAATAAACAAGCTCTGGAACATTTACATAAAGGCCCATCTTTTCCATTTTGATATGTCATAATAGGTATTTGCATCCATGTCCATTAGCCTCAGCCACATCATGTATACAAAAGATATTTCACATGTACATGCCATATATTATAGACACTGACATATTTCCAAAATCTTGTGTCGGTGCAAGTATATCATCTATAAAACACATCTCATACCCAGACCTGAGAGTACAGGGATCACACTAGGTGATTCTCTAGTTTAGCAGGTTTCTAGTCTTCAATAACCGACCTCAACCAGTTGCCCAAGACCACCTAAACATATGTGGTGACCTATGGATGAGACTCGTGTCCCAGCGAGATATATAACTCTCTCCAACATATATTGATTACAACAGATTTATTAATACTAAATAAACTGAGCAATTTGAGTATTAAATAAGCAATTGAGCAAATTCAACAGTTTATGCATACTAAGAAGTTAAACAAGTAAACTTAGAAATAAGTATAATTACTCAGATTTCATAGGATAGCATATTGTAAGCATTGTGTAGTATAAATACAAGGCAAGGGCTAATCGACCAATATGAAATGTATTTAACTGTAGCTATTATACTACATGACTTGTGTTACATATTTTATTATTACGTCCTGGGGAGTTTTAGTCATACCACTCGAAGTCCAACTAATCGCCGCTTGGTCGCAATCAGTTCCGTACAAGATCTAGGAGAGTTGTAATCCTAAGATCTCTTCACCTTGGTCAGTACAAGTAAACTACAATGACATTTTAGTTATACTACCAACAATGATAAATAGTCAAGCTTATAACACCTAGTCCGTCCTTGGTATAGGTCAAAACACTAGTAGCTAGGGTATACAAACCCTATTATTTGAGGTACAACCACAACTATCCTCAATCATAATACACATTATAGATATTTGGGACACGACCGCAACCGTTCTCAACAATCTTAGGATCAGGATGCCAAGGATGTAAACTCACTTGCACCCACACATACTCAACATGTTTTTTTTGGTGAACCCAGCTCGTCTCATACTCAATATGTTATGTATTTGACTCTGAGTTTTCCTTAGGAATACTAGTTTCACCATCCAGTAAAATCTAACACTGAAGATGGTTCTAAGGAATAGGGCACTAGATGATTATGATTTCATTTAATTAATTATGACAATTTGTTGAATTAAGGATGAATCATACAAGTGGACATACAAACCCTAATTTCCTTCTAGTCATACATGTAAGTAAAAAAAACATCAGATGATATAACATGTGTCAAGTATAATTCTTGATCAATATCTCCACAAGGTATTATTCACTATCATACATGAGACCATATTTGTCATCATCTCACCCTATTACATTGTTTCTTGTCACATAGTTCTAGGTTTCAACCCTTGTCACATTATGAAGAGGGTTAAGCCTTCCCATAGGTCATTAAGACTATCACATTATTTCATGCATGTTCCATGCTATCTTTCCATGCCTTAAAATAAGGCTTAACAAATCATCAACACATGTGACATATAAGATTAACATAACAAGGAACTATGACATTCAATTAGCATCAAATTAGATTTCAACACAAGAAGAAAGTATTTCATTGTCACATTAATCATTAAAGATGGTTGATATCCAATCACCATTATTCATTTACATTAGGGTTAGGTGTAACAAGATATATCACATTAGAGTTACACATCTATTTATTATGGTGATTTACCAAATATAACCATACGAGGGCAAAGGTAAGACTACAAGTCCAACAGTGTTATTCCATCGTATTCTCATTACTAGAACCAACATATAATACTATGGGATTCATTCTAATCCATTGGATGTTAAAGAATCCAATCTCATCCACTGAATCAGGTTCATTATTCAAAATTATCAATTTAAGTCAACGTCTAACCATTGAATTAATTGAACCAAGAAATCATTGGTTAGGGGCTGAATTGAAGCTACATTTAAGGCCTTGAATCACCATAAATTTTGTGACCTGATCCACCATCGATCATGGCATCTTGTGTTACCATCGGTTGATAGGATCAACACTACTATCACTTTTCACCATCAGGTGTTGAACTAGGTGTTGAACTAATGTCACCATGGGTTGATCCCATCATTAGGGCACGAAACCATTGATCATTAAGCTTCCAAACAAGCCAAAACTATGACGTCCCCGGATTTTCTAAAACTTAATCTGATGTGCGACATCCAAATTGAAACCCTCACCTCAGCGAGAATCCCAATTTAAACACCCCACACCAGGCTAAGAAAGAGAAAATCACGGGAGTCATAAGGAAACAATCAGTAGCACATGTACATGAACAATAATAAAACCATACACACATGTTCACCATTCAACATATAATTACAACATGAATTGTTACAACATTTGATATTACATATTGAACAACAAACTTATACATATACATGTACTACCACTAAAATACAGGATCTTAAGACAACAGATCCACCTGTACATCATCTCGCCACACAACTCTCAACTATCCTGGATCTTCAAGAGCACAAGACCACAACCTAAACAAAAGATTACATACGGTACACATCAGCAAAATATTCAAGAATATTGTACTGAGTATGCCTACATGTCTTTTATATACCTCTCATCATATCTTGGCAATAAGATAAAACTAATACTTGGCAGTAACAGTAAGAATATAAGAAAAGCATATACATGCACAAAGAGGTTCATTAACAAAAGAGAACACATTTTTTAAGCATAATTTCCATTATATCATCCATGCATTTACTACCTGAGAGTTGAATACATTAAGGCCTTTATGATCTACTACCAAAGATTTGGATCATTTCACAATGTGATCTACTACCAAAGAGTTAATTCACTTCCAAGTACTTTACTACCAAAGAGTTGAAGTACTTATTTCCAGCACTTTATTACCAAAGAGTTGAAGTGCTTAGATATAATGGAACAAATATATTATGTTTCATGTGTTCATAGCAATAAGTATGGAAAATCATGCAACATATCATACAAGAACAATCATTTCAATCAATACCATATGCCAAGTCTTTACTACCATATAACACAAGCATATTGTATAATAAGCCAAGTGAGAGGTAATGGCGTACCTTGATTGAGAGATAGATCATTCTAAACTCATATTCCTTATGTCATCTATATCTTTGTCAAACCTAATTAAGACAAGATCACATACTATCATAAGGTTCTCATCATATTAACCCTAGTTATGTTCATTTTAGGGTTTACTTAACTCATTATGATATTCTCATGATTACTTGTATTCTTGCCTTGTATTTATCTTACTGATGTCATATTCTAATTTATAGTTCATCAACTGGATATACTCATGTGTCACATTATTATGTGAACATATTTAACATTATGTCACTTTCATTATCCATATCAAGGTTACATCACATGTATTAAAGGTGCTCTTCATATAACATGAATTTCATGTATAAAACTGATCTCAATTTTACATATTATCTTCCTATTACAGATATGAGGGTTTTCTATAAATCTCATCATTTATTGAGCATGCATGTATTAATTGCGTCATCTTTAGTGTTATTAGCCCTAATTAGACATATTAATCAGATTATATAATTTCATACATCAACATGACCATATATGATATCATATGCATTGTAAACATGGTTATGGACTTAGTGACATTTTTTCCATAATTTTGTGTCATCATTTTCTATTTATTATCCATTAAACAAGCATTACAAATCTTACATGATATCTGTGGGCTCCGATCTCCAAACCACGAATTAATCTCGATTTAAACATGTGCGGAAGCATTCGGTAAACAGCGGAAGACCAAAAATCACGAGAAATTAAAACTTTTTGAAACAAGAGCTTGAAACCTCAAACCTTTTCCATAGAAAAAGGATTTAACTGTTTACATCACTGACAATTACTTCTTGAGTAATTATATACAACATGATACAAAACTTCTCAAGAATTCACACTCAAAACACTCCAGGACCTGAGAGTACAGAGGACACATAAGACTGACTCTATACTACACCATGAAGCAGGCTAGATCTCCACCTAAGATATTTACTGCTCCTGATGCTGCTGTTGTTGGGATTGGTCACCTGAGTTCTTGTTCCTCCATCTTCGACGACCACCTAAAAAGTAGAAGTCTACGGGGTGAGACAATTATACATAATTGCCCCAGCGAGAGTTATAACTCTCCACTAGAAGCTTTATAAGCAAAGCAGGGAATAACTAAAGCAATAAAAACCTTCAAGGTATTCACTAGCAGTTTGATGATAAGCAAGAGTTCAACCAATAATAAAATGTGAGAACATCTATACTATTCATGGTAACATCAATCAAATAACTCGTAGATAACTCTAACAGATATACTACGCTGTTGATTATGTTTTTAAGGGAGTGTAGGGATGCATCTCACCTTTTGGACTGTGTGGTGGGGAATGATGGACTATCAAATCCTCTCACCATTTCTCTTTTAGTGAAGGTATGACGGACTACAAGAATCTACATCAAATACCTACACTAGGATGTAAGGTTCTACACATCCATGTACCCCATATACTCAAAAGTATATGATCCAGGAGTTCCCTGGGGAAAACCTGCTTCACCATCATTTAGACTCTGACAATGATGGATCTATGATCAGGGCTCTACATTTCACTTGATTAGTTAGGTACATTCAGTATTCATAACATCATACAAAACATTAGCATCACAGCTATATATGAGAATACTAAAATGTAGCAGGCCTAACTCATTCCAATCATCAGTTCTCAGCCATCTCATCACAAGTCATCTGTTAAGCATGACCTTGATGGTGTTTATGGCTCTTACAGCCCATAAACCACAAAAGATGTCACTCACAGTGCATCACTAAGGATTACTATTCATAAAGCTTAAGACATGCTTTTAATGAATATAACATGGTATTCCATTCCTGGATATAACCATCATCTCATAACAACCTGCATGGTTCATTAATATAACATGGCATTCCATACCTGGATATGCCCATCATCTCATAACAACCTGCATGGTTCATTCAACAGATAATAGTAAACAATTTAACAATTAAGGATGCATTCTCAAATTAGGGTTTCACTTGGAATCCCCCCTCAACTAGGGATTCACATGGAATCACCCTCAACTAGGGATTCACATGGAATCACCCTTAACTAGGGTTTTACATGGAATCACCTCAATTAGGGATTCACATGGAATCACCCTTAACTAGGGTTTTACATGGAATCACCTCAACTAGGGTTGAATTCAATAACCCTGTCAATTAGGGTTTACTATTCACTCCATGGTGAATTGTACTTATTACATCATCATGTAAGAGAAACATCATCATTAAGGCTCTCAATTAGGATTAAGATCCATTAGATATTATAAATTGGGTTTCCATGACCTCACATAGGTGGGTCATTCCCTAAACATGCACATTCATGTGTAATTGAAGTATCTCACTTGAGTTTCCTCCTTAAAAGGGTACTTTCTCTCTCTAGGATACTTTCTCTCTCTAGAAATACTTTCTCTCTCCTCTCACTAGTAGATGGTGACAACACCACTCTAGATCAGGTTGAGATAAGTCTCCATTGATTAACATGAGCCAAAACATCAACATCATGTGATTAGGGCTTGATTAGAACAAGGTTTTACCCCTTTAGACCCCTCAAGGGTATTTTGGTAATTTGCCACATGATTACCATCATGGGTTAACTCACTAATCACGTAGTCCCTTAATGACCTAGGTTACCATTAGGGTTTAGTTTGGATCACCATTGAACTAAATACATCATCAAATGGTTAAGTACAAACCATCACCAATCTCCAAACGGTTTCAACCTCCAAACGGTTTCAACCACCCAAACGGTCTTGAGACCGTTTGACCCCAAACGGTCTTGAGACCGTTTGGATCCAAACGGTCTCGAGACCGTTTGGAGGTGAAGACCGTTTGGAAGGGTTGACTTTCCAAACCGTTTGGAGCTTCAAACGGTTTGAAACCGTTTGATCAAACTTGCTTGAGATCGATTGGACCAAACGATCTTGAGGTCGTTTGAGCCCAAACAGTCTTGAGACCGTTTGGTCTCAAACGGTCTCAGGTCCAAATGGACTCAAACCGTTTGGACCTCCAAAGGGGTTCAAAGGTCACCAATGTTCATGGACATGTGTGTTGAAACCCTCAATTGGTCAAAGCTATGCTAACCACTTATAAATTGAGTCAATTAGGGTTAGCCTTAGCCACTTAGACATCAAATTGACCCTCAATTGCAAGCCAATTAGGGTTCAATCTTCCTCAATTAGGGTTTCAAATCGATTGGTCATCAATGTTCAACAATGTGAATCAATTCAAGGTTGAACCTATCAATTGACCTCCAATTGGGCTCGAACTTGGCCCAAACGGTCTTGAGGTCGTTTGGACATCATCCAAACGATCCTGAGACCGTTTGCCCAAAGTTTGACCAAAATCCAAGTCGTTTTGACTAAGGTTGAAGTCCAATTAGGTCAAAATCAGCAATTTTCATCAATTAATCAATTTCCTACAATTGGACCCTCAAACCATTAGATTGACTCAACCCTAGACCTTCAAACGGTCTTGGGTTGTGCCCAAACGGTCTTAGGACCGTTTGGAGGAACCCCCAAACGGTCTTGAGACCGTTTGGGTCCTTCAACCCAAAACTCAACAAGATCTATACTTAGAAAACAACAATTTGATTGTTTCACTAACCCACTGTAATTGGGCCCTCAATTGGTCAATTACCTTAACCCTAGACCTCCAAACGGTCTTGGGTTGACACCAAACAGTCTTGAGACCGTTTGGATGAGTTCCAAATGGTCTTGAGACCGTTTGCCCATCCATCCTTTGGACTCTAGTGAAAATTCATCAAGGTTTGATCTATTGAGTTGATCATCACATCAATACTTAATTGCAATATGATTTGGTGCCTTTGGACCTTCAATTGATCAACTATACTTGACCCCAGACCTCCAAACGGTCTTGGGGTGACCCCCAAACGGTCTTGAGACCGTTTGGGTGATTCCCAAACGGTCTTGAAACCGTTTGGGCTAAGCAACCCAAAATCGCAACTTAACTCATTGGAGATTCAGCACTAATTTCAATTAGGGTTTGCCCTATTAATCATCCTTCAACTCATGACTCGTTTGGAATTAATCCATAAAATTTGGTGAGTCGTTAATTAACATCATTATGAACAGTAATCCCAAACGGTCAACGTTTAGTCAACCATCTTAAATGGTCTTGAGACCGTTTGCCCAAAAAGGGCAAATTAAACAGATTGAAAATCAGAACTTAATTCAATTGGTTTTGCTAATTGATTTGTTCATAACTCACGATTCCTTTGGAGTTAACCTCTCAAATTTTGTGGGTGATTAACCTACATAATTATGAACCAGATTCCCAAACGGTCTTCGCTTGGTCAACGGGACCAAATGGTCTTGAAGACCGTTTTCCCTCAAACGACCCTGAAACCGTTTGCCCACCAAACGGTTTGAAACCGTTTTGAGCAATAGGTGGAGGTCGTTTGATAAAGTGAAAAACCGTGGATAAGCATAGGCATTAACGCCCTTATCTTCTACCTTGAGAACAGTAGCAGTTCTTCACGATTTTGCTTGCAAGGATGCAAGGAAAGATAGGGAAGAAGAAGAACTAGCAACTATATGCATAGAAAAGGATGTATAATCAAGCATAAAGTTTAGAGTTATAAAACCCGCCTAAAGCTTGCTCCTTGAGCTCCAAGCTTTCGAGCTCCAAGCCTTTAATGGCGTCCTAGAAGCTCCACAGGTCGTCCAAGGTGAATCCTCCAAGGAAGGTTGAGAAGAGATGGCTAGAAAGATGGAGCTAAGTGAGCTAGCCATGAATTTGACCTTAAATCCGAGTTTCATCCAAGAATTGAGCAAAAAGGAAGGATCCAAACCTACCTTGCACTCCCTTGGTCGTCCTCCTGAGCTCCAGAGTTCTCCTTAGTCAGTTTGATTAAGGGGAAAAGAAATGAAAGGAAGAGGATCGTTCCTTTGCTAAGTGAGGAAAGTTATATATATACTTGGGTGAATTTTCAACATAAGGACATATGTTTTCCTCCTTTCTCATCTAAGTCCTTCCTTTCTTCCTTGCACGTCCCCTCATATTATTTCTAAGGACAAAATCCTTCTAAGGTCAAGAATTGAAGGCAAAGAGGATCAACCCATCACTAAAGCATACACATAAAAGGGCTATTATACATACACCTTGATTATTCAATCACAAAGGTGTTCTTTACTGTATGATTATTCACTTGAAGTAACCTTTTCATCATTTCTCTTCTAAATGATGCCAAGAGCCATAAAAGATGTTTTAGATGATGTATTTTACAAGTTGCACCCCTCAAATTGGGTAAATTGCATTTTACACCAATTTAGGGTTTTCAAGTACAGGGGTTGCTTCCACAGCTGCACCTTGGTGCTCAAGCTTGGGAAATCCCTTAAACCTCATCATATTCATTCTTATGTTGTCTCAACATTAAAGGAACATATAAACATGTGAAATTTGCAGTTTAACCCCTCTGGTTGGGCAAATTGCACATAGGTCCCCGTATTGCAACCAACACTTCAACATTGGTTTATAAGGGACAGAAAGGGAAACTTATGTTCCATAAAAGCTTTAATTACATACCAAAGGATAATTACAAACTTTTAATTTCATATTTAGGCAAAACACCTAGGGTTATCTTATAACCCAGGTCAGGGGTGTTACAAATCATAAACCCCTAACAAGGATTTCGTCCCCAAAATCTCAGACAAAAGGAGAAACAGAGTATTCATTAATCATGCCCTCAAGTCTCCACATATTATCTTAATATCATGGAGGTATCATGAATTCTGCACTTCCACACAAAGCTCCTTTTACTAATTCAACCTTACCAATGTTTATGCAGAGCATAAACCCCTAACATATGATGTCCATATTATTGGAAAGAAGAGGCATAAAAGAACATACTTCTATCATCACCCAAGAATATTTATCAAAAGGAACAACATATATATCTAACAAGGATAATATACTCAGTAATCCTTTACAACTCTATGTAATTGGGATAGTTCACATAGTTCTTCTTATTAATTGAAAATGCCACATAGCTTTTCCCTTTTTGATTGGGAATGACACATAGCTCTTCCATTTTTAATTGGGAATGACACATAGCTCTTCCCTTTTTGTTTGTTTGGGAATGACACATAGCTCTTCCCTTTTTGTTTGGGGATGACACATAGCTTTCCCCTTTTTGTTTGTTTGGGAATGACACATAGCTCTTCCCTTTTTGTTGGGGATGACACATAGCTTTCCCTTTTTGTTTGTTTGGGAATGACACATAGCTCTTCCCATTTTGTTGGGGATGACACATAGCTTTCCCTTTTTGTTTGTTTGGGAATGACACATAGCTCTTCCCTTTTTGTTGGGGATGACACATAGCTTTCCCTTTTTGTTTGTTTGGGAATGACACATAGCTCTTCCCTTTTTGTTGGGGATGACACATAGCTTTCCCCTTTTTAATTGTTCCATATTTCTTATTTCATGATACTCATTAGATTGTATCAGAATGATTGCTTGATCAGGGCAATCAAAAAGATATCAATCTAGGAGTTTCCATATTCACTTTATCATCAATAGCTGTATACCTGGCCAGGGTTTACAAATACTGAGATCAAGTAGTATGCACTTACATACTGTCTCATTCCTCACTTTTCATATCCTTATACACACAAGGTTTTCCATTCCTATATTTCCTCCAGGCATCATTTCTAAATCTCATCTTTTGATATACAGATAAGAGAGATTATAAAACATTTTAAGGAACATTGAGTGAGATATAAGTTCTCATCTCCCTTGTGTCCTTATAGGACTAGTCAAAATAATTTCAAAAACAACTATTTTCATATCTTTAACACATAGAAACATGAAAATGAAATATCAGAATGACTTTATTTCCTCTGACCTGCCCGGGACGTCTGTCCACGTCCTCTATTGTTACTAGAAAACTGCCTCCTTTATGATCCTTGCTGACTCTGCCCCTGAGGTTGAGTCATCATTGGATTCCCGTCTGGACAATCTTTTACCAGATGTCCCGGTTGTCTGCATTGATAACAGATTCTAGGTATAGTATAAGGTCGGTGAGGTCTAGACACCGATGTTGATGCTATATTGGAGGCCTTATTTGGAATATAACTAAGATCCCTATCCCTACTTGGCATCCATTGTGTCTGGGTTTGGGATCTTGATGATGCTGTCGATGCAGAAAATCTCAGCTTTTTAAAACTTTCAGACTTTTGTTTTTGAGTCTGAGTGTACACCTTCTTGCTACTAGTATGTCGTTTCTCAATTTCAGACCTCTCTATCCTCCTTACTGATTCCAAAAAAATGGCAAACCTCTCCCTGTTCTCTAAAGCAGACACAGGAGTGGTCAGTTCAGCGTTCAACCCCTTCTCAAAGCGCCGAATTCTTTCCTCATCATTAACTGCCATTTGAGGACAAAACCGCAACAGCTCCATGAACTTAGCTTCGTACTCGCTAATGTTCATCATACCCTGTCTCAGTCTCTCAAACTGAGAGATCTTCTCGTCTAGGAAGGTCTTAGGGAAATATCTTTGGACAAATTCCCGCCGAAAGTCTTCCCACGAGATTTCTATTCCAGGTCTCTTCTGCTCTTCCATGGTCCACCAGTGACCAGCACTTCCTTTGAGAAGATAGACAGCATGTCTAACCTTCTCAGCTTCAGGGATGTTGAGGATCCTGAAAGCCTTTTCCAGCTCTGTCAACCACAGATCAGCATCTGCAGGGTCAGCAGTCCCATGGTACTCGGTAGCTCCGACACGACGTAGTCGCTCAAACGTCTTTCCGATACCTTGCCCCTCTGGTTGGACAGGTGCCCTAGGTGCAGGCATAGGCAACCTGTCGGTTATATGTGTTATGCCAGTCATAAACTGCCCAAACATAGTCTGGACTGCTGGGTTACCCATATCAGCTGGGTCAAACTGGGGTGGCTCTCTAAGTTGTTCTGGTACAGGCTGTTCCACCTCTGGTACTCCTGCACCGCCTTGAGGTGCACTAGCACTACTTTCTTCCACATACTCATCATGTGGCTCTGACATCTTAAGTATCTTCTTCTCCTGAGGAGTAGAAGATTCTATTAGATAAGGAAGGAATACTAAAGATAGACTCGACTTCCTATGTCCTATGCCTCTGTAGACTCAGTGAACCTAGAGCTCTGTAACCACTTAATTGTGGGCTCCGATCTCCAAACCATGAATTAATCTCGATTTAAACACGTGCGGAAGCATTCGGTAAACAGCGGAAGACCAAAAATCACGAGAAATTAAAACTTTTTGAGACAAGAGCTTGAAACCTCAAACCTTTTCCATAGAAAAAGGATTTAACTGTTTACATCACTGACAATTACTTCTTGAGTAATTATATACAACATGATACAAAACTTCTCAAGAATTCACACTCAAAACACTCCAGGACCTGAGAGTACAAAGGACACATAAGACTGACTCTATACTATACCATGAAGCAGGCTAGATCTCCACCTAAGATATTTACTGCTCCTGATGCTGCTGTTGTTGGGATTGGTCACCTGAGTTCTTGTTCCTCCGTCTTCGAAGACCACCTAAAAAGTAGAAGTCTACGGGGTGAGACAATTATACATAATTGCCCCAACGAGAGTTATAACTCTCCACTAGAAGCTTTATAAGCAAAGCAGGGAATAACTAAAGCAATAAAAACCTTCAAGGTATTCACTAGCAGTTTGATGATAAGCAAGAGTTCAACCAATAATAAAATGTGAGAACATCTATACTATTCATGGTAACATCAATCAAATAACTCGTAGATAACTCTAACAGATATACTACGCTGTTGATTATGTTTTTAAGGGAGTGTAGGGATGCATCTCACCTTTTGGACTGTGTGGTGGGGAATGATGGACTATCAAATCCTCTCACCATTTCTCTTTTAGTGAAGGTATGACGGACTACAAGAATCTACATCAAATACCTACACTAGGATGTAAGGTTCTACACATCCATGTACCCCATATACTCAAAAGTATATGATCCAGGAGTTCCCTGGGGAAAACCTGCTTCACCATCATTTAGACTCTGACAATGATGGATCTATGATCAGGGCTCTACATTTCACTTGATTAGTTAGGTACATTCAGTATTCATAACATCATACAAAACATTAGCATCACAGCTATATATGAGAATACTAAAATGTAGCAGACCTAACTCATTCCAATCATTAGTTCTCAGCCATCTCATCACAAGTCATCTGTTAAGCATGTCGGGGATAGGTAGGGGTTGTAGAAGACCTCCTGGATGTTGATGTTCAACCTTGATCTACCATTAGGTCAGACACTTGGAGATGAAAGTAGTGATATCAGTCTTCATATTCCTTCACCAGAAATGCCTTTGCAGATCCTTGTACATTTTAGTTGATCCAAGATGCACAGTATATTTTGACCTATGAGCTTCTAGTAACACCTTTTCTGACAAGTTTGAATCTTCTGGGACCCATATGTGTTGTTTGTATCAGATTCCACCATCCATATATATTGTCAGATGACTTTAGGGCTTCTCTAGCAGCTTAGTCATTTCATCTAGTCTTTTGCTATTCTTTTGTGCTGACAGGATCTCGGACTGGAGGCATGGTTTTACATGGATTCTGGAAAATCTGAGAACATTTCCCATACGCCTTGGGGCCCAAGCTGACATGACTTCTGTGTTTTTCCATTCAGTAGTGAAAATAGCAACACATTTATCCTACTTCCCACTGAGTGCATCGGCCACTACATTTGCCTCATCAGGGTGGTAGGCAATGGTGAAGTCAAAGTCTTTAAGATACTCAAGCCACCACCTCTATCTGAGATTGAGATCCTTCTGTGTTAGTATGTACTTCAGACTCTTGTGGTCAATGAGGATGTCGAAGGTGGAACCATACAAGTAGTGTCACCATATCTTCAAAGCATATATGATGGCAGAAAGCTTGAGGTTGTGGGTTGGGTAGTTGACCTTGTTTGGCTTCAGTTGTCGAGAGGCATAATCAATTACCTTTCTTTCTTACATGAGGACACAACCCAGACCAAACTTTGATGTGTCAGTGAAGATGACGAACCCATCATTTCTTGAGGGAAGAGTCAAGATAGGTGCAGTTATTAGGTTTGTCTATAGCTCTTAAAAACTAGATTCACACTTCTTCAACTAGAATAACTACTCTCCTCTCCTGATGATCTTTGTGAGAGGTAAGGCAGTCTTGATGAAGTTTTGAAGGAAACATCAATAATAACCAACAAGACCCACAATACTTCGAATCTTAGAAACATTTTTGCGGGCTTGCCACTCGAGAACATTCGAGAGTTTGGCGGGGTCAATAGAATTTTTCTCACCAAAAATTATATGGCCTAAGAACAAGACTTCAGAAATCTAGAATTCACATATTGAAAACTTTGCATAGAACTTCTAGGATTGAAGGATATTAAGAACTTTTTGAAAATGAGTATGGTGTGATTCAGCATCAGTTGAATATATCAATATGTCATCAATGAAGACTACTACAAACTCGTTGAGTAAAGGTTGGAAAACATTATTCATCAAGTTCATAAACACGCCAGGGGCATTGGTCAACCCAAATTGCATGCAGAGTTTGTTGCAGAAAATTTAGCTTACAAACTTGAGGACCTCTCCGAACAAATCAAGTGAGCACGATAGGCATGGGTGCACGACACCTGACGCGCCGTTGCACTTTATGCCGTTGCTTAGCTGCACGCCTGGTTGCTGTTGCCCTTGGTTCTAACGCAGCGTTGCGCGTCACACCCTTGTGTTGGCCGATAGACACTGGTGTGTTGACCGTTATGTGTTGGGCGATAGGGTGAGCACCCTACCCGATACAACCTATAGTGAGGGTGCCCTACCCGTCACACTTCTTGTGAGGGTAGTGGACACTTTTAGTAAGGGTCTTGCTTCTCATGAAAAACCGATATGGTGGATAATGTTCTGGTTAACACGTTGGTGACCCTTGATATTCTTAATGGTAAATCGTTATGGTAAAGCTTGCTTATGTAACGTACATGTATCTACCCATGTATGTAATCATCTTGATTATCTGTATAAAGCTAAGATAATGATAAGCATGTAGAATGCCTTGCTTAATGATGTAACCTATGCTTACGATCATAAGTTGAAGCATGATTGATAATGTATATAATCATTAATGTCATCTTATATTGATAACATGGTCTTTCTATTAAGCCTATGATTATTGTGTATACTAACCATGCAGGTGATGCATAGCCAAGAAAAAGGCTATGAGGTATATATGATGAGTAACATTACTTTGATAGTTACTCTTGATGATGAGATCACATGTATGATGTGTTGGAATACTATTCCATGATGATGATGTAAGCCTTGAGAGGCAGTGGCCGTATATGATGAGGGATTGAGATCTCATGGTAGTGATGATCCTTGAGATGGATCTGGATGATTGGCAAGAGGCCAAATGATAACATGTAATGTTGGATCCTTGTAATGGATCAGGATGATGTGATTACAATATAAGCATAACATTGAGTTTATGTTGTTTATTTCCTGTTATAGTTTGCATGTTATACAACTTGGTTGAATCTTGCAATCCATATAAAAGATACTAATTAATCACAGTGGAATATATCTTGTAGTTGCCCTGGCCATAGATCCATCATCGTCAGGAGTTGGTGATGGTGAAACGGGTTCTCCTGCGGGTTAACCCGAAGCGCATATTATTGAATTTGCGAGGTTTCTCCTAGCCTGAAATAGAGAGGGAATCGAGTGCAGATGCGGTTGCAGACTCGGAATACGTGATGAGCATAGTGAACAGGCCCATGGCTCAGGATGTGTGATATGGAGCATGAATGCGTTCATGGCTCAGAGCACGGTGAATAGGCCCGTGGCTTAGATATACTAGCGCCGTGACCTGTACTGAGGCGGGCTAGAGGAAGGGTAGCCTATGGAGCTGACCCTGTGGCTGAGGCCACTTAAGTATGAGACTGCGGTCCTGCTTTGGTTGTCGTGCACTGACCACGAGGGGAAAGATCGTGGAGTCCGGCTCTTCCATTGACCTTGTATGGCACCAGATTTGGGTTTCACAACCGAAGGTTGGATTTGAGCGGTACAACTCACTTCCTCAGGGCATAATAATACGTAATCCAGCCGTATAGTATTTACTACTTAAGGCAAAATACAAAACATTGGTTGAGTCCTTGTTTGTGTAGTTAATCTTGTTATAACTTGCAGTTACTTATATGTTCCTCATGTTATGTGGTAATACCTTATAAATCTTATCTTGTTAATCATGTTCCATAGAGAAATAGTAGGATATATGCCTTCTGTACATCTGGTAAGCTTGACGGTATGAATAGCTTTACTTTACATAACTTCTCTTGTTATACCTCTTATCAGTTATCTGCTGTGGTTGCTTTATCTTTCTGAGGTTCTGTAGTTTCGGTAGGGAGTTATGTTTCTCGCTGCGACTGTGTGTCTCACCCCGCTGGTTTACACTTTTTTTTAGGCGGTCGAGCTAGGCGTAGTGGTGGTTGCGGAGTTGCGGCCGAGCAGCAAGAAGAGCAGTAGAAGGCAAGTGATGGACATACTGTTGTTTTGGATGTTTTGTAGTAGAGTCCTAGAAGTCATCCCTATACTCTCAGGTCCTTGGAGGTGTTTTGATGTTGTTTCACGATGTATACCTGCTGATGTTTTATGTATCCTGCTGCTGGCCGGATGTGGGCCTTTATGTATGTATAAACAGGTGATGAACTCATGTGATGGTTAGATAGTTGTTCCTCTAAGCTGTGGACACATATCAGATCTTGTATATGTTTATATAACCTGTTGACTTGCAAGATGAGGACTCAGATGTAATAGTTTCTCAGTTTATCGACTTTCCTCAATCGATTTTAATTAACTCGTATTTTTGGTAATCCTTGGTTTATGGTGATTTCCGCACATTTTCACGTAACACCTCGTTGTCTGTGTGCAAGCGGGATGTGTTGCCACAAGTTTGGTATCAGAGCTCTAGGTTCGCTGAGTCTATAGGGATTAGGACTAGGCTGAGTTTATTCTTGTGAGTTTTCTAGATTTTCTCACGATCGTCTTCTGCCCTCAGTGGAAGAAAAGCCAAGATGTTTGGAAACCATGAGGAACATGCTCCTGAGCATAGCGATGCTGCATCAGTTGATGGAGCTTTTGGGTAGGCACATGAAGATCAAGTTCCTGAGGTCCCCCAACCTAACCCAGCCATTCTTGAACATCCTGCCTACCAATAGCTTATGGGGCAGATGATGGCTATGATGAATCTCATGGTTGAGCGATTGCCAGTGCCTCCGCCGAGAGCACAGACTCTCCATGGTGAAGCATCGGGTATTGGGAAGACCTTCGAGCGGCTTCACCGAGTCAGAGCTTCAGATTATGCTGGAACGGCTGATCCAGCGGATGCATATCTGTGGCTGACAAGTCTTGAGAAGGCTTTCCGGATCCTCGACATCCCCGAAGCAGACTTGATAAACTCATGTGATGGTTAGACAGCTATTCCTCTAAGCTGTGGACACATATCAGATATTGTATATGTTTATATAACCTGTTGACTTGCAGGATGAGGACTCATATGTAATAGTTTCTCAGTTTATCAGCTTTCCGCAATCGGTTTTAATTAACTCGTATTTTTGGTAAGCCGTGGTTTATGGTGATTTCCGCACATTTTTGCGTAACACCTCGTTGTCTGTGTGCAAGCGGGATGTGTTGCCACAACACGTGTCTGGGAGGCCACATGTACTGAGCTGAATGATTGTGACTACGGTCAAAGGTCACCTTCCAATCAACGACCCATGTTTTTTCTTGGCCTTTCCTTTTCTAGTAATTTTTGCCCCTCTCTGCTCAAAATAGCAATAAATAGCCAGATATCATTTTCATTATAAAAAATGCATCCTAGATCCAAATAATTTGAGTAAATAGTGAATCTTGATCAGATAAACCCAACGAATTCATTAAAAATACTTTCATAGTTGAATTGTTTATGGATATCATAGATATCCCTAGTTTTTCTCTATGCTCATTATATTTTAGTTAATGACTCTATTTCGAGTTAATCTTTGGGGAAACCCTAATTCTTGACTCTAATGATCATATTGAGACCCTAAACTGAGCTCGACTAAAGAAGAGTTAGATCTTATCTTTTAAAGTCATCTACATTAGAATATGAATCATGTACATTGAAATAAGGATTAATCTTGATATGATGTTGATCTTGCAAATCCCTTAATCATATGCCTGACCCATGACTCTACCTGATCTAAACTTAAGTGCCAATGATACTATTTGATCTTAATAATGATCTAGAGATTTGATGGTAACTTGAATAATGATGATAATATTTAGGGTTGACATGTGTTCCTAAAAATACCTAGGTAGGTCATTCATTCTTGAAACATGCTTGATACTTGAATAAAGTTGGACATTTAGAAATATTGTTGATTATAAATGGATGACCTAACCCTAAGATAGAAATAGGAAAACGTAACCCTAATCTCAAATAGTGAAACATGATTATTTAAAACCATGATCTTGACCCTTGATTCAATATTGTTGATCTAGTATTTGACTCAAGGGGTTGATCTACTCTTTATTGGAATCCATACTCTAAATACCCATTTAGAAGGTATGCTATTACATATCCTCCTTGGTTGTATTGAAGATACTTGTTATGTATCTCTTGACTGTATACTTGGGTATATAACTTGTTTGAGCTACTATTCCTTATGATTAGTCTTTCATTTCTCCCTATATTATGTTTTGAGAAAAACATGAAAACATAAATGGTATTACCCATTATGACTGCTCGTATATTGATGATGACAATGTTGATAATGTTGATATTGAGTACAAGCAAACTCCTCATTTGGAGGGTGGAATTTTGTACATTAACTTCCTACCTCCTATGGTGAGAAGGAGCTTGGTCACCTCCCTCATCTTGATGGGGGCGACAAAGCCAAATATAATAAAAACATGCTTCTCAATTACAACATAATGGGAAATTCATAATAAAATTCTTGTCAAACAATTATTGGTTTTTGGAAGATTTCTTGATATACTTTTTGAAATATAAGTCCCACCAAGTATACTAATTTTTCTATAAACTATTTTACTTGGTTTTATATAGCATACCGTGAAATTACATTGACTTTGTGTCTTGATTTTCTTGATTTTAGATAATGGAAGAAACTAGAGATTATGCACATGCTATCTGCTTTGTTATCATCTACTGAAATAAAGAATGCTACATCAAATCTGGATTCTACATGGGAGCTAATTGTAAAAGTGATGTATTTGTTGGCTAGTTTCTTATCTATTTCTATTTTGATGTTGCCTGTCGACCTTATGTACTAAACCTTTTGGTTCATTCTAATGAATGAAGAATGTTATTTCCTTTTTGCATATTATTTGTGTGTGATTTTTGGGCCACTTTGGGAGGGCGCTCTAATCCCTTTAACACTGCCCATTTGGACAATGGGATTGGGATTACGGTAAGAATGATTCCCTGACAGATGAAATACTAAAATTTGAGACAAATGATTCAAATGATTAAATACACTACACATATTGATGTCTGTTTTGTTGACAAAACTATGTGCTCTCTCGTATGAAGAACGATAAGACACCAAATGAATTCCCCAATATATTGAGGGACCCAATGTCCATTCTCTCTGTACAGAGTTGTGGAAGCATAATTCCACTTAGCTAATTGTCACTAGTCTATCCTTTTTTAATGTTTACACAATGTGTTACTATTTCTAGGAATAATTTTTCATGGTCTTTTAAAGATGAAAGATAAAGTTTTAAAGAAAAACAGGTCAAACATATCTACTATGCATGTTTTCAAGACAAAGTAAACTTTTCAAAAGTAATAGTATATGTACCTTGATTCAAGAGCAATCAACCAATAAGATTGCCAATTCTAATGTTTCAATTAGATTATACTGATTTGAAGGGGACAAGGACTAAGAAATTACTATTCTTCTAGAAGCTTGTTAACTAAACTAGGTGGACAAAAACAATGCATAAGAATCATCTTGTTGGGATGTTGTCAGCGCTCTTTGCACGTTACAACATGCATGTAGACTAGTTGTGGTAGTGGGTTGTGTAGTGCATGGTGGCAGCTTGTGGTGAAAGTACGTAACTATAGTAGCAAAAAACATGGTGAATTCTATGGAGATGGACTCCATTTGAATGGGGAAATATATGTACTCTGAGGCCAGAAGTAGGTAGAATACAAAGGGTTGGGGTCATAGAAGTACTGGTGAATTCGGGTATGGTTTGTAGTACTCATCTAATTCTCACATGCATATTTCAAGGGTTTTGGGTGATTCTAGAATTGGAGATCCAGTTCAAAAATTGATATGAGGAAGGATGAACAAAAAGGTTATCTCCTCTTCAGGTTACTAAACAACAAATGAACTATAGGTAACAACAAGATCTAGTGAAGGTAGGACAAGTGGTAGTAGGGTGGTGGTAGTTGGTGGTGTGTGGTGTTGTCGTCAATAGTATCTTAATGTTTAGACCATGAACTACTAAGGATAAAGCAGTTTTATAGGATAGAGGAAGTCTAGAGTTTAAATTCATAGTGAACCAACAATTGGTGTTGATTGGATGAGAGGATTCTCTCCATAGTTGTATTCTAGAGGTATGAATAGCACTGCAGAATAGGCCAAGTTTGGGAAGTAATGGTGTGGTGAAGTAAACATTGGAAGTGGAGCACTATGCAAATTAGCAGATCTATTGTGCGTTTAGGTTGAGGGTTTTTGTAACATACCAGATCTTGAACCCTACCCTATAAGTTTGTCCTTTTGGGCTTAGCCAAATAAATTTGAGGTTAGATCTAAAAGATGTTTAGTATAACCCTAATAAGCTAATGCATGCATTAGATTTAGATCAATAATGTAACATAAAATGTGTCACAAGTATTATATAGAGAATAACATAATAAATCATGCTTAATAATCATACATGACACATGGAGATAATTAGAATATAATTGGTTGAATAA
Organism: Alisma plantago-aquatica; assembly: GCA_963693085.1. NCBI lineage: Eukaryota > Viridiplantae > Streptophyta > Magnoliopsida > Alismatales > Alismataceae > Alisma > Alisma plantago-aquatica. Next base: position 974,540,482 of record OY856411.1, read on the forward strand.
TGAACTAATGGGCCATATGACATATCTCATTAAAATAAGTCCCAAAAGTGAAATCTAAGTTAAAAATCGTGTTCCTTGGGTCCCAATTGCCTTGGGAGTCAAGTTTCACATTATTCACATAATAATTAATTTAATTCAAATTAGAAAAGAAGTGTGTTTTTCCCAAAATATCAAATAAAATAATAAATGACTCCAAAAGAGGAAAATATTCCAAGATTCGTAATCTAAATAATAAATATAGCCTTTGGGTGAATTTTCATCCAAATTTGAAGATGTTTGATTAATAGATGAATTCAGGAGAGAAAAAACGTGTAGAACCTTCAAAATGTTAAATAAATACTCAAACAACTCCAACATGAGAAATTGATGGCAAAATTCATATCCAACACATTAAATATGACTTGTGTGTGAAGTTTCATAAAATTTGGAGAATCTTAAAGTCATTAATGCACGAGGAAAGAGAAAATAGGACTTGGTTTATTTAATACATTAAAAGTCCTCAAAAGGCAAATCTAATTGCATAATCAGAATCTACACTTCCTATCTCCCTTTCCTTTTCTCGCACCTGCTACATGCTCTCTCTCTGACCCCAATCTCTCCCTCTCTGTTCTTCCTTTTCCTTTGATTTCTTCTCCCTCATTTTCCTCAACTCCTCTCGAATCCTTAGACTCTATAAATACCAGGGCTCAAAGCATCATTGCTCAGTTCTGCAAGCCGCCTTCCAAGGTCCTTTGTCGCTCCCTGTTCCCTCTCTATTTCTCCTCCTCTTCGCCTCTCCTCACCATCCTAGGGCACCAGACTCTTGGGAAATCCTTCCCTCACATCCATCCGGTGATCCAGCTTCATTTCTCACCACTGGATTGGTCTCGCATGGCCTCGCGCATAGTTAACCTACCCAACCTACCTGTGGTCGCACCCTGGCTCCTACGGAGGGTTCTGGATCCTCAGAGTGGCCCAAAACTACCCAGATTTGTTCAGAGAAAACCATCAGAACTTCCTGCAATGCCAATTGATCCTGACAAGGTATATACCATGTTTCCCTCTTTTGCACTTCTCATTTTCCGTTCTATAGTTTCAGGTTCCATCTTCGTAATATGGTCATCGTGCAACTCAGTTTTTGGGTCCTTGAGTCCGTTTCAGTCTTGCAAACTCATAGGTCAGAATGCCGAGATGTTCTAGGAATTGGAGTTCTAATTTGTGTTAACTATCATCGCGATTTCATTGTGGTTGTCTCTTCTCACAATTTTGTGAAAATGAAGAATATGACCAATGGCAATTTGTCTCCCCTCATTTTTCTTTACTTTTTGTTTTTCATCTAGGGGCATATTTGTCTTTTTGCCCAATAGTTGGTTTTCCTCTCACGATGATCTGGTCGGAGGTCCTTTCCAAGTGGTGTTTTTTTATTGGGCCATCTTAGCAACGCCCAACCTGGGCTTCAGGTTTTTCATGTGGTTTTTTCCCATTTTCCTATTGGTTGGTTTTGAAAAATTGATAACTAGTTATATACTGGTCATAAAAATACAAATAAATAGCCGATGAATTCATAAAAATAAGGGCTATCTAATGGTACCCATTTTGTTGTTCGAATCTAATATCGAAAATATGTGATTTTAATGAATTTACTTAAATAATTAATAACTTGTAAAAAATCATAACTAAATATATAAAAGTCAGAAAATTATAATAAAATATGTTTTAGACTCAGAAAAAGGTAACCTAAAATATGGCATGGTTTTGATAACTTGAATCATATGAAAGGAAAAAGGTGGTTTTTAGGGTTTGTGAGATCAATGTAATTCTTACCTTAATTTCACATACATGATAATAGGTGCTATGGAAACCTAGATTTGGATCTAGAAGTATATTTTACTTGTGTAGACTCTAAAGTGAGGTATGTTTGCATCCTCGATTATTACTTTCTTATTTCTCTTGGTCCTATGGATTTCAGCCTATACACAATGTATTTTCTTTTGAAAATCATGGTTCATGTGACCTACCTTATTTGTTATTGATCTTGTGATCATGGATATTCTTCTGGACTCTTTTCATATGATTTGTACATGATGGAACTTTATATGATGACATGTAATGTCTTCTGTCCACTTATGAGGTGGATGTATATGTTGGTGACTTATGTGGTGACTACTTTGGTATAATCTGACTATACTTTCTACTTGCCTCTACATTGAACATGCTATGTGATTCGGTAGCACTAGAGTAGTGTAATTGCATTGGTTTTGGGTTATGTGTCATTTATACTTTTGGGATGGAGGTTGTGCCCATACTCGGGTTTCAAATTTATGAGGTTTGACCTGCATTATATATATATATATATATATATATATATATATATATATATATATATATATATATATATTTGGGAGTTTGGTTATGTGCCATTCTCTATCAAGTTTCAAGTTTATGAGGCTTGTCCATCATTGTTATTTATATTGTTCTAGGTCTATGTTTATCTCACATGCATGCAGGATGATGTTTATGGGATTAAGAGAGGTATTCTCTCCCCCTCTCCCATGCCTGTGACGGAGGCTGAACGCCTGGGAGGGTGGTAAATCAAGACGAACACTGAGATTTGAACCACTTTTATGGATTATGGGTTGTGTGCCCTAATTTCATATGTGCTTATGTGGCACCACTTTTATATGTGGATTTAATGGCAAGTATCTCTTTTGTTGTTGTTCTTTTATTTTATGCCCTCTTTGGGTAGTCCTTGTCTCTTCTATGGGAAGCCTTTTATATTTGTTGTCCTTTCTTCCTTATATTGCTCAATTTTCTTTTTAGTATGCACATACCAGCCTTTGCTGATGTCTTTTGTTTTTCTCTTCTTGCTGGGGTATGCTTCCAACCCTATGTGAAGGATATGGAGGACTTGGCATAAAGATGTGGACCTAGTTTAAGGAGTTAAAGCTTGGAAACAAAGTTGTTATGGTTTAGATTTCCCTCTAATTAGATCCACATGTGGTATCTTACATGTAAACCCTTTGTGGGAGATTATGATGTTCTGTTGTAACCTTATAAGAAATCGAATATAGTCAATATCTTACTTCGGGTGCTACACTTTGGTTGTTTTGAATACCATTAATAAATTTTGAAAATTGTACACCCACTCTAACATATCTAATAGGTGTGTTTGGACTGGAGGTTTTATTCTTCAAAACTTTAGTAGGGAGTGGTCCCCCTCTAGGATCCCACTCCTTACAACATGGTATCAGAGCCCATGGTAGTTAGAATTTGACTATTTCAATTTTGACTCCCTATTAGAACCCTTGACTTTGTTAAGTTACCTCTAGGGGAGATGTTCACCCTAGATTTGATCAATGATGATCTTCTAATGCAATACAGTTTGATTTGAGGATGAAATTAGGTTATGTGGAGTAGTAAAGATAAGTATGACTTGTTATGGAAAATTGTGACTTGGTTTTCACATTGATTGAGCTCATGATTGTTTTATATCACATGATTTTTTGAAGAAATTTTTTTTTTTCAATTATACTACTGTATGTACCAAAAATTTTCTGGATTTTATCAAAGTTTTCTTAAACTAAGTCACAATAAAGGTTTTGAGAAGTTTTGATAGTGAAACCTTAACCCTAGTGCTAACCCTAGATTGGCTTTGTGAGGTAACTAGGAATATGGGGAATGATATAAAGGTGTAGTTGAATTACCCTTTGCACCCTATGACTTTTTTTTGGATCTTAGGGTTGATAGGTTAGAGACACGAGGACCTAAAAGCTGAACCCTAGTTGGTTCTGACTTTTAGATGGATACATGGTTAGCATAAATCTTTAAAATTCACAACTAGAAGCTATGTGGGTAACCCTAGATCTTGTTTAGTTTGACTTGTTAGGTTAAACCTTTTGAGGGGTGGGGGGTAGTTGGTTATTTGGATCAATAGATTTCAAGGACAAAATACTTTTAAGGGGTGGAGTGCTGTAACATACCAGATCTTAAATCCTACCCTAGAAGTTTGACCTTTTGGGCTTAGCCAAACAAAGTTGAGGTTCGATCTAAAATATGTTTAGTATAACCCTAATAAGCTAATGCATGCATAAATCACCCTAATGTAACCCAATATTCTCACATTAGATTTAGACCAATAATGTAACATAAAATGCGCCACAAGTATTATATAGAGAATAACATAATAAATCATGCTTAATAATCATATAAAAGTATAAAAAATATAATAAAATATGTTTTGGACTCAGAAAAAGGTAACCTAAAATATGGCATGGTTTTGATAACCTAAATCATATGAAAGGAAAAATATGGTTTTTAGGGTTTGTGAGATCAATGTAATTCTAATCCTAATTTCACATACATGATAATAGGTGCTATGGAAACTAAGATTTGGATCTAGAAGTATCTTAGACTTGTATAGACTCTAAAATGAGGTATGTTTGCATCCTCAATTATTCTTATTGAGCAATTATTCTACTTTCTTCTTTTTCTTGGTCCTATGGACATTAGCCTATAAACAATGTCTTATCTTTTGAAAATCACGGTTCATGTGACCTACCTTATTTGTTATTGATCTTGTAATCATGGATATTCTTTTGGACTCTTTTCATATGCTTTGTACATGATGGAACTTTATATGATGACATGTGATGTATTTTGCCCACTTATGAGGTGAATGTATATGTTGGTCACTTATGTGGTGACTACTTTGGTATAATCTGACTATACTTTCTACTTGCCTCTACATTAAAAATGCTATGTGATTCATTATCACTAGAGTAGTGTAATTGCATTGGTTTTGGGTTATGTGCCCTTTATACTTTTGGGATGGAGGTTATGTGCCCTATATCCGATTTCTAATTTATGAGGTTTGACCCACATTATATATATATTTGGGAGTTTGGTTATGTGCCATTCTCTATCATGTTTCAAATTTATAAGGCTTGGCCGCAATTGTTATTTATATTGTTCTAGAACTATGTTTATCTCACATGCATGGAGGATGATTTTATGGATTATGGGTTGTGTGCCCTAATTTCATACGCCCTTATGTGGCACTACTTTTATATGTTGATTTAATGGCAAGTATCTCTTTTGTTGTTGTTCTTTTGTTTTATGCCCTCTTTGGGCAGTCCTTGTCTCATCTATGATAAGTCTTTTATATTTATTGTCTTTTATTCCTTATATTGCTCAATTTCTTTCTTAGTATCCACATACCAACCTTTGTTGATGTCTTTTATTTTTCTCTTCTTGTTGGGGTATGCTTCCAACCCTAGGTGATGGATATGAAGGACTTGGCATAAAGATGTGGACCTAGTTAAAGGAGTTAAAGCTTAGAGACAAAGTTGTTATGATTTAAATTTTCCTCTACTTAGATTCGTATGTGGTATCTTACATGTAAACCATTTGTGGGAGATTATGGTGTTGTGTTGTAAACTTATAAGAAATTGAATATAGTCAATATTTTAATTCTGCTACTATATTTTGGTTATTTTGAATACCATTATTAAAATTTAAAATTTTTACACCCGCTCCAACATATCTATTAGGTGTGTTTGAACTGGAGGTTTTATTCTTCAAATTTTTAGTAGGGAGTGGTTTCCCTCTAAGATCCCACTCCTTACAGTTTTAATGGGTAGAGTAAGAAGAAATTAGGTTCTTGTTGGATTTCGAGATGTTATTGATGCATTTGGCATGGAAAATGGAGAGATCTAAAGATAGCTTGGAACCATAGATCAGAGCCTCATGTCTTAAAAAATAGTTCGACTACTTTAAGTAATGTGACAGGAAACCAATTGTTTCTCCTTGAGTCAGTCATTACTTCTTGTGGGGAGAAATAATGGGGGTAGCAAAACCGAGAATCTTATTTACGTTTTTATGCCACTGCGATGGACGATGACGAAGTCGAAGACGGCGTACCCGTTGTTGTCCGCTGCTCCCTCTCTGCCGGTATGAATAAGAATAATTCTTTACATAACCGGCCACCCACCCGCTGGCATATCTGGTTCTCGGAAACAATCAATTGCTACACGTTCCGAGATGTATTATGTTACAGTATAAATTCAGCATGTTTGTTCATGCAAAAGCCATATAAAAGTACAACTGTGATGTCCCACTGCCCCACTACCATTTAAAGCCATATCTACAGCCACTTTATTTCTGCATGTCTCTACATGCAAAAACATGCAAGAGATAGATTATTTCTCCATCAAAAACGAATCTACCACATGTTGAACCAGTTTCACCCAACACTGAGTAAGTACTGTACTTTTGGTTCATACTGAAATGAAAATTATAGTGGGATACTGTACTTACTAATTCAATGTTCTTGTCATGTAAATAGTCTTGGGTACTATACTTGGAAATGGATCACATGGGTGACCGATGTTATACGTACTATTTGTTCATGTTGAACCAGCTCCGCCCCTCTGATGCAAATAATGAGATACTGTACTTTTGCTCCTTACAGAAATGATGAAAATCAGAATGAGGTATTGTACTTACTAAAATGATTTGGAAATCAAGAGTAAGGGAGTGAGTGCTGTACTTGGTGGAAATTAATAGGGAGGGAGAGTGAGTACTGTGCTTAGCGGAAATGATTTGGTAGGTAGTGTACCTCCTTCTGATTTGAGAATAATAATTAGGTACTGTACTTATTGTTGAATTGTATAAGTGATTAATGTTTTGTTGAGTACTGCACTTTTACTTCTTACAGAAATAAAAATCTTAATGGGGTACTGTACTTACTGAAATGATTTGATAGACAATGTACTGTAAATTTGACAAATTTAAATCAAGAGTAAGGGAGTGAATATTGTACTTTGCAGAAATGAATAGGGAGGGGGAGTGAGTGCTGTACTTGGCGGAAATGATTTGGTAGGTACTCTACTGTAATTTTGACAAGCTTAAATCAAAAGTAAGGGAGTGAGTACTGTACTTGGCAGAAATGAACAGAGAGGTGGATGCTTGAGGAGATTTGCTGCTATATACGAGATTCAAAATTTTGAATTTGAATGTTTTTACAACCTGTGATGGAATTAAATATCTGTGGGTAGGTGGATATATTCTCTGCACTTTGCATGTACTTTGAATGGATTTTGCATTACTTTTGCATGAGTAGTATACAAAAACGGCTGCATGTTGCTGGTTACATGTTCCCGAGATCCGGGTGGGCTGGCGGATATGGCTGCCGAATGTGGGTAGAGTTACTCACGAATAAAGGGAACAATATGGGTTTTGTCTCCTGCATGATTCAGTGATTTGTTATTATGCTGACTACATGTTTCACCTTCAAGGGAGAATCTGTTGACGTGTAGTTGACCTATAGGGTAGATAGTGACCCCCTTTTCTATTTATCTGCCGCTCACTGTCCCTTTGTGTGGTCTTCATCATTCAGCGCCTTGTGGAAGTTTTCTTCATGGGAAGGATGAGGAAGAAGAGACACTGGTAGGAAGGTCGGATCTGGAGAGACGACGACGTTAATTGGATGTTGCGGTTCATGGGGGTTTTCACTCCTTATTTCTCACGTTTCCTGCCCTATCTTTTTCTTCCTGATTCACCTTCTCCCATTGCCTCCCCCATCTTTAGATGTCATGTACTACATCTAACCAACACGATATATTCATTTGGCAAGCGGAATATGAATAGAAAAGTATAACAAGCCGTAAATCAATTTTTCGATTGTGAGCATCGCATGATCGGAACTAGGAAGGCCTTTTTCTGTTTAAGTAGACCATTCTTCTACCACTCCCCTCCTCATCGTATTGTCGGTTCTGATATTGTGCGAAAATCAAACGTTATAATGAGAGATTAATCAAATCGATATAGGAGAGGTACTTGTGGTCCAGTGAACAATATAGTAATCATGCCTAATATTAATATTTTTTGTTTTGTTTTTCTCAAGCAGTGTATTCTATTATCTTGTTTTCACACAGAAAAAGACTTGCAACTAATTAAGTTGTGGAAGCATATTTAGAGTGGGCACTGTGAATAGAGCATTGTTGAAGATAGGCGGATCTATAGAGCAATGTTGTAGATAGGAGGATCTACTGTGTGTCTACAACCAAGTTCATAATTTCTGATTTGTGTATACGTGGGAACAATGTATAAGATCAAGGTGCAAATTGTAATATCAAGGAATAAATTGTAAATATGATGATAATTTAGTAATATATAGCTAAAAATTATAATATGTAAGAAGGAGCATACGGTAAAGACTCATAATCATGGCACCCATACGAGTCAGAAGAACAGTAATATGAAGGATCAAATTGTAAGGTGGGTGGAAATTTTATAATGTACATCAAAAAATTGTAACATACATGTATAAACAGTAAGGTGGTAGATATTTTATAATGTATATAGAGAAATTGTAATATGTAGAAACAGATTATAAGGTGAGAGGATAGTCATATTGTACATAGAGGAACTGTAACATGTAGGATCAAATTATAAATTGAGTTAATATTTTATAATGTACATAGAAAAAGTGTAACATGTAGAAACAAATAGTAAGGTGAGTGAGATTTTGTAATGTATATACATAACATGCATGAATAAATTGTAAGGTGAGTTGACATTTTGTAATGTAAAAAGAAAATTTCTAATATACGCAAACGTTTGTAAGGTGGCTAGATATTTTTTAATGTCATCATCATCATGATGATCATCATCAATTAAGCCTCAATCCCAACTATGTTGGGGTCAGCTACATGGATCCTTCTTTTCCATTCAGCTCTATCATCTGTCATATTCTGATTGAGATGTAGAGATTCAAAATCTCTCTTTATAAGCTCTTCCCATGTTAATTTAGGCCTTCCTCTTCTTCTTTAAATTGTGCTTGACTCAATAGTATTGCTTCATATAGGCGCATTGGTCGGTCTGCGTTGCACATGTACATACCATCTGAGTCGGTCCTCACACAACTTATCCCCAATGCTCGCCACCCCCAATTTGTTCCTGATATAGTAATTTATCAAGCAGTCTTTTCTTGTCTTCCCACACATCCATCTCAACATACGCATTTCAGCCACGTTCATCTTGTTGAGTCCTTGTTTCTTCACTGTCCAACATTCACTCCCATAGAGCATGGCTGGCCGTATAGCAGTTTTATAAAATTTTCTTTTTAGTCTGAGAGGGATCTTTCGATCACATAATACTCCAGTAGCACTCCTCCATTTCAACCATCCTGTAGTGATCCATGACAAACGTCATTTTAGACATCCCCATCTGTTTGAATGATAGAGACCAAGTAACAAAATTTATCACATTTTAGTATATCTACTCCGTCCAACTTGTCTCCAACATTCACACTATGAGATTGGCTGAAATTGCAATGCATATACTCAGTTTTTCTCCTCCTAATCATCAATTCATTTGATTCCAGTGCCTTTCTCTAAAGTTCAACTTTATCATTCAAACCATCTTTAGTTTCGTCAATCAATACAATATCATCAACAAATAACATACACCAACGAACATCATCCTGAACATTCTTTGTCAACTCATCCATAACAAGAACGAACATATATAGACTGAGTGTGGATCCTTAGTGTACCCCAACTGTGATGGAAAATGTTGGTGTCTCTCCTCCATGAGTCTCTCCTCCGTACATATAGAACATCATGAACAACACTATGAACAACAAAATGGTGAAATGTAACATGCATACAATTCATTTGTACTGTGTATACATTACAAAATGTCCACACACTTTACATTTTGTTCATGCACGTTACAGTTTCTCAATTAACGTTACAAAATATCCACCTACCTTACACTTTATTCCTTCTTGATCCAATTTCTCTATATACATTACAAAATGTCCACCCGCCTTACAGTTTATTTCCTCATATCATAATTTCTCTACATATGTTAGAAAATGTCCACCCAAATTATAGGCTGAAACTACATATTATAAATTTTCTAGGTACATTAAAAAATGTCTACATGCTTACAATTTATTCTGACATTGTTACAATTTTCTATGTACATTAAACCCCCTGATTTCCATGACCAATGGATAAACTTGGAGGCATACAAGGATGCATTATTGGCAAAAATGTTGTCGAGTGATTCAACAACTTTTGAATACCATATTTTCCTATGATGATAGCCTGGACGAAGAATCTAAACAAAGAACATCTTTGGGAGATTATCGCAAGCACCTGTCAGGTTTATTTGGCCATTCATTGTTGTTACTTCCCACACTACACCGTCGAAGAAAATCATCCCCTTTTCTTATTGTTTGTTCCTTCACTTCTTGCTATGACCTCTACTTTGGTTATATGGAAACTTTCCCTCTGTGCTGTGTTTGCTGGGTGGCGATGAAGCACCTGCTTTATATTATGAATAATAGTTCTGGCAGGAAGTTACCCACACGAATGGTTCATATTGTTATTTCTTGATCACCGTCATGATAAGAACAACGAAAGTTCATTGACTAATGAAGATTTCTCACAATCACACAATGGAGTGGGTGAAGTGTGTTGAGGTTGCTACCAATTTGGATCTGCACAATCCTCTACTCGTCGTCTTCACCTAGATCACACACATCCCTCTTCGTTGATTAAGGAGCTTCCATGAGGCTCAACATCCAGAGCATATTCCGCATACCTGTAGGGAGAAGTCTATGTTTGACATTCTCAACGTCGCACTCTTCGTATTATTCCACTACATAGTCATCGACTGGTTGGACTGCCAGCTCAAGTGCCGTGGAGGATGGAGTTGGCCTCGTCATTGCCATTTTCATGATGGATACCTGAACCGTATAAAGCATAATAGGCTTGGGTACAAGGTAATATGGAAAGGGATCTCACTGAACACTCTTTTCCTATTGGATCTGACATTTGCATAGAATGACGTTGGCCTTAATAAAAGTTAAACACAGACAACATAAGAACCTCAAGGCATTAAGGCAAAATCTCAAAATGATTAATTAAAATCACTAACTATTAACTCCGAGGACCTGAGAGTACAGAGACGACACATAGGACTTCTATCTACGAACACGACAGACAACACACTTCACCTGAGCTGTTGCTGCTGTACCTACTGCTGCTGAAGTTCTTCCTCTGCAAGATATTCTCAATCTCCTCCGTGGTTGTCCACCTAAAAATGTTGGATCCCACGGGGGTGAGACAATTGAAAATTGCCCCAGCAAGAGATATAACTCTCTGCCAGAAACATTATTATTGCACTTTATAATATAAATCTGAACAGAAGATAAGCAGTTTATATCATTCTCATCTTTAACTATTGCAACTATCTATGATAGAGTAGTAAATCATCTATTCTCTTTATAAGGAAAAGAAATAACATGTATATTATTTATCTATTGTATTATCTCAACATCTCATGCTTTTCTCATGATACTCATTACTCTGATATGTCACCCATGACTCTTTCTTGTTTCTATCTGATGACCTTAGCCAATCTGCTAAACAGATATTGGTTTATAATGGACATGAGAGTGTACATCACCATGTCTTATTTAGGCATTGGTCCATACCAATCCTGTATAAATATTCCAGGCATTGGATTAAACCAATCATGTGCAACTAGTACGAGCATTGGACTTATATTGTTCCTGTGTATCCATTTCAAGTATTGGACTATAACAATCCCAACTATTCTAGGTATTGACCTATGTCAATCCTGTAACATTATTCCAGGTATTGAACTATGTCAACCCTATGCAATTATTCCAGGTATTGAACTATGTCAACCCTGTGCAATTATTCTAGGTATTGAACTATGTCAATCTTGTGTAATTATTCCAGGTATTGAACTATGTCAACCCTGTCCAATTATTCCAGGTATTGAACTATGTCAACCCTGTGAAATTATTCCAGGTATTGGGTTATTACCAATCCTGTGCAGTTATTCCAGGTATTGGGATTTAACCAATCATGTGTTATTATTCCAGGTATTGGGATTTAACCAATCATGTGTTATTATTCCAGGTATTAGGATTTAACCAATCCTGTATTATTATTCTAGGTATTGGGATTTAACCAATCCTGTGTTATTATTCCAGGTATTGGGATTTAACCAATCCTGTGTTATTATTCCAGGTATTGGGATTTAACCAATCCTGTGTTATTATTCCAGGTATTGGGATTTAACCAGTCCTGTGTTATTATTCCATGTATTGGGATTTAACCAATCCTGTGTTATTATTCCAAGTATTGGGATTTAACCAATCCTGTGTTATTATTCCAGGTATTGGGATTTAACCAATCATGTGTTATTATTCCAGGTATTGGGATTTAACCAATCCTGTGTTATTATTCCAGGTATTGAACTATGTCAATCCTGTGACATTATTCCATGTATTGAACTATGTCAATCCTGTGCAACTATTCCAGGTATTGAACTATGTCAATCCTGTGACATTATTCCAGGTATTGAACTATGTCAATCCTGTGACATTATGTCCCATGTCTGTTTACACAACACTGGGTACCTCATTCTTCTACTGACATTTAAACTTTGGCCATTCCATTATGCTCAATCACATTCTTTATGTAAAACAAGTATCCCTCTCTTCTCCACACTTGTATAATCAAGGCTCCATCATTATTATTGTATTCTTTTATTATAATTATTATGTTATTAGGTTTCCCTTTTCTTGGTTTATTAAGAACATTATCATCTCTTACAGTGGGATTTTATAAATATCTTGGTACCTCCCACTAGGTATCAACTTACTCATGTGGTTCACAAGGACTATTAAAATATCTTGTTACCTCTCACTAGGTAACAACCAATCTCATGGCTCATAAAGCACATTTAACATATTGTCACCTTTCACTAGGAAACAACCAATCTCATGGTTCATAAACCACATTACATCTTAATGTAATGATTAGGACAACACTCTTTATATGTTACTCATACAAGTATGTTGGATTTGAGATGCATCAAGGGATATCATTCTTAAAGATCTGGATGTGATATTTATGATGTCTTGATATATCACTTCCCTCATCACTTTAAACTTACTTGATTTTATCGATTTATATTGTATTAAGGTATTTCTCATCTTAATACTTCCATATACTAACCTATCAACTTTACTATGAAGTGCATAGATCATAGAACACACATAAGGATTGTCCAACTATCTTCCTGGATAGAGACTCATCTTAGGTTAAGGCTTTGATTGTTATAAAGTTACCTATAATCAATCACTATTCCATTATTAGGATTAGGTTTCCCATACCATCACCCTTTATTAGGGTTTAGGGTTTCACATACTATCATACTTCATTTGGGTTAGGATTTTATATAGCATCATCCTTCATTAGGCTTTCACATCACATTCCCCATAAATAGGGTTTACTATTCATCCCAACTAGGTTTTCTCATGGCATCACCCTCAATTAGGGTTTCTAATAGAATCACCCTCAATTAGTGTTTCTTATTTCATATCAATACATCAGGGTTTTACATCACATTACCCTAGTTTAGGGTTTCATACACTTTACCCTAAAATTAGGGTTTACTATTCAACCCAATTAGGGTTTCACCCTCCATTCCTATAATTAGGGTTTTACCTTATGTTACCTTGAATTAGGGTTAGGATTCATTAACCTTCTAGATTAGGGTTTCATGATCTCTTTACTAAGGATCATAACTTAATCACCACATGATTAATACTCATGTAAGAATTCCTTTCTATCATCCTTTCAACTTTATTAAGTTTATATCAACCCTTCACTCAAGTATATATATATATATATATATATATATATATATATATATATATATATATATATATATATATATATATATATATATATATATATATATATATATATAAAACTATGGTTGACAAAGTGTACTGAGACATTGCTTTCATAAGCTTATAGGGATTAACTAATCTAGGGTTACCAATTACTTAGTACCTTATAGGTACAACTTATAGGGATTAACTCATCTAGGGTTACCAATTACTTAGTACCTTATAGGTACAACCCTAGTGATTATCTTTGGGATAAATCAGTAACAACCATAGGGTCATTTTATTTCATCACCTTAGGTTTCCAATTAACTTAATTACATTGAAACATCCAAACATTCTTGATCATTGATACTCCAAACGGTTTGAAACCGTTTAAGCAAAATAATGATGAAACTTTATGGACAAGTCACACTTGAAACCACTTGGGTCTCTAAATGGTTTGAGACCGTTTGGACTCAAACCCTCTCAAAACTAAATGGACCAAAAAGGTCTTCCATCACTTAATCACCACATGATTAATATTCATGTAAGAATTCCTTTCTATCATCCTTTCAACTTGATTAAGTTTATATCAACCCTTCACTCAAGTATATATATATATATATATATATATATATATATATATATATATATATATATATATATAACTATGGTTGACAAAGTGTACTGAGACATTGCTTTCATAAGCTTATAGGGATTAACTCATCTAGGGTTACCAATTACTTAGTACCTTATAGGTACAACGTATAGGGATTAACTCATCTAGGGTTACCAATTACTTAGTACTTTATAGGTACAACCCTAGTGATCATCTTTGGGATAAATCAGTAACAACCATAGGGTCATTTTATTTCATCACCTTAGGTTTCCAATCAACTTAATTACATTGAAACATCCAAACATTCTTGATCATTGATACTCCAAACGATTTGAAACCGTTTAAGAAAAATAATGATGAAACCGTATGGACAAGTCACACTTGAAACCCCTTGGGTCTCTAAATGGTTTGAGACCGTTTGGACTCAAACGGTCTTAAGACCGTTTGGTCCAAACCCTCTCAAAGCTAAATGGACCAAAAAGGTCTTCCATCACTTAATCAATTCAGGATTTCAATCATTAAACCATCTATCAATTGAACCACTGATTTATTCTTCCATTGGACCATTGAATCACCCTTCAATTGGACCTTCAATTAGGGTTTTGAACCCAATTGGACCTTCAATTAGGGTTTTGAACCCAATTGAACTAGGGTTCATAATCAAGAAACCATCCATTAGGATTTTGAAATCAAGGAACCATCAATGGTTGACATTGTGGAACTAGTCCAATTGAAATCATTGGGTTATCATCAAACCATGACATGACCTGACCTCAAATGGTCTTGAGGTCGTTTGTATGACCTCCAAACGGTCTTGAGATCGTTTTCCCCATCCCATCACTTAAAATTGTGAAATTCAATTAGGGTTTGGACCATTAGATTGATCAACAATTGAACTATTGATTGCATTACCATTTGCTATATTTGGACCTTCAAATACTCAACCATACTCAACCCTAGACCTCCAAACGGTCTTGGTTGACCTCCAAACGGTCTTGATACCATTTGGGTGATCTCCAAATGGTCTTGAGACCGTATGGGTTAATCAACCCAAAGATTTAATTCATTCAATTGCAAAATCAGCACTTAACCCGATTAGGGTTTCTAATTGGATGATTGTCCATATATTGATTCAATCAATTGGAGCCATTAGATCCTCATCCAACATGTACTAGGGTCCTGACCTCAAATGGTCAACCCATCCAAACGATCAACTCATCTAAATGGTTTGGGGTTCAAGACTCTAAACGGTTTGCAAACCGTTTAGTCTCCAAACGGTTTGGTGAAACCGTTTGGACCAAAGTCTTAAAATCGTTTGCAATAGATATTTGGGGAGGTGTGTGCTTATGATGATGTCATCATAATCAAGCTCTAAACCCATGAAACTTTCTGTGATTTTCATGGATATTGCATCAATCAACCAAATAAAATTTCGAGAATGAAGAAAGGGTCAACAATTGATAAGGAATTGCATGCAATAACAATATTAAGGGTTCAAGTTATAATACCCACATCCAATTGAGATTCAAAGCTTCAACCTCCACGCCTTTAATGGTGAAAGAAACACCTTCAACTATCCCAACCTCATCCTCAAGGTTTGAGTGAAAAGGAATGGCTAGAATTGAAGATCGAGTGAAAATAAGAAGAAATCATGCATTGATTTGTGATTTCCACCATGGAATCAAGGTGAAAGAAGGTCAAGAAGCTTACCAACAGGTTGGGGGTCGTCCTCCTGTTGCTCCAAACTCCCTTGGTCGTTTTTGCAAGCAAGAAGTGAAGGTGGATTCGAAAATACCCATCCAAGCTAGGGATAAAGGAGCATATACATATTTTATTAAAAAAAAATCATTTAAGAGAGAGAAAGTAGGGGATAACTCCTCCATTTCCTTGCAACTTTCCCCCTTCCCTTCCTTGGTTACGAGGCTATATATTTTGCCTCTTATTCCTCTAAATTATCCATGATTTAAAGAAAAGAAAATTAAGCACCTTAAATCATATTATAATAATATCCATAAGTGAGTGGATATTTCTTTTTCTTATAATAATGTGAGTGAGTTATCCACTTCCCTTAGATATTTTCGTGCCTTTGCAAGGCACATGGTCGTCCAAATATATGGATTTCAACCATTTTAATTTTGGTTGAAGGGCACTTCAATTAATATATTGATTTTTGCATATAATTGAAGTAAAGTTCCAATTATGCTTAAATCTTGATTATTTTAATATCAAGATTCTCGCTCCTCCAAAATGATACAAATGAGATGCCCCTCTCATTTTCTTTACCCTACATGATTCCAAGAAACATTAGGGACTATTATGAAGTAGTAATTTGCATATTGAACCCTGGGTTTTGGGTAAATTGCACATTGCACCAAAACTAGGTTTTAATGCATAAACATTGCTTAATCAGCTCTTTCTTATTACTCAGGCTTTCCCAAGCCATACCTCTGCATCATCTTCATTATCATGATGCTTCAACACATGAGGAACATTTATCAAGTAATATTTGCAAGTTAACCCCTCACATTGAGTAATTCGCACTTTAGTCCAAACTAAGCAAACATTGTTTCAACATTATTCAAAAAGGACTAAAATTGAAATATAAGTTCCTCTTGAACCTTAATTACTTTTCAAAAGATAAGAGCAAGAATATAATTGTCTTTATTAAAAAAAACACCTAGGGTTAAAGCATAACCCATGTCAGGGATGTTACAACCAGGCTATGAGTCAACATAAGCTTCAAGCGCTTTTATGAAGGAGGACCTCTAGTGTTAGGACAAGTTTCAGGGTTGATTCTAGAGAGAGTGAAACCCACAGGGAGAAGGTCACATAACCTAAGCCCTAAGATAAGAGAATGATGAGAAATATGTGATATGATATGTCCTAAACTAGAATACTCCTGAGTGATTGAGATGAAATGCTTTATGCACAATTCCTATAGTTTTGTTGAACCCTAGTTGTCCCAAGGAGGACCAAATGCTAGAGTCAGAGAGAGACTGGTTATATAAGAATATGTGAATATGAATATGAGAACCTACCATTTGGTGAGGGAGAGAGTCCCAAGACCATGGATGAGGCAATTGTGTTAGTTTCTGTGAAGCCTCATGCTATGGTTGGTGGTTCCATGTAGGAATCTAGTCGTTGTGCTTATAATAAAAGATTTGGGTAAGCATACCTTTTGGGTAGAGAACTTATAAAGAGAATGCCATAGCATGTTTTGGTTTGTGCTTATGTGGCTAGAGCTTGTAAGTCTATCACTTGTGCCTATGGGGTAGACCTAAGAACCCTAGACCAAAGAGGGAAGATAAAGTTATTTCTTATGAGATACTCATAGAGCTGAGTCATCTTAGAGAGGATAAGCACAAGACTACCCTCGTAATAAGGGTTAGGAGAACCTCAATTGGGCTAGATAAAGTTTTGATATATGTTTAAAAAGCCACTTGCATAAGTTTGTTTAGCACAGCCATGATATAATACATGTAAGGATGTGAACTAATCTTGAGACATGATATATAGGCATGATATGATGGAAACCTAGAGATGATTTAATAGATATCAATGCATAAATGGCTAACCATATACATGAATAATGATTAAAATGTGATATTGTTGGATAACCTTATGATGAAATCACTAGTAAATGTTGCAGTTTATTATGAGCAATGCAATAAGATCATATGAATGAAACATATTACAAGATGTGTTAATCTTAGTGCTTAGTAAAGATGAAAAATATAGTTTGATAGTTAACACAACATAATGATTATGACACCTTTATATGATCTAGATGGATAAAGTGGGTTAACTATATTTAATTCCCTCCTAAAAGGCATATGTTAATGTTGAACATGTTCTAACAATTAGTTCAATAAAATGTTCATGACCTCTTGATATAATGGGATAACTTTAGTTAACTCTTTTATAACATGTTAATATGATGTGGGAACCCTAATGCATGGGTAAAGATAAGGATGCAACCACCCTAACATATGAGATATGTCATGACATAATCTGAGTTTCTAGACCCTCGTTGCAATCTTATATGAAGGGTTTGTTCACCCTATATGCTTTAAAACCTCCTAGTAGTGGTTTGGATATTGTTATGGAGCTTTTGTTTGTATATATGTTGCACATAGAGTGGTGTTCTACATATGAATGCAGACCTTTTGGTTTTTCCTTGAAGTAAGAGGATGGCTTAATTTTGAGGACAAAATTTATTTCAGATGTATATGATGTGATGGATTGGATTTTTGGCTTAATTTTGAGGACAATTTTTTTTAATGTGTGTAGTATGTGATGGAGTGAAATTGTGGAGTATTTGGATTCTGTATGACATAAGTGAATTCATATCTTTAAGTAATTTGAAGAGTTCCAAGTGCTTTGGCAAAATATGGATGTTACTTGGTGTTAGTATCATGATTAAAATCCCTATGTTTATACCTTTGTGAAGTATGTAATTGAATGGTAAAAAAGTTGGGTTCTGGCATTAAATTTGAGTAGAATGTAGCTTGAGAGGTAGTAAATCTATGGTTAAAATTTGGTGGCAATTGGATGTTCTTAGAGGAAGTTATTTCGATTTGAATTTGGTGAAATAAAGTACCTTATTGATGATTTAGAGACCCAAGTTAGGACTTTATTTAGTGCTAGACACCCTTTGGTTCTGGGCTGGGTCAACATGTCCAACTTATGGCCCTAGATCTTCAATCTAGTGATTGTGGCTTGTAAGAAGGAGGAACCACAAATTCACTCAAGCGTAGGCTCCATCTCAGCTGCACATGAGGGACTGACATCTAGGATTGTGTCTCTAACCTTGCGGTTAGAGCAAGGTGGGGGTAAACAGTTAGCTCCCCTGACTTATGCACTACTACTCATCATGGATGTGGGATGAGGGAGGAAACTGAGCAGGTGATTGTTCTTGTATCCAAACAAGGAGCCTCCTCACGCATTAGTCATAGTTATTGATTGAGTAAGTAGGGAGAACAACTTCCCAATATCCCTTGTCTTTCCACTGTAGCAAGCAGTAGGTATGTAAAGAAATAGTTGAAGGTAGAGGTGATACTAGAGGAAGATGAGTAGGTAGAAAGAAAGACCAAAGTCAAGGGAGTTTAGTCCATGTATTAGCGTACGCAATCATGGAGCTTCTCATGGCTGTCGAAGGTGTAGTAAACCAAAGAGGAGCTCGGATCTAGGGGACAATGCTCTAGGCTCTTTCATTGCAACCTCTAAGTGGTTGTTGGTCTCTGTGGGTCGACCGAAGCTAATAGAACCATAAGGAGGTCAAGAGAGAGAGATCAAGAGGTAAGATCCCCCTTTTGCTCCACCAAAGAAGCAACCTAGGTGGCAAGCTTGTGGATGGCAGGACTCAGAGCTAAGATTGAGAAACGGAATAGCCGTGGGGGTCTACCCTGAGTCGCCAAAGCTGGTTGCGGCCTTAGTAGTAGATGAGGATCCCTGCACCTCTGTTGATTGATCACCCGAGAGGAGGATTGTGGCGGCGGCCCTATTCCATAATCACACAAACAGATCACGTGGAGCATTCGTGAATGAGAGACAGAGAGCCGTTAGTCCAGCCAGCAAACTAAGGAAACCCAATCGCCCGAACCAGACAACTCAACTAGAAAACTGGGCACCTAAATAGCTAAACTAGGTGGGTCCAAAGAAGGAGCCATGCCTCTTGTGGTGTGACGCGATGAAATTTGATTGGAAACAGATAGGCAAACACCCCAAATGTTCAAATCTTAGATGATTCATAGTAAATAGCTCGATTTCTAAAAAATTATAAACAAGGTACTATTATTCTCAAAAAAATGAGTAGAATACAGTGGAATGATAATATCAGGCTTTTGATGCACTAATCTTAGTGATATCATGTAAGATGTGTAATACTTGTTTAATGGATAATAAATATCATATGAAGACCTAAAATTATGAGAATGCCTCCCTAATTTTAAAATATGATGTATAATCCATTTGATGTCAGATATGATGATGTTGGAACATGAAATCATGTAATCTTTTGTTTAGGTTGTGGACATGTGCTTTTGAAGAACTAAGATAGTTGAGAGTTGTGTGGTGAGCTTATGTATAGGTGGACCTATTGTCCAAACATCCTTTAGTTTAGTGGTATATATATAAGTTTGCTATTTAATATGTAATATCAATTGTTGTAACAATTAATGTTGTAATTATATGTTGAATGGTGAATATGTGTTGTATGGTTTTATTATTGTTCATGAGCATGTACTACTGTTGTTCATTCTGACTTACTCTGATTTTCTTCTTCTTAGCCTAGTGTGTGGTGTTCAAATTGGGATTCTTGCTGAGGTGAGGTTTCAATTTGGACGTCACACATTAGATTAATTTTTAAAAAATCTGGGGACATCATAGTTGGTTGGGTCTCCAGGGAAGGTCGTCTATCCTCCTGTCCATTCAATTCTTGGACTCCTTCCAAATGGTTGGTTGGGCTCACCAGGCGATCATCGAGTCCATCGCTCTATCCTCCTTGGTCCTCCAGACGGTCGTCTCCTCTCACAAACTGGTCATCTCAACTGGTGATGAACATCTTCAATGTCATTGCAAGAAAAGTAACTGTCCTTTTTCTACTTAATTACATTGAATGGGAGAAACCTCGAGTTACATTTGAGGGGAGAAAAACTAGGAAAGCATTAATTTTAAGTTGGGAAGAGGGAGGTAGAGTCTCGGTACACAGACTGAGATAATTAATAACCAAACCATCCAACCCCACACATATATAGGGTATTGTCCATAACTACGCTACACATACACCATCAAAACCACTTGTAGGGTGACGCATGTGCATATATATCATATCATATCATATCATATCATATCATATCATATCATATATATATTAGTTTGGGATTATGTGGTTTTGATCAGATCCATGCATGATAATAGTTTAACTATTTTCATTGTATGCAATAAATAAATAATAAACCTAAAATCCGATCATATCGATAATCCTAAAATATAGTAAATTGACGTGGCTCTGATACCAATATTGGGAAATAAGGGCACGAAGTATAGCAACTGTTTTTTTATCTATCCATTTTCCCATAATAGCAAGATCACATCAACTACTATAAAATAGGAAGGATGGTTTTAGTGAATTGTACGTGGCCCTAGAGCAAGTCTAGTGAAAAAACTAGCTTCTTTGCAACTGTTGACAAGTTACTCTTGGATGGAAGTTGTGCAACTACTGGTCTTCACCACAAACAGTTGTCTATGCAACCTCTACAATGACTCCTATGGTCTCGTCACAGACTGAAGGTTGACTTTTCTCTCCAAGCAACAACTAAAGGACTCATGCCTCTAGGGTAGTCAAAACAGACCAACTAGAACTCATGTAGTTCACCAAGAACAAACAGGAAGGAGTTGTCCCTCCCATTGGTGTACTAGTCACCAACCTCCTCTCCTATAATGAAAACTTCTCATTTGTTCTCTCCTATTGTCTATCCCTTCTTTTTAGGTAGGACTTCCCCAAGCTCTCTTGGTTACCACAACTAGAGAAGATAACAATTGTCAGAGAAATTGATTCTCAGTTGTTTGTGTTGTATCTTGGGAAGTCCCCAATACCCCTCTATTTATATAGTCGAGGCCATGGTCAGGGTTCCCAATCAAATTGTGATCATGTGGGAGTGGAAGGGACCAAAAGAACTTGAAATTTCACAACCTGCAAGATTCCAAACCATTATATGGAACCTCTAGATGGTCGTATGGTGTGCGAGATAGTTGTCTCACACTACCAAATGACAGTTTGGCAATTTTACAATTCGATACAAATTTGGCAATTTTGATTCCAGTTAATATCACATATTAATCTTATTTTCTCTCCAAGTATTTACAATTAAAACTATTTGGGAAACATCACGAGCCTTTATTCAACCCAACCCAGCCATCTCAAACATGCAAGATGCCCATCTCACTCACCCAGATGGCTGTCTGTTGAGTTGAGTCGATCCATTCGATTCAATTGTATTGAATCGGTCAGTTCAAGAGCAAAACTTAGCCAATTAGAATTTTGATTATCCCGACAACCCAAACGACTGTCGCAACACTGGAGACGCATGTCTAGCTGCCTAAACGACCATATCAATCAGTGAGATGGTCTTTTGGTAGACCAATTTAGCCAATCAGTTGGTCTATCGTGTGAATTGAATACATAAACACTTTTGTAATCAATCCAATTGTCATTCAAGATCAAACTCCTCTTCTAGATGAGTTCCTATGTGTGTGACCCTATATGTCCCATATCACATTAGCAGTGAATGTCCATAACTATATTATGACATCACAAGCAGAGAGTGGTGCCTAGTTTCTCATTAGTGCTACCCAAGTGAATGGAAAGTTGGAGAACAACTTCAACCTATAATCTCAGTAAGGTGTTGCAGTGATTGTATAATTCCTTTGTCTCTAATATCCAAGATGAACTCGAGGCATGGCTGGCCATCCTGTCAATGTTCAATCCATATTCCTTGAATCAAGAGCAGACTGTTTGAGATAATGTGACATCAATATCATATATTCACTTACATGTGCATGCACATGCGTTTCTCTCGCTGATCAAGTGGCTAGGATATCATACTTTAGTTGGAGGGACAAATTCCATCTCTGGACAAATCCCATCTCTATCACTCACAATCTATCCCCATATGTCAAAGTCACCCAATCATAATAGTTATAACAACTCATGTTTCACGATTGCATTTGATGATGTCAAAGCGTACCCAACAACATGTGATGAATGTAGTGATTTCAGGTCTAAGCATCACAATTACAACAGTCACTATGAGAGACGACTGTGACCACAAAACTATGTGTCACTTTCAAGGTGGGTCTGTCTGATACAATGTTCCCTAACATGTATCTGTGTGCTTGGTTTGATATTTCCATATCATGACTAATGAGATTCTATCATCAACCAACCCACACTCTATTCTTTAGTGTTACTAGTGTCAATCTACCTTCCACAGTAACAACCGACTAGGGACATAATAAGAATATACCTACTCTTAGCGTTCGTACGATCTCATCCTTCCAAGTCATGTACTTGAAGACATATGTTATTGAGCATTTTCATTCTTTAGACATTCATAATATTTCCTCATAATCTCATAATTGAGTGAAACAGAATGAATTGGAAGCTTTCCTTTATGAGTATTAATCAAGTCCTTTATGGTAATTATGCCATGTCAATCATCATATGATTAGCTCTACGGGCATACCTTTCCAACAATGATAAATTGTTACTTCACTTTTAACTTGAGGGAGCTATCTTGTAACTCTATTTGATTGATACAAGGAAGCAACTTAATATAAAAAAGAAAATAAATCCATTGCATATTTATTTTCATATGGTACTCCAAGTACCACTGAACCTCCACCCAACTTTTATGGAATATGTTCTAATACATACTATTGTTGGATCCTAGATGGGTTATTAGATGCTCTAGAGGGGGGTGAATAGAGCTAAATGCACTGAAACAAAATTCATTAGACCTTCAAGATATATCACAAGATAAGGTTGCTAAATAGGAAATTTGTGTGCAACTATAACATACATAGTAAGGGAGAGAGAAATTGTGCAAACACAAGTAGACAAGCTATTTAGAGTGGTTCCACACTTCAACTAGAAGTATGTCAGTCCACTTACCTAGAGAGGTCAACCTCTAGGATTTCCTAACCATTGCATTCTTATATTCATTCATAAGACTTACAATACATGAACAACAAAGGACTTACCTATCCAATACAAAGAGTCTTCAACCTTACCAAGGACTTACCCACTTTGCAAGGAGTCTTCCACCTTCTTCCAAGGACTTACCTACTCTTGCACAAGTCTTCAGCCTTGTAGGAATTACCCACTCTTCTTGGATCTTCTACCTTTGACTTCACCTTCACTCGGAGAAGCTTCCACCAAGGACTTACCCACTTGAGAAACGAGTCTTCTGCCTTCACCAAGGGCTTACCCACTCTTGCTCCAAGTCTTCAGCCTTGATCTTCACCAAGGGACTCCTTCCCTTGTTCTTCTTCACCTCTCTTAGACAAGAGAGAGAACCTTCATCTTCATGATTGAAATGAGAGAAAGGGAGGTGGTGGAAATGAGAGCCTCGCAAGATATACATGTAGGACTAGCTCTCTTATAGATTTCCTACTCACTCTAATGGATGTAGCAAGTGATTAAGCTTAGAGAGAGAGGAGGCTGTAGGAAGCACTCAACTATAGAATAGGAACCTCACATAGAGTTTTGCAATGAATGCTCAACCTTGGAATGAAGCCCAAGGGGTCCTATTTATAGATGGGGATGCCTCTTAGCCTTTGGGAACACTTGAGAACGAAAACTAGCCATTTTGTGGCTTGTAATAGATATATTTTCACTTGTTGCAACTCCACAACGACTAGAAGCACTTTTATGCACTTTTCCGTACAGTGAAATCGGTCGAGTTTCTATAAGGGTAACTCGACCGATAGAGTAAAAGACAAAGCTGATATTCAGACCATCAGTCGAGTTTGTCCTGGGGAAACTCGACCGACCAATGAAAATCGATTCGGTCAGTTACTCCATCGGTTGAGTTCTGTGTAGTGTAAACTCAATCGATCAAAAGTCATTTTCAAGATCCAATCAGGATCGGTTGAGTTTGCACCTCACAGAACTCGGCCGATGAACAACCTGATATGAATTTTGGAAAATGGCTTTTGAGTGCTTAAACATTTGATCTATGTGCTCTTGATTTTTTCTAAGCTTAATTACAAGTCATACAATCATTACAAGTGATTTACAACATGATTCTAATAGATTTACATCATATTACAAAAATGAGCACTTGTATGACTTTGACTTGTCTTTTCTCCAATTTGATATGTGCAAGTTAGGGCATTGGAGTGTGTCTATACCTAATCTGAAATCACTCAAGTAGAGACATTAGACACCAATATGTGGAATGGTTAGTCATCATCAAAACATGGGTTTAGTCAATTTAGACGTGAGTCAACATTGACCTAATTGACCTTGAGTCAACAACTATCACCTTGTATTCATATATGATTTTTTCTTATGCATTATTCATATTTAGAAGTAGATAAATCATGTAGTCTAATTTTGTGATATTTCCCTCAATGGGAGTGTGGGATGAATACAATTTTCTCCTAAATTGCTCCTATGATCTATATATCCATATACATATTCAAGTAACGCTGTATTTAAATATACATCAAAATCATTTAGAATCTAAGTTACAACCTATAAGAAGAAATACAAAATAAACACCTAAAATGTAGAATTGAGATAATAAAATGAAAATATTGCATCTAGTTAAATATTTGATGTAGTGCATCAAAAGAGGTCAAGTTTGATGGTCAAATCAAAATATCTCTGGTTGCAATATTGCTAACTTGTTTATGACTTGTGATTCAACTGACATTGCTTTATTTTTTACTATGACTCAATACGAACCATGTAGCTCAAGAATTTCCTTGTACATGTGAAACATTTTCTTCAAGGACTGCCAATAGAATTTTGCTTGTTCTTTAGTTATCATAAAACATACCCTATTGTGTAGAAACTCTTGTACGTAATTCCAATCATCGTATAGAAAAGTTTGATGACACATTTTTTGTGACGACCTAACTTTTTCCTCTATTCTATTGTACTCATTATCTCTCATCAAGTGTCCTTCTTAATCATTTGGATATCCAGTCATAGTTCGGGTGTTATGATACCCCCAATTTGATTTACCTTGATGACTAATTTCATGATATGTGGATCTAATGTGAGAAATTGAAATGTGTACGATTCATTAACATGTATCTATCTTTCTAGTGAAATTGGACCTCATCACTATAATCTTTTGGTTATCTAATATATATCCATTTATAGTTTTCTCAATTATCTTTCTAACAATGCAATAATAGTCTTAATCGGAGAATCATAACTTAAGTAATGAGGTTTGGAAGTTTTAAGTGTTTTACTTGGATTTACTTTTGTCTTTGGGTATCTTCCTGCTATGGGGCCGACCTCTTTGGGGCCCGAGAGAGGGTGTGGCCTAGCCACTGCTCCTCCTTTCTTCAAACCATAATGTACTTTCTCTCTCAACCATTAGATCATGAAGCCTGTCTATCCAATGGTTGTAATAGTGTCACCTTCCTCCGTACAACACCCAGTGAGATGGTGTTGCGACCACAACAACCACCTCTTTGGCTAGCCAATAACATACTTCTTGCCTCCTTTTGTCCAATTTTTTAGCCCAAACTCTTTCTATCTTTGTTTCAATCATTTACCCCTTCTTGTTTCCATCTCTTACACACCTTAACTTGCTCCCACACCTATCTTCTTACTTACCCTTCTCAGCAGTGCCACCACACTTCTCATGTAAGGTGTCCAACCTCAACCCCTCTCAGGGCTTGTTTTACCTATCCATAACCTCTATGAGGTCAGGGCGAGGGTCTATTGGCCTTCTTCCATTTTTTGGGGATGGAAAGGGAGCAACATAACCACTAGCGCCGTGAAGGCCAATGAGTTGGTTCACACAACATCAACCTGGTGCGTGAGCAGTCTGGGCAGGCGTGTCAAGCGAGCATGGAGCTAGATCTGGAAGGTTTGCCTTGCTAGCGGCACGACACCTATTCCTTTAGCACTCCCGCCCCTACTCTCCCTCACCTGGTGGACCCAATGCCGACCATTTGTGGCATGCCATATGGACCTTTGGTCTACAATTTATGATCCTCTTGGTATGAATGTCCCATGTTATCTATAAGTTGGGACCTTATGACCTAGGTCTTATGTGTTGGTTTTTGGAATGCATGTTGAATGTGGAATCCTATGATGCTTGGACTTAGGGACACACACCAATATTTGAATGTGATTCTTATGTCACTAATTTTATGATGTAATCCATATTTTATGCTTGAGACTCTTGACTTGATGAACTATGGCCCCTCTTTCCCTATAGTGAGTCATTAGACCTTGAAATGCAGGTAAGTGACCTAAATCTTGATATAATCATACAAAATAGATGGAACCTTGAAATTACTTGAGACTTGAACAACACCTACGTGAGGGACTCTAAATAAATAAGATATCATTAAATGAACTAATTAGCAACTTGTAATCTAACTTGGACAAAACCCTAAAATGAAGCTAGTTAGGATTAATGACGAGAATCTAATACATGTCTAGAATCTTGTTCTTTGTCATGTATTTCTTGAGATCTAGATGGTCAAGGATAGGCTGTGAAATCTCTAAAATCAGTTGTGAGCTTTAAATAATTGTATTAATATGGCTTTCTTTCTTGAAATGTGATACATATGTATGCTTATTCACTTGCTCAATTATTGCCATGTAGTATTCTAGTATTGTACTTGATATTTTTCTCACTATCATTGTTTTATAACTTGCAAAAATAATATAGAAACTCCATTATACAAACCTCATGCACCTTTATGAAGTTTTGGGGTAAGGACATAAGGTTGGGCATCCTACTTAAGTTATCGGGATAGGGAAGACCATGCCAATAAAAGGGTTAGTTAATCTTGAGCACCCTCATAAACTTTTCCAATGAAAAGTTGTCCATAAAAGGCCTTACAAATACTTGCTATTGATGAATGCAAAAAATGATGGTATAATTGGAGTGAAATGATATAAAAAAAGTCTCTCACTTTGCTAAATACTTAACTTGTTTATTCTTGTTTGTGTACTTATTCAACTCTTTTTAAACTATGCAAAGATTATGTATATGTATCTTTTTGCCCTGTACTCAACACCTCGTGTGCTGACCCACATTATTTCACATTTTTTGTAGGTTCATAGATGGCTAGAAATTGATGGTCTTGGTGAGCTATGTCAAGTGTACTTGTTGTAAGATCTCTAATGTACATGAGCACTTGTGTAAAATCTGAACTTGTAATTGAAATCTTATAATAAAAGGATGTTGCTTAATAATATTGTTGAATGTTGAGATATTATTAGTGCCTTTTTCTTATTATTTGTCCATGTATGCTAAGATTTATGCTTCCTCATTCACTCTTTGTTAATATCATGCTAGAGACAGATGCCTAGGTCTTATTTCCATTGACTCTATTGTCATTTGGAGTTGGGATTTGGGTAATAAATGGTTCCTTGATAGATGAAATAGATTTAAAAATCCAAATAATATAATTTTACTGCATTTTTTCAATCATAGTTCAAAAATTTATGGTTAATAAATGAATATAAGGTTATGGATCCAAGTAAACCCTAAGTTTGGTTAATAGGTAGTCGAATATATATGATACAAGTACTTTTTAATGTAATATGATGTTGTTGAATAATAATGGAATATAAATATGATATACATCTAGGGTGAAAATAATGAATTTTTAAAATTTCTAAGTCATAAACATATAGATTAGGGTTTCATGACCTAACCCTAACATCACCCCTAAACCAATATTGACCTAGAGTAGACCCCAATGTAAATTATATGGATACAATGGTGAAAATTTAATATTATGCATGTTTTAGATGGATTTCTTGAATCTACATCTAATTGGTTGGATGAAATACTTGAATTACATGGATAATACTACATGATGTCTTCATGGAAGGCCATGGTTATTCTATGTCTAACCTCTCATATTGACTTTTGAGTATTTATGATGTTGCATGATATTTGATATCATGATAAACTGCTTGGTTGTGTGTTTAATTCCAATTCAAGATAATGCCTTTTATGTATCACATATATTAAGAATAATTCTTTAAACCCAACTCTCTCCCTTATTGGAAATTTGAGAACACTTGGAAGGTCATGGAGACATGACTGTAATACACTAAAAACCATGGGGCATAAGTACATGCACAAATTGCTGCGATGAGTCCCTAAGAGTATAATGTACAAACAAAAGGGAAATACTCACGAACCTTGAGAGTTCAATGCAGGAACAAAAGGGGGAATTTGTGCTCCCAAAGATATTGAGAAAAATGGGTTAAAATTATACATAAAATGAAAAATTCAAATAGTGATAATATTTTTTTGAATATTATTGATATGTTGTTACACATATATGCACAAAGTTTGTATGGAACCACACAAAGAGTATATCAGTATATTGATCTGCCTTTTTGTTTTTGGACATTTAAGGTAGATGGAATACATTAAAGATTAAATATATGAAGTTTTAGATGAATTGACTAAAGATCATGAAGTTAATGTCAGAATAAGAATTAGATAGATAAGATAGAAATAATGTTCTATATGATGTAGTTCTTTTCCTTGAAAATATATGTAACTCCTTCAATGATCATTTATCTTCTTCTAAAATAAAACAAAGTTATATTTAGGAATTACAAATTAGTTTTTGTTATTTATTAGGTATGGATCTTGAAGAAATAAGATTATGGTCAATGTCCCTATGGTTTACCTTCAATGGTGGATAACTAGGGGAAAGAGTCATAATAATTGGTATCAGATCACAAAATTATCAAATAAATTAAAATAATTAATAATCTTAAATATTGCTTAGAGACATTGGGAAATTACCAGGGCTTTATCAAATTGCAATGGCGTCCAAAAGGGATCCAACCTAGGTACTGGAAAAGTTTTCCTCTGCACCACTTGTTGGTAAATGGAGACTAATTGGGACCCTGTGAATCTCATCTAGTTGGATTCTGAGTTTTTTTCCCGAAGTAAAATACCTCTAGGTCTTCTCATATTATCATATACTTGATTTTGTAATCCTAGAATTCATTTGTCTCCTCATATTGAGTTACGACTATAGGAAGAAGTAGGATTAGGACATACTTCACCAATTAAAGTACACATAATGTTAACTTAAAGAATAGATATGGAAGATGAGTCAGATAATTTATGTTCCTCTAAAATCAATAAAACTTACAAAGTCCTAGGGATGGGTTAGGTATCCCATTTGTCAATGAAAAACTAAAGTGGGTGAAATTAGAGATAAAATTCTGTGATGTAAAAGGTAACCATTACCCTGATGAAAACCCTAAAGTTGGAGATACATATATATGAAGAGTTAATGAACAAATTATCCATACATAAAAAAACATGAGCAAGGATAAAACATAGAGGAGCCCAAATAAGTTGGGTAATCATGTTTAATATTTACATGCAGTCAAGTACATTTTGTACAAGCATCCTAACATCCAAGATACATGAAAAGGGTTTTTTTAATGTATATACAACATATGGAAGCAATGGTTTTTAAAAAAGAGAAGACACTCAACTAACATTTTTAGGGATGTGTTGAACGAAGTTATATTTAACATTAAAGTAAAATTGGACATAGGATCTCAACATAAGGAATTGAATACATTAATATTTTAGATATAAAGCATGTAAATTGTGCTACCACCATAACTGAATATGGAAGTTGTGTATTTGACTTAATGGTTTCAATATATGTTGAATCATGAAAAAAGTTAGTTTGTAAAATCTCAAGATAAATGTGTAATAAAGGTTGATACATTGAAAGGTAAGGATATTAAGAGATATAATATATAGTTTATAACAACTGAAAGAAGAGTCTAAGTCAACTCCATGGTCAAGTAGGAATATCCAATGTATATTAGACTCAAGGGTTAATGAGAAGATCATGCCCTAAGTACATAAGACTTGTGGGTTCTGGAGAAAACCATCCTTGTATACATAAAACTCTTGGGGCCAGGTATACAAGAGACCCAAGTAGTCAAGGGAAAGACACTCTAGTATATAAGGCTATGAGGCCAAGGGGTGATCACTCTAGCCGTACTACACCCCTAAAGACCTTAAGAGAATGAATAAGGCCATTGAGACAAAGAATGTAGATGTCAAGAATACAAGAACTAATGTATGATGGAATTTTATGGGATGTGGTGCACTAACTCAAGAGTTCTAAGGAAGGATTCCCCCCCTTTGATTATTGAAATTCAAGAAAACTTGTAAAATTAAAAGTTGTTCATGTACTAGAGTCACTTTTGAGAATGACTCAACATAAATGTTGAAATATAAGATAATGGGTGAATGCATCATCTTTGTACTCTAAGTCAAGACGAAATTTGTAATTGGAAATAAACAAATGTTTATTTCACCTCATATTAGGTGTGAGAGATTGAGTATCCACCTTAATACACATAAATGTTACATATAAATGAATAACACAAGATAGAGTTAATGTTATTATCTAATGTATGTAGGTGTTATCTCACCACCTTACGATTTTTGATGAAATATAATTAGTATGCTTGAGGCATGGGTAGAAATATAATCACATAATGAAATGGTAATCATGAAGTGAAAATGTGATCAACCGATAATATTATAATGTAATTTGGAAATATCCTTTGAATGAATTCGATTTTGAGCCTCAATTATGTGGAAAAGTTCACAACAATTAAAGTTACTAATAGTGAACAGGATAAGACTTTTCTAAAAGTAATTCATATACTTATAGTGCATTAGATTAAATTGAGTTTTCATTCACCTAAACATGATTGGTCTTGAATTTTGGGGACAAAAATGAAGTGATTGTAGCGACCTCAAATTTTTTGAATTTTAGATCTATTTTAAGGAAGTAATGACAGAATGAAATTAGATTGATGAAAAAACAATAAAATTGTAATTGATGAATGAAAACATTTAATAATGAGTGTTTGAAATTCTTTGAATTTATAAACTTATTTTGTAATGGTCTTTGAGTGCAACTTGAAAATCAAAGAAATACATGTTCATACTTAATTACTAAATACTTGTTGTGTAACATGAAGAAAAAGAATAAAAGTTTACAAAGTTTCCAAGTTAATAAATTAATCAAATAATCAATTATTGCATTTTATTTTTAATTACTTCAAATGATGTTTAGAATAACGAACCATCCTAGGTTGAATCAACGTTTAGACAAACATAAGATCATGGTTGAGGAAAGATAAATCCAAATTTTGAAAAGGAAATATGATTCATTGTGATCAAGGTAATTACATTATATGAATTCTTTTAGTTAAAGAAGGCATTAAATGATTTCCAATTTGCATCTAAATTTACCAAATATTATGTTTGATGGTATGAAAGAAGTGTTTAAAATTTGGGAATAATCATAGTTAAGGTTAGAGAGATATTTATTTTCTAATTTTTCTTAAACGTGTGTAAATAATTGCTTGATAATGATTTTTGTCACATTTATTGTGATCAAAATCTTAGACCCATACCCATTTTTATGTTGCATGTTCCAGCAGCACTCAGATCCTAGACTGACAATGTGGAGATCATCTTTCACCTACAACATTGATAGAAAAGTCAATTATAGCTTTTTGTTGCCTCTCCGACCTCTTTCTCCTGGAACCACAATTATCCCTATAAATATATTCAATTAAATTTGAGAGATATTTTTTGAGCGTATATAATCCTAGATTTCCCTTTTTCCATGTGGTATTGGTACTTTCTCTAATTTCCAATGGATTCATAATTCCATTGCATCAAATTGACACACCCTCCCCTTCTTGGTTCCCATATATGGGGTCTTATGGATGTCTCAAGGTGACTACAATAGAGAAAAAACCAACCTGACTTCCTTTTGGCCTTTTCACACTCCTTATCTAGCCTTATAACTTCTTCTTTGCTTCAAACCTCTTCTTGGGTGCATCTTTGGTGCCCTGGTTTGAAGGAGGTTGAATGGAGATCCTAAATCTACCCTTGCACCAACTCTTGACCATCTAGAGTCCTGTCTGTTCCAGGAAGAAGATAGAGGCCACAATGGGTGACACCATGGTAGAGGAACTCTATGGGAGGCAACCCAAGTTGTAGCATGTTGTGGTGCTTTCCTACAAAAATAGGACTACATGTGATCACAAGGCTTCCATAGGTTGTAATGGGGCAAGTGGATAGCTTGGGCATTGGTCCTGGGCTTCAATCCAACCAACATCAACCCAGTAAGGTATGGGACATGACCCAGACATGCATGGCCATAGGTTCAGGGCCCAACCAAAATTGAAGGGGAGGGACTTCGTCATCCCATGTGGCCGCAAGGTTGGAGGCTCGTAGACTATAATGAGTCACCACATATCCCCATTTTGAGGTATAAAATCTTATCTTATAAAGATCATAATAATGGATAGGATGATCCAATTATAATGAACCTATATGCCAAATTGATTAAAAAAGGATGCATAGTCCAAATAAGATAATTTCAATGCCTCATTTTGATACTAGTTCAAGAATCTATTGTTGTTAGATGGTTATAAGGTGATGGATACAAGTAAACCCTAATTTTGATGAATAGGTTGGTGAACATGTTAAATATGTTTATTTTGCAATGTAATCTGATGATGTTGAATAATATTGGACTCCAATGATGATTATACTTCTAGGGTTACATTACTTTTAGGGATTCTAAGTCATAAATATATGGAAACTTGGGTTCCAATACTTTACCCTAACATCAACCCTAAACCAAGAATCATATGATCTAGACCTAGACTGAACCATGATGTGGATCATCTAAATACAATTATGACATTTCAATATTGTGCATGTTTTAAATTTATTTCTTGAATACACATTTGATTGGTTGGATGATATAGTTGAAGTATACGAGTAATGCCGCATAATGTCTTCATTGAAGGTACATGATTATTTTATGACTAACCTCTCATATCGACTTCTGAGGATTACTTATTTTTCACAATGTTGATATCACGACAAATTTCTTGTATATTTATTTGCTTCCAATTCAAGATAATTGACTATGTGTATCACATATATTAAAGATGATTTAAACCCAACACTATCTCTTTGTCAAAATTGAGAACACTGGGAAGGTCATGGAAACATGACCATAATACACTAAAAACTTGGGACACAATTCCAATGCATTAATAGACACCATGAGTATATGTGAGTCCAATAGGAACAAAATGGAAATACTTGTGTACCTTGACAGTCC
The DNA here is from genome assembly GCA_963693085.1 of Alisma plantago-aquatica. Lineage (NCBI taxonomy): Eukaryota > Viridiplantae > Streptophyta > Magnoliopsida > Alismatales > Alismataceae > Alisma > Alisma plantago-aquatica. The sequence continues at coordinate 974,574,738 of OY856411.1, forward strand.
ACCATAGGAACAAAGTAGGAACTTGTGTACCCCAAGAGATTGAGAAAATTGGGATATTGAATTATACATAAAATGAAAAGTTCGAGTATTGTTAACATTTTATGAATATTCTTGATATGTGGTTACACATATATGCACACATTTTGTATGCAGCCACATACATACTATATTAATATATTGATCTATGTTTTTGTTTTGTCAGCATATTAGGTAGTTGGCATACATTAAAGATTCAAGACATGAATTTTTAGATGAATACATTGAAGATCATGAAGTTAATATCACAAGGAGGATTAGATATATATAGAGAGAAATAATATTCCATATCATGTAGCTATTTCCCTTGAAAAAATATATAATTTATTTCAAGAGAAATTATCTTCTTTTGCAATTGAACAAAGTTATGTTTTTGTTATTATTAATTATTGTTTCTTATATCTTAAGTCTAGATCTTGACAATGAGATGATGGTCCCTATCTCTATTGTCTTCCTTCAATGGTGGATAATTGGGGGGGGGGGAGTTCGTCACATAAAATATTAGGGAAAATTTGGTGAAATGAATTATGGTGGAACGAAGGTGGTTCCATGAATGTGGTGTGGTGGAGGACCATTCTAGGGAATTTTCATAATATGCCCTGGTCCTTGCCAAAATTCGATTTTTTCAATGATTGCATCTTGACTAGCACAACCATGGTCAACTAGGATGACCATTGTAGGGAATTTTCATGCACTTGAATCTTCAAGGTATCCAAACATGGTACTCTTTACTCAACTTCAATTCTTTGGCACTTGGGGTGGTTGGAGTTAACTTTGATGACTCCTTGGGACCCTTAGTGGGTGGAGGAGTCCTTAGGAGGTAAACTTATGAGGAAAAACTAGACATGAGAAGAGCCACTCATGAAGTCTTTAGTTGTTTTTTTCAAGGTTGGACATTTCAAGAACTAATCTTCCATTAAGTGAGATTCATTGAACTTCAAGGTTGTATGTTATTCCATTATTTTCTCAATGAGGGATTTATTTGTAGTCTTAAATATATATTCACCATTATTTAAATACCCTTTTTCACCTTTGACTTTAGGTAGGGATGTTTTGATTCTATAATTGATATTCATTCATAAATGCATTATACTTGGTCTAATTCAAACCTCTCTCATGCATCATAGAGAGTTATCTATGAAATGTTATCTAGATCAGTTAGAGCATCTAGTTTATCTTTGGTAAGACAAACATCCTATTCTACTAGCCCTAGAGTGAATTGAATTTACTCTTTCCTTTCACATTAGTCCATTAAGCACAATGGTAAAGTGTGCAAACAAATGAATTTGGGAAGGTATTGCTTTTTTTGGCATATAGGTAAAACAGATTTACCATTTTGGTGATTGATAATTGAAGACATGCATTATAGGTTCTACTATGGGTATCCACCATATCTACTATATATAACATCATAATATAACCTACTATTGGATGATTATATACTATGAGTATGTATTATAGACATAATATTTCAATTCATGTCAATAATTTACTATCTAATTATTCAGATTATTGTGATGAAACCTATCCATTAACCATGTAATTGTTATGATCTAGAATATCATAGCAACATACCATACATAGTAGGTATGATAAGAAAAATTACAAATAGAACCCAAGGCCGTGTAGGTTGTCTAATATGACATGGTATCATAGTTCCTGCAACTCAAAGATATGACAGAACATGGTCCTTGGGGTTTTAGATGCCAACCTCAAAGAAAAAAATCTTAACATCATTCATCAATTATGAAGAGATAATAAAAATGATAACAAATAAAAAATGAAACAATAAGTATTAAACTATATAGCCTTAATATTTGTCCTTTTCCTGATTAAGTCTTTATTGTTAGGTTTTTTTCAAAGGAACAACATGTAGTCATAAAGAAGCAATTTTTTTGATTGAAAACTAACATGTTATTTAAGTTACATGAATATTAAAAAATATTACTATCATAAGAGTTTATGGTAACTACACGACTGTAGACATGATCATACTATAAAATTGAAGAAATTTAAACATTCATGAAGGAAAAAAACTACAAAACAGAGTTACAATTGAACTATAAGAAAGAATCATCATAATATATGGTTAATTAATAAGCAACTATGAGTTAGATGACCTAAATCTGATACCACATATTATATGATCATTTAAATTAATCCTTAGGTCATTAAACAACATGATTATCACATTAAAATAACTATTGGGGGGACTAGTAATACCACTACTCATATGGAGAAGCAACAATTATGGATTTTTAACTTGCCTCCATTTATTTGCATCATTTACCAATCTAGCCTCTAGAGTGGAAGACATGAGTGTATATAAAAGAGTGATGAGAATATGATGGTTAGGACATTTAGGTGTGAGGAGAACCTTGATCCACATGGTAGTTGGATGCAACCATATTGCTAGAGATCTTGTCTAAGTGAGAGAGGGGGATGAGGTTTTGCTTTCTCTCTCACGACCTAAACATGAGTGTGTTCAATTTTTTGTTGGACACACTTTCCAATGGAGAAAGATTGATTTTAAATAATGGGGGAGGATCCAAAACTTTTAGGATTTTAAAATAGCTTGATCTTAATCATGCGTCACAGTAGAGAAAAATTTAGAAATTCCTAGTTAAAAGCAATTTAGGACTATTTGATCCCAAAATTAGAGGGGAATAAATTAATTGACTTCTTATAGGGCTTTCTCATCTTATTGGCAACAATAAATGGCTCCTTGGGAATGTTGTAAGGGTAAGTGGCTGAGATTTTATTTTCCTACCCAGAAGAGACAAAGACGGTTTGAAGTGGTCACTCTCATCGATGTTGATAAGTGTCTCAAAAAGCAGTGAAGATAAGAGAGATGGGATCTCAGTATGAGTTGCTTGAATTTGGTAAAACTTAGAAAATTCTTGAATTCATGTGGGACCTAGTAGGTAATGAAACAATTGAGCATGTTCATTTTATTCTAATTACCATAGTTTAACTAGAAACCGAACCAAACCATCAAGTCTAACAGTTACAAAACATCATGATTCCATATAGATCATGAACTGGTGGTTTCAATTCTATCAAATAGAAACCACCATTTTGTTTTCATATCTCCATTTATAGTACATGTACATTGATTAATTAACTTATGTCTAGACTAATTTATGAATCTATTAACAAACTCAGATTTTTTTAATATACTCAATTTTTACTATAATCTACAAAAATCATAACATGATTGATCTCTATGAATCTTTAATTAATTCATAACTAATTTTTCTCAATTTGTGAAGACGTAAGTGTCAATATTATTCAATCAATACATTACTAGGTGATCTCTTCTTTTAGGGTAGGAATTGACACCTAAGCAAATCCGGGAACTACATTTTATAAGCATATGGTTAAACTCGTTAGTCTTTCTATGAGCGTAGATATTTGGAAACTATATTTAAATTTGTTTTATAGCTGGATCCAATATGAGGCTGTGATCATCTAGTCACTAACAAGTAATATCACACTGGAACAAGGGGAGTTGATAGGCTTGTGTTCATAGACTTTATTCATTCAATCCAGAGTGATGATAGAGTAGGAGTAGAGTCAGGTGGAGGTTTAGGGTAGACAGGACGAGATAGTGAGGTTCATAATGATAATGATAATAATAATAATAATAATAATAATAATAATAATAGTAATAATAATAACAATAATAATAATAATAATAACAACAACAACAACAACAACAACAATAATAATAATAATAATAATAATAATAATAATAATAATAATATAATAGATATTATGAAAATAGAAACATATGAGTGCAACCCTATGGAAGCGTAGGACCAGAAAACACCGTACAAGCTCTAGAGAACCTGTTGAAGGAGGAGAAAAATACTTAGAAAGAAGGAAAACCTCTATATTTCTAGTCTCCATAGGTGTTAACATTGAATACACACACGCAAGAAACCCTAGTAACCAACAAAATCCATACCAAATAGAATCTAATAGTCAAGTTATGGAAGTCAACAACAACACATCCCACTTTTAGAACTTGCAAGGATATGCAATGAAAAATAACAATAAAGAAGCATCATATACCTAAGATAACACAAAACCATCCTATAAGGATGAAGGCAGTGGTGCACGTAGGAAGAGAGTGAAGGATCCATTGAGATCTATGTTGATAACTGTGACATTTTTCTGCAACTATAAGACATAGTGGTTCCAACAGATCATAGATACCTGCATTTTTATCTAAAGAAAGAATCACTCGAGGTACTGCTCAAACCATAGAAATATCTATTAGTTTTCAAACTACTCTTCATAGAAATAATATTTCTACCTCTGAGAGATAGAATTTTCCTTCTTTGGAGACTTGTGGGAGGTTTCAAACTGATTGATGTAGCAAATGACTAATATATATTTCAACTCCAGAGAGAAGATGATTTCATCTACGCCTTCACCTGGAGGCATATGGCCTATATTCAACTCTTCCCTTAGTATCCAAAGATGGGATCTCAGTTTCAAACTAGAATCTACAACTCCCACAAAACTAGTGGCATGTGTTCAAATTCCTAATATCCCAATCCATCTTTATCAAGAAGTTCGATTGGAGGATATAGAAGACATGTTAAGTAAAACAATCAAAAGTGGTCTGAACACAAAGATACAAAGAAGAGGAAGATTTTCTTGCATTGCCATGGAATCAATAATGTCTAAATCTCTAGTGTATACTTTATGATCCTCTAGGTATGAATGTACCATCTTATCCATATGTTGGGGCCTTATGGCCTAGGTCTTATGTGTTGATTTTTGGAATGCATGTTGAATGTGGAATCCTATGATGCTTGGACTTAGGGACACACACCTATATTTGAATTTGATTCCTATGCCACTAATTTGCTGATATAATCCATCATTTATGCTTGGGCCTCTTGACTTGATGGATTATGGCCCCTCTTTCCCTGTTATGAGTCATTAGACCTTGAAATGCAAGTAAGTGATCTAAATATTGATATAATCATACAAAATAGATGGAACCTTGAATTACTTGAGACTTGGACCACACCTTTGTGAGGGACTCTAAATCAATAAAAGATCATCAAATGTGCTAATAAGCAACTTGTAACCTAACTTGACCAAGACCTTAAAATGAAGCTAGTTACGATTAATGATGAGAATCTAATACATGTATGCAATATTGTTCTTAATCAGGTATTGCTTGAGATCTAGATGGTCAAGGATAGGTTGTGACATTTTTAAAATCATATATGGGCTTTAAAAAATTATATGACCATGGCTTTCTTTTTTGAAATGCGATACATACTTATTCTTGTTTACTTGATCAATTATTGCCATGTAATATTCTAGTTTTGTACTTGATGTTTATCTCGCTACTGTTGTTTTATAACTTGCAAACATAATATAGAAACTCAATTATACTAACCACATGCACCTTCATTATGTTTTGGGGTAAGGACATAAGGTTGGGAGTCCTACTTGATTATCAAGATAGGGAGGACCATGTCATTAAAATGGTTAGCTAATCTTGAGCATCCTCGTAGACTCATCCATTGAGAAGTTTTCCATAAAAGGCCTTAAGAATACATGATATTGATGAATGCAAGTAATGATGGTATAATTGAAGTGAAATGATACAAACATGGTCTCTCACTTCTCTAAATACTTAACTTATTTATTCTTGTTCGTCTACTTCTACAACTCTTTGCAAATTATGCAAATCTTATATATATGTATCTTTTAGCCATGTACTCAACACCTCGTGTGCTGACCCACATTGTTTCTCATATTTTATACATTCATAGATGGCTAGAAATTGATGGGTTTGGTAAGATATTTGAAGTGTACTTGTTTTAAGGTCCCTAGTTTACACGAGCACTTGTGCAAATTTGATCTTGTAATAAAAGGAAGTTGCTTAATAATATTGTTGAATGTTGAGATATTATTGGTGCCTTTATCTTATTATATTTCCATGTATGCTAAGCTTTACTCTTCCGCATTCACACTTTGCTAGACTATTCTAGGGACGGATGCCTAGGTCCAACTGCCATTGACTTTGTTGTCATTTGGAGTTAGGATTTGGGTAATAGACGGTTCTGTGATAGATGAAATGGATTTAAAATCCAAATTATATACTTTCAGTGCATTTTTCCAATCAGAGTTAAAAAACTTATGGTTAATACATGAATATAAGGTTACAAATACAAGTAAACCCTAATTTTGATGAATAGGTTGTCGAAAATATATAATACAAGTACTTTTTGATGTAGTGTGATGTTGTTGAATAATAATAATATAATGATGATATCCATCTAGGGTGAAAATAATGAACTTTTACAATTTCTAAGTCATAAACATATACATTAGGGTTTCAAGACCTAATCCTAACATTGGCCCTATACCAAGCCTGACCTAGAGCGGACCCAGATGTATAATAGGTGGATACAATGGAGAACATTTAATATTATGCATGTTTTAGATGGATTGCTTGAATCTAGATCTGATTGGTTGGATGACATACATGAATTGCATGGATAATACTACATGATGTCTTCATGGAAGGGACATGGTTCTTTTGTGGCTAACCTCTCATATTGACTTCTGAGTATTAATGATGTTTCATGATATTTGATATCATGATAACCTTCTTGGTTGTTTATTTATTTCCAATTCAAGATAATGCCTTTTTTATAACATATATATTAGGAATAATTCTTTAAATCCAACTCTCTCTCTTATGGGAAATTTGGGAAGACTGGGAAGGTCATGGAAACATGACTGTAATACACTAAGAATCATGGGGAATAAGTACATGCATGAATAGCCACGATGAGTCCCCGAGAGTACAATGTACAAACAAAAGGGAAATACTCATGAACATTGAGTGTCCAATGCAGGAACAAAAGTGTGAACTTGTGCACCCAAAGAGATTGAGAAAATTATACATAAAATGAAAAGTTCAAATAGTGATAATATATTTTTTGAATATGCTTGACATGTTGTTACACATATACACACATTTTCTATATGCAGCCACACATATAGTATATCAATATAATGATATGCCTTTTTGTCTGTCGACATTTAAGGTAGATGGCATACATTAAAGATTGAACATATGAAGTTTTAGATGAATTGACTAAAGATCATGAAGTTAATGTAACAAGGAGAACTAGATAGATAATATAGAAATAATTTTCCATATGATGTAGTTATTTTCCTTGAAAATATATGTAACTCCTTCAATGATCATTTATCTTCTTCAGCAATAAAACAAAGTTATCTTTTGGAATTACTAATTATTGTTTGCTATTTATTAAGTACGTATCTTGAATAAATAAGGTCATGGTCAATGTCCCTATGGTCAGCCTTCAATGGTGGATAACTAGGGGAGGGGGTCATAACAATTGGTGTCACATCAAAAAATTAATAAATAAATTATGATAATTAATAATTTTAAATATTTCTTAGAGACATAAGGGAACTACCAGGGCTTTATCCAAATATAATGGTGTCCAGAAAGGATCCAACCTAGGTACTAGAAAAGTTTTCCTCCACACCACTTGTTGGTAAATGGGGACTAATTGGGACCCTGTGAATCCCATCTAGCTCGATTCTGAGATTTTTTTCCCAAAGTAAAATACCTCTAGGTCTTCTCGCATTCTCATCACTTGATTTCCTAATCCTAGAATTCAATTCTCACCTCATATTGAGTTAGGATTATAAGATGAAGTAGGATTATGAAATACTCCACCAATTAAAGTACACATAATGTTAGCTAAAAGAATAGATATGGAAGATGTGTCATATAATTTATGTTCCTCTAAAATTAATAAAACTTACAAAGTCCTAGGGATGGGTTGGTATCCCATTTGGCTATGAAAAACTAAAGTGGGTGAAATTAGAGATAAAACCCTATGATGTAAAGGGTAACCCTTACCCTGATGAAAACCCTAAAGTTGGAGATACATATATATTAAGAGTGAATGAAAAAATTATCCATACACAAGAAAACCATGAGAGAGGATAAAAAGGGAGCCCAAATAAGTTGGGTCACCATTTTTAATATTTACATGCATGAAATTACATTCGGTACAAGTGTCCTAACATACGAGATACATGAAAATGGTTTTCTATGTACATACACCATATGAAAGAAATGGTTTTAAAAAAAGAGAAGACACTCAACTAACCTTTTTAGGGATGTGTTGAACAAATTTGTATTTAACATTAAATTAATTTTGGACATCCTATAGGATCTCAACTTAAGGAGTTCAATACATTAATATTTTACATATATATCATGTAAACTGTGCTACCACCACAATTAAATAACGTAGTTGTGTGTTTCACTTAATGGTTCCAATATATGCGGAATTATGAAAAAAAATAGTTTGTAAAATCTAAAAATAAATGTCTAATAAAGGTTGATACATTGAAATGTACAAATATTAAGAGATACAATATAAAGTTGATAACATCTTAAAGAGGAGTCTAAGTCAACTCCATGGTCAAGTAGGTATGTTCAAGGTATATAAGACTCAAGTGGTTACAAGATGATCATGCCCTATGTACATCAGACTTGTGGATTCAGGAGAAAACCAACCTTGTGTACATAAAACGCTTGGCATCAGGTATACAAGAGACCCAAGTAGTCATGGCAAAGACACTCCAGTACATAAGGCTCATGAGGCCAAGGGGCGATCACTCTAGCCATACCTATGCCTCTAAAGACCTTAAGAGAATGAATAAGGCCACTGAGACAAATAATGAAGATGTCAAGAATACAATAACTCATATATTGATGAAATTTTAAGGGAGTTTGTACACTAAATCAAAAGTTTCAAGGAAATATTCCCCCCCCTTTGATTATTGAAATTTAAGAAAACTAGTGAAATTAAAATCTATTCATGCACAAGAGTCACTTTTGAGAATGACTCTACCTAAATGTTGAAATATAAGATAATGGGTGGATGCACCATCTCTGTACTCTAAGTCAAGATGAAATTTGTATTTGGAAACAAATAAATGTTTATTTCACCTCATATTAGGTGTGAGATATTGAGCAACCTTAATACACATATGTGTTTCATATAAATGAATAACACAAGATAGAGTTCTATTATTATCTAAGGCATGGAGGTTTTAGGTCACCATCTTAGCGTTTCTGATGAAAGATAAGTAGTATGCTTGAGGCCTAGATGGAAATACAATCAATTAATGAAATAGTAATAAAAAATGAAAATGTGATCACTCGATAATAATGTAATATAATTTGGAACTATATTTTTTAATGAATTCAAGTTTGAGCCTTTGTTATGTGGAAAATTTCACCACATTTAAAGTTACTAATAGTGACCATGATAAGACTGTTCTTAAAGTAAGTTCCTAGACCTATAGTGCATTAGTTTATTTGAGTTTTTGTTCACCTAAACATAATTGGTCTTGAATTTTTGGGACAAAAATGAAGTGAATGTAATGACCTCAAATTTTTTGAATTTTAGAACTAATTCAAGAAAGTAATGGGAGAATGAAATTAGATTAATGAAAGAAACAACAAGATTGTAATTGATGAATTTAAGCATTTAATAACAAGTTTTTGAAATTATTTGAATTAATGAATTTGTTTTGCAATGGTCTTTGAGCGCAACTTGCCAAATCAAAGAAATACATGTTCATACTTAATGATTAAATACTTGTTGTGTAATATGAAGAAAAAGAATAAAAGTTCAAGAAGTTTCCAAGTTAATAAATTTAAATTAAAAAATTATTATTGCATTATCTTTTTAATTACTTCCACTAATGTTTAGAGTAACCAACCATCCTAGTTGGACTAAAATTTTAGACAAACATAAGATCATGATTGAGGAAAGATAAATCCAAAATTTGAAAGTGAAATATGATTCATTGTGATCAAGGTAATTACATTATATGAATTCTTGTAGTAAAATAAGGCATTAAATGATTTCCATTTTTCATAAAAATTTACTAAATATGAGGTTTGATGGTAAGAAAGAAGTGCTTCAAATTTGGGAATAATCATAGATAAGGTTATAGAGATATTGATTTTATATTTTGTTTCTTCTAAAAAATGTGTACGTAATTGTTTGATAATGATTTATGTCACATTTATTGTGATCATAATGTTAGAGAAATACCCATTATTATGTTGCATGTCCTAGTAGCACTCTGATCCTAGATTGACAATTTGGAGATCATCTTTCACATCTAGCCTTGACAGAAAAGTCAACTATAACTTTTTGTTCCCTCTTCGACCTCTTTCTCCTTGAACCAAAATTATTCCTATAAACCTATTCAATTAAATTTGAGAGATATTTTTGAGATTATATAATACTAGATTTCCCTATTTCCATGTGCTATTGTGACTTTCTCCAATTGACAGTGGATTTAGAACTCCATTGCAAAAATTGTCACACCCTCCCCTTCCTAGTTCCTATATAAGGGTTCCTATCGATGCCTTGAGGTGACTACAACATAGAGATGACAAAGCAATTTCCTTTTGGGCTTTTCCAGCTCCCTATATAGCCTTATACCCTCTTCTTTGCACCAAACCTCTTCTTGGGTGCATCTTTGGTGACCTGCTTTGAAGGAGGTTGAACGGAGATCCTAAATCTACCCCTACACCGACTCTTGACCATCTGAAGTCCCCTCTATGCCATAAAGAAGATAAGGGGCCACGATGGGTGACACCATGGTAGAGGAACTCTACATGATGCAACCCAAGTTGTAGCATGTGGTGGTACTATGTTTTCCTACAAAAATAGTACAACACGGGATCACAAGGCTGCCAGGTGTGGTGGTGGGGCAAGTGGATAGCTTGGGCATTGGTACTAGGCTTCAATCCAACCAACATCAACCCAGTCAGGTCTAGGATGCAACCCATACATGCCTGACCTTAGGTTCCAGGCCATCCATACTTGAAGCGGAGGGACTTGCTCATCTCATGTGTCCGCAAGGTTGTGGGCTTGTGGACCATAAGGAGTCGCCCCATCTACCCATTTTGAGGTATAAAATCTTATGTTACAAAGATAATAAGAATGGCTAGGATGATCCAATTATAATGAACCTATATGTCAAATTGATCAAAAAAAGATGTAGAATCTAAATAAAATAATTTCAATGTCTGATTATGATATTAGTTCAAGAAGCTATTGTTAATAGATGGTTATAATGCATTGGATACAAGTAAACCCTAATTTTGATGAATAAGTTGTTGAACATATTAAATATGTTTATTTTTCAATGTAAGATGATGATGTTGAATAATAATGGACTCCGATGATGATTATACTTCTAGGGTTACATTACTTTTAAGGGTTCTAAGTCATAAATATATGGAAACTTGGGTTCCAATAACTAACCCTAACATCAACCCTAAACCAAGACTCATATGATCTGAACCTAGACTAGACCATGATGCAGATCATATGAATACTATTGTGACATTTCAATATCATGCATGTTTTAGATTTATTTCTTGAATATACATTTGATTGGTTCGATGATATACTTGAAGTATATGACTAATGCTGCATAATGTCTTCAATGAAGGTACATGGTTATTTTATGGCTAACCACTCATATCAACTTTTCTGTATTGCCAATTTTTCATAGTGTTGATATCATGATAAATTGCTTGGATATTTATTTGCTTCCAATTCAAGATAATGGACTATGTGTATCACATATATTAAGGATGATTGTTTGAACCCAAAACTCTCTCTATGGAAAACTTGAGAACACTGACAAGGTCATGGAAACATGACCAAAATTCACCATAAACTTGGGACACAAGTCTAGTGAATGAACAAACACCATCAACATCTGCGAGTCCAATAGGAATAAAATGGAAATACTTGTGGACCTTGACATGACTCTATAGGAACAAAAGCGGGAACTTGTGAACCTAGAGAGATTGAGAAAACAATGCTATTGAATTATACCTAAAATGAAAAGTTTGAGTATTGCTAATATTTTATGAATATGTTTGATATGTGGTTACACATATATGCACACATTTTGTATGCAGCCACATACATACTATATCAATATATTGCTTATGTTTTTGTTTTGTAAGCGTTTTAGGTAGATGGCATATATTAAAGATTCAAGACATGAACTTTCAGATGAATACATTGAAAATCATGAAGTTAATGTCATAAGGAGGATTAGATACATAGAGAGAGAAATAATATTCCATATCATGTAGTTATTTCCCTTGAAAATATGTATAACAAATTTGAGGAGCATTTATCTTCTTTTGCATTAAAGAAAGTTATGTTTTTGGTATTATTGATTATTATTTCTTATTTCTTAAATCTCAATCCTAAGAAATGAGATGATGATCCCTATATCTATTGTCTGCCTTCAATGGTGGATAATTGGGGGGGGTCGTCACATTAAATATCAAGGAAAATGTGGTGAAATGAATTATAGTGGAATGAAGGTGGTGCCATGACTGTGGTGTTGTGAAGGAAGAAAGACCATGGTGGTTACCACAACCATGTGGATGGAGGAGGACTGGTCATTCTCTTGACCATGACCGTTCCTACGAAGCTGCCATTACATCCATATGATTGGCAAATCCGTGGTGGTTCTATTTGCCACCTTCATTTTTCCTAGAATAACCATGGTTCCTACGATGCGTCCTTGCAAAAATATGATTTTTTTAGTGATTTCATCTTGAGTAGCACAACCGTGGTTAACTAGAACAACCATTATAGGGAGTTTTCATGCACTTGAATCTTCAAGGTATCCTTGCATGGTAGTCTTTACTCAAATTCAAAGTACTATGTTTTAGATGACCTAAATCAGATACCACATATTATATGATCATTTATATTAATCCTTAGATCATTGAACAACATCACTATCATGTTAAAATAACTATTGGAGGGATTAGTAATACCACTACTCATAATGGGAAGCAACAATTATGGACTTTTATCTTGCTCCCATTCATTTGCATCGTTTGTCAATCTAGCCTCTGGAGTGGAAACCATGAGTGTTTAGAGAAAAGTGATGTGAATACGAACGTCAAGATGTCTTGGTTCAAGGTGAACCTTAATCCACATGGTAGTTGGAAGCAGCCATATTGAAAGAGTTCTTATCTAAATGAGAAAGGGGGATGAGGTTTTACTTTCTCTCTCACAACCTAAACATGAGTGTGTTACATTTTTTGTTAGCTACACTTTCTAATTAAGAAAGATTGATTTTAAATACTGGAAGAGCATCCAAAAATTTTAGGATTTTAAATAGCTTGATCTCAATTATGCGTCACAATAGTGAAAAATTTAGATAAACTCCTAGATAAAATCATTTTAGGAATAGCAAATTCCCAATGAAAATAAATTGTCTATTTGATCCCAAAATAAAGGGGAATAAATTAATTAACTTCTTATAGGGCTTGCTCATCTTATTGGAGACATGCAATGGATCCTTGGGGATGTTGTATGGGTAAGTGGCTGGGATTTCATTTTTCTACCCAGAAGAGACAAAGACTGTCTAAAGTGGTCACTATCATCGATGTTGACTAGTGTCTCATCTAGCAGTGGAGAAAAGAGAGATGGAATCTCAATATCGGTTACTTGAATTTGGTAATACTTAGAACAAGCTTGAATTCACGTGGGACCTAGTAGGTAATGAAACAATTGAGCACGTGAATTTTATTATAATTATCATAATTTTACTAGGAAATGAACAAAACCATCAAGCCTGACAGTTTTGAAACAACATGATTCCATATAGATCATGAAATAGTGATTTCTATTCTAACACGTTGAAAACACCATTTTGTTTTCTTATCTCCATCTATAATACATGTGCATTGATAAATTAACTTATGTGTTGACTAATTTATGAATCTATTATCAAACTCAATTTTTTTAATATTATTCCCTTTTTACTATACTATACAAAAATCATAACATGATTGATATTTATGAAGCTTTAATTGATTTATAACTCATTTTTCTCAATTTGTGAAGATATAAGTGTCAATATTATTCACTCAATACATTACTAGATTATCTCTTCTTTTAGGGTAGTAATTGGCACCTAAGTGATTTTGGGAACTACATTTTATATGCATATGGTTAAACTCCTTAGTCTTTCCATGAGTGTAGATATTTTAAAACTATATTTAAATTTGCTTTAGATTTGGATGCAATTTGAGGCTTTGATCATCTAGTCACTAATAAGTAATATCACATTGGCACAAGGGGAGTTGATAGGCTTGTGTGCATGGAGGTTATTCATTCAATCTTGAGTGATCGAGGAGTGGTTTAGGGTAGGCTAGGTTAGATAGAAAGATTCATAATGATAACAAAAAAATAATAATATAATAGATTATGAAAATAAAAAACATGAGTGCAACCCTATGGAAGCATAGGTTCGACAAATTCTAGACAAGATCTGGAGAATGTGATGAAGGAGGAGACAAACACTTAGAATGAAGAAAAACTCTATATTTATAGTCTCCATAGGTGTCAGTATTGTATACACATACTTTAGAAACCCTAATAAGCAACAAAATCCACACAAAAAAGAACATAATAGTCAAGTTATGGAAGTCAACAAAACACATCCCACTTTTAGAACTTGTAAGGATATGCAATGGACAGTAACAACAAGGAAGCACCAGATACCCAACATAACATAAAAGCATACTATAAGGATGAAGTTAGGGGTGCATAGGAAGATATCGAGGGATCCATCGAGATCTATGTTGATAACTATGGCATTTTTATACAACCAGAAGACATAGTGGTTCCAACGGATCATAGATACCCACATTTTGATCTAAAGAAAGAAGCATTGGAGGAATTGCTAAAACTATGAAAATATATATTAGTTGTCAAACTACTCCTCAGAGAAATAAGATTTCTATCTCTTAGAGACAAAATTTTCCTTCTTTGGATACATGTGGAAGGTTTTAACCTAATTGATGTACTAAATGACTAATATATAGTTCAACTCTAGTGAGAAGATGATCTCATCAATGCCTTCACCTAGAGGCCTATGGATTATTTTAGACTCTTCCCTTACTATCCAAATATGGGATCCCAGTTTCAAACTAGAATATAGAAATCCCACAAAACTAGTGGCATGGATTTGAATACTTAATCTCCTAATGCTTCTTTATCAAGAAGCTATATTTGAGGATATATGATACAAATTAGGTAAAACAATCAAAAGTGGCCTAAACATAAAGATACAATGAAGAGGAAGATTTGATCGCATTACCCTGGAAGCGTATATGTCTAAACCTATGTTCCCATAATAATTATATCAAGGACTGCATACATGGTCAAATATGAAGACATCCTCTTTATCCGCATGAACAATGGCAAAGCTAGACTCCTAGAAAAAGATTGCAGGGAAAGAATAGCATCTGCTAATGCAAACAAAAAAGAAAGCCTTCAAGAAGGATGGATCATTAATGAAGAACCACAAAGGAAAGAGGGATTATTAGAGTATATTTATGCACAACCAATCCCAAGAAAGTAAAAGAAACCACAAAAAAATCTAGTCAAGAAGCCTCAAAATTGCACCAATATGTTTCATGAACTTGCCAACTCTAATGAGGAAGAATACACACTTGAAGTTGTTGAAGTGGAGAAAATTGTAGAAAGAGAAATAAAGGGAATTAACTGGAGGAAAAAAAGAAAAATAATAAGAATACCTAACCAAGTAGGAACAACCACAAAAAACAACATCACAGTAACACCACAACAACACCACAACGACACCACAATGACACCACAAACTATGTCTAATCCCAATACGAGTTCTCCAAATTAGTTTAAACACACAATTTTACAACCTATTGGTGATAATATAATGTTGGGAAGAGATATAATGGAACACCCCTTCATAATCTCTTGTTTCATTTTGAAACTTCAAACACCAATGAGATTTCTATAACCCCAAATTGAAGATATCGTAACAACACTATTAGTATCACTTACAGAAACAAAGTGGTCCAAGTGGGAGAATCTACTAAACCTTCTACCTGGAAGAGGGGCAATTGCAAGATCTTGAAGAAGAAGTACAAGCAATGGGCTCCTCCACTATCTAAGATTATGTTAAATGATAGTTGAGTTGCAACATCCGGGATATCTATGACTAAGATACCCAAAAGACACTCCAAGATATAGTTGACAAATATAAAATCATAGTTCTTGCCATTTATGAACAAAGATGTAGTGTTTGCAAATTTGATAGTACGATCAAAAGAATTATTTTTAATCAATTACATCATATTGAAGAAGTGAGTTTCTTAGGAGGCATCTAGGTGCTATGGTAGACAAACATTATGATTGATATCCTAGTATCCCACAAGTAGTTTATACACTGCCTTGATGTTTGTGTTGTGGGCTTTATTGGCTATTGGGCCCAAATGACAAGGAAATTCAATTAGTAAATGAATAATTGAATTTTTTTAAGAAAAGAAATATGTGGAAACCTCTAGAAGGCAAATCCAAAGAGGATTTCATGCCTCTTGGGTTCCTTGGGTTCCAAGGAGTCCAAAGTTGCATAGAGAATGCAACAAGAGACGAAAAGACCAATTAAATATTTCTTTATTAAGAAAGAAATTGAAAACAATGATAAAATGTGGAAAATAAGAGAAAAGAAGTATAATGGAGTTATTTTTGGTGAAATTTCGTATCCATAAGGGTTCTATTGTTAAATGGAATTTCAATAAGGAAAATAAAAGAGAAATACTCAAAAAGAGATATTTTCATAAGAAATAAACATGATAATGAGAAGTAATAGAAATAAATGCATGTCAGAGGATAATACGTATCCTTAAAAAGGAATTTCGAATTATTAGTGTTTCTTGGGATCCAAGGAGTCCCAATAAAGGAAAAGAAAGAGAAAAAGCAAATAAAGTCAAATAAGAAGATAATATGATGCATAATGAATGATTATGAGGTATTGTTTAAAAGAAGTATTTTTTCAACAAAAGGAAATATAATTTCGTGGCCAATGGATTAAAATCCAAGCACAAAGAACATAAAGGAGGAAAAAAATCGGACTCCTTAATAACCAAGGATCACAAATACAAAAGGACATCATTTAATTTAGAGAGAGAATTTATTCTCCATTTAGGAAAGTGGGATGGAATGCTATTCTATCCTTCCTTGTTTGACGTGGGAACTGCCCAATTATGTATAAATGTCCATCGAAACCCAAAACCCCACGGACTAGAAAATCCTAGTTTAAACTAATCATATATATATATATATATATATATATATATATATATAAGATCTACCCTGGTGGTCTCTGTAGTCTCTTCCCACGGATGAACCCTAGTAGCAAATTTGTTGCCATCACCCGTCTCCTGGCCTTGTGCTACATCCTCTCTTGGCTTCATGGGGTGGAAGGAACCCTCTCTCTTCTCTCTCTCAAGACCTAGCCATGGAGGGAGACAGCCGTGCAGCTAGACGAGTGATGAGGACGGTATCGTGAGGCGCAACATCACCTGTGTCTAGGTTGTAAGGACGCATGACGAGTAATGGGTAGTAGGGATAGAGCCCTGACCCTAATTGCCTCCATACACTACTACTCGTAGAGGGGAGATCATGGCCAATTGGAATGACACTGCGGATGCCTGTACAGGTGAACTAGAGGCTTGGCATCGAGGACAAGCTGCAGCGACGAGGGTGCATCGAGGAACCACCCTAGTCGTACGGAGGGGAGCCGAGTCTGCAGGGAGAGAGGAGGAGCACGACCAGCTATCTGCTAGAGGTGCAGTCATGAGGGGATCTGACTAGAGATGGAGTTCGAGCGGTGCCGTCCTTCCCAAAGCGAAGCCACAACGGTGGGCGGCAGTGCAGACCCAAGGTGCAGCGCTGTCACAGCGTCGCATGGGAGCATGGATCTGCCGGGGGGAAGGATGACTGCAGTCTTGACGGTTCAATAGTGGAGATGCACGAGAGAGGGAGAGTGCCACCCGGCCGCCTCTGACAGTGTTGGCGCAGAGCCGCGCTCTGCGAACGGGCGTCGGGCGTGAGTGCCAGGCCAAGCGGGCCGCCCTATGCAACGAAGAAGAGAAACAGAGCCAAATGACCAAACAAACCATCCGATTGTACATGGAGTACGGGGGCACGAATGTAATTCACCTCTTTCTTAGGCTCGACACCTATTGCAAATAAAAATAGGATATTTTGCATACGTGTCAGTTCTCTATTGGCCCAATTCTGGTAATAGTGAATAAATGATAACTAATTAATGGTAACTCCGATGATAGCAAAAGTATATATCAAATTGCTCAGAAAAATGAGAGGAATCCAAAGAAAATATAATCAGAGTCTTATTAAGCTTCCTATTCTAAAAGTATATGCAATATATGTGCTAATGTGATTAATGAAAAGTAAAACCTAGTTTTGCTTTAATATGATGCTTAGTTGGTCACATTAAGGTAATACCTGATCTGGACATGTATAATGAGAAAATACTTGATAATGATAAATAAATGATGATTCTAGATTAATGATCTTATTCATGCTGATTTAGAGTTTTAAAACCAATGTCGACATCTTGATATGATCTTAATGTTAGTGATGTGATTTAGGTGTCACAGGTAATATAATGTGCTTAAGTTGATAATTAGGGTTTCACCTAATATGCATAACTAAGTTTGTAATCTTAGAAACCATGATATAATGGAATTAGGGTTTGTAACCCTTATCCATAGTCTAAACTTGAGATAACCCTAAACCCTAGCTTAGGAGAGAATCTAGAATTGAATAATGTAAAGAGAATATGTGGTGACACATATGTAGTATGATTTGTTTCAGATACCTTGTTGATTACATGATTTACTGTTGGATGTTTGGATGCACTCTTAAAGTACATATGATGTTATGCATGGTTTATGTAATGGCATAAGGTATGTGGTTATGCTAATGATTATCCCGACTAGTTTTTCGAGGATTTTATCGACGTTTCCCTCATGGCTTGAAATAACTGTTGGATGCTTTTATTTCATGCAATTATAGAGTGACTATGACTATCACTATGAATATACATGTATAACTGGTTAGATCCGAGTCCACCTCTGTGACTTGTAAAGGCTAAAAAGGGGTAAACTAGAGTAAGGTCTAGGTTATCGTGGGTTAGAAATTGGGCTACCAAGTGTAGTGCCATGAGACCCATTAGCCTGCCATGAGTTAAGGAGTGGGCTACTTATGAATAGTGCCATGTGACTCAACCCTAGAAATTGGTTCACCTATAGGTGGGACCATGAGGGGTTTAATGGGGATCTACCATAAGGAAGGTAGTATCCAGGTCCACTGTAGGGATAGCGCAGAGGATATTGTACTCATGGATCGCGGAGTTATATTTAAAACGTAAACTTGTTTGTTAAATGGTAATTGGCTGCAATACATTGTTATGAATAATTGCACGATTATTGTTTCTCCCACATACCAACTTCGGCTGACCGACATTTTGTTTGTCGGCATTTTAGGTACAAGCCAAAAAGGACAAATAGTAAATCATCATATTGCGAAATACATGAAGTAAAATGCAAGGAGGTTTAGTTAGAGTAGAATGCTTACATGGATAGAAATCCAAAATTTTCAAAAGGTATGAAATTTTTTATTACAGCTTTTCAGTATAGATTGTTGAAATTTAATAATTGTTCTTGATTAAGTGTCGATCCTTTGATCCGGAAGTTATGGGTGTGGCTTCAACCTCTCGGTCTCCCTTAATTGGTGGTTATCGGGAGGTGGGGTCGTAACATTTGGTATCAGAGCCTAGGTTTCCCACTTAACAATTAATAATTATTAAATTTTACAAACTCCATAGAACCCAAGGGAGTTATTAGAGGATTATCTGAAAGACGAAGGTGTCTAGAAAAGGATCACGACTGGGGGCTGACAATATTTTCCTCCGCACTGTTAGTCAGAATACGAGGACTCCCAGAACCATGTGACTACCTGGCCAAAGTCTTAGGGTATGAATCGAAATAAGATGCCTTTAGGATTTTCTCATCTTATTCATCCCTTCTCATCACAAATTCTCTTAAGGACCTTAAGAATTAGGGTTTTTCCTCTTCTCCTCACCCTCTTGAGGTATGGGTAAGATTAATAAGGTCTAAGGAATCCTCCATCAAATTAATGAAAAGCATGTAAATAAGATGTCATGGACATAAGCTTAATAGAGTAAGCGTAAACTAAAGAATAGATACTTGCTTAGGTCGTATGACATAAGTTGTCATGCCCTCAGAAGAGACATGAGGCTAGACCTTCATATCAGGAGGATAGATAAAGAGAGTTATTCTTGGAGGTAGGGACCTCCATTAAAAGTAGAGACCTGGCACATCCTCTGAGGATGGTTAACCCTAACCCTAAGTGAAGGTTAGACAGAGAGATGGCATGATGAGTAAACCAGGTGCTTGGATGGACATGCTTTAGATGACGTATGGTCCATGAGAGGTTGGATGACCTAGCACCTCTGGCAACCCAAACTTAGGAAGGGTCATGCATGTTAGAGTGAAGGATAACTCCTTCATTGTTGAGGTTAGAGAAGAACCTATGGAACCCCATGAGATGATATGAGCATGGCATAATAGGCACACTGTAGGCATCAGTGGTGCGAGCAATAGGTTGAAACCCTGGCCGGGATGTGTTTGATGGATAGCTTATGAGATAAGCATAAAAGGCTGGGGATAAACCTTGAGAGAACATGAGTTGAACATAGGCTTCATCCAGGTAGGGGCATGCTTTTGAGGTTGACCCTTTACGAAGAGAGGACCTCTAATGGTGAGGTTGGTTGTAGGGATTACTCTAGAAAGAGAGAGCAGGAATGAAGCAAGAAGGTTGGAATCCTAAGATATGTAGGGAGTTGAGGATGATGCAACCTAAGTGGATGATAGTGGTCGCCACATGCTTGATCCATAGAGGTTGATGATGTCTTGGTTTCCATGAGAGGAACCAAACCCTAGAGAGAGGATGAGTCTGCTGGTACCTCTATACCTATGGTATATATGAGAAGAAGAGTTCCTTAGACCTGGAGAGGTATAGTAACAGATTATGAGGCCTTGTACCTTGTTGGTTGTCCTTAAGGAGGACTTGACTCTGAAGTGTTGCTCGAGTAGATGGATGACAGGAAGTGCGTGTCATACCTTATGCATGCTTGATATGTGGTTAAGAGATAGAGCGTGCAGTTGGACACCTAAAAGTGAACTTAGGGTTCCTAGGCCTAAGAGGGGAAGCAGTGTACCCAATGCTCATGACGAGATTTGAGTCTCTATAGTTTCAAGCATGGTACTCCTCGTGTGTAGAGGTAAAGGAAACCCCTTGAGTTAAGGGTATGTTTGACGAACCCCTCACAACTAAGTTGATGACACGGGAAGGTATGATCTTGATCTAGTGTTGAGGAAAGTTTACAAGTATGATCTAGCATGGTTTAGTAGGTGGTCTGCTTGTGCCTTAGTAGCTGCTGGGTTAAGCAAGCTCATATGGATGTAAACCCTAAGGATGTTTGTGACCTTGTTGTCAACAATTGTAGTTTCCTCCCATCATGGGAGAGGGACCCTTAGGTAGGGCGTATACCAGTTTTGTGGTTTTCGAGGAAACCTAAATAGGTCTCATAGGATCTTGAGAAGCTAAGTGAAAAGTACATGGTATGAGAATGAGCCTGTAGACCCATCGATAGCCATCTCTATGTGCATGTGGATGTGTTACCATGGAGGTAACCGGTATGGGGCTTGACCAAGGTAGGCAGGTTGCCATGATCCTTATGAAAGGATGAAAGTCAGCCCATGAATGCAAAGAGAGAGATGATGAAGGCTTGGGTAAGGTTCTATGTTGAACATGTACTATAAGAGAATCCTAAATCTATCCTAGGGTCAGGTAGGGATAAGACCAATGGAAGTAGGAGTTGCCTAATTCCCTAGTTGCATATGACCATAGGGCCGGGAGGTAACATCTATCATTGTCTGAGGGCCATGGGTTAGGAGATTGATCACCTTCCTGAACTCATGGGACCCAAAGGGCAGATGAGTAGGGCACTCTCTTGATGCATGATGGAAGAGGGATGACCCAAAAAGTGCCGTCACCCTATAGACCTAGAGGAGATGACCAAGGGATGTGTGTAAACCTCAGTAGGTTCAAGACTAGTTTTCCATGGAAGTAACTTTGACATCAAGAAGATTGTGATGTAGAGGCATAGGTGGCACGTCTCAACTTGGACTTAAAGGTGTACTGGCAAGGTGGGATGTACCATCTCTACTCTTGGAATAGGAAGAACTTTGTATTTGGACTGCATCCAAATGCTTATTTCCTCTTGTTATGGGGGTGAGAGATAGTGCAGTACACATGCCATACATCAAGGATAAAAGATGATGTGAGTTGGAACGCTTCTATGAGGTATGAGGATAGAGATGATAACATACCCTGGTAAAGTGAATGATACATGGATGGTTTGCAAACACTAAGAGGAATGAGGTAGTCACCTTATGAGGATGTTTTTATCATGAGATATGAGTCATACAAAGTTGAGGTTGATCACCAAGAAGATGAGCTGAAAGTGTTCTTAATGGAGAAAGACATAGAGTTTGAGGTGAGACGATAAGTGAAATACATAGAAGTGTATGTCTTCATGTTACCTAATACCTAAGGATGTGAAGTAGTAATGGATGCTCTAGTTGAGATATAGCTGCCTAGTTTGGCTAGAAGAGGTTGTTTGGCTAACCCTAAGTTTGGAAAGGAGAGGTGTTTGGATAACACTCAGATGTAACGAGATATGTTGAAAAAGATAATGGTTGTTTGGTTAGCCAGTCTAGTCCTTGATATAATTAAAGGATGGTGATAGAACCTCTAATACACTTCTTTGGATAGGAAGATGATGAAACCCTGATGAGAGTGGTTTAGGGTTTTCGAAGAAATCAATCTTGAGGAATCATGACATGCAAGAAATCGTGATTTTTAGGGCACCATATACCATGGTACTACTGAGATAATGAGTGGTAGTAGTACTATGGAAGTTGGAGATAAGGCTACATGTGGTGTGTTGCCATGTATGACAGAAGGTGAAGGATGAGCACCGTTAACCCAATACCTTGATATAGAGGATAAAGAGTTCCCGAGAGGGAATGGGAGTTCATCACTATGGATGTGGTGATAAGTCTCCCCTTGACCAAGGAAGGTCAAGATGCAATGTGGGTTATGGTAGATCGCCTTACCTAGTTGACATGAGAAAGAAAGAGTACTGTCAAGGGACGGATTGGGTTGAACTACATATGAGAGAGATGGTTCAACTACACCATGTGGTGAATTCAAAAAGTTCCGGAGTATAACCTAAAGGGTTACTTCCATAAGATGGAAGAAGGTACATGAAGAACTCTATGTTAGTACAGTTTATCACCCCTAACTAATGGTTAGTATGATCCAGACTAAAGGATCTGATGAAAGCATATGTGCTCATTCAGGGTGATAGTTAGAGACAGTTCTTGTCCTATGAAAGATGTGATGATGACCACCATAGCCAGTATTGGGATTTAAAGAAGCTCTGTAAGGGAGGTTGTGTCGGTCACCACTTTAGTAAGGTGATGTTGGTGAAAGGACCATGTGATGGTTAGAAAAGGACCACTGTGCGTGTAGGTGAATTCGCTTTGATCGTGCAATGGCTGAAAGGAGCCTAGAGACGATGAGAGTCATGAGCAGATGCAAAGTAGACTGACATACAGTTCACTGTGGGATAATATGTGAAAATCCGACCCCTCTAAGTTACAGCTAAGAGAGCTGAGTCCCCAATGCATGGATTCTTTTGACATGGTTTGGTGGAGAAAGCTAAGTTTGACCTTACCCCTCAGGATAAAAAAATGTGTGATGAGTTCCATGTGTCCAATGTAGAGCACTATGTGAGGTACCCCGACCATGTGCTGAACAATGAACCTAGTTAGCCCCAAGGGAGGCTGAAATGGCCTGAGTCATCTGTGCAATTTATAGACGCCATGATGAGAGAACTCAGAGAAAAGAATATGTGATGATAAAGGTTCTTTGGAAGTGCCACAGATAAGGAAAAGCCACATAGGGGCCAATGATGGACATGGAAAAGTCTTATCCTGAATTGTTTGTTTGCTTGATAGAATTTTGAGGACAAAATTCCTATAAGAGGGGAAGGATGTTAAAACCCCAATCTTTGGGTTCTTTTGGTGGGAATTGTAATATCTCATATTAAAGTTATTTGAATAAATAATGATATAATGTGGTTCGAATAAATGGTTTTTGTTTACAATAGCCTTGATGTTTGTGTTGTGGGCTTTATTCGCTATTGGGCCCAAATGACAAGGCAATTCAATTAGTAAATGAATAATTGATTTTTTTTAAGAAAAGAAATATGTGGAAACCTCTAGAAGGAAAATCCAAAGAGGATTTCATGCCTCTTGGGTTCCTTGGGTTCCAAGGAGTCCAAAGTTGCATAGAGAATGCAACAAGAGAAGAAAAGACCAATTAAATATTTCTTTATTAAGAAAGAAATTGAAAACAATGATAAAATGTGGAAAATAAGAGAAAAGAAGTATAATGGAGTTATTTTTGGTGAAATTTCGTATCCATAAGGGTTCTATTGTTAAACGGAATTTAAATAAGGAAAATAAAAGAGAAATACTCAAAAAAATATATTTTCATAAGAAATAAAGAGGATAATACGTATCCTTAAAAAGGAATTTCGAATTATTAGTGTTTCTTGGGAACCAAGGAGTTCCAATAAAGGAAAAGAAAGAGAAAAAGAAAATAAAGTCAAATAAGTAGATAATATGATGCATAATGAATGATTATGAGGTATTGTTTAAAAGAAGTATTGTTTCAACAAAAGGAAATATAATTTCATGGCCAATGGATTAAAATACAAGCACAAAGAACATAAAGGAGGAAAAAACTCGAACTCCTTAATAACCAAGGATCACGAATATAAAAGGACATCATTTAATTTAGAGAGAGAATTTATTCTCCATTTAGGAAAGTGGGATGGAATGCTATTCTATCCTTCCTTGTTTGACGTGGGAACTGCCCAATTATGTATAAACGTCCAGCGAAAACCGAAACCCCACGGACTAGCAAATCCTAGTTTATACTAATCATATATATATATATATATATATATATATATATATATATATATATATATATATATATATAAGATCTACCCTGGTGGTCTCTATAGTCTCTTCCCACAGATGAACCCTAGTAGCAGATTTGTTTCCGTCACCCATCTCCTGGCCTTGTGCTACATCCTCTCTTGGCTTCATGGGGTGGAAGGAACCCTCTCTCTTCTCTCTCTCAAGACCTAGCCATGGAGGGAGACAGCCGTGCGGCTAGACGAGCGATGAGGATGGTGTCGTGAGGAGTAGCATCACCTGCATCTAGGTTGTAAGGACGCATGACGAGTAATGGGTAGCAGGGATAGAGCCCTGACCCTACTTGCCTCCACACACTACTACTTGTAGAGGGGAGATCATGGCCAAATGGAACGACACTGCGGATGCCTATACATGTGAACTAGAGGCTTGGCGTCGAGGAAAAGCTGCAGCGACGAGGGTGCTTCGAGGAACCACCCTAGTCATACGGAGGGGAGCCGAGTATGCAGGGCGAGAGGAGGAGCACGACCAGCTGTCTGCTAGAGGTGCAGTCATGAGGGGATCTATCTAGAGATGGAGTTTGAGCGGTGCCGTCCTTCCCAAAGCGAAGCCACGACGGTGGGCGGCAGCGCTGACCCAAGGTGCAGTGCTGTCACAACGTCGCGTGGGAGCATGGCTTTGCGGGGGGGATGGATGACTATAGTCTTGACAGTTCATTAGTGGCGACGCGCGAGAGAGGGAGAGTGCCACCCGGCCAGCTCTGACAGCGCTACAATAGAGCCGTGCTCCGCGAACGGGCATCGAGCGTGAGTTCCAGGCCAAGCGGGCCGCCCTACGTAGTGAAGAAGAGAAATAGAGCCAAATGACCAAACAACCCATCCGATTGTACATGGAGTATGAGGGCACGAATGTAATTCACCTCTTTATTAGGCTCGACACCTGTTGCAAATAAAAATAGGATATTTTGCATATGTGTCAGTTCTCTATTGGCCCAATTCTGGCCCAATTCTGGGTGCGGCTTCGACATCTCGGTCTCCCTTAATTGGGGGTTATCGGGAGGTGGGGTCGTAACACTACGCAAGCACAACTAAATATGGTAGATGATACACAACCTTTCAATAACTATCCATGTCCCATGGATTGCTATTGGCAATGTTAGTGTGGTCATATTTGCATCATAGAATAAATGAAGTGGTAATTTTGATAAATCTAGTAGATTGTATTTCATTGATACTCTTGACAAATGTGTCTAGGTTGATTTCATAGGTAATGGTTCCAAGATGACATTTAGACGAGTAGTACTCTGAGAAAGATTACATAGAGCTTGTGGAAACCAGGATTGAATTAATAATGCCTCTGGAAAATTGATCGAAGTTGTTGAACACTTAAATTTAGACCATGCACCCTTGGTGATATTAGAAACAATCCTTCACAAAAAAATCCACAATCATGATCAAACATTTACAGCACGGGAAGTCATACCATCTTTCAAAAACTTTCTAAACCATATCTGGAATGAGAACTAACTTCCAATATAGTAGCCTCAACCTTCCTTAATAAATCCATGGTATGTGATAACTCAATGATGAAGAAGGAACGAAAATAGAAAGACTTTTGATTAACAAAATCAAGTTATACCAAATTCAACTATTACGACCCATATCTTTCTTTACAGGTAGTTTAAGTATTTAAGTTAATTCTAGTGTAATGACACCTTTATCAACACTTTGCACTATTGTTTGGTTGATTTATATATTGGTTCGGCTTAAAATTGGTTCTTTGATAGATTAAATAAAACATGTGTTGTGAATACATCAATGTTTGAACCATAGTTGATATACTAATAGCCACAAATGTGTTTGGAAGGGCATTATAGACATTTGAGGAATCATTTAAAAAATAAATTCTTAATTGATAATTTTATCAATATTTTGCTGTAAAACGGTATATAATTCAATTATGCATCTAAGACAAAAAGAATGAATAAAATTAGAGTTAAAATGAGGGAGTGTGATAGTTTTAGTTTTCACACAGAAATTCCTTTGATTCAACAACCGAAGACTCAATAGACTCACAAATTGAAGGCTCGAAAAACTCACAAAATGACGGCTCGACAAAATCACAAACCGAAGGCTCTACAGACTCACAAACTAAAGGCTTGACAGACTCAAAAACCAAAGACTTAGAATACCAAAAGTTGAACAACCAAAGGTTAGGTAATATATGGTTCAACAACCGAAGGATCAATAGACTCAAAAAGCAAAGACTCAAAAAACTCACAAATCGATGGTTTTGAGTTGCACCACTGCCTAGCACAACCGATTACAAAAATGGCCATAACATTTTCTATATATATCAGAATCACATGAAATTTTCTTTTTTGGATTCATATTTAGATCTTCTATACATCCAATTTCCTAAAACACGGAAAATATGTACTTTAAGGAGACTTATAGGATGATATTTGAGAATAATGTGGATAACGGGAGGAAATAAATGTTTTAGCATAGATCAACCTCAGTAAGTAGGTTTTTACTATAAATACATTTTCCCTCTTTGTGTTACCTTCTCAGAACTCTCTGAATCATCAAAGTGAAGTTTTTGAACCTTATTCATTTATCTCTTAACTCTGGAAGTCTTTGTTTAGGTTTATTAGACCATTGTAAGGATGAGCAAAGCTATTTCATGAAGCTTGGAGCTTTAATCCAAGGTTATTGGAGTGGGATATGGTATGAGCTTGAAGCAAGTACAAGATCAGTAGCTTAAAATCGTGTACAAGTGAGTTAAAATTGGCCTTATAACCTTGATTTATAGTATACACGTTTGAAATACAGATGTTTCTACATTGATTGTTACTCAAAAATTGATACTATGAAAAGTTTTGAGTATGCATAATAGTTTTTAGTAGAGGGAATACATTATTCAATAAATTATGTGCTCTAATGTTGATATGATAGATTATTGTATGAGATGATTTGTAATAGGGTAAATGAAATGGTGGATTTAGAAGCACCGAAAACCCTAGGTTTTCCCTACTTCTAAATCTAAAGAATTGAGAGAATTTTGTTAGTTTCTATTTTCCAGATAATTATGGTGATAAATGTCCAATGCTCAATTGTCAAGTTAGGGTAATATTACTAATGATGAGTATGCTATCTGGACAATTAAATTTCATTAGATGATAGATGCCCTGAACACTTTAGACTCCATCACAGGAGGCCTATGTTGTGAGGAGGAAACATGCTTCCTAACTAAAGGGTAAGTCCATATCGAGATAGCTGGATCATACTAGATAAGGGTGCAGGGATCTAGGATAATGAGGACAAACTCCTTATAATATTGTGATACCCAACATTAATTAGAGATGACAGTGGTACTAGTGATACTGGTCAATTGGTTAGCCCCAGTGAAACCATCGATGCACAGACAACCAAAGTGCTCTGACTCTTGCTTGAGTTTAGAGGAGTCTAGGTATCCATCCGCCCCCATTAGCTATTGAGGTTAGACGTGGGGAAGCCCATTGCAGAGAGTATAGCTTGTGACTTTATCCTTTGATTACCATGCTTTCATAGAGATCGTAGCTTGCTACGATGATTTCACATGTTGTGGTATAACGCATGTGGGTCCATGACATTAATTGAATGGTCTTAAGAACTGAATAGATAATGAGTGATTTGCTCTAATTAGATGTTATCAATACTCATGCCATGATTAAATGATTTGACTATTTTCAATTACCTTTATAGCCTACTTGTATCCTAAGCAATAAATAGTTCTCAACAAATTTTATCCTTGTTACTTGTTGATTTTCTACGCATTGAGCCAGTAGTTCATCAACTTACTGAAACATGTTTTATAAAAAGGACCAAATATTCTATAGGAGACAAAAGGAAAATTTTATTAAGAGTAGAACATGGGTCTTATGTAGAAGTAGTTATACTGGTTGGTCATTCTATTATCCTTCCTCTAGTTTTGTAATATGTAACACAAGCTGTATTGTGAAGTAACTCTTTATTCAATGTAAAATTGAATTTTGTTATGAACTTTCATGTTATGCTTAAAAATTGGTTTGGTTTGCTGAATGATGTTACTATATATTTGTAAAAGAAGAGAAGAAAAAAAAAATTTAAAAATTAAGGCTGATTTTCAATAGATGATTAAAAGTGGACGGTTAGTCTAATCTATCCTTGAGGGGACTAAACCTCGATTAGTAGTTAGGGTCGTGTCAACTTAATTGGTATTAGACTGAAGGTTGGACTTAGGAATTTAGCCTAAGTTTGGGATAGAGGCAATAAGTGACTAATCAGTTAGGACATTTTCCTCCTTATGATATAATTTTCTAACATATGTTGTTATGTTATGGATTATGGAGATGGCAAGAAGAGGACGTGCTCTTGGTGCGGAGCAAGGTGGGAGCCATTATGGACATGAAATTCAACCAATGGATCAAGGAGGAGAAGATAGGGATGTGGCGGTAAGGATGCACCATATCTTCCTAGAAACAAAAGAGAAATATAAGATTGATAGGAGGGCTTCATCTTCTAGTGAGGATCTGATGAGATCCTATGAGCTAGTAAAGAAGCTGGGTGGGACTAAGTTTTCTGGAACTACAGACTCAGCCATGGTATAAGTGGCTCCAAAAGCTAAAGAAGGTTTTTTATATAATGGAGTTCACTAAACACAAGCATACCAACCATGCAATCTATCTACCTAAAGGAGATGTTGAGTTATGGTGGCATGAAGTAGAAGATAATAGGAGAAATACAATGATGAGACATAATGATTTTGTGGATGAGTTCCACTTAGAGTATTTCCTCCTAACTTTATGAGTGGTGAGATTAGGTGGCTAGAAAATATTAGGTAGGATGGCATAATAATTGGTGAATATGAAGCATACTTTACAATACTGGCTAATTTATGTCCACAATTGATACATGATGACATAGAAAAATTTAGGAGATTTCCATAATGATTATGAAAAAGAATTAGGCACAACATATTAGTAGTTGGTTGAAGGGACTATGAAAAACTTGCGGAGTTTTTGGAGGCTGGAAGATGTATAGAAGAGTCAGTTAATGCTGATAAGAAATCTAAAAGTTGGAAAAGATCTAGAGTCATGGAGGAGGACAGATCAATGGTGCATATAGAGGAGGTGGTAGTTTCTTTTCCAAGATAGGATGAGGTCTTGGATGTTTTGGAAGACAAGGATATATATCTTCACACAATGGAGGAAGCTCTAGTTTTAGTATTTTGAGTAAATCACCTAGGTGGGCACCTTTATCAAGGCCTTTAGGGTCATCAACATCAGTGACATGTCTACATAGACATGATACAACTATGTCTAAACACTATGGTATGATACATTTTAATCAGTGTTGGGGAGTTCATACTCAGTTGTTTTATTACTATGGAAAATTGGGGAATATTAATAGGGATTTCCCAAAGTTTCAGTTTGTACCTAAATAGAGTCCACAACCAAAGTTTTAGATTCCTCAAAGACAAGATCTAGTTAGAGGGAAAATTTATTCAGTAGTCTCAGGCTCTAGAGGGGGAGAACCTAGTACAAATAGTGAATAGAGAGGATCACATGACATAAAGAGAGCTACTTGACATTTATTTTCTATGATACAAATTGAAGGAGGAGCCTCTCCTAGATTTTTTTTATAGGTGAGGTCCTTTTCCTTAATAGAATTTTAGTTATAGTTTTCATAGATCCTAATGTGACACATACTTTTATTCAAACATCAATAGTTATTGGATTAAATTTTTTAACCCATGATTTATCTTATGAATTGTTGTTAAGAGTACCATTAGGTGAACTAACTGTTTTGAAAAAAGTATGTACCTAGTGTCTTTTAAGTTTTAGTGGGTATACCATAGAAATTAATTTTATACCCTTATACTTTAATTTCTTTTCAAATAGTTTTAGATATGGATTTCCTTGAGACGTACCATATTTAATTAGATTTTTGGAAGAAAAACGCTATCTTTTAGCAAGTTGACTTTTCATGTATCTTCACTGAAGATAGAAAACTCTTATCCACGTGCATACTATCAACTTAGGTACCTAATAAGATGATGAGAAAACGATGTGATACCTTTTTAGCACATGTAAAAAGAACAATTGATGTAGAGGATGTTTCTATAGTATGTGAATTCCCAGACATTTTCCCTTGTGAATTACCATGTTTACCTCCTGAGAGATGTTCATCTTGAGATACATATTCTACATGGTAGTCAATCAATAGCATTACCAGCCTACAAAATGGCACCTGTAGAATTAAAGGATGCAAAAACTCAATTACGTGAGTTTTGGGAAATGAGTTTCATTCAAGCTAGTACATCACCTTGGGGAAGTGTTGTGGTTTTTGTGAAAAAGAATGATGGAACTATGCGGTTATGCATAGATTATAGGTATCTGAACAAGATAACCATAAAGAACTAATATCCTTTTCCTAAGATCGATAATCTATTGACCAGTTCAATGGAGAAGCACTCTTTTCAAAGATAAACCTCAGGTCATGTTATTATTAGTTAAGGAAAAGGCATCATATGTACCTAAGTCAACCTTCAAAATAAGATATGGGCATTATGAGTTCATAGTTATGTCTTTTGGACTGACAAATTCCCCTTCAACTTTTATGGACATGATGGATACAGTTTTTAGGCCGTATCTAGATCATTTTATGGTAGTGTTTATAGATGATATCATTATATATTCTAGAGATACATACCAACATGAGAAACATTTGCGGATAGCCCTTTATAGTTCTTGAGACACCATCAATTACATTATGAGTTAAGCAAATGTGAATTTTGGTTGGCTAAAGTATCCTTTTTAGGACATGTCATATCAGGAGAAGGAGTCAATGCTGACCCTAAGAAAGTATAATCTGTTCTATAGTGGGAGAATCCTACAAATCCTACTGAGATTAGAAGTTTTCTTGGGTTATCTAGATATTATTAGAGGCCCACAAAGAACTCCAATGTTTTAATAGCACTAAAACATATATTTAGAAGGTTCATAAATAACTTTAGTGGTTTAGCAACACCGCTTACACATTTAACAATAAAGGATGGACCTTTTTTTGGGTCCAACAACTTTGAGAAAAGCTTTCAGACATTAAAGAAAATATTGACCTCAACAACTGGTTTGATCCTACTAGAAGCAAATAAAGGCTATGTAGTGTTTTCTAATGCATCCATAAGAGGATTAGCATGTTTTCTTATGCAAGAAGGAAAAGTGGTAGCTTATTCTTCTAGAAAACTTAAGAAGAATCAAGAGAACTATCTTATGCATGATCTTGAGTTGGCATCCATAGTACATGGCTTAAAGACATGGCGACATTATCTTTATGGTGAATCATGTCAGATATTTATAGAACATAAGAGTCTAAACTATATTTTCACACAGAAGAATCTTTTCACACAATCTAAACTATATTTATAGAACATAAGAGTCTAAACTATATTTTCACACAAAAGGATCTTTTCACACAGAGTCTAAACTATATTTATAGAACATAAGAGTCTAAACTATATTTATAGAACATAAGAGTCTAAACTATATTTTCCAACAGAGTCTGAACTATATTTTCACATAGAAGGATCTTAACCTAAGACAACGTAGGTGGATGGATCTTATAAAAGATTATGATTTTACCATTGATTACCACCCCATGATGGATAATGTTGTGACATATGCTCTAAGTAGGAAATATATATCACATGTGGATATGTTTTCTGTGGCATGTCAAAGGAGAGATTTATTGGTCAAAATGAGAGAAATGAATTTAGATTTTAAAGTGTCAGGACAAGGTGGAATAATTGCACATATGCATGTTAGACCTATATTTTATGATCAGGTTAAGGAACTTCAACAATGACACAATGATATACATCAGATTATGCATGAATGATAAAAGGAAAGAGAAAAAACTTAGATATTTAGATGATGGGATGTTGTATCAGCATGAGAGATTGTATGTGCCAAATGACATTGAAATAAATAAGTAGATTCTTGAGGAAGCTCACTCTTCAATGTATGTCTTGCATCCAGGTAGTTCTAAGATATACATAAACCTAAACGAACTATATTGGTAATTAGGAATGAAGAAATATGTGGCTGAGCATGTATCTTAGTCTGGTGTATTTGAGAAAGTTAAGCCTGAACATCAAACACCCACTTGTTTTCTTCAACAACTCCTTATTCATGTATGGCACTGGGAGCATATCACTATGGACTTTGTATTTGGGTTACCTAGGGCATCACACAAATTTGATTCTATACGGGTAATGTGGATAGATTAACTAAGTCCTCTAACTTTACACCATTTAAGACAAAATGGGATATCAAAAAGCTTTCCAAACTCTACATAGATGACCTAATCAGATTACATGGAATATTAGTTTCTATAATACCAGACAAAGACTCAAGTTCACATTACATCATTTGTTGGGAACAAGATTGAAGTTTAGGATGATGTTTCCCCTCAAAAAGATGGATAACCATAATGAACAATTCAAACCCTAGAAAACATGATGAGATCATGCATTTTGCAATTCAGCGGTAGTTCGAATGATCCTCTTAGTCTTATTGAATTTTCTTATAATTATAGTTACCATTACACTTTTGGTATGGACCCTTATGAAGAATTATATTGGATAAAGTGTAGATCACCTATGTTCTGGTATGAAGTTGGATAAAGACATAGTATAGGTCCAGAGTTGGTGGAGAGACTATATAACATATATATGATCACACAATAGTTGAAAGTTACATAGGACAAATAGAAAATCTATGTCAAAAAAGTTGCATAGACACATGGGTCCCTATCCAATCATTTAGGGAAATGATCTAATAGCATACAAATGTGAGTTGCCTCCTGAGCTAGCTAACATAGATGACGTGTTTCATGTATCCATGTTGAACAAGTGTCATCCAAGTATAGAGAAAATTATAGACCCAAAACCTATACAACTAAGAGAAGATATCTCCTATGTTGAAGGTCCTACAAAAATTATAGTTCATTGAAATTGAAAGCTTGACAAGAGGGAGATACCTTTTGTGAAAGCCCTTTGGAGGAATCATGGCATAGAAAAATCTACATGGAAGTTAGAAATAGTTACACATTTATGTGGAAGGGCATTATATACATTTGAGAAATCGATTAACAAAGAAATTATTAATTAATAATTTATCAAACTTCTTCTATAGAATGGTAGAGAATTGAAATACGAAGCCAATGCAAAAAAATTGAAACAAAGGAGTTAAAATGAGAGAGATATGTCACTTTTAGTTTCCACCTAGAAATACTTTGGTTCAACAACTGAAGGCTCGACAGACTCACAAACCAAAGGCTTGGAAGATTCACAAACCTAAGGCTCGAAAGACCGGCTTGGCATACTCACAAACCAAAGGCTCTCCAGCCCAAAGGTTCAACAACCAGAGGCTTGGTAGACTCACAAGACAAAGGCTAAATAGATCGAAGGTTCAACATTCGAAGGCTCGACAGACTCACAAATTGATGGTTTTGAGTTACTTCACCACCCATCACAACCAATCACAAAAATGGCCATAATGTTTTCTCTCTCTCTCTCTCTCTATATATATATATATCCGAATTCAATGAATTTTTTTTGTCAAGTTCGTCTTTTGATATTCTACGTAGAGAAAAACTTGAGACAAGGAAAAGAAAAACTAGAGGGTGACTTATAGGGTGATCTTTGGAAATAACATGGAGAACATTAGGAAATAAAGGTTTTATCATAGATCAACCTTGGTAAGTAGGTTTTAACTATAGATCTATTGTTATCTTTGTGTTCCCTTGCACAAAACTCTTTAATCATCAATCAAAGGCTTTCCTTAACATTCATCTCGTACCTCGAGAAGGCTTTGTTTAGGTCCGTTAGACCAATGTGAAGCTGACTGAAGCTAGTCCTTGAATCTTTGAGCTTGAATCTTAGCTTATTGGAGCAGGACCTGACCTGTCCCATTCAAGTAAGAGATTTGTATTCTAGAAGTGCATACAAGTGAGTAGAAAATCACCTTATAACATTGATTTATAGTTACAAGTTTGAAATAAAAATGTTTCTATGTTGATTCTTACTTAGTAATTGATATGACAAAATAATTGTGTATGCATAGTAGTTTTTAGTAGAGGAAATATATTATTCATAATATTTTATGCTACAATGTTGATATGCTTAATTATTGTGTGAGCTACTTTGTAATAGGGTAAATGAAATGGTGGATTTAGAGGCACTAGAAACCCTAGGTGTTCCCTAATTCTAGATCTAAAGAACTGAACTATGATTTATGAGAATTTTGATGTTTCTATTTTCCAGATAATTAGATGTTAATGCCAAATTCTCAGTTTTCAAAGTTAGGGTAATATTGGTAATGATAAGGATGTTACTAGGACATATTGAAATCCATTAGATGCTAGATGCCTTGAAGTACTGTAGAATCCATTGTAAGAGACCATAATTGTGATGAGGACACATGCTTCCTGATTGAAGGATAAGTCCAAATCAAGATAGCTAGA
This sequence comes from Alisma plantago-aquatica, assembly GCA_963693085.1. Lineage (NCBI taxonomy): Eukaryota > Viridiplantae > Streptophyta > Magnoliopsida > Alismatales > Alismataceae > Alisma > Alisma plantago-aquatica. The sequence goes on from OY856411.1 coordinate 974,610,435, forward strand.
CTATACCAGATAAGGGTGTAGGGGTCCAGGCTTGCAATGGAAAAAAATCCTTATAATAGTGTAGTATCTGATATTAAATGGTGATGTTGGTGGTACCAATGATATTGATAAGTTGGTTAGGCCTAGTGGAATGACTGATACATAGACAACCAAAGTGCTTTGACTCTCTTCTTGAGTACACAACTTTAGAGGAGGATTCCAAATATATGAATGCTCCCATTAGCCACCAAGTCCATATGTGGCGAGTCCCGTTGTAGATAGGGTAGTTAGAGACTTCAGACTTAGATTATCGAGCATTCTTCTAAGTCTAGTACAATGAGATCATAGGTTACTATGATACTTTCACATCTTGCACTACACCTCAGTGGGTCTAGGGAATTAAATAAATGGACTAAAGGACCGAATCTATAAGTAAAACTCTATTTAAACCTTTAATTTTATGCTTAAATAAGTTTATTTGGTTAGTTAAATAAAGTTACTATATATTTAAAAAGGAACATAACTTTTTTATAAATTAAGGCTGATTTTGTAAATGATTAAAAGTGAATGGTTAGTCTAATCCCTCTTTTACGTGCCTCAACGCTGATTAGTGAGTTTGGCTGCATCATCAACTCACCATATCACAAGACAATAGAAGGGAAGGTAGTATGATGGAATTACAAATTGAGCAAGATATGTGTTGACACCACATTTTTTCTCACTTAATAGAAATTCATAATCAATACAAAGTTTTTGGTTAATGATGGAGTCCATTCCACTTTCCACCCATTTTATGCATTTATCATTTTCCCATATTTTTCACATATTTAATTCACCCATTGACACTGACTTTAACCTAGTTTGGGCCTTTCTATAGAGAACCCTTCTTTTCAGATGAAGTGTAATTTGCTTTTTAATTTTTCTTTTTTATGCTCTTTTAAAAAATTATGGAGTTGAATTATCCAAAACAAAAATATTCTTTTTGTCCCACATATATTCAATTGTTTTTCATGATCAATTTGAGTGATAATACCAACTCATCTTCACCCATAATTTTCTTCTATTATCTCCATAACATTTATCAAATTATTTGAAAACAAAAAACCAATTTTCAACCAATCAGGACATCTAGCATATCCAAGCCATCTGCCACGTGACACATGGCAGATTGTCTTGATCCATGCATTGAACAAATGTGGCACACCAAGATGATCTACCACATGTTCCAAAAGGTTCTGCCCAGAACCCAAAATCCTAATATCCACCTATAAATATCACCCCATATCCACCCTATTTTGGGCCCGTTCCGCACCTCCTAAAGCCAGCTGATCAAACTACCTCTCTTTTATTTCTTTATTATTCATGATTATATGATCCTTCCTCTTATACCTCCTAGTTTGTTAGCATCTGCAAACTATTAAAATGGTAACGTGCACTACTATAAAATTTACATCTAATATGCTATAATTACTTTGATTTACTGCTCTGTGTGACTACTTTGTTATACTTCTCAGTTATACTGTGTTATTAATATACTCTTCTAAAAATCAGATCTCCATTTTAGCTATGTCTGCTAATCATACTCTAATCTTATGCATCTGTCCTAATCACCTATGAGGGATCTTTACCGTGGGAGGTCTTGAGGTGATTAGGACCCCAATTTACCTAAAAATTAGGACTTTTAGGGCAATGATGAGAAGGACACAAACATCTCTATCCCTAAAAGCTTCCAATCTAATAGAAATATGTTTTTACCACTTTTCTTTTGATTTCTCATTTCACTGTTGTAAATTAATTCATATTCAAAACAATATAAAAGTAGATCGATACTAGTTTATCGGGTGATATGGGGGTGCTAATCTGTCCCCACTTATAATATGATTGCCAAACATGATATATCTGGTCTTATTTTTTATGTCCTTTTTTTAATCTATTCGACACAGATGAGAAATGAATTCACACCATGGCTTCAACAATTTATCATGTTTTTCCTCAGTTTCCATATAAAACATGGTAGTGAATCCAAACACATGTATTTAAATTCAATGCGACCACAGAACGGAGTTTCATTATCAAGAGGATAGAAATTTCTCCATATCAATTTTTGAGTAGGCTACAATAAACTGGCGACTCCGCTGGGAACACCAAGACGTCGAGATTCCCAGTATCTTGTTGTACCACTTAGATTTTATCCAATTTTGTTTCCTTTTTCTTTCTCCTTATTCCTTTTTCTTTTTTCTCTATTTTTCTAAGTTTGGTTCGTTATAGTGGCACATCACTCTGATCTGTCACCTTTTGGCTCATAGATTGAGGTGATCTGTTTGGCCCCAACCAACCTCTCCATTTCTATTCAGTTTTGGTAGTTGCTTGCCTTTTTTATTCTTCTTTTCTTTGTCCCCTATAATTTAGGCTTTTGGCCACACTTCCTTTCAGGGTTTCATGCAAGCTTCCCTCAAATTTTTTTATCATTTAATGAAAAATAATAATAGTAATAAAAAAGAACAAAAAATGAAAAGGAAGGATGTATACTACATATAGCAAACAATATCCAGTCTTTCTTGAGAAATATTGTTACTATTCCTTTATTGATTTTCATGCTTTGTGGGATTGATTCTATAAAAAACCTCAAACTCATCACCTGCACTCTATACTTTGATATACATATGCGTCACTTAATGGGTTCCAACTTCAAGTTGGATCCCTGGAAGTGATGTAGGGTGTTAGTAAAGGTTCTAATGAAATGTTAAGCTAGACTTACAAAGGCCTTGAACACAACCGACTCTCCTAGAACTCATGATTGATCATAAATGTCATGATCATGAAGTGTATTGGGAGCAATAACCTTATCCACTGAATTGGGGTTACCCCTCAATGAGTGATATCTACCCATAGAGAAGATAAGGACCAACCTCTCATATATAGGTCATGTTTGAGTGAGGATGTAATGCATATCTAAAATCATGGGCAGAATGGGGAGAGTCATTTACTTACCATGCATATATCCTCATTTTGCTGCTAAGAATGTTTGAGATTGTTGCTAACCCCTTTTGTATACAAGTCCAACAATCTTCTAAGAAAATTAACAATATTGCTAAAATCACACAATATTATAAAAGATTAATAATCTTTTCAAATCAAACAATCTTGTCAAAGATTAATAAACTTTTAGAATAAAAAAACCTTGTCAAATATTAACAATATTTTCAAATCTAACAATCTTCTTAGAGATTAACAAACTTGTCAAATCAAATGATCTTTTACAAATTAACAAACTTTTAAGATCAAACAATCTTTTCAAAGATTAACATTCTTTCAAAACCAAAAATATGATCAAAGGCTAACATTCTTTTCAAAACCAACAATATTTTCAAAGATTAACAAAGTTGTCAAATCAAACAATTTTTTTAGTCATTAACAAACTTTTCAAATAAAAAATCTTTTTAAAAATTAACAAATCAACCAATATTTTGAAGATTAATAATAAGTTCAAATCCATTTTTTTAAGATTAACAATCCTTTTAACAATCAAAGAATCTAACAAAGATCAACTAACTTTTCAAATTCAACAATCTTTTTAGATCAACAAACTTTTCAAATACAACAATCCTCTTAAATTTTAAAAATCATTTCTAAAGGAAAACAATATTATTTTATATTAACAACCTTTTAAAATCCAACAATTTTTTCAAACTGGACAATATTTTTAAAAAATTAACAATCCCTTAAAAAAGTAAACAATCTTTTCAAAGATTAAGAATAATTTCAAAAATGGATAGTCTTTTGAAGATTATTAATCATTTCAAAATCAAGTCACCTTGTCTAAGGGATCAATTAGTCTTAAAATCAACAATTCTTTAAAAAAGTGATAATATTTTAGAAATCAAAATTTACATGCTGAATTTCTATGAAAAGAATAAACACCTTTTCCTCAAAAGGGACCCCTACCATCAAAGCCTAGTCAAATGAGGCAGTTCTTGAATGTTGAGTGAGACATCACTTGAAATTATTGGGTCCTCCCACAAATAGGGTCCTAGACTATAGCCTAAAACTAGACCACCTGACACCTTTCATGAACACATCTATGGTCGTGTACTATGACCTTAAAACTAGATCATCCTTTGATTTTCATGCCTCATTGACCTAAAACTAAAGAATAACCCATACTCAACCTCACAATCAATGGAGATGCAAAGCTAAGACACCCTCTTGGTTGACCACTAATCGCTTCCTAATGGCAAATACCCCCACGAGAAACTCCTCAAACTAGGAGGAAATTAGGTGTCATGGATGTTGTCAAGGGTTTCAGTTTGGGAACACCACTGGACAAGGATGCCCTAGGAAATTAAAGTGATTGATTGAGCACATTCACTTCCCCATTAAAGACTACCTTAATCTTGACCACCTATTCACCCTCACCTTCTATACAATTGTGAATAATTCCTTTAGAACTCCTCTCTATAGAACATCATAATCACCATTTTTACTTTTTTTTTCTTTCACCATGACATTGTGAAGTACATTTCACAATGAAAGTTAATAAACACCTCTATCTTGCCCAAGTTAGGGGTAGGTGTCATCACCTAAAAGTTGATAAAAAAAAAGAGAGACTATCAAATGTGTCTTTGGTGTGAGAAGATTGCAAGAATATGGGAGCACCCTCTTTTGTTAACTTCCCAAACAAAGGGGGAAGTCTTTGAAATTTCTTGTCTGATATAATGTGTGTGGCATGACCCATACCCAAACACAAAGAATATTCTCATATAATTTTACTCCTTGTTGTTGAATTCCACTAATGTGGATTTCAGGACATTGTGGGAAGCTCAAGGAGCCCGCACTTCACCTAGTCTCAACAACAGTCCACCCCAAATGATTAAAAGGAATAGGCATGAATTTCCATTCTGATAGCATCACCAAGGGATATTCCATCCCCAACAAGTAAGATAAACCAATGGGAGGTGAAATACACAAAGCCGCCATCCTGATGCTGAAGATACACGTGTCTCAGGAGGGTCCTCCATAAAACATGCCAAAATAGTTGGCTAAGATACCTTTTATTCCTCAACCAAGCTGAGGATATGTAGGGGGTGGCACTGTCTAGGATTTACCGAATAGAAAGCAACATTTGCCGATTCGTCAATGCCATTTTTCCCATATGGAGTGTGGGGTTCCCACATGCCTCAACCAGAACAATTATAGCCATGCCCTACCAAGGTCTACAATTTGTCAATGATGGGGCAATCCCAGTTATTCAGGACGTAGAGACATTCATCTTAAGTCTTGAAGGAGAAATCAAAGGGAAAAAGAAGAAGGAAGAAGTATAATCCATAGAAGAAGATCCTAGGATGTTGAGAAGGTCAATGCTATAATGAAATTTCAATTACAAAACCTTAATGGCTATGGACCCATCCCCAACCTACATTTTCTTTACCCACCACCCCATTTCTAGTACACTCCATATATAAGAGGAGGGTATGGATTCCTATCAGACCCCTAACCTGGGTTTTGGGTTAATCCATTTTGTTTTGGCAATATTAAGTGCTTAGAACCTTGATCTAATCCTTTGAGATAATTTTAGATCTTTTGGAGAGCTTACGTTTCCAGTTTGAGATTGTTTGGATGATGTTTGTGCTTTCTGTGCTTGTTTTGGGTCAAAATGCAATGTACCCATTTGAAGGGGGGTTATCTTGTAATTTTTCACATATAGAGTGTTTCTTCTCTCTCTCAACTTTAGCTGAGAGAGTGTGGTTCTTTAGTGCGTCTCAGTTGGGCCTTGGATGAGTAGTGACATCACTACATGTGATTAGGGTTTCTAGGGTTTTCTTGGTTTCGACCCATGTGTGGCTGTTGGTTTGTCTCGACACTTGTCTCAACCTAAGAGGGTTCTTTGTGTGTGTATTGACTGAGACACTTTCCTTGGGTATGCTTTTCTTGACCATAATGGTCTTAGAGTGGTGGGTTGAGATAGTTTGTCCTTTTGTGTCACTACCTAGTATGTTGGTGGCCTTTTTGTCTTGACCAGGTGGTTCTTTAGAGCTTTTATTTGAACCTCTCTTGAGTGTCTCGATCGAAACCATATGTTGGGGACCTATCTGGTCGAGACCCAACATAGGTTGTATCACCATCTCGTGAATGTAAGGTTTAAGTGGTTGAATGTTGGTTTCTTGGGTGGACAAGTGTCCCTTTGGTGCCTATTGGTGTTGACACCTCATCTCCACCCTACTTCCCTCCCCCTTTTCTATATAAACCCTCTTCACTTCATTCAAGTGACCCTTTTTGGCCCATATACTTCTCCTTCCCTAGTTTCTCATCCTTGGAGCTTTGAGGAGCTAGAGTTATCAATTTCTTTTAGCTTTGGTGATCAGATCCCTTGCATGTGGTGACTCTTGCTCATCTTCAACCTTGTAAGTGTATACCTTTCTTTGGTGGCATTTGCTTTAGATCTTCTACTCCATCTTCTTCTCTTTCATCATCCTTAGACCATGGATCCTCCATGGTGTTCATTTTGGAGAGGAACTCCTCATCACAAGGGGTCATAGGCAATGTTTTGACAAGGTAGACCCAAGTGTGATGAAGTTTCCTTCTCTGTTTCTCCCTTCTTCATTTGGTTTGGCCTAGAGAATCATGCTCTTTTTTCTTGGGCTATCTTTAAACTTGGTATCTTCTTAATCTGAAGGCGACCTTGTGGTCGAGAGTGGAGCTTTTGGTGGAGCTTTATAATCCTTGGTGATCGTGTTCTTGGAGCTTGTGATCCTTGGAGTTGATCTTCCTTAAGGCGTGTTATATAACTCTTTATCTTCTTCTATTACTTGCACCATAATATTACTTGCGTGTTTATATTTATCTTTATAAATAATGCTCCTAATATGATAGTAGATGATACCATACTCTAGAACGTGAATGATGGTGATAATCATGCTTGGTTTTCTTGAAATTCGATACCCGAATTCATGGTACCCTATATTGGAGATGGATGTGTCATGGTGATTTTCTCCCTATCTTTTGATCTTGGCTTTAATCACATGCATGATGCTCATGTACCTTGATGTATTATGAAGTTTGGGTTCTACTTTGGATTAAATGTGGTTTAACTCTCTTTCCTAAACCCTAATTTCTATGTGCACGCTTTCTAAGTGTTCTTGAGAGGATGGTCTTACATGGAACTTGAGCCTTGGTTTTATCACCATGATCTAAGTTCATCCATTATGTTTTCCTCATGTGTTGAGGTTTAGATTTCACTCTCCTAAGTGGTTTTTATTGATGATACTTATGGAGTTGAATCTTGGGTTTAATTATCTCAAAATCCCTTTGTTTTGGGTTTTATGACTATTGGTATTCTAGCTTTTTGGTCTTTGTTCTGATCAAGACATACACCCATATTTTGGCTTGGGGTTGAGATACTTTGTTTCATAAGTGTTGAACATGGTGACGCCTGGTTTTCCTGCTATTTATCTTGTTTCGTTCAAGACATCTTGTGTAGATTTTGCTCTGGTCATGACGCCCTATCGTGGGTGGTCGAGACACCTAGCTATGCTACATTTCGGTTGTAACTAGGTGTTGGTTTGGGGTTGTGACATGTTGTTGGTTGTGTTCACGGCATGTTGGTTGTGGTCGCGACATGCTATTGGATGGGGATCAAGACATGGATTGTCATTGCAGTCGATACTTGTCATGTCGCGGTAGACAACTTGTGTTGTGGATGATGGTCGAGACCTTGTGTTGTGGATGGTGGTTGAGACTCCATATTCTGGTGTGTCACAGTCGCGAATAGGGTGATTGTGTGTCACAGTCATAACCATGTGTTGGTGCATCGTGGTCACGAGCATGGGTTGGTTTTTTATGGTCAAAACATCATGCTTGAGGGTGGTCAAGACATGTGTGTGATGGTTGGTCGTGACATACACATGTGATGGATGGTTGACACACATACATAATTCATGGTTGCTATCTATGTACAACATAATGGGATGGGTACATGTATGCACATGAATGATGTAATACCTAGTGTTGTTGAAATAATGATCTAATCATAACTAAGTAATGAGGCTTAACCTAGTATGTTGCAAGAAAGTGGAAAGTGGTGCACCTAGGGTTTGGTGATTGCTTAGGCTATAAAACCCAAATTGGGATATACAATGAAACCCTAACCCTAATTAGTGGGCAATATAATGTGTTTGCTTCCTTGTCTTGAAGTGGTTATCATGCTATGATTTTTTTATCTCCTATTTATAAAGCACTAACCTTGTAGGTAATATGAACTCAAATGACACAACGATGTGAATGATATGGTAAATCCTACATTATATAGTATGGTGATTATGAGCATTGTTGAGGCATAATGTGATGTCGTATATGCAGGGATTAAGTGATTGGGTCTGATGACCTGGCAGGTTCTTTGTACATGATTTGAGGTGGTAACCTCTAATGACGTGATTTGAAGGATTGATATCCCCACAGTGAGGTGGCATTGGTGATTGCCTTGTATGGCTATGTGATAGGAAGATGGCCTTGTGAATGATAGTGCTACAATGCTATGTGATGATGTGATAAGCTCACATCTTATGCATTTTATATCTTCTGAAGTTGTACCATGCTCTTATTCTTGTAGAGTTTGTGTTGTCTTTATACATTGTAACTTGATTGATGCTAAATACACCTAATTGGAAAAACTAATCAAGTGGAACTTTAATCATGTAGTTTCCTTGTGCCATAGATCCATTCCAGTGTTAGTCTTAGTATTGGATGGTAAAATGGGTTCTTCCTTAGTGGAAGCTTAGAGTTGTATACTGTTGAGTGTACACATTCACATGATTGGCTGCAGGCCATACCCTGGCATGAGTGTGGTTGTGGGCCGTAGCTCATTGATATGACCTATTATATACTTATGATATTTTCACAGGATTGGCTGCGGGACATAACTTGGAAGGAGCATGACTATGGGTCATTGCTCAATTTTTTTAGAGGTGTGCCTATATACCAAGGCATGCTAGGATATTTGCAATTAGACTTGATATGTCTTTGTGATTATTCTCTTGTGTTAACTAAGAGGTGTTGGAGAGGTCGTTGATTCTGGCTCTTCCATTGACCTTGTATGGCACTGATTTCGACTTAGCAGTGGTCAGCTGAAGCATGAGTTGTATGCCTCATCTCCTCAACACATAATAAAAGATGTAATACAACCATGTAGTGTACATTCATAGGGAAAACTATGAATAATATTGTTTCAAACCTTGTCTTGCTTTTGTATAGTTTTCTTGATAGAGAATATACATGTTCTTCATATGACTTCTTAGAATATTAATTGTTCTATTGCTCTGTGTTGAGTACCTAAATTTCTTAACCTTCTTTACCTGTTGGATACATATCATTTAACTGAATCTTCTCAACTTTCTAGGTACTTTTGTATTCCTTCTTAGATATCCATTCTTTAATAGATATTGGCACATCATTATATCTCTTCCTAGAATGTTTGGTCTCACACCATGGGTTTCTACATCTTTTAGGTGGTTGTGCATGACATGCTAGAGATCATGCAACTGAGGAAGAGCAACAACAAGAGTAAAAGATGATCGGGTTGGAGGTGATTCTAGTCTTTTGGTGTTAGAGTCCTAGAGCCGTACGTGTACACTCAGGTTCTTGAGGGTGTTTTCAATGCATTTTTTAGACATGTTACTGATACATGGTTTTGGTTTGTATGCCTTTTGATATATAGTTATGGAAGATGTACATGTACATATGTAGAACATGTATCTCATGTAATAGGTTGATGACTGGAATGCTCAAGAACAATGATGTAAGCACCTTATGATATGCTATGTGATGCAAGTGTCCTTTTGTGGACTTTTATGTGATAGGTTTCAACTTATGGTGCTTTCACAAACCAATTTTAATTTCCTATGTTTTCTAGTAATCCACACGATTAAGTGTTGTTTCTGATCTTTGGTTTTAGTAATCTCAATTGTGGCACATCAGGGCATCACAGTTTGGTTGGTATCAGAGCTTTAGGTTCCCTAACTCTACATGGACCTAGCACTAGGGTTTGTGTTTGTTCTTGTGTCCTCTAGTCTGTCTTATAGTGACTTATGCTTATGCAAAAGAAGAAGAGTTGAAAAGAGAACACAAAGAGCACATTTCTGAGAGTGGTGTTGCTACACCAGGTGGAGGTGCAAGGATGTAGGTTGTTGAGGAGAGGGCGCCTGAGATGCCCCAGTTAGATCATGAAGTGGTGGACAATTTTGATTTTTAGTCCATGTTTGGACAGTTTATGCCTACGATTGCACATATTGTGGATAGAATGCCATTCCTCAAATGAGAGCAGCAATTCCCAATGTGGAATCTCTGGTCTCTATGAAGACCTTTGCGTGGTTGAAGCATGTTGGGGCTATGGAGTACGTTGGTACGATAGATCTAGCATATGCATATCTTCGGTTGATAGAGTTGGAGAAGGCCTTTAAGATCCTCAACATCCCCAAGGCAGACAAGGTAAAGAATGCACTATACCTTTTGAAAGTGGGTGTTGGCCATTGGTCGGTCATTGAAGAAGATAAAAGGCCAAGTGTTGTGATTAGTTGGGAGGAGTTCCAATGTGAGTTCTCCAATCCATACTTTCCTCAAACGTACTTGGATGAAAAGATCAGCCGGTTTGAGTAGATCTAGTAGGGATCCATGTCGATCAATGAGTATGAAGTGAAGTTTATGGAGTGTTGAGGTTTTGTCATGATATGGCCACTACAAATCTAGAGAGAATCTATCACTTTGAGAAGGGGTTGAGTATGGAGCTGATGACACCGAAAGAAACCCTAGAGAATAGAGAGTGTTTTGCCACATTTGTGGAGTCTATTAAGAGGATAGAGAGATCAGTGGTTGAGAAGAGTGAGAAGGATGCCAAGAAGAGGCCTGCATAGAAACAAGAACAAGGTTAGGAGACTTTAAGGAACCTAGGTTCTCATCACCCTCATCACAGTAGAGAGCAACAATCTAGACACAATGGTCATCAAGTAAGAGAAGAGGCCATAGTGTTCCACTTATTGGAGCCTAAAGTACAAAATCTGTGTCAATTATGGGGCCGTCTAGGTCACAGTAGGAGACCAAGATTTGTCATAAGTGTGGGAAGCTAGGACATATGAGGCTGGAGTCTCCAATGAAAGGTTATGAGATGACCTATTAGTCGAGGCAGAGCCAACAAGGCTCGTAGAGACAACAATTTAGCATTGGTGGGGGTCGAGGACACAGACATGCATCATATGCTAGTTCATCTATACATGCCAGTGGGGAACAAGGATGACAACATGTGATGACTAGATTCTATGCCACAATTCAATAGGAAGGAGTGGTCAACTCCCAAATAGAGACATGCCAGATGAAGTTATTTCATTATGATATGTCTGCTTCTATTTTATACCTTTGGTTGACCCGGGTGCTACACACTATTTTAATCACCCAATAAGTGACTGATAGTTGCTCTTTGCTTGTGAGTCATAGACATGCGATCTTGAGGAAGAGATGTTTGAGAAGTAACTGTCTGTTTTTGCTTTGGATTTCTGGGGTGAAATCCCTATTAGAGGTTTATGAATTGTAAGACCCCTAACATGGGTTTTGGGTTAACCTTATTTTTTTGGCTTGATTAAGTGCTTAGAACCTTTCTCTAATCCTTTTAGATTCTTTTAGATCTTGTGGAGAACTTAGTTTCTAGTTTGAGCTTGTTTGGATGATGTTTGTGTTTTTTGTCTTATTTTGGGTAAAACTGTAATTTACCCATTTGATGGGGGCTATCTTGCAATTTGTCACATCTAGAGTGTTCCTTATATCTCTTGACTTTGTGAGAGAGAGTGAGGTGCTTTGGGGAGCCTTGGTTGGGCCTTGGATGAGTAGTGACAACTAGAAGTGATTAGGGTTTGTAGGGTTTTCTTGGCTTTGACCCATGTGTGCTTGTTGGTTTGACTTGACCTTTATCTCGACCTATGTGGGTGCTTTGGATGTGTCTCAAACAAGACACATTCCTTGGGTATGCTGTTGTCTCAACCATGATGGTCTTGGAATGTTGGGTCAAGACATTTTTTCCTTTTGTGTCTTGACCCAGTATGCTGGTGGACATTTTCTCTCAACTAGGTGGTGCTTTGGTGCTTTTGTTTCAACCTTTCTTGAGTGTCTTGACCAAAACCATGTGTTGGGGACCTATGTGGTCGAGACCCAACATAGGTTGTATCACCATCTCGTACATGCAAGGTTTAAGTGGTTGCATGTTGGTTACTTGGGTGGACAAGTGTCCATTTGGTGCCTTTTGGAGTTGACACCTCATTTCCACCCTACTTCCCTCCTCCTTTTCTATATAAACCCTCTTCACTACATGCAAATGATCCTTTTCAGCCCATATCCTTCTCCTTCCTTGATTGCTCATCCTGGGAGCTTTGAGGAGCTAGAGGGATTGATTTCTTGGAGCTTTGGTGATCAGATCCCTTGCATGTGGTAACTCTTGCTCATCTTCAACCCTGGTAAGTGTATACCTTTCTTTAGTGGAGTTTCGTTTGAATCTTATACTCAACCTTCTTCTCTATTCTTGGCCTTAGACCATGGATCCTCCATGGTGGTCATTTTGGATAGGTACTCCACATCACAAGGGGTCATAGGCCATGTTTTGACAAGATGGACCCAAGTGTGAGGAAGTTTCCTTCTCTCTTTCTCCCTTCTTCCTTTGGTTTAGCCAAGAGCTTCATGCTCTCTTTTCTTGGGATATCTTTGACCTTGGTATCTTCTTCTTGTTGAGGTAATCTTGTGGCCAATAGTGGAGCTTTTAGTGCAGCTTCATCATCCTTGGTTATCATGTGCTTGGAGCTTGTGATCCTTGGAGTTGATCTTCCTTAAGGTAGGTTGTCTAACTCTCTATATTCTTTCATTACTTGCACCATATTATTGTTTGTATGTTGCTTTTTCTCTCTCTAAATCTTGCTCCTAATATGCTAGTAGATGATACCATACTTTATAACTTTAATGATGATGATAATCATGCTTGGTTTGCATGGAATCTGATGCCCTAATTTATGTTACCTCATTTTGGAGATGGATGTGTCATGGTGGATTTCTCCCTATATTTTGATCTTGACTTTGTTCACATGCATGATTCTCATGTGCCTTGATGTATATGAAGTTTGGGTTATACTTTGGATGCATTACATGTTATTTAACTATTTTTCCTAAACCCTAATTTCTATATGTATACTTTCTATGTGTTCTTGAGAGGATGGTCTCACATGAATCTTGAGATTTGGTTTTATCACCATGATCTAAGTTTGGCCATTATTTTTTCCTCATGTGTTGAGGTTCTGCTTTCTCTCTCCTAAGTGGTTTTGATTGATGATCCTCATGATGTTGATTCTAGGGTTTGATGATCTCAAAATCCCTAAGTTTTGGGCTGTGTGACTCTTTGTATTCTTACTGTTTGGTCTTTCTTATGATCGAGACATAAACCCATATTTTGGCTTTAGGTCTAGACACTTTGTTTTAATGAGTGTTGAAGATGGTGATGCCTAGTTTTTCCTACTGTTTATCTTATTTTGTTTGAGACATCTTGTATTGGTTTTGCTCTGGTCATGATGCCTTGTCTTCTTTTGGTTGTAACGCCCTGTTGTGGGTGGTCGAGATGCCAAGTTGTGATACGTATCATTCATAACTAGGTGTTGGTTTGGGGTCACGACATGCTATTGGTTGTGGTCACGACATGCTATTGGTTGTGATCGTGACATGTTGTTGGATGGGGTCAAGTCATAGGTTGTCGTTGCGGTTGAGACTTGTCATGTTGCGGTCAAGACGTTGCATTGTGGATGGTTGTCGAGATGCCAGGTTGTGATGTATTGTGGTCACGATCAGGGTGATGGTGCATCACGGTCACGACCAAGGGTTGGTTTGTCACAGTTGAAACACCATGCTTGAGAGTGGTCGAGACATGTGTGTGATGGTTGGTCATGACACACACATGTGATGGATGGTTGAAACACGTACATAATACATGGTTTCTATCTATGTACAACATAGTGGGATGGGTACATGTATACACATGAATGATGTAATACTTAGTGATGTGGAAATAATGAAATAATCATAACGAAGTAATGAGGCATAATCTAATATGCTCCAAGAATGTGGCAATTGGTGCACCTCAGGTTTGGTGATTCCTTAGGATATAAAACCCTAATCAGATATACAATGAAACCTTAACCCTAATTGTTGGGACATGTGATGTTTTTTCTTCCCTCTCTGAAAGTGGTTATCATGTTATGATGTTTTCTCTCTCATGTTTATAAAGCACTATCCTTGTAGGTAATATGAGATTGAATGACATAGCTATGTGAATGATATGGTAAATCCTACATTATATATGATGGTGATTATGAGAAATGTTGAGGTATAATGTGATGTTGTATATCCATGGATTCTATGATTGGGTCTGATGACCTAGAAGGTGCTTTGTGCATGATTTGAGGTGGTAACCTCTACTGACGTGATCTGAAGGATTGATATCCCCATAGTGAGGTGGCATTGGTGATTGCCTTGTATGGCTGTATGACAGTGATGATGGCCTTGTGAATGGTAGTGCTATACTGCTATGTGATTATGTGACAAGCTCACATCATATGCGTTTTCTATCTTCTGAAGTTGGACTATGCTCTTGCTCTTGTAGAGTTTGTTTTGAATTTGTATGTTGTAACTCGATTGATGCTAAAAAATGCCTAATTGACATAACTAATCAAGTGGAACCTTAATCATGTAGTTTCCATGTGGCATAGATCCATTATAGTGTTAGTCTTAGTGTTGTATGGTAAAACAAGTTCTCCTTTAGTGCAAGCTTGGAGTCGTATACTGTTGAGTATATGCATTCACATGATTAGTTGTGGGTCATACCCTGGTAGGAGTGTAGTTGTAGGCTGTAGCTCAGTGATATGACTCATCATATACTTATGATACTTTCATAGGTTTGGCTATGGGCCATACCCTAGAAGGAGTGTGACTGTGGGTCATAACTCAGTTTCACTAGCATTGTGCCTATATACCATGGCAAGCTAGGCTATTTTGCAGTTAGACTTGATATGTCTCTATGTTTTTTTCTCTTACATTGACCAAGAGGTGTTGGAGAGTTTGTGGATTCCTGATCTTCTGTTGACATTGAATGACACTAATTTTGACTTAACAGTAGTCAGTTGGAGAATGAGTGGTATATCTCATCTCCCCAGGGAATAATAAAAGACATAATACAACCGTGTAGTGTATTTGCATAGGGATAAACATGAATAACATTGGTTGAAGCCTTGTCCTTCTTTTGTATAATATTCTTGATGGAGAATATTCATGTTCTTCGTATTCCTTCTTTGAATATTAATTTTTCTACTGGTCAATGTTAACTACCTAAATTTCTTAACTTGCTTTACCTGTTGGATACTTATCATTTAACTGAATCTTCTCAACCTGCTAAGTACTTTTGTATACCTACTTAGATATATGTGCTTTAATAGACATTGGTGGAGAGTTATATCTCTTACTGGGATGTTTTGTCTCACCCCGAGGGTTTACACATCTTTTAGGTGATCATGCATGACGTGGTGGAGATCATGTAGCTGAGGAAGATCAACAACAAGAGTAAAAGCTAATCAGGTTGAAGGTGATGCTAGTCTTTTGGTGTTCGATCTGTAGAGTCATCCCTTTACACTCAAGCACTTGGGGGTGTTCTCCATGCATTTTGTAGACATGTTACCAATACATGGTTTTGGTTTGTTTGACTTTTGATGTATAGTTTGGGTAGATGTACATGTATATATGTAGAACATGTATCTCATTTAACAAGTTGAAAGTAGGAATGTTTGAGAACAATGATGTAAGCACCTTATGATATGTTATGTGATGTAGGTGTCCTTTTGTGGACTTTTATGTGATAGGTATCAGGTTATGGTGCTTTCACAAATCAGTTTTAATTTGTTGTGTTTTCTAGTAATCCGCACGGTTAAGTGTTGTTTCCTCACTTTGGTTTTAGTAATCTTGGTTGTGGAGCATCAGGGCGTCACAATTCCCACCACCCATATACATGGCGGGCAAGGACAATTAGACGACTAGTGATACGAGTGGTAGCTGCATGCCAAGAAGATGTCACTCAGCAGCCTGCTCTTATAGAGTCCATACTTCTTGAGATCTTAAAGAAGATCAAACAACTATATGGGAAGAAAGATAGTAGTAAATCATTTAGTGACATTGGTCAATTCCTAGGCACCAAGCTACCTGAGAACTTCAACATGCATAAGTTGCATGAGTACTCTAGAGAGGGGGATTCTATGACCCACATCAAGGCTTATTTCTCAAGCATAGTATAGGTCCAAGTAGATGACAAAGTGCTAATCCACTGATGTGCATGGACCCTGATAGGTCTGACATTGTCATGGTACAACAAGTAGGACGTGACAACCATCACCACCTGGGCCAATGGCCAAGAAATTCATTGATTAGTATGCTTGGAATAAGAAAGACATGGAATCACTACAATAGAGTGCAAATGAAAGCTTCTCCAAGTATGTAAGATGATGTAGAGAGCTGGCCGCCTAGCTAGAGTTCAAGCCCATTGATAAAGAGGCACTACACATGGTGATCAAAGCCACTACTCCATCTCTTACAACCCTTTTATCCTTATAGAGGTATAACACCTTCCTAAAACTCATACAAGTAGGAGTGTAGATTGAAAATTCCTTTAAGAGGGGGTCTACCAAAATATAGGCCTCACTTTCTAGTCATAATCTTCCTCTATGACAGTCAATTAGATGATTAAGTGGATGAAGGAGAAAGCCCTAATGTGATGGGGTAGGATATTGATTTCCCCTACTCGAAATGGTAAATGAAAACAATCGACCATCAAGATTTTTCTGGTTCAAACACCAACAACTTCAAAAGACCATTCCCCCAAAAACAAACAACAATTTGTCCACAAGGTGTCACCCACATATCAACCTCAGTATGCACCTTTGTAGTTTTGGTGGACACCAAGAAACTATTATGGGTACACACCACCATCTTTCAACCACATATGCATAAAGTGGTAGAAAACACTCCTTGAGCATCAAGTAACCTGATGCCTCAAGCAGATATGCCGACCACTACTCCATCATTAGAAGAACCTTCCAAGCCAAAAAGGAAGTTCACTCCCTTGGGAGTTTTCCTCAGCATAATATTTCTGGACATCAAGCAACTGCGGAAATTCCCAACCATAAGGGATCCAAAAAATCCCCTATTGAAGAGCTAAAAAGCCAACACCTTTTCTGATTTCCACTGTGCTAAAGGGATCAAGACTGATTCATGCATCATGCTCAAGTACACATTACATGACTTAATAGTACCAATGAGGTTAGCAAAGTTGCATCAGAAGAAATTCCTTCATCTTCGAACACAGTGGCTATCATGTCATTACTAGGGACTCATCCCAAGAGCTCATTCTTCATGAGGAACAAGTAGTCAAGAACTAGTCTTCAAGTACTTCAGTCATCGCTTCGGTCCAAGAAAAGAACCAGTAGTCACAGTAAGCACTAGGAGGCTAGCCAACATACTAGGAGCTTGTCAGGGGAAGATAGTACAACCAGTCAACATACTAAGAGCCTACTAAGGTCCACAAGTACAAAAGATTTGGGTATCAAGGCACTAGTCACATGAAAAGTTCAGTAGACTATTATTCCTCATCCTATGATAGTGCTACAAGATGCAATATTCACCCTAGCCATGACGGAGATGGACCAGGTACCCGTTCCACCAGAATTACCCTTTCCCCACAACAAAGGTAAGGAGAAGATAATTAAATGTGTGGGATTTTGTATTAGCATGATAGAGGAGGAGACAAGTAAGGTCTTCATCCCAACTATTGAAACCAAGAAAATACCACAACAATAGAGCTTTGCAACGAAACTAGCCCAGAGGGCTCAAATATAATCCATTTCCTAGATGAATCAGAAGGGTAAGTGTCACTGGATGTAGTGATGCAAAGTTCCCACACACTGTGATGCAATAAAGAAACTCTAGAAGGAGGCCTACATCTTCAAAGATGTGAGGCTAGAAGCTCTTACTTCCACCATTCAAGCAGTCACAACCCTGCTCCTGGTCTTATTTTCAAAATATGAGATACCCACAAGTGGAAGTCACAATAGGCCCTTGCTTATCACAAAAATGTACAACAAGCTTAAATTATCTTCATTCTTTGTTGACAACAATGTCTTCCTTAGTGTATGTTCCCTAAGGACACTCATCATCTTGGACAAGGATCCCTCTGACCTACACTCAATATTATAGAGAGCAATTTCTTATGATGAAGTAATCACATATGCCTTGGGAGAAATTACTCTTGAGCTACAAATTGGGCCACAAACGTTTGCACTCCTATTTGTGGTCATGGAGTTGAGTGCTTCTTTCAACCTCCTCCTAGGGAGGATGTGGTTTCATATTAACCGGGTAGTTCCCTCATCATTGCATCATATACTAAAGTATTAGCTAGGACATGCCATCGTAAATCTTTAGGACGACAATCCTGACACCATATCTTGCATTGAAGAAGTCGATCTCCAATTTCACTTTGAAATGCTACATATCACCAACACCAACTGGATTCCACCATTAAGAAGATCTCACCATCTCCCATATCATCCCATGTTGTTTTCCCAACAAGTAAAGGAGATACATATCTACCCAGATCAGGGACTACAACTAAAACACAAGGACATACAAAGATCAACCAGCTCCTATAAGATAGAATGAATTGGGCCCATAGTTCTATGGCCCATCTTACACACGACCTAAAATCACTAGGTGGACAGTTTGGAAGTCTGTAGTGTTGTGACCAACTACAATGGACTTGACCCTATGATTTATCTCAGAAATTCATTGCTCAATCAAGACTTGATCTATGGGCTCAATGCATATGGCTAGAGGAAGAGTGTTGACTTAGGGTGTTGTATTGATGAGACCTTAACCCCAAGCATAAAGGTCCTCATACATACTTTCCCTAAACCATGGCTGTAACTAAAGAAGTGGTCAATGATGATGACCAAGAAGACTACCCTGGGATCGTAGATAACATGGGGTAGATTTACCTCATCTTTAAAGAAAGTCAGCACATCTATACCGCCCAAAAATATCAATAAACCAAAGACAAGATCAACCCTCCAAATGAGGAAGCAATCAAGCACTTGACTAATGATACAATCAACAACCCATTCCAAGATAACCCAAACTCTTGAGAAAGCATCAAACATCACCGATATGATCCCGACAGCAAGGTAAAAATTACAAACCCAACACCCAAAGGAATGGAGGTGCTATCTGATGTAGCAGGCTGCGATCCTCTCTAGGTTTGACTTGGGTCACCCAGCCAAGATAACTCTAAGACTACATGTCCTGCAAACATGGAGGAAGTTGCAAGGTAACATGGGATGATTATGATGACATCTATGACATGATTGAGGGATGGGGTGAGAATGTTATCCTGTATACAAAGACCGTAAAAGACCCACAAACTCTCATATGTCGTATCTTGAATAATGAGGAAGCCTATAACTAGTGTGTAGATGACTACAACATTTTTAGGACCAGGTACCTCCACACACCCATAAAGAAAACCCATTCGAGGAATAACACCCCAATGTGGTAGAGATCCCAAAGTTTGTATTTAGTCATGCATCTACGACATCCCCGATCACTCCCACAAAATTTTGAAAATTTTCAAAATTAACAAAGTCACAATAAATTACAAAACTCAAAAAATGTGAAAATCTTTGAAGATGAGCATGCTCTCCAGGAGTTTACTAGATATTTCACTAAATTAAAAAGATATACAATGATGAATATGTCAAGTTTGAAGACATCCCTACCTGAAATATATGACAAAGAAGCATCAACCTTTTCATATCCAAGATGAGACAATGACAATGAGTCTTATCTCGAGTCCCAAACAATGCAAAGTCAAAATAAGGCGTGTCTGCTACAATATATCAAAGACTAGATTATAGAGGTTCTACGCCACTACATTGACATGTTTGCATGGAGCTACTCTGACATCCATGGGTTGGATGAGGTGATCATAGTTCACTGACTACCTATCATCCCCGTCATTCACCCTATTAAGTAGAAGGCTAGGCGGCTAAGACTAGAATGGAGGCTCAGGATCATGGAAGAAGTGCAAAAGTAGTACGATTCTAGTTTCTTAGAGCTAATCATGTATCCTACATGGTTCACCAACATTGTACTAGTTAACAAAGAAGGATGCCAAGGTACAAATGAGTGTCGACTATTGTGATCTAGACAATGAATCTCCTAAAGATTAATTCCCACTTCCAAACATAGACATACTTGTTGAGAACACAACCAACCATACACTACTCAATTTTGAATAATATTTTTTTTGGATACATACAAATCAAGATGGCCAAGGAAGCTAAATAGAAGACAACCTTGGAGGAAGAGGATGACCATGAATTGGGAGAAGTCATCCATCTTTGCTTTTATGGATGCATGTTGAAGAATCAAGGCTTCTTGGATGTTCCTTGGGTAAATAACCTCATCCCCGTACTTAAATCATATAGGATACTTATTCTTTTTCTTCCTCCTTTCTATTCTCACATTCGTCTTCTTCTTCCTTGGACTGGCTCCATATTTCCATTGTGTTTATTGCTCCA
Organism: Alisma plantago-aquatica; assembly: GCA_963693085.1. Taxonomy (NCBI): domain Eukaryota; kingdom Viridiplantae; phylum Streptophyta; class Magnoliopsida; order Alismatales; family Alismataceae; genus Alisma; species Alisma plantago-aquatica. The sequence continues at coordinate 974,631,095 of OY856411.1, forward strand.
AAAAACTAAATCACCATCTTTATCATCTTTTTCCCAAGATTATACCTTGATCTTGCATGAAGGGGCTTATTTGGGACCTTTAGAGGATTGTCCATGAACTTTGATGATGATTTCATGGTGTTTTAGAGTAGAGCTTAAGGTAATCTTACATGGAGGCTCATCAACTTGAGGAAGGAGCTTGTATATGCTTATATGTCTATGCGTATCTATGCACATTGATGATCAACTTTCCATGGGACATTACAAGATTGTTGGCTTCATTTCTATCCTTGAACATGTAACATTATCTCTTTCTTTTCTCTTTTTCTTACTGGTAATTTACTTCTTATTCCCCTTGGCGGAACCCCATGGTCTCCCATGGTGGTTTATCTTCCTAGAGATAAAAATATCACCTTTTCTCTCTCTTTGACCTAGGTGAGATTAGATCTAGCTAGATGGAGTCTAGATGGAGGTTTGTGAGGTTAATGGTGATGCCTGATGGATGATCCACGTGATCTGGAAGAGGAGGATCCTTCCCACACATTTTGTAGGTGGGTTGCTTACTCTTGACTTGATTTAATCATGCAAACATATCCTAATTACTAAAAAATCATTAAATCTCACCTTACTTACCTAGATCTTCCTCTATATACTCAAATGTATGATTATTTTGTTGGGTTTTAGGGGAGGCAGAGACTCCCCAAACCCAGAACAAGGAAACACGTCAACATCTATACAATAGGAAGGGATGGTTTGTGGAATCATACCTTGTCCTGAGGCTTGCTCAATGACAATACCTCGCGCCTTGCGCGGTCTTCACCTCCGGTCTTGGACGGTGTCTATGCAGCTCCTAGTCGCATCGGGACTGACGATTCCTGGTCTCACCGGGACTGTCGGGATTGAAAGCTGTCCTCTGAGCGACAGAAATCTCCCGCCTCTGAAGTAGTCCACACGGACCACTTGGAACTCCAATCTCCTTGTCTCACAAGGAATTGGAAGGAGTCACACCCTCCTGTCAGCGTACTAGCCGCTAACACACTCTCCTGCCATCAGTCGCTTTCTATAGTTGTCTTTCCCTTGCTGTGCCTCCCTTATCGGGTAGCACTTTCTCGGGCTCTCTCAGTTACCAAAACCAGAGAGAACGAAAACTTTACAAAGCAACTAGTTGCACTGTGTTGTACTTTAAGAAGCCCCCAATACCCCTATATATAGGAGGGTCATGGGACATGGTTCTCTATCCCGGGCAATGTGGGACTAAAGCAGGAGTAGAAGGGTTCGAGATTTTCCACAAAACAACCAACTGCTTAACCTGAACCGATTGTTTCATTTCTAAAATGGTCGGTTGGGGATCTGAGCCCGTCAGTTGAAACCTCAACCGATCAGTTGGGACCCATGAAATGTTCAGTTCACTTCTGAACCGGTCGGTTTGTGATCCTGATTAGTTCCCGATTGACTTTTCCTCTTTTGTTTCTAATTGGTATCAAATACCAATCCTTGTTCCAATCAAATTGGGCAAGTGAAACAAATAGAAATTTCTCACCAATCCTACTTTCCCAACTTGCTCGGTTGCACCAGTTGAACCGATTGTTTCAACCCTTGACACAATCATTTCACCCTGTCCATGAGCCGATCAACTCACCACCTGAGCCGATTGGTTCACCAAGCTGAGCCAATCGGTTCATCACATGCGCCGATCGGTTGGGAGTGTAGATTGTGCAGAATCAGTCAATTGCAGTTTCAATCAATCCAATACTCCAATAAATCAGTCCAACACCTTGAACATTATGATACTGAGCTATTAATTGATTGAGTGTTTAATTGAACTACTAAACTCCTTTAGTAATCAATCTAAACATTGTTTGTGGACAAAACTCCTCTTCCAGGTTAAATCCTGTGTGTGATCCTGCAGGTCCATTTCACATTGGCAGTGAAAGTCCATAACACTTATGACTTCACAAGCAAAGAGCGGTGCCTAGTCACACATCAGTGCTACCCAAGTGAAATAGAAAGTTGGAGAACAACTTTCAATCCTACAATCCATGAATGGTGTTACAGTGAATGTATAATTCCTTTGTCACTGATATCCCGAATGAACTCGAGGCATGGAACAGTCATCCTGTCAACATTCATTCACTTTCTTGATCTCAAAGTAGATTGGAAGAGATATGTATGACATCAATATCACATACTGATTCACACATGCATGCATGCCTTTCTCAATCCTACTCATCAAGTGTCCATGTATATCATACTCCCTCAAGAGGGATAAATCCCATATCTATCACTCACCCCTCAAAATCCCCATGTGTCAAAGCCACCCAATCATCACCTTTATAACAACCCATGTTTCAGGACTGCGTTTGATGATGTCAAAGTGTGCCCAACGACATGTGTTGAGTGTAGTGATTTCAGGTCAAAGAATCACACTCACCACCATCACTGTGAGTACTGACTGTGACTACCATGTCATGGTTCCATGTATCAAACTCACGGTGGGTCTGTCCGGTACACTTGTTCTCTAACAAGTACCTATGTGTTTGGTTTATATCTCTATATCATGACTAATGAGATTCTGTCATCAACCAACACCACAATCTAGTCTTGTGTGTCATTGCTGTCTATCTACCTTCCACAATGACATCCGACTAGGGACATAATGAGAATGTACAAAATCTTAGCATCCGTATGATCTCATCGTTCAGGTCCTGAACCTGAAGGCATACGTCATTGAGTACTGTCATTCTCTAGACATTCAATATGTTCTATCACTATCTCATATGACTGAACCAGAAAGAATTGGAAGCTTGCCTTGGATGTTAATCAAATCAATCTTAATGTATCCCACCAATCATCCCATGATTGGCTCTCAGGGCATACATACCAACAGACTCCCACTTGCACTGTGAGCCAATCACCCTTGAATCATATTCATAGTGATCTTCAAACATGTCCCACATGTTATTGTGCTCTAGTGCAAACATAGTGAGTTATGGCAACACCTTGCCAAAGTCAGTATAAATTGCATGTCTCACATCTCTTCACTGTACGTCACACGTATGAGATGGATTTGCCGTAATATGTGATCTAGTATTGCTTTGCTAACCTTTATCCACATTTCATGATCAAGGATTCCATAGTTGTCATCAATGAGCGGAATATTTATAAGTTCATATCATGAACTTCCAGATCCATATAGTATCCACTGTTGTTCTCCAACACATAGATACTCGACATTTCCTTTTAAATGGTTTTATTGGAACACTTCCAATCAACAAAGTTTCACTTTTATATATCCTATATATATATTTTGCGATTAATTTTCTGTCCTTTTTGGAAGTTCGCATCAATGTAACTCTTTACATTGAACTCTTCCTTATCTCCATAGAACTAATACTTCTCAAGTATTTATCAAGTTCTCATGATATTCTAGTAACCCTTACTGGAAGTGGACAAACATCCACTCGTCATGTCTCACATATGAGTTATCAGGATGAGCACATCATATTTCCATCTCCTACATACAAGATGATGAATGCATTTTATTCTTTCCATGTTGATACATGCAAGATAATGGGATAATTACATACATGATAGATCCATATCTATTCTTAGTATTCCCATTCTTCATAAGAATTGGACACTTGGACTTGGGATACTAACTCCATGTAACATGGACAAGTTTTCTCCCACTAAATCTGTGCATACTGAACCCTTCAGTACAGATTGCCAATGTATGCTTTCTCTTTTCAAGTCAAGAGGTTTTCGAGAACTATCTCTATAGATCTCTATTCCTATCACATAGGAAACATCTCTATCTTCCTTAAAGATAATTTCCACTTTTGGATTTCCATTCTAGAACATTTCCATTTCACATCAACATGTGGAATGTGAACACGCTCCCACTAAATCACAGATCCCTTCTTTATCTTTGACATATCAGTCAAACCCTTTGACTATATCATCAAAGTAAAGATCCAATTCTGAGTTGCTTGTACTCAATCAATCACATTGATTAGTCCCTTGTAACTTATAGACTTCATTTGCATTAGTGGATTCATAAACCTTATAGGTTGTGTCACGTACACATCCTTGTTTTATTCCTCATAGGAATGCGGTTTTAGTATCCATATGCCAAATGTCTTAGTCATTAAGTTTCAATCAACAAGCATCATCCTTCTCAAAATGTTATCCATGTGTCTTAACACTTAAGATTCATTTGCACTTATGGATTTCATCCAATGGGTGCTTCCATCAAGGTCATACCTTATGGTTCACATGGATGTCATTTAGGATGTAATGGTCGTAAACCATAACTCAAAATTTGGTTCCTCATATTCATCTAGATAGCTGACTCATCACATGAACAACTCATCACATAGATAAATGAGGTGTATCCGTCAAGGATATAAGAATTTACAACTCCTTGTGATTCTTAATGTCCTTTATTAGTGTGGGGTATTCTTTTATTAAGAAGAATTCAGTTATTTGATAATCATTCTCTAACTCCTTAGAGTATGATTCCTTCTTGATTTAGACATCACCATGCCTTAATCATGAGTTCTCTATGATACACTATCATAATCACTCATAAGGATCTCAAACATTTGGTCCAAGTATTTCATTCATTGATTTCATCAAGAATTAACACTTTACCAAATTTGCACTTCATCTATGATAATCTTGAACATTTCAAGATATTCATATTGGTATTTCTCTAAACACCATTTGAAGTATTATCATTTGTTCCAATAGGTATGTAAATACATCACATGTATTATACCTAATAGGATAATCATTCTCCCACTACCATTAGTGAAGATTGATTAATCATGTTCAAGATATTCATTTCTCTTACTGGTTCTCTAACCAAAAGAGTCTAGATTTATCCATCACATGGAAACTAGAAATGAATTTCTCATGATTGATGCTAATTTGATTGTTTGAGTTATCTATAACTTTTAGGTATCATTTTATCTTATGCGTATCAAATACCACAAGATAAATAAGGTATTGCCACAAAGATCATATCTTTAGAAATTGAAACATCTCTTTATTGATTGCCATCATTGTCATACAATATGCAAAAATAAAGTGTTTCTATCTATTGGCAAATATGAAATAGCATTTCATAACTGTATTACATGCCTTTTAGGCTGAAAATAAACTAAAGTACTCCTATCTGTGGCGGCAACACTTGTCCCATTTATTGAGTGCTTTACACTTTACATCTTGGTATCATATACCTCAAAAGTGTTACAAGTTTACTTTCATGACACCTTTAAGTAGAGACGTTTGTCACCTCCTTCTTCTTTTGTTCTTCCAGATAGAGAGGACAATTCCTTTTCCAATGTACTGGATTTTGACAATGGTGGCAATTGCCTTTCTTGGTCACGCCTCCCTTGGCCTTGAGAGCTGAAGACGACTTGGGCTCCTGACTAGCATCTGAACCTTTCTTAGCTTTTCCCTTGCCCTTGCACTTGGACTTGCCTTTCTTGCTCGTGATCACCATCACAGACTTAGGCTTTTCCTTCTTCATCTATGTCTCAGCTGTCCTCAACATGCCCAAAAACTCTAGTTGTAGTATCACGTAGGATTCTATAGGATTATGGCAATGATTGCAGTATCACATCAGTAGCCAACTCTTGGCTCAGTGGAAATCCCAGTCTTGTCAGGTTCTCCACATACCCAATCATCTTTAGTATGTGAGGACCAACTGGATCTCCTTCTATCATGACAAACTTGAACAGTGCCCTTGAGACATCATATCTCTCTTGTCGTGCTTGATCTTCATACATGTTCCTGAGATGCTGAATCATCTCAATGACACCCATGTTCTCCTGCTGTCTCTGCAACTCGTGGTTCATAGAGCACAACATCAAGCACTTTGCATCAATGGCATCATCAGAATGCTTCTTGTAAGCATCCCTTTCTGCCTTTGGTGCAGTAGGAGCCGGTTCCTCTGGAATTGGAGTATCTAAGACATAGAGCTTTCACTCTTGAGTGAGAACAATTCTCAATGTCCTATACCAGTCGTGGAAGTTTGTCCCATTCATCCTGTCCTTTTCAAGGACCGATCGCAAAGAAAAGTGATTGTTGTTGTTTGCCATTTGAACTACAAAAGGAAAATATGCAATTTTTAGTCCAAAACTCATTTTTGACTTATTTGATTGATTTTAAAAGTTGACGATATAATTAGGCCTTTAATTAATTATCGCTCCCACTATTTTCGTTCAAATTGATAGCTCTCACCATCAATTCGGAAGATTGCAGCGTACAACCTTCTAGTGGGCACGATCTATATTTCATCAAGTCATGAGTCATCTTTGGCTGATCGCCCACAATCTTGACTATTCAGGTAGGCCATCATGCCAATTGCATCATATGCAACTCTTGATGAATGAACATGCACAACACCTTGCCATGAACATTCCTTGCCTCTGGGCTTAGACGCTCTAAGAATCACCAGTTAAGTCTAACCCAAAAGCTGACACGGTAAACATGCACCCTGCTTTGGCAGAACCTACATGTCTACCCTTCAGACTTCCACAAGATAGACGGCGCACCACGCTTTGGCATAACCTACGCTTGGTCGATCGCGTTTTTCATGTGTGCCGCTAAGGGAAGGCATATAAGACTTAATATTTTAATGAGGGATTTGGTTTTATATACATATACATATCCAATCACCACAATATATAGTATGTATCATATACATGCTATATCCCACAGAAAACATGTGAAATGATAAAAGAAATGATTATGATCATCCTAATGTGATTCCTCGAGCCAAGAGGAATCACAGTCATCTAGGTCTACATCACATGTAACCTGTACAAGATGAACTCTGTGCTTTGCCTTTCTGGGTTTGATCAACTCATGACTGATCGGCTCGCCATCAGACCGATCAGCTGGGTGCCACCAGCCGATCAGTTGGCTCCTCCAACTGATCAGTTCGCCTAGTCGTCGTGCATCTCATCATGGCCGCCACCCGCTCATCTCGCTCCTCGAACCAGTCATCAACCGATCGGCTCACTCCTTGAACCGATCGTCTCGAACGTCAACTGATCGATTCACGCCTTGAACCGATCGTTTCAGTTGTCGTCAGGATGTCCTCCGTTCTTTGACATAATAGGAAATAAAATTCTATCCTATTTTACATTGTAAAAAGAGAAACCTCGAGTTACATTCGAGGGGAGAAAAGGTACGAAAGAAATCTCGAATTATTTTGAGTTACATCAGGAATAGGAGAAGGAAGATCGGTGCACAAACCAAGATGCAAGCAACCACATACAACCATACACATATAGGGTTTATTGGCCATAACCACGCTATACATCCACCACGAAACTCGTTTAAGGGCGATGCGTATCAAGTGCATTAATATTACATATCATATATGTATATTGGGATTTGTGGATTTAGGATTGGACATGCATAAAGCCAATTTTATTCGCATCGTATGAAATAAATAAAGGCGACAAACCAAAATCGATCATATCGATAATCCTAAAGTATATAGCAATTGACGTGGCTCTGATACCACTGTTGGGTTTTAGGGGAGGCAGAGAAGGCAGCGGAATTTTTTTTTCTCCCCAAACCCAGAACAAGGAAACGTGTCAATGTCTATACAATAGGAAGGGATGGTTTGTGGAATCATACCTTGTCCCGAGGCTTGCTCGTCGACAATACCTCGTGCCTTACGTGGTCTTCACCTCCGGTCTTGGACGGTGTCTGTGCAGCTCCTAGTTGCACTGGGACTGACGACTCCTGGTCTCACCGGGACTGTCGGGATTGACAACTGTCCTCCGAGCGGCAGAAATCTCCCACCTCTGAAGTAGTCCACACGGACCACCTGGAACTCCAATCTCCTTGTCTCACAAGGAATTGGAAGGAGTCGTACCCTCCTGTCAGTGTACTAGTCGCCAACATATTTGTAGATTGTTTTGCGTCCCTATATAGAAGGATCAACTTCATACTTGCCAATGTGCCTTTCCATGATAGCCATGTAAGGACTAACCATGCTGACTGCATAATAGGGAGTATTCTTCTACCAAGTCATGTCGTATGGTCTCAAGAATGCTGAAGATACATATTAAAGTGCAATGGTTGCTCCTTTTTATGATATGATGCACAAGGCAGTGGAGGTTTATGTGGATGATATGATTTCCAAATCTAAAAGTCCAAAAGGAACATCACCGATCTTGAAAAATTGTCTGATGACTAGAAGGATTCTCCCTACAACTGAATCCCACAAAATGTACCTTTGGGGTTACATCTAGTAAGTTACTTGGGTACATTTTTAGTCAAAGAGGAATTGATGTTGACTTTGAGAAGGCTCGGGCTATCAGAGTAATGCCCTCCCCTAGAATAGAGAAGGAGATGGGAGATCTTGTCGGTCATCTTCAACACATCAGCCGCTTCATCACCAAACTCACGCCTATCTGTGAGCCCATATTCAAGATATTTATGAACTTAGACTTGGGATGGAATGAGGAGTGTGAAGGAGGGCTTTAGAATCTTATAGACTACCTCACCAATCCCCCAATATTGAGTCCATACATGCGTGGATACCCTCTCATATTTCACAAAATAATCAAAGGAAAGCATGATATCTACTAGCTTTCCAAGATCCTCAATGATACCTAGGCTCACTACACCACAATTGAGGAGTACTGTATGGCCTTAATCCATGCAACGACAAATCTATGCCACTACCTAATGGCATACCCTATACAACTAATCACAAAGAATGATTCCCTTTTCTACTTATGAGTTCACCCCACCCTGATCAAAGGATGCGCTAAATTGCAAGTAAAGCTATCTGAGTTTAAAATCTTCTATATACCCATGAAGGTAGACAAAGAACAAGCTCTAGACAATCAATTAATAGACTCCCCACTTCCATTAGAAGTGACACATGAATATGAGTTCCTAGAAGAAGACATAGGAATGGTCAGTACACCATATGTGGAGGTTATTCATGTCCCAAACAGGCATACAATCTTCTTTGATGGAGCTTTGAATCAAATAGGAGAGGAAATATATGTAGTCCTTCAAGAACCCCAATGAAGAACAACTACCAGTAGCAAGACAGTTGGAGTTCAAAACCACTAATAATGTGGCCAAATATGAAGCTTGCATCTTAGGACTCCAACTATCCATGTAGAAAGGGAAACATAACTTATATGTCTATGGAGATTCCCTTCTCATGATATCTCAAGTCTTGAAAAACTAGAAGACACACTATCAGAACTTGGTGCTATATCAAGAATACATGTACAATCTAGCTTGAGACTTTGAGAACAACTTCTTCTATTTCAACAGACGAGAACACAACATGATTTCCAAAACACTGGAAACATGATGAATGCATATTCATCCTTTTTTATTGCATCTCTCATGTCATTCTTGAGGACATTTTGTTGTGTTTTCTAATTTTAAGATTTAATTGCTTTAGTTTTGATTTTGTCTCCTAAATTAAAGTTTTAATCAGATTTACTCATTTATTTCAAGAAAATAACCCATTTATACCCATTGATTCCAATTATAAAGAACTCTAAAATATAGTATGGGAATTACAAGATCAATAAGGTTTCAAGTGTATATGTGCCCCTCAGAATTTCCAATCGGTCGATTGTCTTTCTAGTCGATCAACTCACATATAGATCTTCCCATAATGCCTGATATATACCTCACCGAAACAACTATTCTCTTGCATCCAAACTTGAAAATAAATATTTAAATATAAGCTGGAAAGGGGAAGTTCATTATCTACATGAAAAACATAATTTGGATTTTTATTCAGGCAAATGGATTTTCCAAGTAGCCGACTAACCCTATATCTTCCAGTAGTGTCTAATACATATTACACATCAAAATGGCCATATAATTTGCATACAAACTAGAAATTTAATTTTATAAATATGTTATAGAAAGGAAATTTCATTATTCATAGGAAAAATATATTTCCGGACCACTTTGGAGTTTTGGACTGGATTAAAATGCACTCAAAACTCATATATTGGAAATCTATAGTAAATAAAGTCAAAGAAGTTGAGAGGTCAAAATAATTCAAGGAAAAGCAACACAATAATTTTCTCCATTACTTATTGAGTCAAGAAATTAAAATTATCTAAGATTACTCCACTGACTGGGAACAAAGGCAAGTAATCATTGAGTTTTTGTTATGTTTTAAAAGTTGAGATAACAATTGAAAGACAATTGATATCAGTTGGACAATAAAAGCAACAAGTCATGACCATGCTCTTTTGTATGGAGGATACATGTAATTAAATCCATTGACTGTCTGAGATTGAGAGGGTGTCTCATTGCTATTTCTTCATATGCTAATGAGCCAAAATTCAAGCATATGAAATTTAAAGAAATTAATTGCAGCCAAGAATTGTGATAAATGAGATCAACAACAATAATCTTTCTATCTCGACAATTATCTCTATAGTCAAACTCTCAAAAGTTCTATCCATGATTATCTATAGAAATGAAACAACATATTTTTTTATTGTTATTATTAAGCGACTATTATCTCTCAATATCTCTCCATATTGATAGCGGACAAACTTAAGGCTCCCATCTTTCACTATAAAAATAAGCTAGCCACAACTTTCAAGAGGGATCATACCCTATCATGTCAGAGCTTCTTTTAGGTGCACGAATAAAGGAAAGGATAGAAGGATCTTGATCCTCCTTACACAGACTACTAGATTGTTTCTAGACTCTAGTAACATAAATCCCTCTCTTCCTAAATGTACCTTTGTGTTAACTCTGAATTTGAGCGAGTAGATTTTAAAATCGGGACATGGGGTGTAGCCCCATGGGTTGTACCTTGTTCTAATTGATATTGAGTCTAAGAAGTTTGTTTGTAAGATGTGTTTCTTTTGATCTATGCAATTTTTCTATTGTTTAATCAATTACATTCTTATAGTTATAAACTTGGGTGAAGAGATCACAGATCCTAAGTTAGACACTAAATGAACACATAAAACTCTAGATGACATCCCAGATGAACTTCTATGATTTGATCAATCATACCTATTGTTTGCTATAATTCTTCATGATGATATCTCAAATCCTAGGATTAGAACCGCCAGATGAAACACGTAGAACTTCAAAAGAGATGACAAGTGGATTTCTACTAATTGATTGGACAAAGAACCATAAACACTGAGATCTCAGGTATGAGTTCACTTCTTGTGAGACTTGTGTTCTGTAAGGACACAAATCTTCTTGGTCCTAATCTAACATACTTAATTCAAGGAGTTGATTTGGTTAGAATAACTACGAAGGCCATACGATGAACCTCAGGCCCCCAATATTCTTTATTATTGAATTAAATATTTGTTCACTAATTATTACTTCTGAAATTTTTATTTCTAATTTTAGTATTAGTATCTCTAAAAAAACTAGATCTAAATATTATTCATAGAATTTTGTTCAAAGCAATTCTTAATCTTTTTATCTCATGGTTTTGGTCCTTTTCTGTACTATAATTGACCCATTCACTTGTGAGAGAGTTGATTGTCATTTGTTAAGGTTAAACTCTAGGGATTTTCTTGCTTAGTGAATTTATGTGTGCAAATGGCTCGCATCAAATTTTGGAACAGTTTTCAAGGACAATGGAGTTTCTGTCAAACCCTTTTGCTTTGAATAGTTAGTGTTTCTTCTTTGTATTTTTTTGTAATTTGTAATTTTTAATTTTTTATTATTTTGTAACTCCTAGTTTTATTTTATAATTTTTTCATTTTGTAATTTCCTTTAGTCTCTTAGATATCTTTATTGTTTCCATTTTATTGTGAAAAATATCCTTGAGACTGATAGTAAAATTCTTTAATTCTCATGATATCATATCTAGTGGATGAGATGAAAATCAATGCAGGGTAGATCAAGTTGTAAAAGTAGATATAAATAGATTCCTTAGCTACCATTTGGGAAGAATTCCAAGCAGCCCATGCATTCTCTAGGTAGGGCTACAATCAACAATATAAGTGCATTGTCAACTTCCTAAGGGAGAAGTTCATGAATTAAGAGACCACAAACAAAAGGGTTGATTCTTGAATGGCTCAAAGAATACCATGACATCCTATGGCTCTGCCACCCTTCCCTATTATAGGCCCAGATCTAGACATTTACAATAATCAACTAACTTTGGTTTAGCCTATTTGGAATAATGAACCACCATCCTCCCATAAAGAATCGATGGATTCTAAGAAAGGGAGAGTTTCTCATCAAGATCATTACACTGCCATAATCAGTTTTTATTCCATATACAGCTAGTCTAGATGGGGATCTATCACATCAAAAAAAGTTCAAATGCCCCCACTCTTTGACTAAAAGGATGATATGCTCATTTTTAACCCTCCTAAACCCACATGTGACTCATGTACATCTTCACAGATGAACTAGAGTCACATACTTAGTAAAAAATGAACTACACTACTCCATTTAATGATAATGTTCAATTGCATGATTCTTCATGAGGACGCACAATCATAACAAAAATGTTTATGATTCTAACTTAATTAATAATATACCTTTCATGTTGACACCACTTTTCCTTCATTCAAATCCATATGACAAAGAAAAACCTATGTCAGACCCTCTACTTGATCTTTCATAGTTGGTGTAATATGTAGTTGATTATTCACCTACTATCTCAGCCTCAGAAGAAGGTATTCTACCACTAGTCTTCTTGGAGGAACCACCTGCAAAGACCACATAAAGGAACCATTCCTATGGTGTGCCTTCTCTTATAGATTCAGACACTTGTATTACACTTCCTCTAATGATGAAAGAGTTTTTTGGATCCTATTGGATGGGCAATGTGGTGAAAGGAAATGTTAGTTCAAGCATCTAGAGAACCCATTCACACTACCATGATCACCCCATTATATATTACACTAGAGAGATCTCATGTACAAGGATTCAACACTTGTTCATATTCCTTTCAGCTGCAACTTTTTTGAGTTCCCAGGACCTCCTGGAAGAGCATCAAGGATTTCTTCCCTCCATCCAAGATGTTGTATTTTCTTGGGACACGAAAGAAATCCATGTTTGGGGTGGGGGTGGGTGGTACATACCTATCATGCCCTCTCTATTTTTGTTATTCAAGCATATTTATCATGTTGTTTTGGTTTGCATGTAGTTTAGATTTAATTTTTCATTTTATTTTTTCTTGCATATGCTACATCCTTTATCTCGGTATCCATTTGTTTCTTTTATGTATATTTTTTATCAATGAATCTTGTGAATGAAGTGAATGATCTTATAACAAACTCATTTACTACCATTGGTAGAACTCACCTTGTCACCTAGGACCTTAACCAACACTAGTCCTTGGAAAAGATGGCAAGCCGTAATGGATTAATTGGAATCAAATACATTGTGTCTTTACTTGAATTGTGTAATTGCTTATGAAATATATTGATTGTTGCATGTCACAGAAAGACTTGAACTGATGTTTATGCTGCTTGAAATGCACTGAAGTCTAATATGAGATGCCAAAGTTCAGGATCTTCTATAGTTCTTCTATCATTTTTGTATCCCTTCATTTTCTAAAAATAAAGCAAAAGTAAAAAATAGTGTCAAATTCCAAGTTTGGGGTGGCACACCCTTTACCCCTCTACAGTTTCTTCCATACCCTCTTACGCAATATGGGTGTAGAACCAATAAAGAAAAGATGTCAATGTGCACAAAAAATACAATCAATGTCATTCCAACAAAAAATAGATGATCTTGAGTGGAATAGAGGAGATATCACCTACTTTCATACATTCTTTCACCCCATTTTCTACCTAGGGTAATATACATACCCCTAATCCACTAAATAATAAAGCTATTCATGTGAAAAACTTGTTAGAATAAGAGGGGGTACCACAAGTAGAAGGGATATGACACTTGGTTCTTTGTAGGTCTTAACACTGAAACAAGTCGTGAAACAATTTTGAGTAGGGAATGTGGAAAATTGCATTTTCTAATTTAAGGAAATCAGGTTTTCTTGTATGAAAGGTGGCAAGGAAATATGACATCTCAGTTTTGTGCCTCTTGGAGACCAGATGCAGTGGTGGAAGGGCCTTGGGGATCATCAAAAAGCTGGGGTTTTCACATTCACATAGAGTAGAGGCCACATGTTACTCAGGTGGTATTTGGGTGCTCTGGAGGAACAATGTCAACCTCGACATTATCTTCTCACATAAACAATTTGTCCACTGCAATATACATGGATCTTTGTTCACATTTGTCTATGCAAGCTCAACAAGCGGGGGGGGGGGTAGAAAACTCATGTGGAATCACCTTTGTACCATGGCATAATCTATCATGTTCCTGTGGGTGGTGATGGGTGACTTTAACGTTGTTATGCACCCCTCAGAGAAATTCGGCAGTAACTCCCTTGACAGTGCAAATAGTAGGGATTTCATTGAGGCCATGGAAGCTTGTTGTCTTTATGACCTTCGAGCTTCAGGTGCTCGTACCACCTTCAGGCAAGGACTCCTCCATGAGCGTCTTGATAGGGAACTAGCAAACAAACCTTGGATCGGCACCCCTACAAGGAAAGACGTTCATATTCTCAAGAAGAACCACTCATATCATGCGCCTATCATGGTCTCTTGTGTTGATCAAACCTTTACCCACAAGAATCAAGCAACACACACCTCTACACAATGGTACTCAACACCTGGTTATGAGGATTTCTATTTCTTCACAAAGTCATGTCCCTTAAACCTGGACCTTATGTCAGCTAATACCAGCTTCCTAGCTAAAGCTAAAAGATGGGACACTACAAACAAGAAAGCTGATAGGAAGGAAAAGGATAGAATTTGAAATAAGATAAAATGGAACCAGATGAACCTCACTATCTAGTTCAATCATACCACAACACAAGAAACCATTGACTTGTAATCTAATTTGGACACGATCCTCAGGAGAGAGGAGGTTGAAAGCCAACAAAGATCAAGATGTGAGTGGATCAAGCTCAAGGATAACAATACCCAGTTCTTCCACTCCCTTACCAAAGCCCGTAGATGGAGAAATAAGATTACTCACCTCAAGGACTCCAATGAAGAATGGAAGACTGAAGAGTCAGAGATCAAACTCCTAATCTTATCCTTCTTCTCAAACATATACCAGGAAGCAGATGAAGATCTGGGAAGATTGGCGTGTCCCTCTTTCCCGGGTACTTTCACCACTCTAACTTTGGACCAAAAGGCCGGGTTGGCTGGAATTCCTCATGAGGAAGAAATTCACTCTGCCCTAGAATCCATGTCTCCCGTCAAGGCCCCAGGCCCAGATGGGGTTGACGTTGCCTTCTATCAAAGGAATTGGAAGTCATTGAAACATCAACTCTGCAATTTCACCCAACTGCCTTTCGGGGGCACTCCCTTGCCTCCCAACTCGACTGACTCCCTCGCCTTTCTTATACCGAAGATTGCTTCTTCGAAGGTTTGTTCTCAATTTCATTCTATATCTTTGAATAACGTCTGTTCAAAGCTCTTATCTAGGGTGCTAGCTACAAGAATCAAACCTTTCCTTAAAGAATGGGTGTTAGTCCATCAATTAGCTTTCATACCAGGAAGGAGGATAAGCGACAACATTTCCCTGGTCCAAGAAGTTATCCAGTCCATGGAATAAACAATTAGCAAGAAGAAGACCTTAGCTCTGAAGCTTGACCTCGTGAAGGCCTTCAACAAGTTGAGTTGGCAATTCATTCATGATACCCTCATCAGAACTTCTTTGCCAAGAATCATCATCAACATAATTATGCATATCATAACCACTGGTGAATCATCCAACCTCTGGAATAGAGATATTACATGTTCCTTCAAACCGTCATGTGAAATGAAATAAGGTGATCCGCTATCACCTTACATCTTCGTTCTTTATCTAGAGAGATTCAGCCAACTTATTGCATCTGAGGTTGCTAATGGCAAATGGAAGCCTATTATCATTTCTAAAGCTAAAATCCATATCACCCATGCGAGCTTTGCGAATGATATCAACCTCTTCGGAGAAGCCTCTCTACACCGAGAAAAGGTTATGAGGGACTGTCTCAAAAGGTTTAGCGATGCTTCAGGCCTTTCTTTATCGCATGACAAATCGACAATGTTTTTCTCCTTCAATACACCCAGGAGCCTGAGAAACCAAGTTTGTAGGAAGTTAGGGATCCATGAAACAAGCAACTTGGGTCACTATTTAGGGGTTATGATCATGCATAGAAGGAAAAGCAAGGAACTCTTCCTCTCTCTTATCAAGAAACTTCATAAACAAATACACCAATGGTAGAACAACCTCCTTTCTTTAGCAGGAAGGATCACTCTAGCAAGTTTAGTGTTACAATCACAATCATGCTACATTATGCAATCAACCCAACGTCCTCTATATATCTATGATAAAATAGATCAATCAATAAGGAACTTCGTCTGGAATGGGAGCACCAGCAGATATCTTTACTTAGTTTCTTGGAAAAATGTAATGATACCAAAATGTCTTGGTGTCCTCAGCATTAAACGAACCAAAGATTTCAATACAACCCTACTGATGAAGATGGCATGGACCTTTATGCAACACAAGCGCATCCCTTGGGTGGAACTCATGGCGGACAAGTAACTAAGTAGAGGACAACCTATTTCCAACGGTTCCCATCTATGGCAAAGCATCAAAAGTCTCACCCCTATTCTCCTCATCAACTCAAGACACATTGCTATTTTTGGTTTGGACACCCTGGTATGGATGGACGAATGGGTGGGGAATGGTCATACACCTTCTATCAAAGTAGGTTTAACCATACCAGAGGACCTGCTCAATCTCAAGGTCTCAAGCTTGGTGAAGGATGATGGCACGTGGGATGCCAATTTTCTTAACTACTGGCTCAACACAGACATGGTACATTCCATCCTACACATGATAATGCCTAAGGACTCCTACGGTGAGGACACCCGCATCTTGAAGCCTACTACTTATGGGAAGTTTACGGTCAGCTCTGCGTATACCACCATAAGCCACTGGGTCGAAGAAGATCAACCCCTTTTCAAGACCATCTGGGCTACTCATGTACCCCACCATATCAAAACTCATTTATGGCTTCTTCTCCATAATAGGATGATCACAAACGTCCTCAGAACCCACAAGAAGATGATTGAAGATCCAAAATGCCCCAGATGAAATGCTACAAATGAAGACTGTCTACTTGGTCTACATGATTGTAATGAAGCGAGATTGATATGGATCAATCTTCTACCTCTTGAAGCCACCCTCTTCTTCTCATGCATCAATGCCCATTCATGGCTGGGGTATAACCTCAAAGGTTTCCAGTAGGTTCTCGATCAGGATACAAAATTCTCAGTAGCTTGCTGGAGAATTTGGAAGAATCACAACACTTTCATCTTCTAACACAAGTCTATCCCACCAATAGTTCTTGTAGTTCACTTCATAACAGAAGCTTCATCAATAACCCACTCAATGTCTCAACCTCTCATCTCTTCCAACTGCTTCCCAGACAAGAATAATATTGCTCCACCTTTGTCAATTCGGTCCTCGTCAACTATCATTCACGTTGATACTACCACTTCAATTAACGTGCAAACTATGTGCGTCTGTGCCATTTCTAGGAACGCATTAGGAAACTGGTTTAAGGGCTCTGCTAAACTATGTCCCGGATCAGATCCCATGGAAGGTGAACTGAAATCCATTCTGCATGGAGCAGAATTAGCCATCATTAACAACCTCACTGAAGGCACAATTATCTCTAATTCTTGGAATGCGATAAAGTGGGTCTCAAACCTAAAGGAACCTCCTCATAAATACCTAACACTTACACTGAAGATCAAAGAATTCATGTGTCATGTAGAGATTGAGAAAGTGGTACACCAAAGAAGAAACCAAAACAAACTCACTGATGCACTGGCGAAGTTCTGCTTGAAGCAACTATAACATCCCTGACCTGGGTTATGAGTTAACCCTAGGTGTTTTGCCTAAATATGTGATTAAATATTTGTGATTAACTCTGAGCATGTAATTAAGTTTCTCAGAAACATATATTTCAGTACTTGCTCCTTTTTATTTAAAGTTGTAGCATTGTTTTGTTATACAGGGACCTATGTGCAATTTACCCAGTTGAAAGGGTTAACTTGCAATTTGCACATGTTGAGATGTTCCTCTGATGTTGAGACATCATGAAAATATTTTTGGTAAAGTTTGAGGGATTTCCCAAGCTAGGGCACCAAGGTGCAGCTGTGGAAGCAATCCCGGTGCTTGAAACCCTAATTTGGGGTAAAATGCAATTTACCCAAATTAAGGGATGCAAATTGTAAAATATGTCATCTAATGTATCTTTTTAGACTCTTGCCATCATTAAGAGAAGAAATGATGAGGGAGTCACCTCAATTGAATTATCAAGTTATGAAATATACCTTGTGATTGAATAATCAGGATATATGTGCAATAGTTCTTTATGTACATACCTTATTATTAGATTGCTCTCCTTTACCTTCTTTTTCTAAGACCTTAAGAGAAGGTTTGTCCTTAGAATAAAGAGGAAGGGAAGATCAAGTAAAGAAGGAGGGACCTAGTTGGAATTATGGACAACTTATGAACTAATGTTGAAAATCCTACCCCTAGTATATATACCCTCAACTTCTCTAAGCACTTCCCTTCACTGTTCCATTTCACCAAATACGACCAAATACTGCCTTGGAGCTAAGGAGGACGACCAAGGGAGAGAAGGTAGGTTTGGGACCCTTCTTTTGCCTAATTCCATTGTTAGAACTCGAATTCAAGGTCAACTTCATGGCTAACTCTTGAAACCCTACCTTTCTAGCCATCTATTTTCGTTCTTCCTTGGAGTTTTCACCTTGGAAAACCTGTGGGAACTCAAGAACGCCATTAGAGCTTGGATCTTGAAAGCTTGGAGCTCAAGAAGCAAGCTTAAGGCGGGTTTTATAACTCTAAACCCATGCTTTACTATGTACATATCTTATATGCGGTTAGATGATAGCTCTTCATGTTTCCCTACTTTTCCCTGCTATTTTGCAAGCAAATCCATGGGATATTCGTACTGTTCTTGAGCTAGGAGATGAAGGCGTGATTTCCAAGAAAAACCCACCGCTTTTCACTTCCTTAAACGGTCTCAAAAGTTTGCTCTCTTGGTCTCAAGACCGCGAGGTGAGCAAACGGTCTCGAGACCGCGATAGGGCAAATGGTCTTCAAGACCGTTTGGCCCGTGGACCGTATAAGGAATCTGTTCCTAATTATATAGGCTAATTACCCTCAAAATTTGGGAGGCTAACTCCAAAGGAATCGGGAGATATGACCTTTTTAAGTAACAACTTTAAATGCATTTATTCCTGATTCTCAAACGGTCTGAAATTGCCTTTTTGGGCAAACGGTCTCAAGACCGTGTAAGGTCGTTGACCAGGCGTTGACCGTATGCGATTACTGTTCAAAATAATGTTAATTAACAACCCACCAAGTTTGATGGGCTAATTCCAAACGGGCTAAGAGTTGAAGGGTGAATACTAGGGCTAACCCTAGGTGAAATCAGTACTGAAATTATGGTAACCTAATTAGGGTTTTTAGGGTTGATTGACCTAAACGGTCTTAAGACCATTTAGGGGCCACCCAAACGGTCTCAAGACCGCGAGGGAAATCAATCATGACCGTTTGGAGGTCTGGGGCAAGATTAGTTGACCAATTAAAGGTACAATTACACCAAATTACATTGCAATTAAATATTGATATAACCCTCAACTCAATTGATTCAACCTTGAAGAAATTTCACTAGAATCCAAAATTGGATGGGCAAACGGTCTCAAGACCATTTGGAACTCATCCAAACGGTCTCAAGACCGAGAGGACAATCACCCAAGACCGTTTGAAAGTCTAGGGTTAAGTAATTTGACCAATTGAGGACCCAATTGCAAATAAGTTATCAATTTAATCAAAATTCTATTTGTGGATCAATCATGGTTCAACCCCTATCAAATCACCTTGGACTTTGATGAAATCTTGGGCAAACGATCTCAAGACCATGTGGGGTCCACCCACATGACCTCAAGACCGTTTGGACCAAGTTTGGGCCCAATTGGAGCTCAATTGAAGGGTTCAACCTTGCGTTGATGCACATTGTTGAGTATTGATGGGTGAACATTGATAGACCCTAATTGAATCGATTTCAATCCTAATTGGTCAACAATTGAGGGTCAATTGAATGACCAATTGGTTAAGCATAACCTTAGTTAACCCAATTCATAAGTGGTCATCATAGCTTTGACCTTTTGAGGGCTTCAACTTTGGTTGACATTAGGTGGTAACCTTTGATTTTGTTGTTGAAGGACCAAGCGGCTGAGACCATGAGAGCCTCGTGGTCTCAAGACCGTGAGAGGGCTCGCGGTCTCAAGACCATGAGGGGGCTCACGGTCTCAAGACTGAGAGGAGGCTCGTGGTCTCAAGACCGCGAGGGGCCTCGCGGTCCTAAGGTCAAAGTGGGCAAACGGTCTACATAGCTTCGCGGTCTTGAAATCACATGATGGCTCGCGGTCTTGAAGTAGGTTGAGGGGGGATCGCGGTCTTGAAAAGTCAAAATTGGCTAAACGGTCAACACTTTCAAACGATCTCAACTCAATTGAAGAATGATGGTTGAAGGTCAATCAATGTGATTCAAAGTTGACTTCTTTCAATCAATTGATGAAATAAGTGGTTCAATGTTGCCCTAATCAAACCCTAATGATAACCTAGGATATTAAGTGGCTAATTGACTAAGGTTTTGACCCTAATGATGATCAATGGGTTGAATTACCAAAATACCCATGAAGGGTAAATTGAGTAATACCTTGATTATATCAAACCCTAATCACATGATGATGATATTTTAACTATTTTAGCCTATGATGACTCAATCCAACCTGATCTAGAGTGATGTTGACATCACCTAACAATATGAGGAGAGAGAAAGTACTTTTAGAGAGAGAAAGTACTTCTAGAGAGAGAAAATACCTTTTTTTTAAGTGGAAACTCAATTAAAGCATCTCCAATGCACATTAGTAAGCATAATTAGGGTATGATCCACCTGGGTGAGATCATAGAAACCCTAATTATGATAAATGATGAACCTTTAACTAACCTGAGAACATCAATGATGATGTTACTCATACATGATGATGTTATGAGTTCAATTCACCTTAATATGAATAGTAAACCCTAATTCAAGGGTGATGACATGTAATATGAATAGTAAACCCTAATTCAAGGGTGATGACATGTAATATGAATAGTAAACCCTAATTCAAGGGTAATGGCATGCATTTGAGTATTAAACTCCAATTAATGAGAATTAGAGATTTAACTCTTATGACAAGAGTGGGAAGTATATTCCTTATTTCTTTATTACCTTTATCAGTTGTATTAACCATGCAAGTTCTGATATGAAGGTAATCATATCTAGGTATGGATGTTGATGTTTATTTCATTAAAGGCATGTTGTTAGCCTTATGAATAAGTAAATTAATCTGATGCCTTGTCAGTGGCATCCTGTGATGATAATGGGCTGTGAGAGCCATGAATACCATCAAGGTCATGCCTTAGAGATGACTTGTGATGAGGATAATGAGAAATGATGATTGACATAAGTTAGGCCTGTTACATTTAGTATTCTTCTTTTATAGCTGTTATGCTACTGTTATTGTTTGAAGAACAATGTATGCTGTTAAAGAATACTGAATGTACCTAAATAATCAAGTATAATGTAGAGCCCTGATCATAGATCCATCATTTTCAGAGATTAAGTGATGGTGAAACAGGTTTTCCTCAGGGAACTCCTGGAGCACATACTTTTGAGTATGTGGGGTACATGGATGTATAGAACCTTACATCCTAGTGTAGGAAAGTGATGTAGATGTGTAATCCATCCATCCTTCACTATAATTCCATACCGTATCAGTGGTAGGTAAACATGAAACCTCCTGATGACGAAGAAAGTACAGATATCCGTATCAGTGGTAGGTAAATATGAAACCTCCTGATGACGAAGAGAGTACAGAACGCCACTGTGACTCTAGAATTGCGAAGGACCAGTTTACCCTAGTGAGATATAGTAGTAGAGACATGAGATGTCCTACAAGTGATCCTCTTACTGACTGAGGAAGGTGAAGGTCATAAGAATCCGGCTCTCTTAATGACCTATGTATGATACTGATGTGACTTCTCAGCGATCAGTTGGAGTATGAGTGGTATGCCTCATCTCCACAGGGCATAATGTTGTTTGTAAAACATAATCAACCATGCAGTATAACTTGTTAGAGATGACTCCAAGTTAGTTGATTGATGTTACAATGCAATAGTGTTTATATTCTTCATATGTCCTAAATTGTAGAGATCTTGTTATACCTGCAACTATTATAGAATACTTTGAAGACTTTACTGCTTAAGATATTCTTTAATGTTATAATAAAGCTTCTGGCGAAGAGTTATAACTCTCACTGGGACAATTATGTATAATTGTCTCACCCCGTAGACTGCAACTTTTTAGGTGGACGTCGAAGACGAAGGAACCAGCCTATAGGTGATCAGTCTCAGCAGCAGTAGCACCAGGGGCAGCATTAATCTCAGGTGGAGATTTGTCCTGCCATGTGGCGTAGTTAGAGTCAGTCCTATGTGTCCTCTGTACTCTCAGGTCTTAGAGTCTTGTGTTATGTGATCTTGAGATTTTGTATCTTGATGTATATAATTACTCAAGAAGTAATTATCCTGAGATGTAAACAGTTTATCTCACTTTATGAAAGAAGCTTTTATGGATTCAAGCTCTTGTCTCGAAAAGTTTTAATTTCCCATGATTTTTGTCTTCCGCTGATTACCGATTCGCTTCCGCTAAGTTTTAATCGTGTTTATGTCATGGTTTGGAGATCAGAGCCCACAATTAGTGGTATCAGAGCTCTAGGTCGGTTGAGTCTACAGAGGCATAGGACTTAGGATGTCGAGTCTACCTTTAGTACTCCTTCCTTATCTAATAGAATCTTCTGCTCCTCAGGAGAAGAAGATACATAAGAATGTCAGAACATCACAACGAGTACGTGGCAGAGAGTAGTGCTAGTGCACCTTGAGGCGGTGCAAGAGTTCCGAGAATAGAACAACATGCACCTGAGTCACCAAGAGAGCCACCTCAGTTCGACCCAACTGACATGGGAAATCCAGCTGTACAGACGATGTTTGGGCAGTTCATGACTGCCATGACACACATAACTGATAGGATGCCCATTCCTGCACCTAGGGCACCTGTCCAGCTTGAAGCACAAGGTATCGGTAAGACATTCGAACGACTTCGTCGTGTCGGAGCTACCGAGTACTTCGGAACTGCCGACCCTGCAGATGCTGACTTATGGTTGACAGAGTTGGAGAAGGCTTTCAGGATTCTTATGATTCCGGAAGCTGAGAAGGTTAGACATGCTGTCTATCTTCTCAAAGGCAGTGCTGGTCACTGGTGGAACATGGAAGAGCAGAAGAGGCCTGGAGTAGAGTTCTCATGGGAAGAGTTTCGTCGGGAATTTATCAAAAGATATTTTCCAAAGAGCTTCCTAGATGAGAAGATCTCTCAGTTCGAGAAACTAAGGCAGGGTATGATGAACATTAGCGAATATGAAGCTAAGTTCATGGAGTTGTTGCGGTTCTATCCGCACATGGCTGCTACAGATGAGGAAAGAATCAGAAGATTCGAGAAGGGTTTGAATTCTGATATGTCAACCCCTGTATCTACCTTAGAGAACCGAGAGAGATTCTCTACCTTCGTTGAGTCAGTCCGAAGGATAGAGAGATCTGTGGTTGAGAAAAGACAAACCCATAAAAGATATCCACAGTTCCAGGGTTCTTCATCTAGGGATTCCAAGAAACCTAGATTCTCTGCACCTAACCCTCCACCACCCAGATCGAGTTTTCAAACTCAATGGACACCAAGCAAAGGTAGAGGACGGAGTCAACCGCTTCAAGGGACGCACAGTTCTGCATCAGTGTCAGTTACTGGACCACCCAGACCACAACAACAGGAGAGGAGTTGTTACAACTGTGGTAAGGTGGGACACTTGATGAAGGATTGCCGTTCTAGGCCTGTCGGTGTGACACAACAACCCCCGAGACAGAATCAACAGGGATCTCAGAATAGACAACATCAAGGAGCAGCTCGAGGACGTGGACAAGCATCTCAAGCTGGATCATCGACACCACCTCAACACCAGGCGACTGCGAGGTTCTATGTTATGAACCCACCTGAAGCAGTGGTCAACCCACGAGTAGTGGCAGGTCAGATGAAACTTTTATATGCTGATATGTCCACATCCTGTGTTGTATCCATTCTGATTGATCTGGGTGCTATGCACTATTTCATCACTCATGAAGTGATTCGTATCTGCAATGTGACTGTTAGTCATAGGACAGATAGTTTGTTGTTGGAGACTCCGTTGAATGGGTCTGCCATTTTGCAGGAGGTATGTTCTCCCTGCATCCTCTTCTTTTCTGACCATCGCATTCAAGTGGATCTTATACCACTTGATATGTAGGGATTTGATATAATCCTCGGGATGGATACCTTAGAAAGGTATAGAGTTGTCTTGGACTGTGAGTCCAAGTTGGCTGTATTTGCTAATGAAAGCAACACATGGATCTTTAAAGGAGAAAGAAAGATTCTGCCCACCTGTCTTGTATCAGCTATGGTTGCTGATAAGCTGTTGAGGCAAGGATGTTATGCATTCTTAGCCCATGTGGTAGATGTTACCAAGGAAAGTTCCAATCCTACTAAAGTTCCTATAGTCAGGGAATTTGAAGATGTGTTTCCTGAAGAACTTCCTGGTATACCACCACCTCGGGAGATTGATTTTGAAATCAATCTGATCCCAGATACGAAACCCATATCTCAAACTCCGTATAGGATGGCCCCTGCCGAGATGGCAGAACTCAAGAAACAGCTTCAAGAGTTACTTGAGAGAGGTTTTATCCGACCAAGTACTTCACCTTGGGGTGCTCTGGTCTTGTTTGTTAAAAAGAAAGATGGGTCAATGCGGTTATGCATCGACTACAGACAACTCAGTAAAGTAACAATAAAGAATAAGTATCCTCTGCCGAGGATTGATGATCTCTTTGACCAGTTGCATGGTGCAACAGTCTTTTCAAAGATAGACTTGAGGTCTGGATATCATCAACTCCGCATTAAGGATAGTGACATATCCAAGTCTGCCTTTAGGACAAGATATGGTCACTATGAGTTCACGGTTATGTCGTTTGGACTAACCAATGCACCAGCTGCATTCATGGAACTCATGAATAGAGTTTTTCGACCTTTCCTTGATCAGTGTGTTGTCGTCTTCATAGATGACATACTGATTTATAGTAAGGATGCTCAACAGCATGAGCAGCATCTTCGCCAAGCTTTGACCTTGCTAAGAGAACATAAGTTGTACGCTAAGTTTAGCAAGTGTGAGTTCTGGCTGCCGGAGGTATCTTTTCTTGGACATGTGATATCCGCCTCGGGAATTCGTGTTGACCCTACAAAAGTAGAATCTATTCTACAATGGGAACAACCGAAGACACCGACGGAGATTCGAAGTTTCTTCGGGTTAGCTGGCTATTATCGAAGGTTCATTAAGAACTTTAGTTCCATAGATTTACCTTTGACCAAGTTAACCCAGAAAGATGTTCCTTTTTCTTGGAGTGATAAGTGTCAACAATCTTTCCAGTTGCTGAAGGAGAGATTGACAATTGCACCTGTGCTAGTGCTACCTGAACAAGGGAAAGGATATGTAGTTTTCTGTGATGCTTCCAAAAATGGACTAGGATGTGTGTTGATGCAGGATAAACAAGTAATTTCTTTTGCTTCCCGACAGCTTAAGAAACACGAGGAGAATTATCCAACACACGATCTGGAGTTAGCTGCTGTGGTTCATGCTTTGAAGATCTGGAGGCATTATCTATACGGAGAGACATTCCAGATTTTCACAGACCACAAGAACCTTAAGTATATCTTCTCTCAGCATGAGCTCAACATGAGGCAACGTCGCTGGATGGAGTTAATCAAGGACTACAATTGTACAATTGATTACCATCCAGGCAAGGCCAATGTTGTTGCAGATGCCTTGAGTAGGAAATCAGCAACATCAACCATGAATAGAGCACAACTAAACTCTTTAGTATGCTCTAGGAGAGATATGCTTATCTCTATAAGGCAAGACAATGTGCAGTTGAAAGTGTCATTGTTAGCCGGTTTGTTAGCTGAGATGCATATTAAACCTACCCTAAGGGAGCAGATTAAAGAGGCACAGCTAGGTGATGCTGCAGTTCAACATATAAGATCTGAGTATGGAAATGAGAACCAAGATGGTTTTAATGACTCAAAGGATCAAGTAGCTTGTTATAATGGGAGAATGATAGTGTCGGATGTGGACAACTTGAGGAAGTTAGTCCTGGAAGAAGCCCATTCTTCCATGTATGCTATGCATCCAGGGAGCACCAAGATGTATCGGAATTTGAAGGATCTGTATTGGTGGCCTGGGATGAAGAAGAATGTTGCAGAGTTTGTTCTGAGGTGTCTCGTGTGTCAGCAAGTTAAAGCTGAACACCAGAAGCCTGCAGGAACAATGCAACCTTTACCCATACCACAGTGGTAGTGGGACCATGTGACCATGGACTTTGTTGTTGGCCTACCCAGGACAAGAAAAGGACATGATTCCATTTGGGTAATTATTGATAGGTTGACTAAGACAACACATTTCTTACCTGTCAAAACAACCTATTCTACTGAAAGGTTATCAGAGTTGTATGTTAAAGAGATAGTGTGTTTGCACGGAGTTCCTGTCACAATAGTTTCTGACAGAGATCCTCAGTTTACAAGTCATTTTTGGGAACAGTTACACCAAGCCTTAGGCACCAAGCTAAGGTTTAGTACGGCCTTTCATCCACATACTGATGGACACTCAGAAAGGACCATACAAACCTTAGAAGACTTGTTGAGAGCATGTGTTCTCCAGTTCACCAGAAGTTGGGATCTACACCTAAGTTTGATAGAGTTTGCCTATAACAATAGCTATCAGCATAGTATTGATATGGCACCTTATGAAGCCTTATATGGTAGACGTTGTAGATCACCCTTGTGTTGGTTTGAGACTGGTGAGCACCAGTTGTTAGGTCCTGACCTTGTGCAGCAGACCACAGAAAAGATTAAAGTAATACAACAAAAGATTAAGACTGCTCAGGATAGGCAGAAATCTTATGCTGACAAACGTCATAGACCCTTAGAGTTCCAGGTTGGGGACAGAGTGTATCTCAAGGTCTCACCTTGGAAAGGGGTCCTTCGTTTTGGAAGGAAAGGGAAGTTAGCTCCTAGATATATGGGGCCTTATCCAATCATCGAACGGATTGGAAAGGTAGCATATAGACTAGAGCTACCACCTGAGTTACAGAGGTTACATCCTGTGTTTCACATTTCTATGTTGAAGAAATGTCACCCAGACACCGAGTCAGTTCTACAACCTATGGAGGTAGAATTGAATGATGACATCACCTATGAGGAGGGACCAATGTCAATCCTTGATAAACGAATTAAAAAGTTAAAGAAGAAATATATAAGTCTTGTGAAAGTCCTCTGGAACCAACGTGGTGTTAAAGAAGCCACTTGGGAGTTAGAGGATGAGATGAGAAGGAAGTATCCTGCCCTTTTCTCTTAGTATGTTTTATCGATTTCGGGGACGAAATCCTTGTAAGGGGTGGATAATTTATAACATCCCTGACCTGGGTTATGAGTTAACCCTAGGTGTTTTGCCTAAATATGTGATTAAATCTTTGTGATTAACTCTGAGCATGTAATTAAGTTTCTCAGAAACATATATTTCAGTACTTGCTCCTTTTTCTTTAAAGTTGTAGCATTGTTTTGTTATACAGGGACCTATGTGCAATTTACCCAGTTGAAAGGGTTAACTTGCAATTTGCACATGTTGAGATGTTCCTCTGATGTTGAGACATCATGAAAATCTTTTTGGTAAAGTTTGAGGGATTTCCCAAGCTAGGGCACCAAGGTGCAGCTGTGGAAGCAATCCCGGTGCTTGAAACCCTAATTTGGGGTAAAATGCAATTTACCCAAATTAAGGGATGCAAATTGTAAAATATGTCATCTAATGTATCTTTTTAGACTCTTGCCATCATTAATAGAAGAAATGATGAGGGAGTCACCTCAATTGAATTATCAAGTTATGAAATATACCTTGTGATTGAATAATCAGGATATATGTGCAATAGTTCTTTATGTACATACCTTATTATTAGATTGCTCTCCTTTACCTTCTTTTTCTAAGACCTTAAGAGAAGGTTTGTCCTTAGAATAAAGAGTAAGGGACGATCAAGTAAAGAAGGAGGGACCTAGTTGGAATTATGGACAACTTATGAACTAATGTTGAAAATCCTACCCCTAGTATATATACCCTCAACTTCTCTAAGCAAGGGAACTTGCCCTTCGTTCCCTTCACTGTTCCATTTCACCAAAGACGACCAAAGACTGCCTTGGAGCTAAGGAGGACGACCAAGGGAAACAAGGTAGGTTTGGGACCCTTCTTTTGCCTAATTCCATGGTTAGAACTCGAATTCAAGGTCAACTTCATGGCTAACTCTTGAAACCCTACCTTTCTAGCCATCTATTTTCGTTCTTCCTTGGAGTTTTCACCTTGGCAAACCTGTGGGAACTCAAGAACGCCATTAGAGCTTGGAGCTTGAAAGCTTGGAGCTCAAGAAGCAAGCTTAAGGCGGGTTTTATAACTCTAAACCCATGCTTTACTATGTACATCTCTTATATGCGGTTAGATGATAGCTCTTCATGTTTCCCTACTTTTCCCTGCTATTTTGCAAGCAAATCCATGGGATATTCGTACTGTTCTTGAGCTAGGAGATGAAGGCGTGATTTCCAAGAAAAACACACCGCTTTTCACTTCCTTAAACGGTCTCAAAAGTTTGCTCTCTCGGTCTCAAGACCGCGAGGTGAGCAAACGGTCTCGAGACCGCGACAGGTCAAACGGTCTTCACGACCGTTTGTCCCCGTTGACTGGGCGTGGACCGTATAAGGAATCTGTTCCTAATTATATAGGCTAATTACCCTTAAAATTTGGGAGGCTAACTCCAAAGGAATCGGGAGATATGACCTTTTTAAGTAACAACTTTAAATGAATTTATTCCTGATTCTCAAACGGTCTGAAATTGCCTTTTTGGGAAAACGGTCTCAAGACCGTGTAAGGTCGTTGACCAGGCGTTGACCGTATGAGATTACTGTTCAAAATAATGTTAATTAACAACCCACCAAGTTTGATGGTCTAATTCCAAACGGGCTAAGAGTTGAAGGGTGAATACTAGGGCTAACCCTAGGTGAAATCAGTACTGAAATTATGGTAACCTAATTAGGGTTTTTAGGGTTGATTGACCTAAACGGTCTTAAGACCGTTTAGGGGCCACCCAAACGGTCTCAAGACCGCGAGGGCAATCAACCATGACCGTTTGGAGGTCTGGGGTCAAGATTAGTTGACCAATTAAAGGTACAATTACACCAAATTACATTGCAATTAAATATTGATATAACCCTCAACTCAATTGATTCGACCTTGAAGAAATTTCACTAGAATCCAAAATTGGATGGGCAAACGGTCTCAAGACCGTTTGGAACTCATACAAACGGTCTCAAGACTGAGAGGACAATCACCCAAGACCGTTTGAAAGTCTAGGGTTAAGTAATTTGACCAATTGAGGACCCAATTGCAAATAAGTTATCAATTTAATCAAAATTCTGTTTGTGGATCAATCATGGTTCAACCCCTATCAAACCACCTTGGACTTTGATGAAATCTTGGGAAAACGATCTCAAGACCATGTGGGGTCCACCCACATGACCTCAAGACCGTTTGGACCAAGTTTGGGCCCAATTGGAGCTCAATTGAAGGGTTCAACCTTGCGTTGATGCACATTGTTGAGTATTGATGGGTGAACATTGATAGACCCTAATTGAATCGATTTCAATCCTAATTGGTCAACAATTGAGGGTCAATTGAATGACCAATTGGTTAAGCATAACCTTATTTAACCCAATTCATAACTGGTCATCATAGCTTTGACCTTTTGAGGGCTTCAACTTTGGTTGACATTAGGTGGTAACCTTTGATTTTGTTGTTGAAGGACCAAGCGGCTAAGACCATGAGAGCCTCGTGGTCTCAAGACCGTGAGAGGGCTCGTGGTCTCAATACCATGAGGGGGCTCACGGTCTCAAGACCGAGAGGAGGCTCGCGGTCTCAAGACCGCGAGGGCCCTCGCGATCCTAAGGTCAAAGTGGGCAAACGGTCTACATAGCTTCGCGGTCTTGAAATCACATGATGGCTCGCGGTCTTGAAGTAGGTTGAGGGGGGCTCGCGGTCTTGAAAAGTCAAAATTGGCTAAACGGTAAACACTTTCAAATGATCTCAACTCAATTGAAGAATGATGGTTGAAGGTCAATCAATGTGATTCAAAGTTGACTTCTTTCAATCAATTGATGAAATAAATGGTTCAATGTTGCCCTAATCAAACCCTAATGATAACCTAGGATATTAAGTGGCTAATTGACTAAGGTTTTGACCCTAATGATGATCAATGGGGTGAATTACCAAAATACCCCTGAAGGGTAAATTGAGTAATACCTTGATTAGATCAAACCCTAATCACATGATGATGATATTTTAACTATTTTAGCCTATGATGACTCAATCCAACCTGATCTAGAGTGATGTTGACATCACCTAACAGTATGAGGAGAGAGAAAGTACTTTTAGAGAGAGAAAGTACTTCTAGAGAGAGAAAATACTTTTTTTTTAAAGTGGAAACTCAATTAAAGCATCTCCAATGCACATAAGTAAGCATAATTAGGGTATGATCCACCTGGGTGAGATAATAGAAACCCTAATTATGATAAATGATGAACCTTTAACTAACCTGAGAACATCAATGATGATGTTACTCATACATGATGATGTTATGAGTTCAATTCACCTTAATATGAATAGTAAACCCTAATTCAAGGGTGATGACATGTAATATGAATAGTAAACCCTAATTCAAGGGTGATGACATGTAATATGAATAGTAAACCCTAATTCAAGGGTAATGGCATGCATTTGAGTATTAAACTCCAATTAATGAGAATTAGAGATTTAACTCTTATGACAAGAGTGGGAAGTATATTCCTTATTTCTTTATTACCTTTATCAGTTGTATTAACCATGCAAGTTCTGATATGAAGGTAATCATATCCAGGTATGGATGTTGATGTTTATTTCATTAAAGGCATGTTGTTAGCCTTATGAATAAGTAAATTAATCGGATGCCTTGTCAATGGCATCCTGTGATGATAATGGGCTGTGAGAGCCATGAATACCATCAAGGTCATGCTTTAGAGATGACTTGTGATGAGGATAATGAGAAATGATGATTGACATAAGTTAGGCCTGTTACATTTAGTATTCTTCTTTTATAGATGTTATGCTACTGTTATTGTTTGAAGAACAATGTATGCTGTTAAAGAATACTGAATGTACCTAACTAATCAAGTATAATGTAGAGCCCTGATCATAGATCCATCATTGTCAGAGATTAAGTGATGGTGAAACAGGTTTTCCTCAGGGAACTCCTGGAGCACATACTTTTGAGTATGTGGGGTACATGGATGTGTAGAACCTTACATCCTAGTGTAGGAACGTGATGTAGATGTGTAATCCATCCATCCTTCACTATAATTCCATACCGTATCAGTGGTAGGTAAACATGAAGCCTCCTGATGACGAAGAAAGTACAGATATCCGTATCAGTGGTAGGTAAATATGAAACCTCCTGATGACGAAGAGAGTACAGAACGCCACTGTGACTCTAGAATAGCGAAGGACCAGTTTACCCTGGTGAGCTATAGTAGTAGAGACATGAGATGTCCTACAAGTGATCCTCTTACTGACTGAGGAAGGTGAAGGTCATAAGAATCTGGCTCTCTTAATGACATATGTATGATACTGATGTGACTTCTCAGCGATCAGTTGGAGTATGAGTGGTATGCCTCATCTCCACAGGGCATAATGTTGTTTGTAAAACATAATCAACCATGTAGTATAACTTGTTAGAGATGACTCCAAGTTAGTTGATTGATGTTACATTGCAATAGTGTTTATATTCTCCATATCTCCTAAATTGTAGAGATCTTGTTATACCTGCAACTGTTATAGAATACTTTGAAGACTTTACTGCTTAAGATATTCTTTGATGTTATAATAAATCTTTTGGTGAAGAGTTATAACTCTCGCTGGGACAATTATGTATAATTTTCTCACCCCGTAGACTGCAACTTTTTAGGTGGACGTCGGAGACAAAGGAACCAGCCTATAGGTGATCAGTCTCAGCAGCAGCAGCACCAGGGGCAGCAGTAATCTCAGGTGGAGATTTGTCCTGCCATGTGGCGTAGTTAGAGTCAGTCCTATGTGTCCTCTGTACTCTCAGGTCTTGGAGTCTTGTGTTATGTGATCTTGAGATTTTGTATCTTGATGTATATAATTACTCAAGAAGTAATTATCCTGAGATGTAAATAGTTTATCTCACTTTATGAAAGAAGCTTTTATGGATTCAAGCTCTTGTCTCGAAAAGTTTTAATTTCCCGTGATTTTTGTCTTCCGCTGATTACCGATTCGCTTCCGCTAAGTTTTAATCGTGTTTATGTCATGGTTTGGAGATCAGAGCCCACAGCAACCATCTCCAACACTGCAATGGAATGAATGTCCTTCTTATGGCTAGCAAATTTATCTTTCTGATATTCAGTTATTTCCCAATTTGTTCCAGCTAAGCTCCTGATGTAATTGGTTCGCCAGTATAGCAAAAAAAAAGGTGGTATGGATACAAGTGTTGCTATTCTAGAGAGGAGGACAAATTGTTAGTCTTCTTTGGTGATTTTTTGTGATTCTATGTTGTTTGAGGATGAGTAAATTCAAGTTTTAGGGTAATTTGATGAATGTGTATTTGTCCATTTTTATTTCATCTTTTACATCATTCTTTAGGAATATTTTGTTTGTGTTTCCCACTTTTATATTTTGTTTTATTACTTTTAATTTTGTCTCCTACTTTGGAGTTTTAATTAGATTTACTCATTTATTTAAAGAAAACACCACAATTGTATCCATTCATTTCAAAGTGAAAAACTCCCAAAATATTTTGGGAATTAGAAGATCAAGGAGGCTTCAAGTACATATCTTGCCCCCCACCCCCCACCCTCCCACAACAAAATTTTCAACATGTCAATTGGTTTTCCATTCAGTCAACTCGCATGTAGATCTTCCCACATCACATGGTATATCCCACACCAAAATGGCTATATCTCTTTCATCCAAACTAGTTTAGTGTTAACATATGCTTTGGAAAGGGAATTTATTATCTATAAGAAAAATATATTTTGTATTTTCCAGTCGGTTGACTGGATTTTTCAATCTGTCGACTAGATTTTCCAATTAGTCGATTGTCCTATAGACCCTCTAGCAGTTCCTCTTATATATACCTCACACCAAAACAGTCATATCTTTTGCATACAAAGTCGAAATTTAATGTTTAAATATTCATTAAAAATGGAGTTTCATTATTCATAGGAAAACCATATTTTCAAATTGTTTTGGAATTTGTTTAAAAACCATTTTGGAAGTTGTGACCGACCTAAAATTTGTTTGAAATGACAGTAATGAAAATGTACAATAAAGAGAATCATAGAATTTTTGTGGTCAAAATAATTAAAGGAAAGTCATTGGTAGCAGACAAACTTAAGGCTACTCATCATTCACTAAAAAAGCAAGCCAGCTGCCACTTTAAAGAGGGATCACACCCTATCATCTCAGAGCCTACTTTGGGCGCACATAGCAAGGAATTGAGAAAAGGAGCCACCATCTTCCTCAGGGAGACTTATATATTACTGCTAGACTCTACCAACATGACTCTCACTATTCCTATTTGTACCTTTATGTTTTTTCTACGTATGAGTGAGTTGACTTTGTTACTGGGGCATGGGTTTAGCATCGTAGCCCATACCTTGTTGTAATTGATATTGACTGTAAGAATTTTGTTTGTTATATGTGTTTCTTTTAATCTATGCATTAATTCTATGATTCGATCGATTATATCATTTTTGTTATAAACATGGGTGAAGAGATTACAAATCCTACGGTTATAATGCCTAATGAACACATAGGATTCCAGATGAATTTTGTAATTCAATCAATCAAATTTATTGTTTGTTATAATCCTTGGTGATGATATCCTAGATTCTAGGATTAAACACCAAATAAAACATGCTGAACTCCAAAAGAGATCCCAGATGGAGTTTTGGACGGATGGACAAAGAACTGTAAACATTGAGATCCTGGGTTTGTTGGGATCTTGATCCTTATGAGATTTGTGCTGACAAAAATCTACTTGATCCCAATCTAACATAATCTATTCAAAGAGTTGAATCATTTAGAATAACTATGAAGCCAATGGAGGTGAATCACAAACCCCCAACATTCTTTATTAATTGAACTAAATCTTCATTTAATCATTTTCTATTTTGCAATCTTTACTTCCAATTGTTAGTTATAATCTCTCTCAAACAATTGGATTTCCATATTGTTCTGAGTAGTAGGTTATAAGTAATTTTTAGCCATGCTATCTCATGGGTTTGACCCCTTTATGTACTATAATTGACCCGTTCACTTGTGGGTGAGTTGATTGTTGTTTGTTATGGTTAAAGTCTAGGAATTTTCTTCCTTAGTGAATTTGTGTGTGCAAACAACTCAAATCACAACCCTCACTTTCTGGATTGACATTCAAGGAGACAAGACCTTCCCCTATGAGGGGTAGACACTATCCCATCCCTCCTATTGCATGTTCATTGACAACACGCCTAAAAATGAGATATAAATTGGTTCCATGACATGAATGAGTATCTCTCAAATCAAGCCATCCCTGAAAACATCTCCCAGAGAGAGTAGAGTGCACTCAAATGACAAGCCACATAATATGTCATAGGGGTGGAACAACTATATCACAAATTCTATAATAAAACTCTTCCCTGATGTGTCAAGAAGAAAGAAGTAGAAACCATCGGTCCATGTTGGTTCGTGCGACACACACATGAGTGGAGTCATGCTTGTTGGGTTTTAGGGGAGATAGAGAAGGCAGCGAAAACAAAAATTTTATTCTCCCAAACCCAGAATAAAGGAATCACGTCAACGTCTATACAATAGGAAGGATAGTTTGTAGAGGCGTACCTTGTCCCGAGGATTGCTCGACGATGTTACCTCGCGGCTTGCGCGGTCTTCACCTCTGATCTTGGATGGTGTCTGTGCAGCTCCTGGTCTCACTGGGACTATCGGGATTGACAACTATCCTTCGAGCGGCAGAAGTCTCGTGCCACAGTAGTAGTCCACATAGACCACCTGGAACTCCAATCTCCTTGTCCCATAAGGAATCAGAAGGATTCACACCCTCTTGTCAGTGTACTAGTCACCAACACACTCTCCTGTAACTAGTTGCCTTTCTGTAGTTTTCTTTCCCTTGCTGTGCCTCCCTTATCAGGTAGCACTTGCTCGGGCTCTCTCTTAGTTACCAAAACCAGAGAGAACGACAACTTTGTAGAGCAACTGGTGTTGTGAGTTGTACTTTGAGAAGCCCCCAATACCCCTATATATAGGAGGGTCATGGGACAGGGTTATCTACCCTGGGTAATGTGGGATTAAAGAAGGAGTAGAAGGGTTTGAGATTTTCCACAAAACAACCAACTGCACCAACTGAACCGATCGTTTCAACCCTAAAACGGTCAGTTGGTGACCTCAACTGATCGGTTCACACCTGAACTGATCGTTTGGGACCCCTGAGCCGATTGGTTCACTTCTGAGCCGATCGGTTCATGGTCCTGGTCCAACTCAAATTGACTTTCATATTTGTTTCCAATTAATCAAATATTAAACCTTGTCCAAATTGAATTTGTACAAGTGAAACAAATTGTATTTGCAAAATAGTCTTCTGACTTTCCAAACGATCTCGGTGGGTCCACAAACCGACCGGTTCAACACTTGAGATGATCATTTCATGACACATGAGTCGATCGATTCACCAGTTGAGACGATCGGTTAACCAACCTGAGCCGATCGGTTCATCACATGAGCCGATCGGTTGGAAGTGCAGACTGTGCAAAATCAATCAATTTTAGTTTCAATCAATCTGATACTCTAATCAATTGGTCCAACACCTTGAACACTATGATTTTGAGCTATCAATCAACTGAGTGTTTAATTGAACTAATAAACTCCTTTAGTAATCAATCTAAACATGATTTGTGGATAAACTCCTCTTCCAGGTTAAATCCTATGTGTGTGACCCTACAAGTCCATTTCACATTGTTAGTGAAAGTCCATAACGCTTATGACTTCACAAGCAAAGAGCGGTGCCTAGTCACACATCAGTGCTATCCAAGTGAAATAGAAAGTTGGAGAACAACTTTCAATCCTACAATCTGTGAATGGTGTTACAGTGAATGTATAATTCCTTTGTCACTAATGTCCTGGATGAACTCAAGGCATGATACAATCATCCTTTCAACGTTTATCCATTTCCTTGATCTCAGAGCAGACTGGGTGAGATGTGTGTGACATCTATATCAAATATTGATTCACACATGCATGCACATGCCTTTCTCAATCCAACTCATCAAGTGGCCATGGACATCAAACTCCATTAGGAGGGACAAATCCAATATCTATCACTCACCCCTCAAAAGCCCCATGTGTCAAAGTCACCCAATCATCCCCTTTATAACAACCCATGTTTCAGGACTGCATTTGATGATGTCAAAGTGTACCCAACGACATGTGTTGAGTGTAGTAATTTCAAGTCGAAGAATCATACTCAGCACCATCACTGTGAGAGCTGACTGTGACTATCAAATCATGGTTCCATGTGTCACTCTCACGATGGGTCTGTCTGGTACACTTGTTCTCTAACAAGTACCTATGTGCTTGGTTTGATATCACTATATCATGAATAATGAGATTCTATCACCAACCAACACACAATCTAGTCTTTCGTGTTATTGATGTCTATGGTTATTTCCACAATAACAATCGACTAGGGACTAAAGAAGAATGTATACTCTTATCATCTGTATGATCTCATCGTTTAGGTCCTTAACCTAAAAGCATATGTCATCGAGTAAACAATTATTTAGACATCTATCATGTTACACTATCATCTCAGAAATAGTTAAAACATATAGATCAGAAATTGCCTTTATTATTATTCAAATCATTTACAAAGTATCCCATTACAATCATCACATGACTTTCTCTATAGATCCCCTCAAATGTGAGGTTGGCGGTGTCGTTTTGTCAGTTCATATCTTAATCGCAAATGAAAACTACAAGATTACAAGGAAATAGAAGGGAGGCGGGCACCAAGCTACGCCGCCACCCCTTTTTGAATGGAAAATCCAATCCTCCGAAACACCACATCCATAGATCTGGGAGTCATTACATTACTATGCATAACTTTTTGAACTCTCTTAAGAAGCTCCACAGCCTCAGGTGCTAGGAACCCAAAAGTGTCAAAACCAAACGGGATAAAAACATGTTGATTGTCGATACATGCCTTCTCATGTATGGGCATACATACCAACAGACTCCCATTTGCACTTACATCTAGTCACCTAGGAACCTCAGTCCTTGTGACCTAGCATGACCATCATGCTTCTGCTGAGAAAGGGCCTTAGTCAGTTGATCAGCTATGTTGTCTTCAGTTGGTACCTTGCAAATCTTCACATCTCCTTGCTGTACGATCTCTCATATGAGATGGAAGCGCCGCAATATGTGCTTGGACCACTTATGTGATCTGGGCTCCTTAGCTTGAGTAATAACTCCATTATTGTCACAATAAAGCTCAATTGCATCACAACTACTGGGAACTACACCAAGTTCAGAGATGAACTTCCTGGTCCACACAGCTTCATTTGCTGCATGTGATGCAATAATATACTCGACCTCTGTAGTAGAATTAGAAATTGTTTCTTGCTTGGAATTCTTCTAGCTCACAGCTCCATTGTTAAGGAAAAACACAAATCCTGATTGTGATATGTAATCATCTTTTTAAATTTGGAAGCTTGCATCGGTGTAACCCTTTACAGCCAGTTCTTCGTTGCCGTCGTATACAAGGAACCAATCCTTAGTCCTTCGTAAGTACTTGAGGATGTTCTTTATGGTTGTCTGGTGAGCATCCCCAGGATCTGACTAGTACCTGCTCATCATGCTGAGAGCATATGAGACATCTGGGTGTGTGCACAACATAGCATACATGATGGATCTGATGGCTGATGCATATGGGATCCCGTTCATACGCTCCCTCTCTTCACAAGATTGGGGACATTGAGATCTAGAGATGGTGACTCCATGTAGGATGGGGATGTTGCCTCTCTTTGAGTTCTCCATGCTGAACTGCTTCAGCACTTTGTCAATGTATGTGCTTTGACTTAGTCTGAGAAGCCTTTTAGATCTATCTCTATAGATCTTAATACCTAGAATGTAGGATGCTTCTCCTAAGTCCTTAATTGAGAAAGTATTCCCAAGCCAAGTGTTTACCTTCTCTAAGGCTGAGACATCATTCCCCATAAATAGTATGTCATCCACATACAATATGAGGAATGTGGTCGTGCTCCCACTAACATTCTTGTATACACAAGGTTCATATTCATTTTGAATAAAGCCAAACACTTTGACTTCCTCATCAAATCGAAGATTCCAACTCCGAGATGCTTGCTTCAATCCATAGATTGACCTTTGTAGCTTACAAACTTTATTGGCATTCTTTGGATCTACAAAACCTTCAGGTTGTGTCATGTACACATCCTCATTTATATTCCCATTCAGGAATGTGGTTTTAACATCCATTTTCCAAATCTCATTGTCATAGTAAGCCGTAATAGAAAGCATGATCCTGATGGACTTAATCATGGCAACTAGAGAAAAAGTTTTGTCATAGTCAACACCTTGAACTTGTCAAAAACCCTTTGCAACCAATCTTCCTTTATAAGTTTGCACATTTCCATCCATGTCAGTTTTCTTCTTGAAGACCCACTTGCCCCCTATGGGTTTTACCCCTTCGGGTGGTTCCACCAAAGTCCATACTTTGTTGGAGTACATGGATTCCATCTCGGATTTCATGGCCTCAAGCCATTTCTCATAATTTGGTCCCTCCATAGCCTCTAGATAGGTAGTTGGATCATCATCTATGATCAACTCACCGCCTTCCTGAGTCACAAGGTATCCAAACTTCTCAGGTTCAAGGTGTGTCCAACTAGATCTACGAGGTCCTTGTATTACTTGAAGAGAATCAGATTCCACAACACCTTGTGAATCTCTATGTTCCTCTTGCACATCTACCGGTTCAATGTTTTCTTACTGGGCTTGAACTTCTTCAAGCTCTCTTTTCCTCCCACTGTTTCCTCTGGAAATAAATTCCTTTTCTAGGAAGATAGCTGTCCTGACAACAAACACTTTGTTGTCAGTAGGGTGGTATAAATAATATCCCCTCATTTCCTTGGGGTATCTAAAAAAATAACATTTATCAGACTTGGGTCCAAGCTTATCAGGAAACATTTTCCTAACGTAAGTCTCACAACCCCAAATCTTAATAAAAGACAAATCGGGACACTTCCCGTGCAATATCTCATATGGTGTCTTTTGAACCGATTTAGATGGTACTCGGTCAAGTGTAAACGCGGTGGTTTCAAGAGCATGACCCCAAAAGGAAATCGGAAGATCAGCAAAACTCATCATTGATTGCACCATATCTAGTAACGTGTGATTCCTTCTTTCAGACATACCATTATGTTGTGGTGTTCCAGGCAGAGTCCATTGTGATACAATACCACATGCTCGCAGAAAGTCCTCAAACTCCTGACTTAAGTATTCTCCACCTCGATGGATCGAAGTGCTTTTATACTTTTACCAAGTTGGTTCTGTACTTAATTCATGAAATCCTTGAACCTTTCAAGGGTTTCTGACTTATGTTTCATCAGGTACACATAGCCATACCTACTGAAATCATCAGTGAAGGTAATGAAGTACTGATACCCCTTTCTGGCATTTCTTCTAAAAGGCCCACATACATCAATATGTATGAGTCCTAATAGATCACTAACTCTCTCACCTTTACATGAAAAGGGAGTCTTGGTCATCTTGCCCAACAAACAAGATTCACATGTCTCTATTGATTCATAATCAAAAGAGTCTAGATAACCATCTTTATGAAGTCTAGAGATGCACTTCTCATTTATGTGCCCTAGATGACTATGCCAAAGATATGTTTTGTTTGAGTTGTTGAGTTTTTGCCTTTTGATGTTTACATTGTATACATTTGTCTCTAGATCTATCAAGTATAAACCATAAGACATTGGGGCACTGCCTTAAAAGATCCCATCTTTTGATATGGAACACTTTCCATTCTTAATAAGAAATTCAAAACCATCCTTGTCCAAATAAGAGATGGACATGATATTCCTATTTATGGCAGGTACATAATAGTAGTTATTCAACTCTATTATTAGCCTACTAGGTAGAGTTAACTCATTGGTTCCTACGGTTCAACCTCACCTTTCCCCAAAGGCCTACTTCTTTTAAGATCCTTCACATTTGAACAAATGTGAGATCCACATCCTGTATCAAGTACCCATGACAAAGAAGTAGTAAAGTTAACCTCTATCATGTATACACCAGAAGTAGAGATCTCTATTTCTTGCTTTTTCTTCCATCGTTCCTTCCATCCTCTCCATGTTTTGAGCGTAGAAGATTCTGACATTGGTTTGGCGAGAGTACCCTTCTTCCCTCACCTTTGTCCTTAGACTTTGTTCCATTGATCTCCTTCAATGAACTATCCTTCTTCTTAAGCCCACATAGAGTGGATTCAAAGGCTACCGGTATATCTGGATTGTGCAGAACACTTCTCACAATCCCTAACCAGTTATGGAATTTATTCTCAATTAATTTTCCCATTTTAAAAGATGATTCTTTTGCCATTCTACCAGAGAAAATTGCATTTGTCAAAACTCCTTTTGATTTGATTTGATTTGATTTGAATAAAATTTGATAGTAGTTAATCAGGCCTTTAATTAATTACCGCTCCCACTATTTTAATTCAAATTGAAAGCCCTCACCATCAATTCGGAAGATTGCAACATACAATCTTCTAGTGGGTCAAGATACTAAAATCCTCTGAGTCATGGACCAGCTAGGGCTGTCACCCACAACTTAGATCTTCCAGGTAGGCAACTTTTGCCAATTGCATCATATGGAACTCTTGAAAGATGTCATGCGCAACTCCTTACCATGATCACCTCCATGCCTCAAGTTGCTAGATCCTATCTAGGTCACCTGGTTAAGTCCGACCCAAAGCCTACACGATGAATATGCACCCTGCTAGGGCAGACCCACATATCCATCCTTTACGCTTCCATGAGATAGACGGTGTACCATGCTAGGGCGTTCCCACACTTGGTCGATCAAGCTTTTCACATGTGTCACATTTAGAAGGCATATCAAACTTTAATATTTAATGAGGGATTTGGTTTTACAGGTACATATACATATCCAATCACCATAATATAGTAAGTATCATATACATTCTATATTCCACAGAAAACATGTGAAATGATAAAAGCAATGATTATGGCTATCCTAATGTGATTCCTTGAGCCAAGAGGAATCACGGTCATCTAGGTCCACATCACATGCAACCTGTACAAGATGAACTCTATACTTTTCCTTTCTGGGTTTGATCAACTCATCTCCATGATTGATCTGCTCGCTATCAGACTGGTTGGTTGGGTGCCACCAGCCGATCGACTGGCACCTCCAGCTGATCAGTTCACTGCTCGTCGTGCATCTCCTCAGGCCGCCACTCGCTCGTATCACTCCTCAAACTGGTCGTCAAAATATCCACCATTCTTTGACATAACAGGAAATAAAATTCTATCCTATTTTACATTTGAAAAAGAAACCCTGAGTTACATTTGGGGGGAGCAAAGGTAGGAAAGAAATCTCAAGTTATCTCAAGTTACATCAGGAATAGGATATAGGGAATCGGTGTGCAGACCGAGATGCAAGCAACCAAATTCAACCAAGCACACATACATAGGGTTTATTGGCCATAACCATGCTATACATCCACCACAAAACTTGTTTAAGGGCGGCGCGTATTGAGTGCATTCATATTACATATCATATATGTATATTGAGATTTGTGGATTTAGGATTGATATGAAAAAAGCCAATTTCATTTGCATCATATGCAATAAATAAAGGCAACAAACCAAAATCGATCATATCGATAATCCTAAAGTATAGAGCAGTTGACGTGGCTCTGATACCACTGTTGGGTTTTAGGGGAGACAGAGAAGGCAGCGGAAACAAAACATTTCTTCTCCCAAACCCAGAATAAAGGAATCGCGTCAACGTCTATACAATAGGAAGGATGGTTTGTAGAGGCGTACCTTGTCCCGAGGCTTGCTCGGTGACGTTACCTCGTGGCTCATGTTGTCTTCACCTTTGGTCTTGGATGGTGTCTGTGCAGCTCCTGGTCTCACCGGGACTGTTGGGATTGACAGTTATCCTCCGAGCGGCAGAAGTCTCCCGCCTCTATAGTAGTCCACACGGAGCACCTGGAAATCTGATCTCCTTGTCCCACAAGGAATCAGAAGGAGTCCCACCCTCCTGTCAGCGTACTAGTCACCGACACACTCTCCTGGAACCAATTGCCTTTCTGCAGTTGTCTTTCCCTTACTGTGCCTCCCTTATCGGGTAGCACTTGCTCGGGCTCTCTCTCGGTTACCAAAACCAGAGAGAACGACAACTTTGTCGAGCAACTGGTGTTCTGAGTTGTACTTTGAGAAGCCCCCAATACCCCTATATATA
Organism: Alisma plantago-aquatica; assembly: GCA_963693085.1. Classification (NCBI taxonomy): domain Eukaryota; kingdom Viridiplantae; phylum Streptophyta; class Magnoliopsida; order Alismatales; family Alismataceae; genus Alisma; species Alisma plantago-aquatica. The sequence continues at coordinate 974,674,069 of OY856411.1, forward strand.
TAGGAGGGTCATGGGACAAGGTTCTCTACCCCGGGCAATGCGGGATTAAATTAGGAGTAGAAGGGTTTGGGATTTTCCACAAAACAACCAACTGCGCTAGCTGAACCGATCGTTTCAACCCTGAAACGGTCGGTTGGTGACCTCAACCGATCGGTTCACACCTAAACCGATCGTTTGGGACCCCTTAGCCGATCAATTCACTTCTAAGCCAATCGGTTCATGGTCCTGGTCCAACTCAAATTGACTTTCATATTTGTTTCCAATTAATCAAATATTAATCCTTGTCCAAATCAAATTTGTACAAGTGAAACAAATTGTATTTGCAAAATAGTCTTCTTACTTTCCAAACGATCTCGGTTGGTCCACAAACTGACCAGTCCAACACTTGAGCCGATCGTTTCATGACACATTAGCCGATTGATTCACCAGTTGAGCCAATCGGTTCACCAACCTGAGCTGATCGGTTCATCACATGAGCCGATCGGTAGGAAGTGCAGACTGTGCAAAATCAGTCAATTGCAATTTCAATCAATCCGATACTCTAATCAATTGGTCCAACACCTTGAACACTATGATTTTGAGCTATCAATCAACTGAGTGTTGAATTGAACTACTAAACTCCTTTAGTAATCAATCTAAACATGATTTGTAGATAAAATCCTCTTCCAGGTTAAATCCTATGTATGTGACCCTGCAGGTCCATTTCACGTTGGCAGTGAAAGTCCATAACACTTATGACTTCACAAGCAAAGAGTGGTGCCTAGTCACACATCAGTGCTATCCAAGTGAAATACAAAGTTGGAGAAAAACTTTCAATCCTACGATCCATGAATGGTGTTACAATGAATGTATAATTCCTTTGTCACTAATGTCTTGGATGAACTCAAGGCATGGTACAGTCATCCTGTCAACGTTCATCCATCTCCTTGATCTCAGAGCAGACTGGGTGAGATGTGTGTGACATCAATATCACATATTGATTCACACATTCATGCACATGCCTTTCTCAAGCCTACTCATCAATTGGCCATGGACATCAAACTCCATTAGGAGGGACAAATCCCATATCTATCACTCACCCCTCAAAAGCCCCATGTGTCAAAGTCACCCAATCATCACTTTTATAACAACCCATGTTTTAGGACTGCGTTTGATGATGTCAAAGTGTACCCAACGACATGTGTTAAGTGTAGTAATTTCAGGTCGAAGAATCACACTCACCACCATCACTGTGAGAGCTGACTGTGACTACCAAATCATGGTTCCATGTGTCACTCTCACGGAGGGTCTGTCCGGTACACTTGTTCTCTAATAAGTACCTATGTGCTTGTTTTGATATCACTATATCATGACTAATGAAATTCTATCATCAACCAACACACAATCTAGTCTTTAGTGTTATTGATGTCTATGGTTATTTCCACAATAACAACCGACTAGGGAGTAAACAAGAATGTATACTCTTATCATCTGTATGATCTCATCATTTAGGTCCTTAACCTAAAAGCATGCATCATCGAGTAAACAATTCTTTAGACATATATCATGTTACACTATCATCTCAGAAATAGTTAAAACATATAGATTGGAAATTGCCTTTATTAATATTCAAATAATTTACAAAGTATCCCATTACAATCATCACATTACTTGCTCTATGGGCATACATACCAACAATGCTATCCAAGAAAATTAAACTTGTGGGTTACTAGTAGAATGCCTTGGAAATAGACTACTGCTAATACATTCATAAGTGTTGTGCCTACCAAATCCATGGTGAAGATGTTCATACACCCACCAATCAAATGTAAACATGACCATGCCTTGTCCTTTCTCAGCTTGGTGGATCCACATGATCGGAAAATCAACCCTAAAGTGTTAGAAATTACTTCATTTTGGTCGCAATTGATTACCTCACCAAATGAGTAGAAGTGTGTTCATCACCACCACATTAGCCCAACAAGCCATCAAGTTCCTTAAGAAAAACATCACCGATAGGTATGAGATACATCATGAAATCATCTTTGAAAACAGTACAAATTTCATCACCAAGAATGTCAAAGAGTATATGATCTCTTTGATCAAACATCACCCAATGTTGCCCTACAAGGCACGGATGAAAGAAACTATAGAATCTGCCAACAAGAAATTGATAAAGATTTAAAGAAGACAATCAACTCTCCTACCAACTAGAATGAACATATCCCTATGGATATATGGGCATACTGAATTCCAATTAGAACTTCCACAAGAACCACACCATATTCTCTAGCAAAGGAAATGGAGATAGTGTTTCATCGAGATTTAGATCCCTTTACTTTATACACTATGAGAAGAAGATATTCGTGAGGTAGAATGTTTTCAATACCAAATACACTATAAGAACACCTTAAAGAATGATTGATAAGAGATCTACATCATGCACAGTTTTACCAAGCCATAATGGCCTGATCATTTGAAAAAATGGTATGAACCCACAATTTCTAGAAAGCCAACCAAGTGTTGTGTGTCACCTAATATGTCAATTCAAGGGGCAAGTTTAACCCTAAATGGGAAGGGCCGTACATCATCCATGGCATCTATGACTCGAACAAACTACACCTAAAGAACATGCATGTAGACATTCATCTTCATCAAACGATCTCTAGCCACATCAAGCACTACCACTTCTGATGATCAAGCTTTAGTGACAAACAAGCTTCTCGTAAGGAGCTTATAATGGATCTGAAAGCCCCTACCCCTCTAAAAACATATAAATCTACTTAAGTACCAGACTACGTCCCCCTATGCACTTCGAAGAGGAAATGTCAAAGTAGAACCTAGGGTGTAGGATAAAAGGAGGATGGATATTATCCTGAGGACCCAATGATTCATCAACCTAAAAAATAATTCCATAAAATAAGCACATATAAAAATTCACCCAAAATGTTCATGACTATAACAAAGGTAATGTGAAACCCCATGGTCAACAACATAGGGGGGGGCAGAAACTATGGTCCCCATAGGATAGTTAGATTTGATCCTCACAATCACCATCTTGACACCTCTGCCGAGGTAGATAACATAATGCTAACATTTTCCAGGGTCAATCTAGAAAGGAAGGACTATAAGAGGAGGTAGAAGTTGACATTCCTTGTATCTATCCTCACCTCATCTCTTCAAAAGAGTTGAGACCAAACTCTACATAGACTAAACCCTGTAAATGAGGTGGGAAGCCTTCACTAGGAAAACCCCATTCATTCATTATGGAATTCTAGGATCTTATACTATGGCCTTAAGCATCAATATACAATAAAACGCTTCAACAAAAAGACCGATGACTAGTGGGCACCCTACAGGAAATGATATGAAATCCCTTTAATTAAGCATACACATGCTTGTGGTAGATTTCTACTTTAAAGAATGTCGAGAGTAAAACACATGGCATGTGTGATACTAGACACCTTGGCCCAAATGTGTAGGGAATTTCCACTGATACACTGACTACTGGATATGACTTTAGTAGTTAGTGTGACACCCAGATCTAGTAGAGCTCTTGTTCCATCTCCTCCACTAGAATGAAGGACCCCCTCATCACTGAACATGCCATGAACATTTGGAGGGAAGAAACACCTATTATCAGGAGATTAAGACATGCAGTAGGCTAAAAAGGCTTGGGGTTTCAACCTTCTAACTTCATAAAAAGAGGTGCATGAGAAGGTGGTGATCCTAAAATATGCTGGAAAAAACAATAACCGTTCCTAGTATCCTAAAATGCATGAACAAGAGGCCTTGATTGCTCTCAGCTGACTAGCTTGTTAGAATGAATAACCTAAAAATATACGACTCAAGGACCTAAGTTCAACAGCACATTTTATGTCATTGTGGAGGGAGTACCCATAACTAGTGTATCATGTCATGAACAAAAATTTCTATTAAAAAATAAATTTATTAAAAAAAAATCTTGTCTCTCTATGCCAATGAGCACAAAAAGTAACATATGCAAAATAAAATTGATATCAATGTGGTTATCTAGAAGAATCCTATGTTAGTATCACCAGAGGCGTAGATACAAGACATTGCATATATTCAAGAGAGAGTTTTCAACTTATACGAAAGAATATGAGTCTGTCTCTTCCAATCCAACCACATCTACACCACCTTCTCATGAACCTTCCACAACTCTATTCACAACTTCTTGAAATGCATTGACTTGATACACACATCAGTGATGACAGAAATGTCATAGGACTAAAACATGATAGTATGCCACATTACTCTTTAGACATGGAAGGATCATAATCCATTGAATTCTAGGCATGTCCATTCCACAATATGAAATATTAATACAAAATGTCATCCATCCCCAATGCATCACCACACATCTAGAGAGGATCACCGGCCTAAATATGCTTCGAAAAGAACTCCTTCATGACACTATAATGAGGGTTTGAAGTCTGTGAATTTGGTAGGGTCGACACGTACTCCCAAATAAATATGCACGACCTGGAAAGGTCCCTCATCATCCTGGTCAACTGGGCTTCATTTAAGCACTCATACAATTTAGATAATATCAAGGGAACGATAGTTTCCTTCCTCCAAAAGGGTGTCCAAAACTCCAACACCAACAACTTTCACTTGCTGAATTGTCTCCTCTAAGAATAGCTCCATTGAGATGATCAAAGTATATGCTAAAAAATGAGGCATGTCAGGATTTTAAACACCACTTCATGCTTCTCTCATAAATGACTCCCACAAGTGCTCCACATAAATGAAGAGACCATCATTAGTAAACCATTGGGAAGCTTTTGGACTCCTTCATGACAAGGGGTCTGCCCAGCTAAGTATCCCAATTTGACTTTTGGGAACAACAAACCAGCGGTCATAGAAGGGAAGTTGAGTTATCTTAGACACCTCTTCCAAGTTGGGACTCAAAATGATGTCTTAAAATGAAAGTACTGACTTATAGGATCCCAAAAGAGGATCACCACCGACGTTAATTATATTGAAACATGGATGTAAGCCAGATGATGAAGATGAAAGATCATGCTCAAGTTGGTCAGCTCAATCTCTTCAGTATCAAAGAGATCATAATGCAACAACACACCAATAATAGATTCATGGGAAGATGAAACATAAGTGGGATTTCTCGTATCTCCCTCTCTCCCATGGCTCTAGGTTGTAGAAATAAAGACGTGTAGAAAAGATGAAAACTTGCAACCTTATTTTTAGGCCACAAACAAGATAGATTCACATTCTAAAGACAAAATGATTCTTGTCCTTTTACCTGATGGAATGGCACAATCTGCCACATGCATCTAAATCAATGGTCAAATTTGACATGCATTCTAGACAACAAGACTATACGTTCCACGGGTCGACGAATTATGAAAATCCACCACCCATAACTAGTACATGGATCGAGGCAATCCATCAAGTACATCAGACATTTTCAAAGATTAAAATCCTAAAATTGATTCTCAATCGAAGATGAAAACCTTACACAATGATTTAACCCAAATTTAGACTTTTATTTAGAATAAAAAGGGTCTTAAAATGCAAAACATAACTAGTACATATTTTTTCTATATGATAGAAAAATTCATTAATAAATAGAGATTTTAAGTTAGCTACTAATTTTTTAGCCACCTCTTCAAATCCTTTACTAAAGGCTGGTGATTAGTAGAAGAAGACCCAGAAAAACAACACTCCCTTCTCGGGTCAGAGTGGATATTGGTGGTGGATCACAAGTGATCCCAAGAAGAGTTGCTACAAGGCACCTCCCCGACTAAAGAAGCATCCCTCAAATGAGAGGAACCTTCTCCAACACTAGGTGGTAGAGGATCTATAGTTTGACCTGGGATACCCAAGGAGAAGTCACCAATGACAATAGTTCCCTCAAAATGTTGAGTATGCCCATATCCAAGTGGGATACTCAAGCTAAAGAGTCCACCACTTGCATCTGAATCCGCATCTACCCCATGGAAGGAAAAGGTCCAACAAAAGTCACCTGAGAAGTGACATGAGACTCCCAAAATAAAGTCTCGATGAGGCCTTAGCCTATGGAAATCGTACAATCCATGGGTGTCAAAACATGGAAAAGGAGGAGCATTAGGAGAAGGAACTAACTTGGGAGGAGGTGGATGATGAAACTCATACCCATAATCATCCTACTCCTCAAAAGAATTGTAGTCAATCACTTGTAGGGAAATATTATCAAGGCAATGGAAGTAGATAAAGACAGAACCAGAATCAAAATTCTTACAACTGGGGAATGGTTAAGTTGATGGAGGAAAGTATCATCTCACCATGTTCATAGTACCACTCCAGGTACTTATCACGCGTCACTTGACCATAGATCAAATCTTGAGATGCCTGACAGATTCTAATACTAGGATGAACCAAACTAGAAAAATGGTCAAAGGGAATATATCAGCCACCAACCTACTAATGAGTAGCACAATAGCCCACATACAACACAGTCCTAAAGGGTGACCCAAACTAGATCTAGAAAGCATCCAGAGATAATGTCTAAAACAAGGTTGCACATAACGTGGCCACCTTGCTAGACTAGAACCTGTAGAAGTTCCTAAATGAAACATGTCAACAACAATGTGTTAGAGTCAGATAAATTACACATGCAAAAACAATAAAGTGTTAAAGTACTACTCATACCACATATATGGTCATTGTCTCCGATTCACCCTCCACTACTCACACTGCACTCCACTACAACACCCAGACCAATGATGACATGAAGAGTGGAATTCATGCTGATAACCCTCTGGGCTGTATGTGAAGCCAAAAATGCTCATAGCCTCATACCTTCAAGGGAAGGGTCAGTGAGATCAAATATTGTAGATATTTCAAAGCAAAAATACAAAATAGTAGGTAAAAACTTACCACAGTCATAGCCCTTTGTATGTAGGACCATCTCCATTTGAAGTTTCCTACAAGACATCTTCTTAGGTGCATTAGTGATGTGGTTTCTTACTACACTAACAAATTCACCTAAAGGTTGAAATCCCTAAGGTTTTACCCAAACAACATGCAATATTACCACCTGCAAGTGAACATGCCTTATCTGAATATAGTCAAGGGTTGAATGCCAAAGGACAACAATTGTATGAATGTTTTCAGTTTGTATTGAGATTAACCAAGACTAATATTTAGAGCCAAGAGTTGATTTTTGTTGAGTTAAAATAATTGCAAGTAAAGTTAAAGTGTGGAATTAAAACTTAGTTTAGATTTATGACGAAGGTCACTAGGGTGATATCTAGTTTCACCGTCGCTACATGAACAAGCACATACATAACATGTCTAGGCTTGATACAACCATTCAAAGGAGAGAAAGAAAGATCGACCCGTTAGGTATGATAAATCATCTATATATCTATGTGGGCTTGAGTTCTTGTTACTCATGGGTCATGTACCTACTACTCCAAAAATATCTCTTCAGAAGTTATTTCCTGGGAATCAACCAAGTTGATTGTCATTCAAATCCTAAGTATATAAATTCTCAAAACAAAGGAATATAATAAATTATGTATAGTAGGTGATCGATCCACAAAACATGCATAAAACAACTCACATTGACTTAGAAGAGCTATATACAAGTCATAGAACATTAGAGTATAGATATGCAAAAGCATGCAGTGGGGCTAGTCCCTGCACCCCAATGAGATGGACTACTCGCTCTTCATAATGGAAACTAGGGAAATGGAGGAGAGGGAATATTCATACATAATCATCACGAAGAAGATTACCAAATATTGATAGAACAAAGATCTTATACTTGGTGAAAAGGTTGACTCAATCGGTAAAAGAGGAGAACATGTAGAACAAACTTGGGTTTCTCCATCGTCACTTCATCCTCTCTTTGTCTCTCTTCAGATACTGCTCTGTTGGAGAAGAAGGAGTAGATTGTTTAATGGCAGTGAGGATGAGGATATATCCACCTTCATGGATGGATGGTGGATTTTGGTGATGCATATGGAGTGGAGATGAAATTATAGCACCCTAGTTGTGCCATAAAGGGAGGCAAGTGAAGTGTTGGTCGATGATCTTCATAAATGGGCATAGAACAGCAACCTCTCAGCATAAACAAGTAGAAGAGACCCCCTCTATGATGAAAGTGGTCGAGTATTTATAGTTGTGGGGCGTGGAGGCAGTAGCTTCATTGGCATGCCTCTTCCACAGCCGATGGGTTGTAAGAGTGCAGATGGTCCATCATGCAATGAGATTTGGCGAGTCATTGGGCATCAAGGGTTGAAGTCCTGCCAATTTCAAGAGTAGAGTTTCCACTGAGTGACTAGATGACAAGGCTGGATATAACTAGTTTTCTACAAGTAAAAGGGTATAAAAGGTGATTAGGTTAGTTATTCATGAAATGTCAAAACAAAGAATATTTATAAGGACAAAGCATGTAGAGTCAATAATATGAAGGCAAAATAGGAAGTTATCATCCATAAAATTGGATGCTAACAATGCCCCAAAACTTAGGATTTCACTTGTCCTAAATCTAATAAATAGAATTAAAGCATTGAGTGAATTCAAAGGGCTTTACTATATTAGTGTTTTTAGAGCACCAAGTATGTCCTTATGCCATTTTTAGGTCAAGATATTTGTGTCGTTCTTGGTTTGATCACATAGTCCCCAAAGTCATTCTTATAGATCTGGAGTTGCGTGACCCTTTTTATCCTCTGCAACCTTCTTTGGAGGAAGGGTTTTTCCTTCAAGATGCAATTAGGATCATGTTTCCTAGCCATACTGTTGAAACGTTCTAGAAAGAGGTACACTTCACACCCAAATTTTATTTTTTTGGTTATGCTAACTACTTGTGTTGGGGTGGGCTAAGGCTATGGTTGTATCCTATATTTCTGAGGTTCATAAAACCTCAGGTATTGTTGTAGCGGTAGTCTTATCCAATTATTAGTTGTGATGTAGTCTCAAGTGGTTTTGTGACATTACCTTTGAAAGATAGGTGGGTGGTATTTTGGCTGCCAGACCCTACTACCAGACACAATATATCTCCATTTGTGAGTGTATTCATACACCAATTGGGTAGAGTCCTTCAAAATCTTATTGGACATGACTCTAATGATTTTATTCATGGTTAGATTTTATTACTCACTAGGCTTGGGGTAATATGTTTTCATGATGCTTGGGCCGCCAAGACTCTTTTGATCCCAACCCGAGATTTGAGTACCAGAAGAGATAGATGTTTCCTCTTGCGATATGTATTCACTTTACAACATGTACTTGGGATTAGAGTGATCAATCATAAGTATATCAGATAGAGTCCTCCTCATGTCTGAGAGTTCATCCTAGGATATTGAGAATCTTTCTACATTTATAGTGTCTTAATATAAAGCTGGCATGAAAACATAGTTATACTCAATTTCCATGTGAGTTAGATATCCCTAATCTGTCACTCTTAGAAGATTATGCTAAGATTTAGAGTGAAGGCAAGGATGCCTATAAATGAGAGTTATGATTCCATATAGGAAAATTGGATTCAAAAGTTTCCCATGACAAATTTTTTCCTTCACAGTCGCAAAAGTCCCAGTTTTTTTTTCAGACTTTACAAAAATTTCAAAAATGTACATGCAAAGGACTAGAGATTTATGTGAAAAATATGGAGCAACATAAATGTTAATCAGTAGAGGGTTGAGTCTAGTGCATCCCTTGCCTGTTTAAACATCCCCCCAAACTTATCATACACTTTATCCTAGATTGTCAAAGATTGAGGTTGAAAGCAAATGACAAGGTTTACTCATTTTCTACCAGTCCCTTATTTGCCTAGCAAGAGCATAACAACATGAAAAAATAAATTCCACATAGAGGATGGTAGGGATCATTCTATGGAATTGGAAACTTGACTCCCCTCTAATTTAAGGCTTGCTTCTAGTAAAGACATGGGAAACCATAGTCGTTGGGATGTTGAAGTTGTTAAGGGCTTGGATGTCAGAACTGTGGTTTTTGAAGTCTTTTCCAGATACTACTTGATATCCCCTACCATGTTCTTGTATTAATATGATTATTTATTCTATAAAATCTTTGAGTTTTTCCTCTATGAAACTTTAAATCTTTGTCATATTTGTATACTTTGTCAGTGGTGGATGACATCTAAACTATTGTACATGACTGCTATTTTTGCCATTACATTTATTTCTAGGAGTGACCATGGTTTTCATGAAGAAGTGGTAAGAAAATTAAGTTTGAGAGTGAGCCTTGTAGACATTTTACCAATCCTTATTTATCTCTTGTATTATTCTTATTGGTGATGTACTCCTGTAGTAGCTAATATGCCATGTGAGCGTTTGGCATACCATCCCTGAGTAGGGATTGGTAAGTTGAGATCATGCTAACTATCATACAACTATCTACTTTCAACGTGTCAATTAGGTCATCCTTTAAACATATATACCTTTTATTTTAAAGACTATCTCACGGAGTTCATCATCTTCCTTCAGCTAGTCCATGATCATGTATATAAATTCCAAAGAAAGACTCTCACATTACCATCTTTCAATGTTTGAGCGACTAGATTAGAAAATTCCATCTAACACTTTGGTCCTTTCTTCTAGTAGTTCTTTTTATTTTTGGTACAGGAGGACTTCTTCTTCCATCTCCTCCTCATATTCCTCCTCCAGTTGGTCTGATCTTGCCGATTGAGTTACTTCTTTCACTACAACTACTGCTGATTTGGTTTCACTTATTGGAGGATGTGTGATTGATTGATCTGACTCTGTATGGGATGTTTTTTTCTTATCTCTCAGCTTCACTGGGGGTTGATTATGTTCTTCTCTCTACTTTGAGGCATTCTAGACCTTTTCCCAAGATAGGGCTCTTTCTTCCATCACTGGTCCATCCACATACCCTTTATTTGCTCACACCACCATTTTTATTTTGGAAGGGGGATGCCAGTGTGGAGTATAGTGGTCTTGCATCTGGAAGCATCACTGGATCTTCAAAGAAGCAGTGGTTGTGGATAACCTCCATGGTGTAGAAATTGCATAGTCCATGTAAGTATTTAACAAAAATATCTTCAAAACAGTACCCTTTTGTTAACCACTTCTATCAACCACAACAATACAAATCCACAGTCTCTGGATCCAACCACTTCTTGGGTGTAAGACCCCTAAACTTTCTTAATGAGTTGAATAAGCTTAATTATCATAAATAAATTCTTAAAACTCTACTATAACCTTGTGATATGCTGTGAAATCATAATACAATCTTAAGTTTCAAATTTGGTCCAATTTGGACATTGTTTGAGAAAGTTACACAATTTTGTGCACATTTTGGACTTTTATGCAATTTACCCAATTGAGAGGTTTTTTATGCAGTTTATCACTTGCATTATGTTCCTTATATATTCTCTCATCATTCTTGATATTTTTGATCCATGGGGCTCCCATTTAAACCTTAGTTTGAAGGTGTTTTCTCCAAGGGTATTTTAGGGTTTACCCCTTCATGGATGAGCTACCTTTAGTAGCTATCAACCAGTGACATGTTTGTTTTTCTTGGAAGTTCAAGAAACGAGGGATAATAATGTCTCTATGGATGGTGGGGGATCTGATTGTGTGTGTGCTTGTATATTCTTAATAGTTTAAGGCCATGGACACTTGGAAAGATACTAGAACTTCAACTTTTTCTTTTTCTTTATCTTAAAGTTTCATATACTTATCCCTAAGCACCAAAATGAGCCATTTTCTCTCCACCACTTCCCTCCTTTTACAAACCTCGTCCTCCCTCTATGCTTGTATGAATTTCCTGTCCAAAGAAGAAGAAAGAGGGGAGCTTCTTGGAAAAAGAATCTAGGGTTGCAGTTGACTTCCTTTCTGGGTTTAAAAAGCTTCCTTCTAGTGATCTTAACATAAAAGAGTAAGAATACCCTTCTTTCCTCCATTTATTTCTTTGTTATCCTTCCTCATATCTTTCACACAATCATACTCTGGAAATACCAAAACAAAGGAATTTCACGATCAAACTTCCATGTCAGAACCTTGCCGTTCCATGGTAGAAATTGCTCTAAAGCTCTACAACCCTACCTTTCTTGCTCCTTATGCTTAGGGTTTGCTCATTTGATGAAGAGAGGTGCTAGATGGACGAGTTCACAGCTTATGATTGGATTTTCTACCCTACCTGCTCATTTTTTCCTATGTGTGGGAGTTTATCTTCTCATTAGAGGCAAGTTTTATAACTTGATCCATGTTTATTTTTTACCATAAACTTGCTAGCTCATGTTCTTACTTGAAAATGATGATCCATGCATTAAAAACCTATGCTTGACTTGGATTTCGATTTTTATAATGTTCCATGTTCGGATTGAAGTTTTAGATGAACTTTTGATCATGTGTACATTATTCCTAAGGTATAATATGACTTGGATTAGGTTGGTTTGGCAGCTTATGGTGTTAAGCATCTATCAACCAATGGTCAATTTTAGGGTTTAAAGATGATTTCTTCTATAAACCCATGACCCGATGATGGTACCATTGTAACAACCCTATTGTGTTGTCTTCATGACAATTGATGGTCGGGATCAAAGGTGTCATATGATGGTGACAACCTATGGTCACCCCCTTAGGTCAGGTTTTGGATCAATTAGAAGTTTAATGATCAACCATTAAGTACCCTACTGATGTTATCAATCAATGATGACATTAACTTAATATTTGATGCTGATAAATGAATATAGTGTTCATCTAACAACCTATGATGATTTAATAATCACTAATGATGGTGGATCAGGTCTCTCCAACCTATGTTGAGTTAAGCATTGTAGTTGTAGCATCAATTAAGCCTTAGACCGATGGTTTCTTGGGTCACTTGATGCAATGGTCAGACCTATACTGTAATTGATGGTTTTAAAATATGAACTTGACCCAATGGCCAAGATCTACTGTTTATTCCTCCAATAAAGTGGAATGATGGCTAATGTACTACGTTGGTCCTAATAATGTGATTTAGATGGTTTTCTTTATATGATCAACTTAAGGAGCTTACTTGTTGACAATGGATGGCTTGTTTTAAATGAACAACCAATTTTGGGTTTTACCCTACTCTCAATGGAACTTTTTCTATTGTTAATCAAGGGATGTACAGGTTTAGATGGTGACTATTTCTAGAGAACAAATCAAGGACTTCGTAGGTGGTTTATCTAAGGAGTTTACTTATGTAAACAACCAATGATCTTACCTTTTAAACATCCAATGGTTCTGGGTGACATTGTGGTATGGGGATATGGGTTGATGAGGAACAAATGGAGGGTTACCCTTAATAAGACAGTCTTACCTATTCTCTCATATGAATAGAAGGGATGATAATCATATTGTGTTGATATGCTAAAGAGGTATAGCTTGTTATACCTAGCTTTAATATAACTAAATGATGGTAATTGGGTATGAATAGTCCTTGAATGACAAATACAATCATGGAGTACTCTATTACTGTTCTTGAAACCCTTGTATTCTATAACCTGATGGTCATACCTTGATTTATGTGTGGGTTCATACTTGAGAATAGTATGGAATGTGATGGTGATGCTTCACCTTATGCATCCATGATCCAATGGGGATGTTGTGAGTTAGGGTTTGGGTATAAGTGTTGATTAGTAACATTAATATAATTTATCTTGTGAGTCTAACTCTAATGCAATTAGATAAAGATTAGTATTCATGTTTACCATTCTTATTTGATGTAATGATGGTGGAATAACCTCCTTAATATGATCATAACCTTGATATGTCAATTGGTGGTTATCATAGCCACATGGTTGATACTTTCTTATGCTAAAATTGTGCATTATGAATATGATGAGGGTTAATCATATCTAGATTCCTTACATGTTGATGTAATAAAGGAATGTTCTTAATGTTAATATAACCTTGCTATGATTGTTTATGAATATCTCCTAGCTCATTAATGCAATATTGTGTTGATCTGGTGTATTATATTCAAGTGATGTTGTTGAACCTTGTTATAAGTCATGCAAAGATAAGGATGATCTTACAGGGAATAGTATGATGGTCTTAATGACCTTTGGGCATGGTTGAACTCTGAATGAGGTGTAATCCTCTTGTATTGATAAGGGTTGATACCCTGTGATATTGTGAAAAGGATTTATATCCTGTGATAGTATGATGATCTTAATGACCTTTAGGCATGGTTGAGCACTGAATGAGGTGTAATCCTCTTGTGTTGATAAGGGTTGATACCCTATGATATTGTGAAAAGGATTTATATCTTGTGATAGTATGATGGTCTTAATGACCTTTGGGCATGGTTGAACCCTGAATGAGGTGTAATCCTCTTGTGTTGATAAGGGTTGATACCCTATGATATTGTGAAAAAGATTTATATGTTATGATAGTATGATGACTAGTGTAGCCTCATGAATGGCAAGTGAATAGTACCATGTGATGATGAGATGAGAAATTATGTTTCACACATTTTATAGCCAAATAGCATGTTGCCGCCAGAAGCAGAACCCTGTATTTCTTCCAGAGAATCTACTAATTGTTCCAGAGCAACTAGAAAGAGATTCTTTAACCAGAAAGAATTAAGTTAAGATATAGGATACCTATCCAGAAGTTTTCTCAACACAATCATGTATGATGGAATCATCAAAGATTTGATCTTTTCTAACTCTATCTGTAACTCACTAGAGGCTCGAGAAATAAAGAGAAGATGTATACGAACAAAATATCCAACAACAAGAAGAAAGAAAAGGATTGAATAGAGGAACTCCTAAGCATTTGTTGATCTCAAACGTGTCCATATCAATAGAATGGGTGACTCATTATTTTGATGAATCATTTCTTCGGACAGAAAAAGATTCTGTAAACACTTACTCAAAATCTCACTTATCAGATTCCATTGTGGAGGAATCGCCCACAATTTTTTTCTGAGTTCTTTTGAAGTTGTGATATTTATATGCTTGTTAGAAATGAATTAGGGTTTGTATGTCCACTTGTTTGATGCAGCCTTAATTCACCCAATTGGCATAACTAATCAAGTGAAACTCTAATCATGTAGTGCCATGTGCTATAGATCCATCTGAGTGTCAGAACTTTCCAGATGGTGAAATGAGTATTCCTAAATGAAACTTAGAGTGTATACTAATGAGTATGTGTGGTTCTTGTCATCCTAAATTCAAGTGTTTAGGGAGGATGACTGCGGTCATACCTAGCCCTTAGTTTGAGAACGACTGCGATTGTGTCTCAGTGATTATATATGTGATGATATTATAGGAAAACTAGGTTGTACCTCAGATGGTACAGTATGCGTACCCACCTCTTTTCACTAGTTTTGTGACTTGTACAAAGGACAGACTAGGCTATAGCAGCTTGACCTTATGTGTCACTATGGCGGACCCATACTGACTGGGGGCAGAGAAGATCTTATGAGTCTAACTCTTCCTAGATCTTGTATGGCACTGATTGTGACCAAGAAATGGTTGGTTGGAACTTGAGTGGTATCCTCAAATTCCTCATGGCTTAATAAAATATGTAATATAGTCATGTAGCATATTTGTTTAGGGTTATACATGACGTTTCACATTGGATGATAACCCTTGTTTGTTATCTTTACATAAAGATGATGCTTAGTGCAATTAAGAGATAGTAGATATACTTAGGTTGTAGATATGCTTAAGATTGTAGATGCATACATACAGTAGCTATGCTTGTGTTGATAACTATACTACTACTGCTGATTATAATAATGATGCTAGTTATCTCATCTTGTTAGTTATGTTTAGCATGCTAGCCATGCCTTTGGAAATAGAGATGCATATACTGCTAATCAATGCTTATCCAGATAGTTGTGCTTATGTTGTTATCTCTTCTTATGATGTTGATATGTTCAACCAATTAGACATGCTCATGTTGTTGACTGTGCTATGTTACTAGACTTTCTCATGATGCTAGATATGCATATGCTACTAAATTGCTTATATTATCAACAAGATAAAGGATGATAGTCTGTCTAATGATGATAGTTATTATCTGCTCCTTTATGTATTTTGTTAATCATCAATATTGTTGATCTTATTTGTTATATATGGTTAAACTTCTTAACTATTTAATTACTTAAAAATGTTGTAATCAATAAACTTTTTGGAGGTTATATCTCTTGCTTGGACATGGGCCTCACCCTTGTGGTTTGCCACATCTTTTTAGGTAATCAATAGTGATGGAAACAGAGTAGTGGAAGTAAAGAGGAGTTGTAGGAATGAATCTTCGAAAAAGTTGATTAGACGTTTAGTGTGTCAGAGTCATCCATGTACTCTCAGGTCCAGGCATGAATAGTTTGTATATGGTGTTTCAAACAAATTGAACTTTTGTTAGCATGTTAATGCTTGTTTGTGTGGCATATATGAATATTGTTCTCCTGTGTATATATGTTGTGGCGAAGGAAATAGAACAATTGTATCAAATTCTTGGCATAGTAAGGATATAAGAAATATGTTGGGCTCTTATGCAAAATATTACTGAGCAGGTGCTGACATTGAAATTTGTTTTAATTTATCCATCTTTTTTGGTGTGGTTAATTGGTGATTTATTGTGCTTTATGTTTTGAGTAATCTCTTTAATGTAATGGGTTCTCACAAGTTGGTATTAGAGCTTTAGGTTCATTGAGTCTATAGGGACACTAGGACTTAGGACTAGGATGTTGTCAAAATTAAGAATATGACATAAAAATATGGTGCATACTGCCTAATCTCAGTACTTGGATGCCCTGGCCAAGTATTCAATTATTGAAGAAAAGTTAAGTATGGAACTCTTAGATTGTTATCTTTCTGATTACTCTAATCAAGTAGTCATTTTAAGACAATCTAAATAGCATAACGAATAAGAAATCATGGTATGCATATCTCAATCCTACCTTAAAGAAGATGAGAATTACATCATTATCTATCAAAACTTGAATGTTTGGTAACTATAAGAGAAAGATACAACACCATGAAATCTTAATTTGAATACAAATAAGGAAAAGATGATTTCTTGAAGATGTGATTTAAGAAGATAATAAAGTAAAAGAAAAATAAGTCTATGTTTATAAAGTTATTCAAGGTATGAAATCCACATAAGATGGAGAGAACTCCAATGATAAGCATAAAATGAGAAGATAAATGAGAATAATGACAAAGGAATAAGGTGGAACCTTAGTTAATCTTATACCAACCTATGTGTGAAAGAAAGTGTTAATGTAAACAAGCATGGCATTTGAAAGAAATTAAGGCAGACGATCCATGTTTAATGAGGAAAATGTGGAATATGATGATTTACCTATTGATAAGTGGTTGAAAAATATAATACAATAAGAGAACATACCCAAGTGTGATAAATAGTCATCAAGGAAGGAGTAATGAAATATGTTAACTATGATGATTACTATGATAATGGAAAGGAACCCAAAATGAAAAGGGTAAAATGATACATAAGAAGATGTAACTTGTATAATGAAAATAGAATTGGTTACCTTTTTACTAGTGACCCTTGAACAATGCTGCAATGATGTGGGAATTGTGTTTCCCTTTGTGTCTTTCCTTTCTAGGGCACAACTTTCAAGTGGATCGTTTCCACTTTGTATGCATGGATTCATTATAAACATGAGGGTGGATAACTTATTATAGCATAAGGTTGTTTGGACTATGGTTCCAAGATCATAAATTTTGTGATGAGTTTACTTTTGAGCCTTCCAATAATTAGGAAGACTCCTCTTTTATGTATTGAGATTTGATTATGTTGGTAAAAGTAGATGAGATAAGGATGGGAGTTCCTTATAGCACACGAGGTGGATACCAAGGTAATGAATCCTAGTATCTAAGATGTATCAACAGTATGGGAAGTATGTGAAGGTTGGAGATGTTTATTAAATGAACATTCCTAGTATTCCTCTCCCTTATAGAGAGATAGAGACTTGATGATGTCCCTCTAAATGTTGTTTGGAAGGAAAAACAAAAGTGATTCTATAATATTGTGTATGGTTTAGTGATAGTTGGGCAAGACCACTATCAAGGATAGATAGTTTGTTGATCACTAGACATGTACTACTGTGTTTCTTTAAGATAAAATATCCTTTAGACATAAGAGTTAGAATGGATGATATAAATTCCATGACCATGATAAGTTTAGAGTTATGCCCTTTAGACTAACCAATGTACAAATAGAATTTATGAATGGGAGGAACAGAGTGTTCTGGTCATGTTATTCAAGTTATATCAAGCTTCAAATGATGACATGCTAAAAAATTTCAAATATGGTCAAAAATATGATCAATATTTCTTCAAAAACCTTAATGTTGCTGAAGCAGCAATAGCTATGAGACAAGTTGAACAAGAGTGAGATGGGGTTGATTAAATGTCTTTATGGGATCATGATATGTATTCTAAGTAGGTTTTATAAATCCTAGTAAGGTGAAGATAGTGGTGTTGTTTCATCCTTAACAAGGTTGACTAGGAATGATGTTTCCTTGTATGGAATGATAGGTGCCAGCGTCAGCATTTCTTTTGATGCTGAAAAAGAACTGACAAGTGTTCCAATGCTAGTGTATCTAGACAAAAAAGGATGGATACATTGCCTTTTTTTATGCTTCAAGGAATGGTATGGGACACATGCCATGATTGGTAAAAAGCTAGCAAGTATGACTTTTTAGTAATGTGTTGATACAATAGATATAATTTTTGGATGATAGCTATAATTTAAAGTTCAACATTACTACTAGAGTTGTACAGATGACACAACAAGTTTCTATGTTCCATATTTGCAAATGTCTTCTTATGTGGGGGGTTTTGTGCTGACCCAAGATGAGATATGTATGAATGATGTGACATCACCATGATATGCAAGTAAGCATGTGAAGGTAATAGGATGAGGTGAAAAGGAAGTACCCATCTTTGTTTACCTTGGATTTCATGGGTGAAATCCATGTTAGGGGTTTATAGTTGTAAGACCCCTAAACTTGCTTAATGAGTTGAATAAGCTTAATTATCACAATTGAATGCTTAAAACTCTAATATAACCTTCTTATATGCTTTGAAATCATAATACAAGCTTAAGTTTCAAATTTGATCCGATTTGGACATTGTTTGAGCAAGTTACGCAATTTTATGCTCATTTTGAACTTTTCTACAATTTACCCAATTGAGAGGTTTTATTTGCAATTTATCACTTGCATTATGTTCCTTGGATATCCTCTCATCATTGTTGAGCTTTTTGAGCCTTGGGGATCCCATTTAAACCTTGGTTTGAAGGTGTTTTCTCCAAGGGTATTTTAGGGTTTACCCCTTCATGGATGAGCAATCTTGAGTAGTTATCAACTAGTGAGTTATTTGTTTTGCTTGGAAATTCAAGAAACGAGGGATAAGCATGTCTCTATGGATGGAGGGGGAGCTTCTTGTGTGTGTGCTTGTATATTCTTAATAGTTTAAGGCCATGGATACTTGGAAAGATACTAGAACTTCAACCTTTTCTTTTTCTTTATCTTAAAGTTTCATATACTTATCCCTAAGAACCAAAATGAGCCATTTTCTCTCCACCACTTCCCTCCTTCTACAAACCTCGTCCTCCCTTTGTGCTTCTGTGAATTTCCTGTCCAAGGAAGAAGAAAGAGGGGAGCTTCTTGGAAAAAGAATACAGGGCTGCAATTGACTTCCTTTTTGGGTTTAAAAAACTTCCTTCTAGTGATCTTGACCTAAAAGAGTAAGAATACCCTTCTTTCATATATTTATTTCTTTTTTATCCTTCCTCCTACCTTTCACACACTCATTTTCCATAAATAATGAAACAAATAAATTTCACGGTCGAACTACCAGGTCGGAACCTTGCTGTTCCATGGTAGAAATTGCTCTAAATCTCTAAAACTCTACCTTTCTTGCTCCTATGCTTAGGGTTTGCTCATTTGATGAAGAGAGGTGATATATGGACGAGTTCATATCTTATGATTGCATTTTCTACCCTACTTGACCATGTTTTCTTATGTTTGGGAGTTTATCTTCTCATTAGAGGCACGTTTTATAACTTACTCCACATTTATTGCTTACCATTAGCTTGCTCGCTCATAATCTTACTTGAAAATGATGATCCATGCACTAAAAAGCTATGCTTGACTTGGATTTCGATTTTTATAATGTTCCCTATTCTAATATCTGTTCTAGATGAACCTGTGATCATGTGTACGTTATTCCTAAGGTGTAATATGACTTGGATCAGGTTGGTTTGGCAACTTATGGTGCTAAGAACCTATCAACCAATGGTCAATTTTAGGGGTTTAAAGTTGATTTCTTCTATAAACTCATGACCCGATGGTGGTACCATTGCAACAACTATATGGTGTTGTCTTCATGACAACTGATGGTCGGGAGAAAAGGTGTCAGATGATGGCGACAAACTATGGTCACCCCCTTAGGTCAGGTTTTGGATCAATTAGAAGTTTAATGATCAACCATTAAGTACCCTACTGATATTATCAATCAATGATGACATTAGCTTAATATTTGATGCTGATTAATGAATATAGTGTTGATCTAACAACCTATGGTGATTTAATGGTCATTAATGATGGTGGATCAAGTCTCTACAACCTATGTTGAGTTAAGCATTGTAGTTGTAGCATCAATTAAGCCTTCGATCAATGGTTTCTTGGGTCACTTGATGCAATGGTCAGACCTATATTGTAATTTATGGTTTTAACATATGAACTTAACCCAATGGTCAAGATCTACTGTTTATTCCTACAATAAAGTGGAATGATGGCTAATGTAATATGTTGGTCCTATTAATGGGATTTAGATGGTTTTCTTTATATGATCAACTTAAGGAGCCTACTTGTTGACAATGGATGGCTTGTTTTAAATGAACAGTCGATTGCGGGTTTTACCCTACTATCAATGGAACTTTTTGTGTTGTTAATTAAGGGATGTCTAGGGTTAGATAGTGACTCTTTCTAGAGAACAAATCAAGGACTTCATAGGTGGTTTATCCAAGGTGTTTACTTATGTAAACAACCAATGGTCTTACCTTTTAAACATCCAATGGTTTTGGGTGACATTGTGGTATGGTGATATGGGTTGATGATGGAACAAATGGAGGGTTACCCTTAATAAGTTAGTCTTACCTATTCGCTCATATGAATAGAAGGGATGATAATCATATTGTGTTAATATGCTAAAGAGGTATAGCTTGTTATACCTAGCTTTAATATAACTAAATGATGGTAATTGGGTAAGGTTGAGCCCTGAATGAGGTGTAATATGCTTGTGTTGAAAAGGGTTGATACCCTATGATATTGTGAAAAGGATTTATATCTTGTGATAGTATGATGACTAGTGTAGCCTCATGAATGGCAAGTGAATAGTAGCATGTGATGATGAGATGAGAAATTATGTTTCACACATTTTATATCTTTTGAAATTGTGATATTTATATGTTTTTTAGAAATGAATTAGGGTTTGAATGTCCACTTGTTTGATGTAGCCTTAATTCACCCAATTGGCATAACTAATCAAGTAAAACTCTAATCATGTAGTGCCATGTGCCATAGATCCATCTGAGTGTCAAAACTCTCCTGATGGTGAAATGAGTATTCCTAAGGGAAACACGGAGTACATACTGATGAGTATGTGGGGTGCTTGTCATCTTAAATTCAAGTGTTTAGAGAGGATGACTGCGGTCATACCTAGTCCTCAGTTTGAGAATGGTTGTGGCCGTTTCTTGGTGATTATATATGTGATAATATTGGAGGACAACTGTGGTTGTACCTCAGTTGGTAGGGTATGCATACCCACCTCTTTTCACTAGTGTTGTGACCTATACCAAGGACAGACTGGGCTGTAGCAGCTTGACCTTATGTGTCACTGTGGCGGACCCATACTGACCGATGGCGGAGAAGATCTTAGGAGTCTGATTCTTCCTAGATCTTGTATGGCACTGATTGTGACCAAGCGGTGTTCAGTTGGAACATGAGTTGTATTATCGAATTCTTTAGGGAATAATAAAAGTTGTAATATAGCCGTGTAGCATATTTGTTTAGGGATGTACATGACATTTCACATTGGATGATAACCCTTGTTTGTTATCTTTACATAAATATGATGCTTAGTGAAATTAAGAGATAATAGATATACTTAGGTTGTGGATATGTTTAAGATTGTAGATGCGTACATACAATAGCTATGCTTGTGTTGATAACTATACTTATATTATTGATTATAATCATGATGCTAGCTATCTCATGTTGTTAGTTATGTTTAGCATGCTAGCCATGCCTTTGTAACTAGAGATGCATATACTTCTAATCAATGCTTATCCAGATAGTTGTGATTATCATGTTAGCTCTTCTTATGATGTTGATATGTTCAACCAATTAGACATGCACATGTTAGCTATGCTATGTTACTAGACTTGCTCATGATGCTAGATATGCATATGCTACTGAATTACTTATATTGTCAACAAGATAAAGGATGATAGTATGGCTAATGATGATAGTTATTATCTACTCCTTTATGTATTTTGTTAATCATCAGTATTGCTAATCTTATTTGTTATATCTGATTAAATTGCTTAACTGTTTAATTACTTAAAAATGTTGTAATGAATAAACATTGTTGGAGGTTATATCTCTTACTGGGACATGGGTCTCACCCTTGTGGTTCACCACATATTTTAAGGTAATCACAAGTGATGGCAACAGTGTAGTGTAAGTAAATAGTAGCTATAGTAATGAATCTTTGAGAAAGTTGATTACATGTATAATGTGTCCTAGAGTCAACCCTGTACTCTCAAGTCTGGGTAGGAATAGTTTGTACATGTTGTTTCAAATAAATTGAACTTTTGTTAGCATGCTAATGCTTATTTGTATGGCATATATGAATATTGTTCTCCTATGTATATATGTTGTGGGTAAGGAAATAGAACAATTGTATCAAATTCTTGGCATAGTATGGATATAAGATAGATGTTGGGATCTTATGCAAATGTTTCTAAGTAGGTGCTGACATTGAAATCAGTTTTAATTTATTATGCAGTTAATTGGTGATTGATTGTGCTTTATGTTTTGAGTAATCTCATTTAGTGTAATGGGTTCTCACATTGGGGGACCCTCATGCTTATTACACATTTTTCCAGTTATTGAAATGTCTGTTTCCTATCCTTTGAATGGCATGTTGGAGCCATATAGGGATCTTCTAATTGTCAGGTGCTTCTGCACTTCAGAGGACCATTACATTACATAGCAGCTCAACACTACAACAATTGTATATAATCATGTGTTGTTTGTACAAGTCAATGACTATCAACACCCAATGCTTTTTGGTTCTGAGGGAAGGGTGACAAATTTTGTTTCTTGTCTGTTCCTTGTTGTCTGAAGTTCCTTAACTGGCGTTGAATCGTATATGTTTTCAAGAAACGTTTTCATCAAAGATGAAGTCCCTTTGAAAACTCACTAGACCTTTTTAGGGTGTAGGAACTCTTCGAGCGTGGTTGCGCACAAACTATGAACAGGCATTGATGAACCCTGACTTTCTTTCTAAAATTTCACCTAAAATGTTCCCTCATTAGTGTCCTCCATTGATTGTCATACAAGATGTCCATCCTAGGTAGATTGTCATCTAGGATGTATGCAAGGACATGGAAATCCTTACAAAAAAATCCTAGATACAAATGTCATGTCCATTCCTACCATTTTGCAAGGCAGGGGTGGAGGTGTGGGGTCTTGTGGCCTATCTACATGGATTGAAGGTTGGGTTTCTCTAGCTAACACATCCATGACGAAAAAGCTGAGTCCATATTTGTCTTCATCTAAAATCCCTTCTTCACCTATAGTTCTAGGAGTTTGATTTACTAGCACAAACAGTGCAGGTTCAACTGCTTTGACTATGGCAGTTTTTGATAGCGTAGGTTCTATTGTTGTGTCTCCCAAATCAACTACTCTATTAGGGATCGCCCCATTATATGTAGCATTGTTAATAGAGGAATCCTCGTTTTGATCATTGAATTGTAGATAAAGGTATTATATATACATATCAATGAACATGACTGTGGTTGTAGCTTGGAACACCTCTTTGGAGGCAAGATCTGTATCATCATCATTTATCTCATTAACATGGTGTGGTAGTTGTAGCATTTGCTTCCACTGTATTTGTGGTTGTTGCTTCAAGAGGTGGCATCATATCATGTTGAGGAGGATCTTTGTCCATCTATTAGAATTGGGTACCCTCTTCTTATTGTACCTCTTTTACGGATACTGATGGGGGTACAAATGTTGCATAAAGAAAAACCCTAAAAGAATAATCTCCTAAGTTTACCAAAAGTAGTGCACTAATTTCCCACTCCACACGAGTGGAAGATTTATTGAAGTATATTTGGGGATTGAACACAAAGGACAACCTTTTTAAGTATTTATACAAATTTATAAGTATTAATAGCAATATTTATCACCAGGTAATTGATATATTGATTAAACTAAGTTGTTTCCCAAAAGCAAAAAGGATTAAAGATGCAAATAACATGTAATATAGAGAACCTATGGCATGGGGTTTTGCTACCCGGGCATGCTTAATTATCCTAACAAGATCTAACTCTCCAATTGTCATTGCTAAATTGAGTCGTAGTTGTTGCACCCTCACGAGATATAAGTCATCACCTAGTATAAACTCCCTTGGAACTGACCATCCTTGACACACAAGTTCCCTATCTATACTATTGAAATCCTTTACTTACAACTGACCATCCTCGACACATCGGAGATCAAAGTCCAAACACCTTATTATCCCTTGCTAATAGATTAGGGGGATGATAAGAGTATTATATTTTTCTAATCATGCTCACTTCAACATGCATATCCACGATTATAGCATATATGCAAAACAAGTCATCAATTTGCAAAGTAAGGTGTCGAGAAAAATGAGAATTTATTTAAAAACTATATTTTCAAGTTTAGATACAAGCTAAGATAAAATATAGGTGATCAGGATTAGTCCCCATGCCCCAACACAAGGTGTCTACTTTCTCATGGTGAGGGAAAACAACAAAGAGATAATAGGAATGATGGAGAAGGCCATGATGCTTGGTGTAGGAAGACCCATCTCTCCACTGCATCCGCTGCCACCTCGCTCCTCGCTAGTGTTTGTGTTGTGAAAAAATATGGCTTCTAATCACCGATCAGAGACCCCTTGAATGGACTATGAGGGTTCCCTTTTATAGATGCATTCCTCACCTCCAAAACCCTAAAGATGAATGCTTGTGGTCGAATGCATCTTATTTCATAGCCCGTACTTGGTCCAACAAGTGATTCACATAGGTTTCTCAATTTGAACCTCAAGTTTGGTCCTTTAGCGAGCCACCATGGGTGAATTAGAATGAGCTGGATGTTGAGAGTGAACGTCAAGATGTAAGAATCAAGAAGACTCTGGTTGGAGAGTGGCTCAAGTCAGGTGATGGACAGAGCCACTCACTTGACCAGGAAGTTGGAAGGGGGTCGTTGAGAAATCTTTTGGGCCTTCCTTCCCTTGAGGTGTAACATCATGACAAGATTGTCCATCTAGGCATCGTGGTGCAACCTTGGCTAATTATGCACGAAATACATATGAAAATGCATTTTTTTAGGAAGTCGAGAGGCCATCTTATTCATCCCTCCCTCCCCTTGCGAGCATAAAAAACAACTTACAATCACTAATCAAGCTTGCGAAATTAAACATGGTAGTACTACTACCATTACGAATATCACTAGATAAGAGATTACAAATCTCATCAGGGGGGTTGGTGTACCTCATGAAATGTTGGTTGTTTTTTAAGTGGTATTTGGCTAATCCATCGGCGACTGCATTACCTTCCCTAGTAACATAATCAACCTGCCACCCAGGCCTCCAGATGTGATCAATCCTTCTAAGGCATTTCACAAATCGTGGATATTTTAACATGTCTTCAGTGATCATCCTAACTACGGTCTGCGAGTCTGACTCAATAAGAACAGAGGGGCAGTCATTTAAGTTCACAAGATCCATAGCAAGACATATAGCATTAAGCTCATCTTCCACCACATCATCACCCACTCCGCTCCCTACCATGCCTCCCATCCACTTACCCTCCCAGTCCCTGGCCACGACTGCACTAGCTGCTCCATTTTTCTTTACCGCCGCATCACAGTTCATCTTCACTGTACCCAACGTCAACTTCTCCCATCTATCAGTAATGGGTTTATAGGTTGGTGTAGATGTTCTGTGTAGAGCTTCTAGCTATGCATTCCACTCCTTCTTGATGTACCATGCATGTTGCAGAACAACTCTCTTCTCATTTTTAAAGACTTGGTGATTTCTGCAAAACCAAATGTGTGAGAAAGAAATTAAGATCAGGCTTGCATAGTCAGATTCTCATTGAATATTTTGGTGTACCCACTCACAGACATTGGGTACCTCGAAGAACATGGGCCTATTCCATCCCCTCAGAAGCTCAACCCACACTTCTTTTGCATCTTGAAAGTCCCTTATAGCATGGATAGCCGACTCTTCTCCAGAGTTACACCTAGGACATGTTCTATCTGAGGTTAAATGGCATTGGGTCCTTTTGTTAGTCAAGATCACTTCATTGAATAAGACCATCCGAACATCCTGTACCGAGGAGCAACAACATTCTAGATTTCCTTCCACCCCCCCTCAGTGGGTCTTCCCTTTCCAGTTCTCAGGACATGATACGCCGATTTTGTGGATTAAGTCCCATTAGCCATGTGGTTCCACGCTCTGACATCTTCCCCATCGATCTCCATCACAACATTGAGTCTCCTGATTTCTTCGACTAGGTTGATTGGGATCCAGTCCTCGAGGAAGGCATTGTCCCACTCTCCCTCTAGATTCACTAAACTTGACACCTTCAAGTCAGCTAGCTCAGCGGGTATATGTCTCTTTGAGTAGTTCTTCAGTTGCGGTCCCCCTGGCCACCATCTATCCTCCCAGGCTCTAGTACTGTGTCCGTTCATGGGCACACCATATGAATTGTCCTCAATAAAAGATTTTACAGCTACTGTCAACCTACCAAGTCTAGAAGTACTCAGACATTTCCCACTCTCTGCCTTCTCATAGTACTTCCTCAAACTCATACTCCACATAGAATTTTGATGTGTGCTTACCTCCCATGCGTGCTTGTATAGCATTGCCTGGTTCCAATCATGCATGCTCTTAATGCCCAGGACATCATCATCCTTTAAACATGTCATCTTATCCCATGCTACAAGAGCCATGAGATTGGCCTTGTGACATCCGCCCCATACGAACCTTCTTATTGAACTGTCTATCCTGTCACAGAGGCCTTTCGGCAGTAGTGCAGTCTGCATCACGTAGGTAGGCATCACAACGAGGGTAGCTTTCACCAAACAAACCCTCCCCGCCAAGGATAGACTCCTCATAGCCCAAGCACTGATCCTCCCATAGGGCTTCTCCAACACCTCAGCGTAAGTGTGCTTGTCTACTCTCTCATGAAGGATAGGGACCCCCAAATACTTCCCAAGATCTTCAGTGGTTTGGAAGTTGCTGATGTTCTTGATTTTCCATCTAATCTATCTGTCAACACTTTTGGAGAAGAAAATCCTAGCCTTGGATTAGGACACCATTTGCCCAAAGGTAGCTTCAAACTCATTGAAACACTTCAAGATCATCCTCATATTCATCGGATTAGCATGGGCGAAGAGGATAAGGTCATCAGCAAAACACACGTGAGATATCTTAGGCCCATTCATACCCAATTTGATAGGTTTCCAGCCATCGTCATCAACCTTTAGTTGAATAAGTTGAGACAACCTCTCCAAGCAAAGCACAAATAGGTATGGCGACAATGGGTCACCCCGCCTAAGTCCTCTACTGGCCTTGAATGTATCAGATGCTTTTCCATTCCAGATGATCGAGGTCTCCCCTCCTCTGATTGAACACATAATGTAGTTAATAATGTTCATCGATAGCTCCAATCTTTTAATAGTGTCAAGGACAAACTCCCAAGACATTTGGTCATACGCTTTAGTTAGATCCACCTTAATGGCCATAGTCTGAGAACCCCTCTTGTGCTTCATTTGATTAATCATCTCCTACACAAGGGCTATATTATTTGTGATACGTCTCACGAGCACGAAGCTACTCTAGTTCTCTGCCACCCACTACATAATCAACCCCTTAAGTCTTTCAACTATCATCTTTGAGATGATTTTCTGTCCAACATTTTTTAAGGTAATCGACCTTAGTTGCTCACATTTTTCAAGTGTAGGCACTTTGGGGATTAAGATAATCGTCGATTTACACAAATCAGTAGAAATGCTTCCAGAAGAAATCACCTCCTTTACCATTTTCACAATACTCTACCCAACAATGTTCCATTGTTGTTGAAAGAAATCCACAATAACTCCATTAGGCCCCGGCGCCTTGACTGGATTAAGGGACCTAATCATTGAATGAATTTCTTTGTATGATGGCATGGCCCCCAACTTCTCCTCTCTCAACTTATAGATGGGTTTGAAGTTGCCTGGGAATGTCTACAGGTCGTGTATCCCCCATCCAGTAGGGGTAGTCAATGCTCATTTGAAGTGATCTAGAACCATGGTCATCAGGGCCGTTTCATCAGTAACACATATGCCTCCATCATCCTTTAGGCGTGTAACATTGTTCCTTCGCCTTCTTTGGTTGACTACATTATGGAAGTATGTTGAGTTGTTATCACCTTCCTTCATCCAATGTACATGGCTTCAATGTCGAAATGTCAATCTCTTCCTATTTTAGGATACCATCCAATTCCATCTACATGTCATTGCATAGACCATCCGATATAAGATTGTATTGTATGGCCAAATTAGTCTAAAGCCTATTTATATTGCTAATAAGCCTGTCCTTCCTCTTCCGTTGCTCAAGCTTGTGCTCCTTGTCCCATTTTAGTATGTCTGCTCTCGCAGCCAGTAATGTCGAGGTGAAGTCCTCATTGCAGTCCCATGTCCCGTTCAGCAAAGCTGTGAACTCCTTATTATCTTTCCATGATGCTTGAGTGACGAACCTCCATTGGCTTGTAACTGACCGAGGGAAACAAATTAGCAGAGGGTAGTGGTCTGACCCTAACAGCGGAAGATGTTCCGCCTTGACATTCGGGAAACGTCCGATGAACTCCGAATTCACAACCACTCTATCAATCCGTTCTTGTAGAAGCCCATGCTTGAAGGTGTACTTCATACTTGAGAACCCCAAGTCTGTTAAGTCAGTCTCCATCAAAGTGTGATGAAAGGTAGCAACTTCACTGTAGTTGTATAAGTTGCTTCCACATTTCTTGAATGGGTTCAAAGTCGTGTTGAAGTCCCCCAGGATGATCCACCACTCCTTGATTTGTTCTCCCAACCTGATCAAATGCTTCCATAGAAGGTTCCTGGTGCTGATTTGCGGGCTAGCATAGATGAATGTGATTACATAGTTGTTGTTGACCTTGCATGAAATGAACTATCTATGGCTATGTAGAATCCCAACGTTACATTGTGTAACATTCCAACAAACCCATATACCGCTGGCAAATCCCCTCGCCTCCACACGATGGGAATTAGGGAACCCTAGTTGCTTGATGGTTCTTATCGCCGCTTCTCCGCTAATCCTTGGTTTGAGCAAAACAATAATCTTTGGCTTATGCATAACTCTCAGTTCTTTTAAGTATGAAAATACATTAAAATATGAAAAAGGGAAAATAATTTCATTAAGTGAATATAAAGTTAAAACTAAGATATAGAGACACAACATCCCCTAAAAAGTGAATAAAATAGCATGTAAAAGTGGGTAAAATATACTCATCAAACTACCCCAGAATTAATCCTTTGCTTGTCCTGACTAAAGCAAAATAAAAAGGAAATTAACAATTGATACTAAGTTCCAGGCTTTCTCTCCCAATCAAGAAAATCTCATGGTCCCCTTTCCACCAATCATGATCGAAAGACCTTAATCCTTGGGGGTCACATAGTCACATTTGGATATTCCCCAATTGGGACTTGTTCCTCAAGTCACTAGACCCCAGAACCTACAAATAATTGCTTGCATATCAATAATACTCTTGATATGTCTTCGCAAGTAGGAGTAAGCATAAGTCATGGCTATTTGGCTATATGGTGGAGAATTTTGTTAAGCCCATTGGGTATGAAAACTGGATGAAAGGGGGGTAAAGACATGGCATGAACTTGATTCCTTGATCTCTCCTCTATTTGACTTGAGACCTTATTTGGGATTCAATTATTTTATTTTGTCTCTCCTATATTCTACTCTAGAATTTTTATTTGTTTGTGGTTATGTTGACCACATGTTTTCATTTGGGATCATTGGCTGCTTTTATTCATGCCTTCCTATGGACGAGTCGGAAGGAGATAGTATTTATGAAGGGGATGCCACCCCGGACTTAGGGTTTGGCATATAGTGAAAATTTCAATTTTTTTTCTTTGTGGATAATAAAGAAGTTAGAGGTGATAGAAGAAGAATGAGATCAAGAGGCTGACTTTTGCTTCTCCCTTTTATTGCTATATTGGAGTCAAATCATCATATTATATTAGTTAATTTAGTTAATGTAGGGTAAAGGAGCATTCAAGAATATTGTTGCAAGTCATGTTGGAGGTACATGTGGCTTGAACTTTCATATTCCATCTGCTCATCATCACTTCTAAGGGGAAGAGATGCTCGGTTGTTGTCATCAGGACCCAAAACTGTTCAAAACATGTCTATTCCTTAAACTTTCTTTTGCACGAGTTATCTTCAGAACAAGAGAAAAAGGGATAGTTCATTCATATATTTTCCATTTTTAACATACATCAAAGTGACAGACTAGGTTATGGTCATCATTCATAAAAAATGAAAAGGAAAATAGAAAACAAGATAGATGCAAATAAAGGATGGACAAGAAAAAGAAAGAAGTGTTTGAGGATGAGAAAGGGCAAGGGTAGAGTTGAGGTGGTAGGGAAAGTGACGTACCACCCACCCCACCCCCAACTTCAAAATTCTACCCATCCTCAGGGAGAAAGAAGTTAGAGATGGAGGGGAATTGATATGGAGAGTGGGGGAGGAGGAAATGAGGGGTGTTTCTCATCCAAGAGCACACAATAGAACCCTTAGTGAGGGTTTATCTTCCATTTACGACGCCCTCATCCCAGCATGGTCATGGCCACCAATTTTTGTGGTCTTCATTTAGTAGAGGAGATGATGCTTTGGACCGTGTGCCCCACTCTCCATATCCCTCATTTATCCAATGCTCCTCTTCTAGGCTGATGGCCAGCTGATCATACAACCAATTGATCAGCGAGTTTGGTTCTGGTGGTGGCATCCCCCGAAGATGTGATGGGTGCACAAATTGGAGATCCCAGGGGACATATGTATCCTGGGAATAGTAGCTTTGTAGATGTTCATTAGAGGGGATCTCATTGGCTTGTGGAGGGCCTCCGCCTCCTTGTTGTAATACTCCATTCATAATGATGTTTGCTACCACCATGGGTGGTGTCGATGCATGAGAGAGATGGAAGTGTGGGCATTGCTTGATCGTCAGAAAGTTCTAGTGTTGACAAGCCCTATGCTTCACCCGTTATATATCCATCTCAAACATCATTATGAGTTCTTGAAAAGGTATCACTGATTATGCATGCATGCATGATCCATAGCACATAGGGTCTTTAAGTCAATCTTTACTTGGAAAGTCCGTATTAAAATTTGTCAGTAAATATTAATAATTGGATTGAGATAATAAACTATGTTTGTTTCCAAGGAATAATAACTCTCGTGAGAAATAGGACAACTTATTTGTGAGAGAAAAAAGTTTATAATATGGAAAAAATATACAGAGCAATCCTTTCAAGGTACGTATCCAACTTCACCACATCACTTATCGATTCACAAAACTTTGAGATCTCTTTTCATCAGTCAAGCAATGGCTAGTCTAGAGTTTATGGAAGGATGAGAGAATATCATCATGAATATTGTGTGTCACTTTAGCTTACCCATTTATGGTTGTCAAAGGAGTGGTACTCTTCCATCTCTTTCTCTCCTCACCCTCTTACTTTTAGAATTGGTTTATCAAAAGAAAAAAAGGATGAAAATAACAGAAATAAATAAAAAGAAGAAAAAAAAGATAGAAAAAATGGGTTCGGTTGTCTCCCAACAAGCATCCATGTTTAGCATCACAGACTCGAAAATAGTAGTATTTTTAAGTTGATCTAGTAGATAGGGTATCCAAATCCTTATCCTTCAAACCTGTGAGCCCTGGATCATGCATAGTTGATGTGCATTGATCTCCTACGAGTGAGTTTCTATTGTCTTGGTTGGCATCTTGCAGGCATGATTGTTGTAGTTCTAGGATACTTTCTGGCTTAAAAGCTTTGATCAAATTGTGCCCCCTCTTTAGGTCTTCAAGAAATTAGTATTCAATAGTCTTTTTCCTTAGTTGTAGAATGATTTTTCTATCTTTGACGTCTACTTGTGCTCTCACAGTAGCTAGGAATGGTCTTCCCAAAATGAGCATGTACCGGTTGTCTTCTTTGATGTGCATGACCATGAAATCACATGGAACATAAGTGTCATGACCTAGCTTTATCGGAATGTCTTCAATAATCCCCATGGGCTTAGTGATGGATGAATCTTCCAAATGAATGGTCATCTCTGTGGGTAAAAGATTTGTGAACCCTAGGCATTGATATAAAGTGTAGGGCATAATGGATATGCTTGTGCCTAAGTCAGTGAGTCCCTTTTGGCCCGTGTCATGACCAAAAAACAATTTATGCACAAGGATCCTAGATCACTTCTCCTTTGGATTGGCAATAAATTTGATGTCTTAATTTCTTGAGTCAAATGTTTACTAGACAAAACCATCTTAAAGTACTTGCAGCAAGCTAAAGTTTCAGTTAACAAATTTAGGAATGGTATATTACCATGGACTTCCTTCATGGTGTCCTTGAATTTCTTGAGTCAATAATTGGGCTTGGTCTACATGGAGGACCTTGCATGTGGTACGCATGGCGTATACGTTGGTATTGCGGGAGCTTCGGAGTTACCTAATGGAGTTTCTTCTATTGCGTTCTTGCTAGAGTTAGACTGTTCTAGAATTGTGGGGGATTCCATCACATATTCTCTAAATGATTGGCTGAGTATTTTGGAGTTTTGATTGTGGTGCTCTCAATTTCATTGATAGGGTGGAAACATGAGGTGTGCACATTCCCTGACTTGGCGTTACAAAATTCAACTATTTTGGCTACTCTAGATACTTGGGGTTGTTTTCTGGATAGCCAATGATCATTCTTGTTGGAGGTTGTTGACTAGTCGCCAGTCAAGCATTTTGGGATCCTAGCGCCCTTTGGTTTGCTATGGCATTGGCTAACTAAGTTTGATACGATGCCATCAATTCATGAAGTGTTTTCATTGGGTCCTACATTGGCGTGGCTTCATTCTACAATGGTGGCACTGCTGGTAGTTCTAGCTGGGAAAGGTGAACTTGAAATTCCCTAGTTACGTAGGACATTGTAATTCATTTGTGCTCCCATCTGAGCAATTTGCGTCAAGGATTGATTTGGTCCCTCGGTGCCTGTGGGGTTCCCATATTGGAAACCTGGATTAGTGCTGTCCAGGTTTGGGTTATAATACTCTTATCATGGGATATTGTGGATTGACTTCATGTCTTTCTCTTGAGTAACTATGTATTTCTAGCATGTCTGATGCTTGTGGAATGCAACATAAAGCTATTGGCAATAAATAGTGTTGTGGTCTACTACATGACAAAATTCACATGAAGGTGTGATGATATGCACTTGGGGACTCTGGCTCTTTGTTTCATACACATTGAAGGATTTCTCGAATTATCCTACTGGAGGGAGAGGGCCCTCAATGCTTCTAAGATAGATTTGAGTTCTGATCAATCTTCCACCATGGCTACTTTAAGTATGCCCTTGCCCAACGGCCTGGTCCAGTGGGTCTGATTGTCCTCTACAAGGTTGACGATCTTAATGTCAATGTCGGAACTTTGTTTCATGAAATTTTCCTTGGAGGAGGAGTCAAAAAATTTCTTCATCTCATCGTCAACTACTCGATAAAAGAATTCAATAATTTTGTTCTTCGAGATTCCGTGATGCGGGCACTTGTGTAGGAGTTCGTTGAATCTCTCCCATGCTTCATACAGGGATTCCTTAGGCACTTGATTCAACCTTGTAATTTGTCCCCTGATTGAGTATGTCGATGAGGGAGGATACATTTTTTCCAATAGTTTGTTCTCTAAGGCTTCTCATGTGTTGATTGGATCCCCTCGAAGAGCATTGTACCATGCTATGGATTTGTCTGTCAGGAAATAATTGAAGAGTTAGAGTTGAATGGTGTTATAAGTGGTGCATGCTGGCTTCATCATCAAGCAAAGGTCGATGAATTTAAGGAGATGCTCCCTACAATTATATGTGATCCTTCTAGTAAAGGCAAAGTTTTGCAACACGCTGATCCATTGGGCTCTAATCTTGATTGTGTGGCCTGGGGGTTGGACATGATAAGTCAAGTTGGTGCCTTCGGGGATGGAGAAATCCCAAATTTCTATGGCTTGGGTGGCTATTAGGTTTGTTACAACCCGTTCCTAGCTTTGCTGGTTTTCCTAGAGTTTTAAGATAATCTTAATGCTTGGCATACTTTTGTTTGTAATATTCTATGTTGTGCTTTGTCTTAACTTTGGTAACCTTAAGTACTTGTTTGGGAAACTCATAATCATGACTTAAGCAAACTATAAAGATCCGAGTTGGAGTGAATATAACATTAACCCATACATGTGTGCAACAAGAGAGTTAATGACATTGGAGGAAATAAATAATAAATAATTTTTATTTGATAATATTGTTAAAATGATATTTTATAATTGTGTAGAATTTAATTGTGAATCCAACAAAAAAAGAATGAATCAAATCAGATTTAAAATGAGAGAGTTATACCTTTTTTAGTAAACATGTACTGAGTACCGCGACCGATGCTGCGTCGACACCGCGACCGCCGCCGCCCAAGACAACCAATCATAAAATGATCATATCTTGAGCTATAGTTATCCATTTTCAACGAAAGGAAGTGAGTTGTAACCACAATTTGATCGTCTATCATCCTAGACAACTTTCTCTTTGATTGGGTGACCTGGAAGGCAATTTCTAGGGCAATTTTTGGGGAAGAATGCGAATAAAGGTGGAAATCCAAAAGGGTTGCTATAGATTCAACTTGGTAAGTAGGTTTAACCCTTGATTATTCCTTATCCATTTTTCCTTATTCAGAATCCCTTATTTAACAAATTTGAGATTTAGGTTAACCTCTGATCTTCATCTTCTACCTACAACAGACCTCATTTAGGGTTGATAGGAAGAAGAAATCTTGAATTTTGCTAGAGTTTTGATATGGATTCGAGATCTTTAGAGATGGGCTATGTTTTTAAGGTGTTTTCACATCTTAGGGTGAGTGGGTACTTCCTTTAAATAATATATTGTACAAAAATGAGTTAAATCATCAAAAATCTTCAATTGCTTGGTATGCGAGTACAAACACTAAGTTGCCTTTTTGATCTAGCTTTTGCAAGTTATATGAAATAGATTATTTATCTATTGTGAGGAATTTCAGATGATGAAATCTTATTCAAAATGGGTACAATCCATCTAAATGATAATTCTTAAAGTATTTGCAGAGATTATAAGTGTAAACTAAAATCTAAGATTTTCAACTATAACTGAAATTGTTGTATAATTGAATAAAGAAGTTTGCCTAGTTGAATCTCCTTGGTTATGAATGATTGTTTTATTTGTATGTGTATTACATATATGTCAGATAACATCTTGGATTTCATTCAATCATATCAATGTTTGCTTGATATATCAGTAAGGAGGGTGAAACCCTAAGTGAATGGAAAGTTGGAGGTTTGCAATTAGACATCTTGATTTAATGTTATTCTTGATGTATGATGTTTTAGTAAATGGCATGGAAACCCTAGTTCAGTTCATTATGGGGTTTCATATATATATTCGATTATATGTGAACTATTAAGAGCAATTCTTATTGAATGATGTTATGATGTATTCAATCCTTATGCGAGTTATATGATAAGTGAATGAGGTAAATGAAACCCTAATGATAGGGTGTTCAGTGAAACAAGTATTGCGATATTAATGTTTCTCAGTTTGAGATGTGGTGATGCTGAACAATTCAGTTGTGGTAAATGTTATCAGATGGTTTATGAAATGAACGGTTTATAAAGATGAACAAAGATATGTTGACATGATGATTGAATTGTTAAAGAGTGAATTAGACATGTAGATGCCTTGAACACTGTAGAATCCTTGTAGGATGAGGCCTGCGTTATGAGGAGGAAACAATTTCCCAACTAGAGGTAGTACAAATTGAGGTAAGCTGGAGTGCACTAGTAGGGTGTAGGGGTCTCGACCAGTAGGGAAGACTCCTTATAGTTGTGTGGTACCCAACACCAACCGAGGATGCCAGTGGTACCTGTGTTACATGTTGAGTGATTAGTGGTCAGTAGGTCCACTGATGCATAATAAGCCTGAGGGCTTTGACTCACTGCCTGAGTACCCATGTTGAGAGGTGGAGTATGTGATATTCGACCACTCCCATCGCTCCCATTAGCCACCGAGAGGCAGATGTGCCGAGACCCGTTGCATATGGGGTCTTACTCAAGAGATAGACTTAGGAACCCAGGCATGCTTCTAAGCCTTGTATAGTGAAATCATAGCTTGCTGCGATTCTATCACATGTTGTGGTACACCTCATGTGGGTTTAGGGTATAATAAGATTAATGAGAGGTTAAACGAGTGTGCACAATTATTCAATTATTCTTTGTATGTTTATGAGTTATTAGTTCTCTTTATAATCAATGAAACATGTTCATATATTCATTCATTCTTGTAGATATGAGTATCCTTCCATATTTATGATTGTCAATGATTAGACTCTTTAAATCTTATTGTTGTTATAATTGATATCAGTTGCTCGACAATATATCTGTAATTATATAAGTGCTTTAAACTATTTCTTTGAAGTACTCATTCACTGAGCGAGTAGGCTCACCCCTCTACTTACAATTTTTAGGGAAACCATGTGGACTTGAAGAAGGTCAAAGCATCAGAGTAGATCTACCACATGAGTTTAGTATGTGATTAGTTTAGTTCAGTCGGTCCCTGTCACTCTAGGTCCTTGTATAGATGTGAGAGAGTTGTAAATGATGTTTTGTATCTTTGTTTCCTTAATAAGAGAGAATGCATATGATTATAATGTTGTACGCACATGGAAGTGTGAGAAGCAAAATGTATGTATGGATGTGTATTACTAATGTTGAGATCTTATTATATTAATCAAAGTTTAATTATCTTCTAAAGTTTGTTTATGTGATTAGATGCAAGAAAACAAAGAGTTTGAAATAAAGGAAAAAAAGTTGGGAGTGAACTTTGTATTAAGTAAAATCCTTAAACCTATGACCACATATTAGCATAAGTGGTAATCATGGGATGTGGGTTTGACAAGGTTGGTCTTGGCCTCCACTTATTCTCTAGCTTTTGCGGTGAGTAATTCACGCTGGGCTGGGATGGCTGCGGTGATGCATACTTGGATTGCTGCTTCCACAGCCGCCGTGTCTGCCATGGCTCTCTCCTTGTAAAGTTTTCTAAAGGTTCTCTCAATTTTGGGGTTGAAAGGAAATCCAAAGTCAAGACTCCTAGATCTTTGCATAGGCAAAAATTGCCTGAAAAGAGAAAGAATGATTGTGAGTGATGTGCTTGGTTCTAGAGGATTCTCTATGTTATCAAGAAAAATAAACAAACAAAAAGAAAAACCCTTATTATTCTTATACTTCTGAAAATATTTAACTAATGTTCTCCCCAAAAACAACACCAATTTTTGACAGGACTAAAAATGTTGCACCAAGAAAACCCCTAAAAGAATAATCCCCTAGGTTTATCAAAAGTAGTTCACTAATTCCCCATTCCACACGGGTGGAAGCATTATTGTAGTATACTTGAGGATGAAACCCAAAGAACAACCTTTTTAAGTAGTTATACAAATACAGAAGTATTAAGAGTAATATTTATCATCAGATAATTGGGAGATTGATTAAACTAAGTTGTTGTCCAAAAGAAACATAGATTAAACAAGTAAATAACATGTAATAAATATCACCATGGCATGGGGTTTTGCTACCGTGGCCTGCATAATTATCCTAATGAGATCTAACTCTCCAATAGTCATTGCTAAATTGAGACTTAGCTACTACACCCTCACGGGATACATGTTGTGATCTAGTATAAACTTTCTTGGAAATGACCATCCTCAGCAAACAAGTTCCCTATCTATACTACTCAACTCCTTTACTTATGATCGACCATCCTCAACATGTAGTAAATCGATGTCCAAACACCTCAGTATACCTTGTTGATAGCTCAGGGGGATAATAAGATCATTCTATTGTTCTTATCACACTCACATCAACCTTCATATCCATGATTATAACATATATGCAAAACAACTCACAATTCGTAAAGCAAGGCATCGAGCATAGTGATACTTTATTTAGAAACTATATTTTTGAGTTTAGATACGAGCTAAGATAAAACATAAGTGATCGAGGCTAGTCCTCATGCCCCAGCACAACATGTGTACTCGCTCATGGTGAAGGACAACAACAAAGAGATAACATGAATGATGGAGAAGGTCATGACGAATGGTGTAGGAAGCCCAATCTCTCTGTTATGGTCACCTCCTCCTCACTCTCACTAGGGTTTGTGCTCTAAAAAATGTGGATTCTATTCACCGATCAGAGACCCCTAGAATAGTTGATGTGGGTTCCCTTTTATAGAAGTATTCCTTGCCTCCAAAACCCTAAAGCTAAATGCTTGTAGTTGAAGGAATCTTATTGCATGGCTCATACTGGGTCAGCAGGAGACTCACATGGGTTGCTCAATTTGAACCTCGCGTCTGATCCTCTGGCGAGTCAACATGGATGAACCGTAATGGGATGGATATTGAGAGTGTGCGTCAAGACGTAGGAATCTAAAAGATTTCGATTGGAGAGTGGCTCGAGTCGAGCGGTTGGTAGAGTCGCTTGCTTGACTGGGTGGTTGGAAGGTGGTCGTAGTGAATGCTTCTGGGGCTTCCTTCCCTTGAGGTGTAACATTGTGAAGGCCCAATTGTTCATCTAGGCGTCGCAGTGCAACTTTGGCTGATTTTGTATGAAGTACATATGAAAATGCACTAAAATACGAAAAATGGAAAATAATTGCATTTAAGTGAATATGAAGCTCAAACTAAGAAACCAAATCACAAAAACCCCTAAAAAGTAAATAAAAAATCATGTAAAAATGGGCAAAAATATACTCATCAGGTACATCATCTACTCACATCATGTTTAGGCCTACATCTATGGCTAGAGCATTATGTTTTCTTTCTGATTCTTCTCAAGGACTCAATGGAGCTTTAGAATTTCTTATCTCTTTTTGAGTTGAGGGTTCTTTCTCTGGTCCCCTAATGACTTAGGGGAGCTATAGAAATTATTATCTCTTTTTGAGTTGAGGGTCCTTTCTCCAGTCTCCCTGAGATGGTTGGTTGGATGGGCTTGAGGAGGCAATTGATAGAGAAGGGATGGAGACACATTTCACTCTATTTCTTGCACGACTTTATTCATCCCTTAGTTTCTCATCTTCCACCACCTTCTAGAGTTCCTTGTTCTCCTTGCGTATCTTGTCCTGCTTTTTTGTAGCTTTACCATTTCAGCCGCTATTGCAGCCATGGTCTTCAACATTGGTTGTTGATTTGGTCATCACATCCTTCATAAACTGTGGTAGCCCCACAATCCTTTCATACATCCATTCGACCTGCATTATTCATGTATGTAGGCTAGATGTAATAAAAGAGGAATTGGAGGAGTTAAGGATCTAATAACACATGACTTCAAATTGTTGTCCAAGCTCCTCTGTAAGAGTTTGTGGATGCTTCCACTTCTGTGGCGGTGTAGTTGTTATCACCACATGGACCATTCAATGTGTTGTTTCTTCTTCAACTCGCGGAAGAGATGGTGGAGCCTGTTTAGCCTCCCTTGGCGGAGTGATGTCTGCACTTCCTAGATCTATTGGTTCTGGCTGATTTACCACTATTTTATCAATCGACTCGCTTATGTGTACCTCCGCACGCACGCTCATTGATGGTGCCTCAGGTTGATCTTCCTAGTCATTATTCAGGAGTTATGAATTGACTTCATTCATGAGAGAGTCAACATTCATGACTTGGAGCATCTTAACTTCAACTCGATCATCTCATTGCAGCTCAAGTTTCATGTAGTGGAGGTTGTCTTTAATCCCGTTCTACTGTTCCTGCTACTTGAGTGATGATTGGAGTTACCATGGACTATGGTTTCTTTGCAGTCGGTTTGAGAATGTTGATTGTTAGCTTTTGTTTAGGCATCACTTTTATAGCCCTGTCTGCCGCTTATCCCCTTTGATGGGTGGCGGCCATTGATGTCTCAGTAGGACTTGGAATTGTGTTGGACCTCATTTTATCAATGCCATATTTGGTGAACATGAGCTTGTAAGAGACATAGATTCTCATATCTGGGAGGGGGAGTAGATCTTTTGATTTTGAAAATACATAGAAGTACTTCTCGTCCATCATTGCAATCACTCCCTCTATAAGGAGGTATTTGATGTCGATGAACCTACTACTCTTACTCTCCTTGAAGCTTTTAGTATGTGAGGGCATCAATGGTAGAACCCTATCAGAGTAATCATGCCTCCCATGCAGAAGTCCTGTGGGCCATCAAGGGTGACATCGCTGGAGAACTTGTCTATTATAACCATCTAATTTCAACTAACATGCACCAGATAAGGAATAGATCTCTTGTGGTCATGTTTGTAGTGTCAGATCTCACAAAAATGGCATTAGTGAAAATCTTTTGGATTACTCTGATAAAGCTAGAAGGCACTTGGGCTTCCTTTAAAGAGCCTTGCTTGTGTTTTGGTTCCCCCATCAGCCTCTCCTAGGTCATGTTACTGCTGAATCTAGTGATGTTTCTATTGTACCCTACTACCATGGAGGAAAAATCCTACTC
The DNA here is from genome assembly GCA_963693085.1 of Alisma plantago-aquatica. Taxonomy (NCBI): domain Eukaryota; kingdom Viridiplantae; phylum Streptophyta; class Magnoliopsida; order Alismatales; family Alismataceae; genus Alisma; species Alisma plantago-aquatica. The sequence goes on from OY856411.1 coordinate 974,715,141, forward strand.
CTCTATCTTTCAGAATATAACATCTAACATCCATTCAGCCAAATTATAAGTTCCTTCCCAAACACTCAAACAAACAATTTGAACTTTCCTCTGGCGATTTCCATCTCCCTATTTTCTACTGTATCTTCTTTTAATGGTGACATCAATTCGACCATCAATTTTGTATAGGGCCACTGGTTGAAAATGTGGGCTTGGATGAGATTTATTTCCTTCAGAAATTCCTCAAATCATTTATATATCAACAACTTTTCTAGAGTCTCTTGAAAAACATATCGGGTTGCCTGATAAGTCTTGATATTGAGGAGAACATCATACTTTTCTTGATGTTCATTATCTTTGGGATTAAATATGTCTTCTAGTTGCTCATCATTTGATAGTTTTCAAGGTGTCTCGTTGAATGCCACTGTAGTCAGAACTGAAAGTGATTTTGGTCCCCCTACCTCTCTTTCTTTACTAGTCTTCATCTTTTCCCTACTTTTCTTTGATGCTAGTCTTTTGAGAGATGTCTTTGCTACTTTCCTTTTCTTTTTCTACCTATCCTTCTCCTCTTATTAGAGATGGCAAAAAAACTCCAACTCCCATTGGATTCACAAAATACAAACCAACCAAACCCAATTTCTGGTCACCCGCTTGTTTAATGGGTGGAGGTGGTGTGGGTATCTAGTTGTATTATGGATGTTAGGATACCATGTTTGTCCGTAAAACAAAGATGGCAGCACAAAATGAATATTTTTCCTTTTCCATGATGTCTTGTGTGCTGGCAACACAAAATGAATATTTGTCCTTTTCCATGATGTCTTGTATGTCTGCGTTTATCACCACAATAGTCAACTCATGAATATCGACACTAAAACATATGCGCATGCATGACTTGAGTGTCTGGTCCATGTTGTTTGTAGACGTTTGCCGCATCAAGTGGGTGAAATGGACACTCGCCGACACCAGATGTTTCAGAGCAGATATACCATGGTAGAAGTGGGTTGAATACCATACTGAAACTTTATTCTGATGGTATTGATGGGGTTGGTGCAGTTAGAAGACAAACCACCCCATTGCCATCCTTACCTCTAATGGCACATATTATAAGGAGGCATTTATCAACACTTGCTCTACTTCCTTAGAATCAGCAGGTTCATGTCACAACATGTTGATTAACTATTGTTTCCTTAGGTAGAGTTTAATTCAGTTGGTAGGAGTCATTTTTTTTAAATCGATGATGCTTGTGATTTCCTCAATTTCTCTTTCAATCCCTTCTAGTGACATGGCTTGTAGATTTAAGGAGTTTGAGGTCATTGACATCCTATTGACTAGATGAGAATGTACTATCAATTGTAAAGATTGGTTGCACTCAACAGATCAGGAATGATGTACCATTGAGTTTAGTGCTAAACATTGATCTGAACGACTCATAGAAATTTGGGCCGATGAGATTCTCATCAAGGGTTCGTTGACTGGATGTCTGCAGGTCGATGAGAAATTGAGGAGCAACGGGGTTTATGTTATAACACCTTTGGTTGACAGGAATTAAAGCACTCGACAGGAATTTAAATGGCCGACGACAACAAGTTTAACGAATAAACACGTTAAATAAGCACAAAGTTGGAAAATACACTAAATTCAATGATCGATAAAGGTTGATTGGATGATCAATGAGATAAGAATATCGGTAGAGGAGGAACATGTTTAGAGTGATCGTGTGTGGAGAGCAAGAGTACTTGGCGAGAAACTAGTGGTAGGTCTTCTCTCTTTGGAGCATCCTTGGGAGAGTCGCTATCGAGATGTCATGCTCATTTGGATCGGTCAGATGCTCAAGGAACCCCAGTTGTCTAGTTTGGCATCACAACAGTGACATAACAGATGGTGGTAGTCAGTGGTGAATCTGAGGCATTAGAGGAGGTGGTCAACAAAGAGGGGAGGTACGTCGGTAGTAGTGAGAGTCGGGGAAGTAAGATATTTCTTACTTTGGTGTGAAGATGGAGAATCACTTAGAGTGGGCTAGACTTTCTCATAACCCCCAAGTGAGATCAGACATTGTGTCGACCATGGGTAGGATTTATACACCCTAGGGATTCATTAGTCCTTTTAGCCAGAAGCTTTGGTGGTTGACAATTGTCTTAATTTGAGTCTGACGAGATTCATATTAATTTCTTTAATTTTTCATTCAACGAGATTCATGAATCTGTACACCCCAATGATAATCCCTATTTCTCTACGACCGATGGGATTTCTACATAAGAGGTGGTTTCTTCATTGGCCTGATGAGTATTTGGAATCTTGTCAATCAAGAGATTTCAATATCTATCAGTCAACGAGTATTCAACTAGTTGGCATATCTATCAATTGTCTCCAAAAGGTTACGATCAGAATAAGAGTGGGTCTATGAAGTTCATTTCACCTCCAAATAAGTTTCATAATTTTGTAGGAATTTCATCAAAATTTCATCATATTTCTATACAAACCTACTTTGGAAAGAAACAAAGAATAATAAAAATAAACAAAAAATTTAAAATTTTGAGAAGTTTATTAAGATAGCAAGGATGTAATTTGAAGTGGAATGATATTAACCCAACCTCCACCCCAAAATTAGACATTTTATTGGTTTGAGCAAATACTAAATTTAAGATGGAGGGAAAACATGTTTTTTGTACGAGTGAGTGTGGTTGCATTCATACTAGCAATGTATCTTCCCATCTGAAGCCCAAGAATAGGGAGGAATCATCAAAACTAAAAATTACATATTGCAATGCATTTTCTAATTGAAGGAAAAATTGTCTAATCTAGGAGGTAGAACATAATTTAAAATAGGAATCAGTTTGCCTCCCAACAAGCGACTGTGTTTTATGTCACTAACGTGATGAGTTGATTTCAATCTTTGGTGGGGGTGTAGGTTTGGAGAGACTGACAGGCATTTCCACACCCATGTTAGCCATCATGAAGTATCTTTTAGATGTTGACCATTTTCCACAAACTCACCAAACTTCTCTTTCCATGGAATGAGTGCACCATGTTTTTATTACAAGATAAGACAAAGTTATAAACATCCTTTGATATAGTTGGCCAGAAAAATCTGCGTTGCAGGACCTTTAGTGTAGTTTTCTTTAAACTCATGTGGCCTCCTGCTGGGCCTGAGTGACACTATTATACAACTAGAGGAGCTTCCTACTTTGTAATACAATGTTGATATAGGACATCGACACATAGCTTAAACAAGTAACTTTCCTCCCAGTGGTATTGTCTAACATCACACTTGAACTTCTTTCTCTTAGTACCTATGCATTCTGGATGTATAATGCATACACATAATGGATGCTAATATTTCATGAGTTGATCATCTAGTAGGGAATCATTGATAGGTACAATGTTTGTACCATGAATATGATATGACTTTATTGATCAACACAAATGTTTTTAGTACCTTTCTTATCTGTATCTCGAGATTAAATTCCTATTGAAGGAGAATCCATCTAATTAATCTTAATTTTTTATCTTTTCCAGAAGGTAGTGGATCACATAGTGGTATGTGTAAACTATAACCTTCAACCTCACTAGGTATGATCTGAATTTATCAAAAGCATATACCACAGCTAAAAGCTTTTCTTCAGTAGTAGTGTAATTTCTTTGAGCTTCATCAAGGGTCCTTGACACATAATAGATAACATGATGTTTCTTTTCTATGCGTTGAATGAAAATGGCCCCCAATGCATAATCACTGGCATCACAACAATAGGAATTGGTTTGCCTCCCAACAAGCACATGTGTTTTACGTCACTAACTTGACGAGTTGATTTCAATCTTTAGTGGGGGGTGTAGGTTTGAAGAGACTGACAGGCATTTCCACACCCATGTTAGCCATCATGAAGTATCTTTTAGATGTTGACCATTTTCCACAAACTCACTGAACTTCTCTTTCCATGGAATGAGTGCACCATGTTTTTATCACAAGATAAGAGAAAGTTATAAACATCCTTTGATATAGTTGGCCAGAAAAATCCGCATTGCAGGACCTTTAGTGTAGTTTTCTTTAAACTCATGTGGCCTCCTACTGGGCCTGAGTGGCACTATTATACAACTAGAGGAGCTTCCTACTTTGTAATACAATGTTGATATAGGACATCGACACATAGCTTGAACAAGTAACTTTCCTCCCAGTGGTATTATCTAACATCACACTTGAACTTCTTTCTCTCAGTACCTATGCATTCTAGATGTATAATGCATACACATAATGGATTTTAAGATTTCATGAGTTGATCATCTAGTAGGGAATCATTGATAGGTACAATGTCTGCATCATGAATATGATATTACTTTATTGATCAACACAAATGTTTTTAGTACCTTTCTTATCTTTATCTTGAGATCAAATTCCTATTGAAGGAGAATCCATCTAATTAATCTTAGTTTTGTATCTTTTCCAGCAGGTAGTGGATCACATAGTGGTAAGTGTAAACTATAACCTTCAACCTCACTAGGTATGATCTGAATTTATCAAAAGCATATACCACAGCTAAAAGCTTTTCTTCAATATTAGTGTAATTTTTTTGAGCTTCATCAAGGGTCCTTGACACCTAATAGATAACATGATGTTTCTTTTCTATGTGTTGACTGAAAATGGCCCCCACTACATAATCACTGCATCAAGTGTGGCGCTTGGATAATGGGGGTTGTAGTGAGGGCTTGCTTTAGATTGTTTAAACTCTTCATACATTCTTCATCAAAACACAATTGAGCATCTTTGACAATAGAATTGTCATCAACTTAGATATTTTGTAAAAAGTCTTGATGAATCTTCTATAGAAGCTTGTGTTACCTAAGAATACTCTAATTTTTGTTATGGTGGTAGGAGGGATAAGTTTTGCAATCACTTCAATTTTTTCTTTATCTATTTTTATTCCTCAGTTACTAACTCTATGTCTAAGAATTGTGCCTTCTTTCACCATAAAATGGCATTTTTCCCAATTTAGCACAAGGTGTACTTCCTCACAACACTGGAGCACTAAAGAGAAGTGTGCTAGGTATGATTCAAATGAATTTTCATAGACTGAGAAATCATCCATGAAAAATTCCATGATTGTTTTGGTTATTCTAGAAAATATGGCTTCCCATGCAACATTGGAACATAGCTAGCGCATTATAGAGCCCAAAGGGCATTCTTCTAAAGGCATAGGTCTCAAAGACACACGTGAATGTTGTTTTCTCCTAGTTGTCTGTATGGATAGGGATTTGATAGAACTCAGAATAATTGTCAAGATAGTAGAAATATTCTTGATGAACTAGGCACTCCAGAATCTAGTCGAGGAAAGGTAAGGGAAAATGGTCCTTGCATGTAGCTTTGTTCAACTTCCTGTAATCAATGCACATCCTCCACCCAGTTATGGTGCGAGTGGGTATGATTTCATTATTTTCATTGCATACCCATTATGGTACTTCCTGCCTTTGGAACAACTTAGACATGGTTCACCCATGGTGAATCGGAGATGGGATAGATGTTCCTGGAGGTGGGAAACTTAAAAACTTCAAGGCAAACTACCTCCTTCATGTTTGGGTTCATATTGTGTTGAGGTTTTATAGTTGGTTTGTGGTATTCCACCATAGGGATCTTGGACATGCACAACATTTGATTAACTCCCATGAGGTCGCTCATCTTGTAGCCTATGACCTTATGCCTTTCTTTTATTTCAGTTATGAGTTTGTTTTCCTTCTCAGGTGTCAAATCAAAGTTGATTATCACTAGGTAGACTACTAAATCATCCATGAAAACATATTAAGCCCCTACGTGAGAGGTTTGACCTCAGGGGATTTAGGTGTATCTTTTGTTTTTTTGGTGAGGTAGACAACATTAAGCTCTTTGAACTTAGCCTCCAAGTCCTCTTCTTCTGAGTCAAGGTGAAGAGTGCATACTTTCATATTCTCATCAATAGACTCAATGGCATTAGAATTTGTGTGGGTATTCTCTAGAGGGAATTTAAATTCAAATTCCTCCTAGGTGAGATGTGACATTTTCTTTATACAGTTTAACAAGAAAACTTCTTCTTGCATGCTTGATTTTTTATGCTATCAAAGACTCTGAATTCAAGGATTTTGTTCCCCAATATCAGAAGTAAGGTTCCTTTTTCAACATCAATTAGTTCTTTTGCTATGGTTAGGAATGTTTGGCCAAAAATAAGAGGGTATCTGAGGTCTTGTTTTATGCCCATGACAACAAAATCACATATAACATAGGAATCCTTTCTTACTTTGGCATGGACATATTCAATGATTCATAGGAAGTGTTATTAAGGAATTGGCAAGCTGTATTGTTTTGCTAGTTGGGAGTAGTTCTATGAATCTTAGTCTATTGAATAAGCTATAGGGAATGATAGACATTCTAGATTTTAAGGCCATCTGATACCTTTTTGATATGGAGTAACGAATGTGACAAGAAATTCCAAAGGAGTGTAAACCTTTTGTATTTCTTTGGAATATTTCTCTAAATTATATTGGATGTTCTCCTTGCAAGCTTAACTATCTCATACTTCTCTGTTATATAATTCCTATTGAGTAGCATTTCCAAATACTTTGCCCATGCTGGAATCTTTTCTAGAGCATCTAGGTAAGGTATATCCACATGAAGCTTCTTCATTGCTTTTTTGAAGTTTATAAAGTGAGTGTCAATCCTTGTTTGCTTTAAGCAAGCTTGAAATGGGGGATGAGGTTTTTAGACCGGTATAGATGGGTTGGATACACTTTTTTGTTGATGAAAGGTTGTTTTATACTAGCCTTGTCCTTGTCATTAATGGGTATAGTGTTTGACATTTCCACATTCTACATCACTACTTCTGGCATTGGCTTAGATGCTTTAGAGTTTTGGATGACTACAAATCTGTCTTCATCAATGTCAGTTGCAGGAGGTTTGGTACATGCATCAACAAAGACTTCTCCAAACCATGTTGCAACATCTTTGAATTGTTCTTAATGTTTGGGATTATCCTTTGGATGTCATGTGAATGCTCCTATGTGCGGTCAAAAACTTGGTGAGAGTTGAGCCAGTTGAGATTTGATGGCTTTCTGATGATCCTATTGATTAACACTCATAGTTTGTTATGATAACAACATCTTCTCAATGTTGTATTGCTTGTCATTGAGTGAAGGGGCATTAGTTTGTTTCCCATGTTGTTGTTGTTGTGGTACCTGGTTGGGGTTTTGATATTGATTATAATTCCTATTCTGGAAGTTGCCTCTGCATATTCCTTGATTTCTCTAAAGTTTTTCTATTTGTTGTTCTAGAATTCATAGGGTCTCATTGTTGATTTCTATCTTTTATGAGTTGTTTAGCGTTCTCTAAAGCATAAGGATTCCTGTACTGAAAACTAGGGTGGAGCTTGGTTTTATTGGGGTAGTAGTACCTTTGACCAGGAATAGATTTGATAGAGTTCATGTCTTTGATTTGATTTTCATGCCCTTGAACTACAACATTGGTCATTACAACATCATAAAGATATTTCACCCCAAGGTGGAGTGGTCAGTACCCTAGCATGTTTCACATGATTGTGTCACCACCTTGACTTATTGTGATTGAAATTATTATTGTGGTGGTTAACTTGAATTCCTTCTCTCATAAGCATTAAAATTTCACTTCAGACTATCTCTTTTAAGAGTTAGTAGCTTTATAGATTTTGCAATAGACTTTTGGTCAGGATTGATTTCTACCATAGATACCTTCAACACTCCCTTGCCTACAGATCTGCCCCATTTGGACTGGTTTCCATCTCCAAGGGTGACTACCTTCCATGCACTGTCATAACTTTGGCACATGAATATTCCTCTAGATTAGGAGTCTAGAAACTTTTGGATATCATTGTCCACACCTACGTAGAAGAAATAAGTGAGATGATTTTGAGAAGTACCATTGTTGGGACATTTGCAAAGGAACTCATTATATCTCTCCCACACTTCTGCTAGAGTCTCTCTAGGAACTTGTGTTAATTGAGTAACTGGTCTCTGATGGTGTACATAAGGGATGGAGGGTAGAGTTTCTCTTGGAATTTGTTTGCAAGTTGGTCCCAAGTGGTGATGGACTCACATTTTAGAGAGATGTACCAACTTCTTTCTCTATATTTTAGGGAATATTTTTAGAGATGGAGTTTAATGGCATCATCGGAAACACCATTTTTCATGGTTATGGAACACAAGTCAATGAACTTTAAGATGTGTTCTTGATAGTCTTCTCCTTGTTTGCCCATGAAGGGAGTGTTATGTAGGAAAGTAATCCAATGGTCCTAATTTTGAAGTTAGAGGCATCAAAAGGAGGTGGTTTCACTAGGTAGTTAACATTGACAATCTTATGGATTGAAAATTCCCTAAGCTCCTTATCACAATTAAGACTCTTGTGTAGTAGATTGGGCTACACATATTTCCTCTACTACATCAACACAAGATTTCTTAACAAGCCTCTCTCTCTATGCTGATATGGCTAGATTCTCCCTTCGGTTGAGTTCCTCTCCAACCATTATAGCTTGATTGTCTCTGCTCTGATGATGAAAGGTTTGTTCCATTTTAGGATCAAAGCTTGATGCAAGTATGATGCTATTAGAGTGGTGCGTACACTAGTTTTGAGGTACGTAAGATGGAAAGATCTCTTACAAGTCAGTTGTATGGAGAAAAGTCAATTTCAAGACTATACACAATAGTATCAATGGTAAAGATAAAATCCTAGATTAGTCCTAATGGAACTGGGTTTAACTAGATGGTTCCATTATCCCCTACAAGGGTTCTAGAATTTACGTGGCTTTATACTATGCTAAAAAATTCACCTAAGGGTTCAAATCCCTAACATTTTACCAAAATGACATGTAATAGTACCACCAGCAAGTGGATGGGTCTTATGGCAGTATAGTTAAGGATCAAATCCCAAAGGACAACATTTTTAATAATTTCATCAATTTTATTAAGTCTAAGAAATACTAATATTTAGAACTGAGAATTGATTTTGGTTGAGTTAAACTAATTGTGCGTAAAGTAAAAGTGCTAGATTAAAACATAGTCTAGATTCATAATGAATGTCATTGGGGTGATATCGAGTTTCACCACCTCTACATGCACAAACACATCCATAACTTGTCCTCGATTTATACAATCATTCAAAAGGAGAATAAGTAAGATCCACCCATTAGGTATGAGAAATAACATAGATATCTTTGTGAGGTTGATGTCCACTACTCACGGGTCATGTACCCACTGCTCCAAAGATATGTCTTCAGAAGTTCTCTTTCAAGCATCAACCAAGTTAATCAACATGTAAATCCTATGTATAGAAGTTCTTACAACAAAAGAATATAATAAATCATGTAAAGTAGGTGATCAATCCAAAAAACATGCATTAATTGATTCATATTGATTTAGAAGTGTTTTATACAAGGAAAGGAAAATTACATAATAGACATGCAAGAATGGGTAGTTGGGTTGTTCCCCACACCCCAGTAAGACGGACTACTTGCTCTTCATAATGGAAACAAGGGAAACGGAGGAGAGGGAAGATTCATCCATAATCATCATGGAGAATACTTTAGGTCCTACTCCATCGGAGACTGAGTAGCCTGAATGGCGGTGAAGATGAAGATTCAGTCTCCTTCACGATGGAAGATGGATTGTGGTGATCAAGATGGATTGGATATGGAATGGTAGAACACCAACAATGCCACAAACAGAGGCTAGTGAAGTGTCAGTCGATGATCTTCTTGGATAGGCACAAAGTTGTAGCCTCTCGACATAGATGAGTGTAAGAGACCTCCTTCATGATGGAAGTGGTCAAGTATTTATAACGGTGGGGTGTGGAGGCAGTAGCTTCTTTGATCTACCTCTTCATCGATTGATGAGTTATAAGAGTGTGAAGGGTCCATCAGGCACCGGGAGTTGGGGTGTGGTGTGTTTGTCACTTGTGGTACTCCTAACCCATTGAATTAGGATTTAATGCACCTTTAGTGCACTGAATTTTAAAACTTTTGAATTTATAAGGACCTAGTCCAACACACTCACTTAGACTAATCACACTTCACCCACAAGCGCACTGAGTCATGTTATAGTATAGGTAAGGAGTAAGATAAGGGTTGATCTGTAGGGATGGGGGGCACTAGAGTTTAATTAGTGTGACTATGTTCCTAAAGTGGATTAGGTTTATAGGGTGTAAAGTTGGTTTGGGGTTTGTTTACCCTAATGATTCAGGAAAGAAGACAGGAAAGGAAGCTAAACAATAAAACCCTAATTTAACCCTAATCAAGCAATTCTAATTAACAAGGAAAACAACTAAGCATGAGCAAAAGACTACACTAGATTACCAATTAAACCACTAATGTGATTAGATACCAAAGCTACATCTATCTAGATTAAGCAAGCACAAAGATGCACTAACTACCCTAGCAAGGATTAACTACCAAGGACAAGGAAATATACTAATCAGTAATTAAAATAAGAAACTAGGCAAGCATGAACTAACAAGAAATATAGTAAGTTTTTAAACAAGTTATGGGAGGAGTGGGTCGTTTGGGGGAATGTCACATGAATCCAAGTCGAGGGGTGATATAACATGCAATCCTATCTTTTCATTCTAGATTACCAAACCAATCAACAAGATACATGCTATTTGAATTTCCCTAAGCTACTATTTGACAATGGGTGGTATGGAGAGTGTGTAGCGGAACTACACCCTTGCACACCCATCTAACCTGACAAGGCTCAATTGAACTAGGGCTTAGGTGTAATTCTAATAGGACTAAGAAAGTCCAGATTTCTAGGATAAGTGTTATTAGGTCAATTGAGAGACCATGGTAGGAAGGGGGAGTATATATGAAGGTGTTTCACCTCTTGTTACTCACCATATAGCCTTAAGAAAACTCTGGGAAATTCCATTAATCACTCTTACACTAGCTATTTAGATCTCACAAATAGTTGTAGGAGAAGTGATTTGTATATAGTAAGATAAAGTGCTAACTAGGGATCAACAAGTTGGACTTAGGAGCAATCCCTAAGGTAACCAAACAAAAATTGTTTTCCCCTAGAATCTAGGTGTTTTCAAGCATCGCACAACAAGCAATCCTTGTTTAGAAGCATACATCACAAGTAGAATAATAGGAAACTAGATAGAAGAAAAAGACAATCATCATAGAATAAAATTATGTTCATTTCAAGTGATATTCCCCGAATATGGTATCCAAGTGACATTTAATCCCACAAACAACCTACCAACAGGGCTTAGCTACACATGATCAAATAAAATAGCAAAAGAGAAAGGAGAAAGAAAAAGATGGCAATGGAATCTCATGGAAGATCCTCCTTTCTTCATCCCCTAGATGAAGTAGATCGAGCACCTCCCTCCAAAGTAGGTACATGGCATGGAAAGGCAAGGTTATGTGGTGGAAATCCTAGAAAACTAGGGTTTTGAGGTGGAAGAAGGTGGAAATGGAGTGGGTGATGGATGGGGGTAAGTGAGAGATCCATCAATGCTAAGGAAGGTAGAAATAAAAGCTAGGGGGGGTTTGGAGTGGCTAACCTTCATGCTACAACCGCCACTATAGTATATATAGGTGGTGGGGAATCACTAAGTTAAGTGGGGGTAATAATGGAAATGTAGTGGAAAATAGGTAGGGTTTGGGTGGTCACCACAGCCGTGGTGGTCACCATGTCCATGGAAGATGGAGGTCAACTTGGTCATGGTGGTTTGGCACAAGTGAGGTTGAAGTAGCTATCGTGACATGTTCTTGGATGGTTTTGGAAGGTTGGTGGCACGGCCGTGGTGACCGGTGAGTGGTAGAATGGTCATGTCATGGAGCACATGCGTGGTGGAGAGGATGGACACAGTCATTATAATGAGGATGGTCATTGTTAAAGGTTCTTTCCATGGTGGTGGATCTGAAGCACCATGACCATATTGCTAGCCATAGTCGTGTTGGTCCAATTTATGATAGTTGTGGATGCTCCTCCCACGGTCGTGGTGACTGACACGGGCGAGATGGCTTTGAAGTGCCACAGTCATATTTTTGGCCATGTTTATGGCCATGTTTGTGGTGTCTGGGATACTATAGGTTGGAATCAACCTGCAATTTTAGCATTTTGGCCATGGTCGTGGTGATATAGCATGACCTATTTCATATTTTTGCTCCTAAGTCCTTCACGCGGCTGCTCCTTGATTTGGACATATTTTTTCCCATTCATGGGATGCTTGGAGACGATCTAGATCCAATACCAGGGTACAGAAACCTAAGGATCCTCTCCTTGTCTTTCCTTTTCATCCAATGCATGTGTAAATGCCTAAAAAACACACAAAAAGCAACCATAAGTGCATTTGATATGAAATCACATATTAGGGGAATAACTTGCTTTCTAGCATGTTTAGATGTGATTCAGATGCAAAAAGACACAACATGGAGCCCTAAATTAAGGCTGCATCACCACCCCAAACTTAAAACATACTTGTGCTCAAGTATGCTCCACCTTAATCATTCTTCAATTTCTATCAACAAACAAGAATGATAAATGCATTGCAATAAATGATTATTGACTAAATGGGCTTAAAGGTGGCTAAATACATGTGTTCCACCTCTCTCCTCTTTACTTTCACAAACCAACCATGAATGAAGCACTAAGCAATCAAACATCAAATATAGAGAATAGAACACACAATCAATACATATGGCTCTCATGTAGGTCTGGGTAGACTGTTTCATGGTGGCAATAATCAATGATGATAAGAAATGTTGTTTCAGATTCATGAATTCAATTTCATACTTCAAACCACACTATGTGACCCACATGTCTCCATAGAAAGGGTCAAATGATCTAGGTTTGTTGTTTCTAAGCTCAATGGGTATGAAAATAGAAGGGTTGTGGCAAGAGGCTGGAGTGCTATTACATAGGAGCACTCATCTTTTTTTTGCATTTTCTTCTTATTCTTTTTTTTTCTTTACCCTTGGTGTATCTAGGGAATATGGTGGTGAGAGTGAAGTTGGGAGATATAGATATCCCCCCCAACTTTTGGTGGTGGTCAAAGGTGAATATGTGCACTTTGGCATCCTGTCTTGAGGCCAAAAGGTAAGAATATGTTGAATGAAAAGTTAGGTCAAAGAGGGGTCACTAGTGTGGTTATGAACATAAAATCTCCTACATGAAAATCGTTCCAACACTTCATCAAGTAATGTCACACCACATGAGTGAACAACATAAATTCATACTTTTATCATGTGATTTCCACAAGCTCTAAGCGTTCATAGCTTGCTCAAATCAAAATTAAACCAAACCATTCAAAAACATGAGAGAAGGTGTTCAGATGTAGAAAGTCAACAATTAAGACCATTTTATCAATAGAACATAGTAATGTAGCATGCATTTGTAATGTATTAAGATTTTCAGTTCAAAAAGTGGAGATTACATCAAAACATGCTTTTTGGACAAGACATTCCAAATTTGGGAAAAAATGGTCGAAATAGTGTCAATTTGCACTCAATCACATATAAACATATGTTTAGGAAACAGAAGCATAAAGCAACAAATCCTAGATAAAACACACAAAATTAGTGAAAATCTACATGAACTTCAATGCATGGTAGGAAAAGAAAAAAGAGCAATTTGTTTTTGAAAAAAATACTCAAATGCATGAAATTAACAACATGATATGCATTTGTGCAAGCATAAAGAAATACACACTAGATAAGGTGATGTCATCAATCAGTCAAACAGGTGAGATAGGGTGAAACAGATCAAACAAAATGAGAAGAGTGAGGGTACATACTGCCCTACCACCCCAAACTTTTGAATCTTGTTGTCCTCAACATGAAACTAAAGTAGGGAGGCTAGGGTATGTGTCACTGCTACTGAGGTGGATCCAGTGGTGGGTCCCTTTGTAGAGGTGGAAGACCTACATGTGAAGGAGGGTCTTGCATAGGTGGTGGTGTCACCTGGGTTGCCTTCTCACACGTGGAAGTCAACTGATGCCACGCCTGTGGTGCTTCTTCTCTTTTCTTCTCAAATTAGACTGGACTCTTGAATATTACCACCATGACCATTTTGTTGCACCACAGTCGTGGTGAGTCTTCTAAGTGCACAAATTCATAAAAACTTCATGAATCTTCATATTTTTCAATGCAATTGATGTGACACCACATTTCTCTCTCATTACAGTTGTTGCACTCATCCTCTCACTCTCTCTAACATGTCACCCTACCACATCTCAAAATCTAAAAAAAATATTAGACACAAGTTTGTGTGCATTTCTTAGAACGTGTAAAAGAAAATGAAAAGAAGGGATTTTTAGAGCAAAAACCTCAAACAAACATGGGCTACCTCCTAATAGCGCTAAGTTTTAGCCTTCAAATGGGCTTATTTTTCTTCAATACTCAAGAGTTTGCAAACGAAGTGTTATCTTCCTCCTCCAATGTGGCCCTTTCGAGTTCTCTTGCAACAAGGTCTTCACCCCAAGGAACATGCATGATTTTGTAGTAATTGTTTGCCATCCAATCTGCTCTGGAATTGATATAGTACAAATTGGTACACAGATCTTCATTACTTAATTTCTACCTCTACTCTTTGGTGAACACAAAAAAGTTCATCTTCATCCTCCTATATGTGATTGTCATAGTGCATGTACACACCTTGATCTCTACATCAACTATGGAAAACAAAGGCCTCTCCAATATCATGAAATCCTTCCCATCAAGTGGTTTTATGTACATTATTAGAAAATTAGTTGGGATTGCAATAGTATACTTTTCTATAATGCTACCACCTCATTTGGAAACATGCCCATAGGCATCCTCATATATCCATCAACCATTATTTGGACACAATCTGCTGGTTTCATTTTTTCTATGACAAGCCATAAAAATATTTAATAAGGCATGGTGCTTACACTTGAGCCCAAATAAAAAAGAGCACACTCAATGAGTTGTATGTTGATGTATCAAGGGATAAGAGGGATGCTTGGATCTTCCATTTTTTCCAGAAAGTGGCTTCCCATAACAAAATTGACATGTTCCATAGCTACAATTTGCTTGGGTGGCATCACCATTACTTTTCTCTTCTCGGTTTAAAAATCCTTAAGCAAGGAAAAGAATGTTGTGATGTTTTTATTTTCTCATTTTAAGGATTTCATGAAGCTCCAACCACATACATTTCTAATTTTGGTGAAAGGACCTTCTAAGGCATCAAAGAAAAATTTCCCAATTTTATCAAAATCTTCTTCACTAACTTGCGGTCCTTGGGGAATCATGAGGGTAGTTTTTATCTCATAGGGTGGAGCTTGGACTGGAGTTAGCTCCAAATAGAGTGGTACATCACGTGTTATCAGTTCAATAGAGGGTGGGATAATGAGTGTTACCTCTTCATAGAATGGAGAGAAAGCATATTTTTCAGTGCACTTGGTACTTCCATAAAATGATGGTACAACTAGTATCATTACCTCATTCGGAGGTGAGACACATGGTGTTGTTTTCTTAAGAAATGGTGGGACACTTGGTGGTATTTTCTCACCACAAGAGGGGGCAAGTCACTATCAAGCAAAATTACACAACAAAATATTTAGTGCTAGTAGCATCTCTACAAGAATTTTCCAAACACATCTTTCAATCATGCTCCTTGGCCAGCTTCCTTTCCCTCCCCATAAATTATTCAACTGCCTTAATCTCCTGTATGAGTAACACCATGCTCACTTTCTCATGGGGAGGAGGGGGAGCTCATGAGGATGATGGTGGTGGTGGGAATGGTCTTTGGTGAGGTGGATTAGGATTTTGTAGGATCTAAGTTGGTTGTTGTGGATGTTGTTGTGGAGGTGGTTGTTCTAGCTATAGTGGAGGAGGTTGATATTGAGGACGTGGTTGTTGGTATGAATGTGGAGGAGGTGGAGTGTATTGGTAGTTGTATGGGGTTGTGGAGGTGGAGGAGCATAAGGGTTTTGGGGTCCATGATACTACTGCAAAGTGGGCACTTGTTCTTGTTGAGGGCCATAGGTG
This sequence comes from Alisma plantago-aquatica, assembly GCA_963693085.1. Taxonomy (NCBI): domain Eukaryota; kingdom Viridiplantae; phylum Streptophyta; class Magnoliopsida; order Alismatales; family Alismataceae; genus Alisma; species Alisma plantago-aquatica. The sequence goes on from OY856411.1 coordinate 974,731,115, forward strand.
CATTGAGAACCCATGGTTCCACCATCATTTTTTGGGTTGTCCATGGTTTGGGAAAGGAGTATCCCTTTCTCGCAACACGCAAGATGTGGAAATCTGGTCTAGCCTCTGCTCAAGAAGATCAATGGTTTTTCCATGACAGGATAGATCTTTCTTCACTTGATCAAGGCCTCCTAACCTCCCAAGAACTTCTTCTTCACATTTAAAGGTGTAAGTTGACCCTTGGTGCTGCCTTTTCTGCCCATGTCCTTCATCCTCTTGCTTTTAAGGGAATTTCTGGTGATTTCTCCATTCCATATAGTAGGTGTTGGACATTGGCCCTTGATTGTTGTAGTTACCAAAGGATTGAAGAGATTCAATCTCCTCACAAATAGCTTCCACAAAGTTGTTTGAGTGGCTTGAAGACCCTCCAGATTGATTCTTTATGAAGTTCATCATGTGAACTAGAATCTTTATCACTTGGGGATTATGATCTTCCCAAGCTCGAGGAGGAGAAGGTGGAGTATGCGCCTATATCCTGTAATAATGCACACCCATGCTAGAAGCCCGGTGACATCAATTCTTATCTAGGTTATCAAAGAGGGGCTATGACTCTTCTGGGGGCTTGGCCACGCAGTTAGGATTTCCCTTTTAGGGTTAACTTTGAAGAATTATTTTGAATGAGCCAATGAATTGATGCATACTTATAATTAATGGATGAATGGTGTGGAAAGTGGAGACTAGGGGTTTCTTGTATTGTGAGTAGATTTAATGACTCATTATACCTTAGAATCCTCTTAGCCTCTGTAATATGGGATTTTCAAGGGCTTGATTGAATTCTAGCACACAAGCCAACACTAAATATAATATCAGGTCTAGAGACAATTAAATATAACAATCTACCACTCATACCTTTATAGAGCATCTCATCTACCTTCTCACCTTCCTCATGTCTCCCTAATGGGATATTCGTCCATCATCAGAGAGTGATGTGTATGAATCTACATCACTGAAGTGGTTGAGTGGGCAATGAGGTATAACTAGGAAACTTTGCTCCATGCTATTTTCTTTCTAATTTTCTGAGCTTGAATCGGGATTTTGATGAATGCATATTCATCATGATTTTTAGTCACCATCTTGGGATCATTTTGATTCAATACATCCAAATTCATTTACTAAATAGCAAAATGTGCAAACTTTCTTAATTGGTTCAATTATCAAGTTTTTAACTAAGTTTATGCTGATTTTATGTAGGTCTTGATAAGGTCAAACAATCAGCTGACACCCTCCTCCTTTCAACCCTCATCCAAAAAAATCACCACCATTCGATTTTCATCTCAATCATATATCATCCACATCAAACCCAAATGAGTGGGACCCACCTTTATCTTCCCTCACTCGTCCTTGGTCTTGACCATACAGTTTCAACCATATGGTCTTGACTGCACGGTTTCATCCATACGGTCTCAAGACCGTATGGGAAACCTCACCTCAAAACCATTTGGATCTAACTATCATTCAAGACCATTTGGGCTTTTATCTCTCTGCACCATCAGATCTTGGATCTACGGTCCTCATCCATTTGGGAAAACGGTCTTGATCTCAACCTGCCCTATCATTTCTCCTCTAAATGGTTTTTCAAAATTGTTAGGGCAGAGTAACTCAATGTCATATGGACTCCCTTCTTCCCAAGACTGGTTGGATCGCCCAACACCTGTAGCATCGGCATCTCTGCCCTAGACTTGCAATGTTGCTAACTGCCGCTACCAACACCCCCTTCTTCCTCGACCTCTGTCCCGTCTACAAACCCTAGCTCCCCCTAAGCCTGCTCGATGCACCATCATCAGCCCACCGCCACCAATATGCAGGTCTTGGCACCACTTCATAGCACAGCCACAACGTCGTCATCAACAGTGACCGCATCACCCAATCCACCATCGATCGCCCATCGAGACCAAGATCGGCTGGACGGAGCCAGAGTATCGATCGTGTAAGACCGTTTAGAACAAAGCTGCTCAAGAATGATTGGACCTAAGGACCGTTTGATGGATACTGGTCTGTGAGACCGATAGAGAAGAGTGCATCAAGACCGTTTGAGCATGTGGGAGCAATGATCGTTTGGGACTGTGAGTGATGACCATTTGATACGAGAAACTCCAAGACTGTTTGGAGATGTGTCGCATGAAACTGATTGGAGGGTATCAGACTGCGAGACTGATAGGAGCCAATCATTTGGAACCCAGGGTTGTGAGACCGTTTAGACAGACATGTTGAAGACCGTTTGAGCCTAAGCGTCCAGGACCATTTGGAGCCTATGATGGCAAACTTTTTGGACGTCAAAATACACTAGACCATTTAGAAAAGGTCTTGCAAGACCGTTTGATAAAGGCATGTATACCAAGACTGTATGGATACTTGAAGCAACCAAACTGTATGGTCATTTAACTCAAAACCATTTAAGAAAGTTGTAAAAATCGCAACTGGATCCAAATCATGAGACCGGACCTGAGCCTATAAATAGGACCTATAGGGTCCTCATTTGGGCATCAATGTTGGGACGCCGACAGGCTGCCTCTACACAGGTCTGATCCAGCTCCATCCACACTGCTGTCACTTCACCTGCTGCTTGTGCTGCAATCAAGGAGACCGAGAAGAGAAGGAAGGAGGAAGGAAAAAGACTACCCGGTCTGCCATGGTGTCCCTCGTTCCTCGTCAGATCTACTCCGACGCGACGTAGAAGACCACATCATCTTCACCGAGCTACGACTACCTTTTGCATCATGCTCATGGAGGATTTCTCTCTCTTTCTTATTCTTCTTGTTTTTCACATCATGAGTGAGTAGTTCCTTTTGACTGGGGTGTGAGGACTAGCCCCGCTGCCCATGCTTTCATGTCTTTTCATTTAACATTCCAAGGCAATGTATATAGCTTTCCATTTCGTTGTTAATTGATAATGTTTATAGTTTGATTACCGACTTGCTTTCATCTTATTCTTCCCTATGTTGCGAGAACTCCTATATGTAGGGTGGAATGGTGATTTACGAGGTCGACTCCTTGACTAGAAATAGGATAGGATTCCTTGAGGTAGTAAGTGTATGATCCGTAAGGGGACGTGACATCTAGCCTATGGTGACACTTCTTTGGCCTAAACATCCCTCAAGGAGGACCACAACCTTAGTTTGATTTTGTATCGTCTTTGTTAATTGTCGATGTTTGCTTGTAGATTAATCGCCCACTTGCTTATCGATTAACGCAGTTTACACCTTGACTAGAAATAGAATGGGTTTCCTTGAGGTAGTAAGTGTATGATCCGTAAGGGGATGAGACGTATAGCCTACGGTGACACTTTTGTGGCCTAAACATCCCTCAGTGAGGGCCACATCCTCAGTTGGATGTTGTATCTTCGGAACCGTAAGTGCATGATCTGGATGGAGATGAGAAATCTGATGCCTAAGGGGATGCTTATGTGGACCTAAACATCCCTTAGGGAGGTTTCATAGCAGTTCCATTTGGATAGTTATATCTTGCATGGATGTTTGATGTTTGGACGTGTTTGCTTGTATAGTGTTGGTGAAACCGAGACCATCCTAGGGATTCCACATCATTGATCTAGAACTAACTTTAATTCTTCTCATTACTTTCTTGAAATTAGTTTAATTAACCACAAATTAACCAATCATTCAAAATATTAGTCTTACTTGAGCTAGATTCGACTGAAAAAGATTCATAAAAATGTTGTCCTTTGGGATTCGATCCTTAACTATATTGTGATAAGACCCGTCCGCTTGCGGGTGGTATTATTGCACATTGGTTTTGGTAAAAGCTCGAGGATTTCAACCCCGAGTGAGTTTGTTAGTGTAATAAAATACCACATCACATTCTGGCATCGTTTCCGGGGATGACAGAATCATTTAATCAAATCTAGTTCTTTTAAGGTTAATCTAGGAATTTGTTTTTCTTTTGATACAATTGCTCATCTACTTGAATTTCATTCCACTCCATCAATCTTACTTCAAATCTTTTCATCTCCGGTACCATCAAAGACCAGTTCATGCACTGTTTGAATAGTCCCAGACTCACTGCCAGCTTTGATCCCGAGATAGATAGAACCTTTCATCGTCAAAATAGAGAAAACCAAGCAAGAATGGCTCAAGAGGAGGAAATAGCCTGAAGGGTAGCTCAAGCCCTTAATGCGCAGAGAGAAAGGCTCGTGCAAGAAGCTAGAGTTGCGGTTCAAGAAGAAATCCAAGCATCACAAGCAGCGGCGCAAGTAGTAGATCTACAAAAGGATCTTAGAGAGTTCTCAATCCCTAAAGCTGCTAATGTTCGTCATCCAATACAACCTCCTCCCATCAATGCTACCAATTTTGAGATTAGGGCACATTGGATCACATTGCTTCAAAATAGCTCATTCTATGGAAAACAAGGAGAGGATAGTTAGGAACATCTTTTGAGGTTTATTGATCTATGTGCTATGACAAAGAAAAATGGAGTATATGACGATGCCATTCGTCTCTGTCTCTTCAAGTATTCACTTACTGATAGAGAAATAAGCTGGTACAATTCATTGCAAAGTGAACCCATCACCACTTGGGAACAACTTCAAAATGTATTTCTGGAAAAGTTCTACCCTCCCTCTCTCATGTATGAAATTAGGGGACGGATAACAAATTTCACTCAAGTCCCTGGAGAAACCCTTGCTGAAGCATGGGATAGATACAAAGAGCTTCTACACAAGTGTCCACACCATGGAATTCCTAAGAATTAACTCATCAAAATTTTCTATAGAGGTGTGGACGATGATATCAAAAGGTTTTTAGATTCCTCATATGGAGGAAATTCCATGCGTCAAAGTTATGAAAACACATGGAGAGTCATCACCCTTTGAGCTGAAAATCAAGCTAATTGGGGTAGGTCTGTATGTAAAGGAGTATTAAAGGTAGCTATGGCTAAAGTTATTCCAGAATACAAGACTATCTCTGAAACCCTCAAGATCTTAGTAGACAAGCAAGACCATATCGAATCATCCCTTGCTGCATTTGGAAGAGGATGTTCACCCCTCAACAACAAGAACAGATCAAGTCTACCTCTCTATTCTGTGAAGCATGTAGAGGTACTGATGATTCCACTTTAGCATGCAATGTTCTGTACGATGTTGTTCTAAGCAACGTTTGTAGTCAAGGTGATAATAGCCCAATTGAAAACCTCAATGCTGTAAATACCATCCCTGGTCAAGGATATTACAATCTGAATCAGAATAGGAACCATCTTGGATTTCAATATGGAAATCCCTCAGGAGTGGAAAACTCGAGACAACATGGTTCAACTAATCAGCAAAGGGACCCACCGGGATTCCAGTTTAATCAACAACATAACTTTGGAAATCAAGGAAATTTTAGGGGTAATTTTCAGAATAGGAACTTCAACAATTATCAGAACAATTCTCAGTTCCAGAATCCCAACCAAGTCTCTTATCAATAACAAGGGCAACAAGCCAGTCACATCTCTCCAGATGACAAACTAACAACAATTGAGAAGATGCTGCAATCACAAAAAACTATGATAACTAACCAACAAGCCCACCAGAAAGCTATTGAGTCTCAACTAGCTCAACTTGCAGCTAGCATGAAGCCACCTACTGGTGCCTTCGCTGGCCAACCCAAGAACAATCCTAAGCATCCTGAACAATTGAAAGTAGACACCACCAGGTCAGGAAAAGACTATTCTGATCCTCGTGTCAAGACACATGAGGTTATTACATATGAGTATGAACCTATGATTGTCCAAGACTCAACAACACCTAAGTCTCAACCAAAATAGTTAGTAACTACTGATAAGATAGACAACGAAGGACCTGGGAAACCTATTGATGAAGATACTGAAACAATAGAACCTGATATACATGTATACAAGACTCGTATACCTTTCCCTACTCATTTAAGGCATACCAAGCTTGATACTCAGTTCAATAAGTTTAAATAACCTATGAAGAAACTTCATGTTGATATACACTTTTTGGATGCGCTGGCTGAGATACCAGCCTGGACAAAGTACTTAAAGTCACTCCTCACCAGGAAATATATAACTAAAGAATATGAGACAGTCAAGTTAGCTAGAACCACTTTAGATGTCCTCCAGAGTAAGATGCCAAAGAAGAAGAAAGATCCAGGATCCTTTGAGATTTCTTGCCATATCGGTGATTCTTCATGCAAGAAAGGGCTGACAGATCTTGGTGCTAGCATCTCCATCATGCCGCTCAACCTTTGCAAAAGGCTAGGGTTTGCTGAACTTCTCCCAACTGGCATGACTATACAACTCACGGAAAATTCAATCAAACATCCATTAGGAATTATTGAGGATGGACCTGTCAAGGTGGGAAAAGATTCCTATGTTCCGTGTGACTTTGTCATCATGGACATAAAAGAAGACTCCAGATACCCTCTCATTTTTGGACGTCCATTCCTTGCCACTGCAAGAGTCCTAATTGATGTTGAAGCAGGAACCTTACTTCTCCGACTTGGTAAAGAAACTCTTGAATTCAAAGTTTTTGAAAGTATGCGAAGACCAAGCATGCAAGAAGAAGTATATCTTATCGATTACATAGAGCAGATGTCACTTCTCACTCAAGAGAACCATGAATCAGATGATCTTTTAGAAATTTCTCTAACGGACCAATTATTTAAAGAACCTATTGATGAACAAGTGAAAGGTTGCATCGAATCTCTCCACTCTATAGAAGAAGATGTTGAAGCTACTTTTGAAGAACTTAAAGATGTGGAAGTTGCTGAAGAATCATGTGAAAAACCACAAGCTCCTGAAATGAAGCCCCTACCCGAGGGATTGAAATACGTGTTTTTAGATGAACTCAAGGTCTGCCCAGTCATCATAAATTCAGATCTAACAGTAGAACAAGAAGATAAACTCTTGACGGAATTAAAGGAAAGAAGAAAAGCCATCGGCTACAAGATGAGTGACCTCACCGGGGTCAGTCGAGCACTATGTATGCATAAAATCCCTATGATGGAAGACCACAAGCCGACTATTGAACACCAAAGGAATTTGAATCCTAACATGAAAGAAGTGGTCCGCAGTGAAGTCATAAAATTGCTCACCATGGGAATCATCTACCTGATCTCTGATTCTCCATGGGTCAGTCTGGTACATGTTGTCCAAAAGAAGGGTGGAACTACCGTGATACGGAATGAAAATAATGAACTCATCCCCACTCGAACAGTGACCGGATGGAGGATGTGCATTGATTATAGGAAGTTGAACAAAGTGACGCTAAAGGATCATTTTCCGATGCCATTTCTTGATCAAGTCTTAGAAAGATTGGCTCACTAAGAGTATTTTTGTTATCTCGATGGTTACTCTGGATTCTATCAAATTCCTATACATCTAGATGACCAAGTGAAAATGACTTTTACTTGTCCGTTTGGAACATACACATTTAGAAGGATGTCGTTCGGCCTTTGCAATGTGCCTGCAACCTTCCAACGATGCATGGCAACTATATTTGTTGGTCTCACTGAAACTATCATGGAAGTCTTTATGGATGATTTTTTTATATACGGAGATTCATACGACTCATGCTTGAAGCACCTCTCCCTTTTCCTCAAATGGTGTGAAGAAGCACATCTTGTGTTGAATTCGGAGAAGTGTCACTTTATGGTGAGAGAAGGGATTGTCCTTGGTCATAGAGTCAGTAGTAGAGGAATTGAGGTAGACAGAGAAAACATCGAAGTGATTTCTAAACTCACTACTCCAATGAATGCAAGAGAGGTTCGCACGTTCCTAGGACATGCATGCTTCTACAGACAGTTTATAAAGGATTTCTCCAAGATAACAAAGCCGGTGATGAATTTGTTGCTAAAGGATGCTGATTTCCATTTTGACGAATAATGTGTCAAACGTTTTAATAACCTGAAACAAGCTCTTACAACAACACCCAACATTAGGGCTCCCGATTGGGATCACCCATTTGAAATTATGTGTGATGCCACCAACTATGCTTTGGGTGTTGTCTTAGGTCAATATATAGAGAAGAAACATTATGTGATCTACTATGCATTGAAAACCCTCGATGAAACCCAGAAGAACTACACAACTACCTAGAAAGAACTTCTTGCAGTCTTGTATGCCTTTGACAAATTTAGATCCTACCTAATTGGTTCTAAAGTCATTGTCTACACTGATCACGCTGCAATCCGTTACCTCTTGGCGAAGAAAGATGCAAAACCCCAGATAATTAGATGGATTCTTTTACTACAAGAATTTGATCTGGAGAAAAGAGATAAGAAGGGTACAAATAATTTTGTGGAAGACCACCTCAGTCGTATCCACACTTTTGATACTGAGAAAATCTTGATTAATGACTCTCTGGCAGATGACTAACTGATGAAAGTCTCAGAAGTTACCCCTTGGTATTTAGACTATGTGAACTACCTCACCGCTGGCATCATCCACCCTAAATGCACCAGGAATGCACTGAAAAAATTCATGCATGATGTGAAGCAATATCACTTGGATGAGTCATACCTCTTTAAACTTTGTGCTGATGGCCTATATAGACGATGTATTGTTGAGGAAGAAGTTCAACTTATTTTAGAGCAATGTCACTCAGGCCCAGTCAGAGGCCATACGAGCTCTTAGAAGACTACCTTGAAGGTTTTGCAATGTGGATTCTTTTGGCCAACCATATCCAAAGATTCATATGACTTTGTCCTATCATGTGACAAATGTCAAAGATCAGGCAACATAAGAAAGAGAGATGAGATGTCGCTGAACTTGTGGCAAGAAGTGGAGATATTTGACGTTTTGGGGGGTGGACTACATGGTTTCATTCCCATCTTCTCATGGATTTTCATATATCCTAGTGGAGGTAGATTACATTTCAAAATGGGTTGAAGCTATACCAACTGTCACTAGTGATTCCAAACCCGTCATCAAGATGTTCAAAGATGTTATCTTCCCCCATTTTGGAGTGCCACATATTGTGATGTCTGACGGAGGCTCTCATTTCCTAAAAAGAAGCTTTGAAGCATTACTGAGGAAATATGGCGTAACTCACAAGGTAGCCTCACCCTACCATCCACAAACAAGTGGACAGGTAGAGGTTTCTAACCGTCAACTCATGGCTATTTTGGAAAAGACTGTAGGCCACAATCAGAAGGATTGGTCAGTAAAAATCAATGACGCATTGTGGGCCTACCGAACCGCTTTTAAAACTCCTCTCGAAACTACACCATTTCAGCTGATCTATGGAAAGTCATGCCACCTACCTGTAGAACTAGAACACAAATCATGGTGGGCAATAAAACAGCTGAATTTCGACATGAAGAAAGCAGGCCAAGCCAAGATTCTGCAACTCCAGGAGCTGGACGAACTCTGGATGACAGCTTATGAGAATGCACAAATCTATAAAGAACGCACAAAGCTTTGGCACGATGGTCATCTGAAAAGAAAAGATATTCAAGTCGGAGACCAAGTTCTTCTGTTCAATTCCAGATTGAGGATTTTCCCAGGAAAACTCCATTCTTGCTGGTCTGGAACTTACATAGTCAAGAGAATCTACCCACATGGTGCTTTCTCTCTATGGAGTGAAAAGTCAGGCAAATTTGTGGCAAATGGTCAACGATTGAAGAGATATTTCACCTCTGCTGACACAAGCTCTGAAGCAATGTTGGATCTCACCTATCCAACATATCCACCATAAAAGTTGAAGGAATCAAGTTGAGCCACCGACATAAAACAAAGGTGCTTGTTGGGAGGCAACCCGATCAATAAATTCATATTTAGTTTTAATTTTGAATTAGAAATTTTCCTTAATTTTGTTTTTACTTTTTTAGATAGTTTTGCACCAAATAAAATTGCATCGTGAGATGCTATTTTGAGTTCTAAATGGTCTTTATGTTTGAGTTTTTCATATGGAAGACGCACGCTGATTGGAACGCAACCACATCTGGGAGTCCAAATGGCATGAACTTTCCCCTCCATCTCAGATTTAGAGTTTTCTCGGGACAAGCAAATTTCTAAGTTTGGGGTGGAGGGTGGGTGGTATGTAATTCACTACCCACCTTCACCCATCTGTTTATGTCCTAAGTTTTCACTGTGATTTCATTGTTGCATTCTTGACCAAAATTTTCAAAATTTCCAATTAAAGTTTTCAAAATTTTAAAGTTTTCAAAAGAAATTTGAACAGATACTGGATGAAGTTTTGACAATTTTTAACTCTCTATGCATTTTGAATCATTATACCCTCCTTATTTGAAGAAGACCCTCAAAAAGACCTTCTTCTGAAAACTAGCCTTTTGATTGAAAGCATCTTGTGAAGCATATGAATCCTAACATCATGATATTTATGCAAAAATGGCAAGTGTATGTCGAACTGATAGGGATCAAACACATCGTGCTTCCTAACTGACTAGTGGAACAACAACATGGAACCCCCACCAGACCCTCATCAAGTCATTATTTGAGCAAAGTATGATATAGAGAACAACCTGGTGCACGGAATTGTAAATCAAGTGGCATTCTGATCTAAACTCTCTTCTACATTTCTTCTATCATATTCATACCCTTCCATCCATCCAAAAGAAACAAAAATAGCCAAAGTAGTGCCAAACCCTAAGTTTGGGGTGGCATGCCACTTCCCTCTATATCCGCTTCTTCCATACCCCTCGCAAATAAAAAGGGGCGTACCACCAAGAAAAGATGCCAAAGTGCACACAAAAAGAAATGCATTCTTGAGTTGAATAGAGGAGATATTTGCATAATAAAAAAAAGAAAAAATTTCAATAAATGAAATTGCAAATAACATAATAAAAATCTCAAGTCGAATAGAGGAGAGATTTATTTCTTCCTTCCATACCACCCTTTCACTCCCTTTTCTACCTAAAGGCACAATAAATGCATCCACCACCCTGAAATACACCAGTGTCAGATCATATGCACACTTGTTGTTCTGCAGGTATCTCTGGACTCTCACAAACTCTTTGACATGCTCGTTGTTGGGAAAAGTGGGGAGGAAGTGATATTAGAAAGCAAATTCAGGAATGAAGATATGGTAAGATGCGTTCAGTGGTATCAAGAGGTTGAGATACTTAGTCATACTAAGAAAAGAGGAAACAATCATGATGCGAAGAGGAGGCAATCACATGATAAGAAAGTATTCATTTGGTGACTATTTTAGATTTTGTGTTACTCGAGGATGAGCAATGTTTAAGTTCAGGGTGTTTTTATGAATGCACATTCATCATGATTTTTAGTCACCATCTTGGGATCATTTTGATTCAATACATCCAATTTCATTTACTAAATACCAAAATGTGCAAACTTTCTTAATTGGTTCAATTATCAAGGTTTTAACTGAGTTTATGCTAATTTTATGCAGGTCTTGATAAGGTCAAACAATCAGCTGGCACCCTCCTCCCTTCAACCCACATCCACAAAATCACCACCATTCGATTTTCATCTCAATCATCTATCATCCACATCAAACCCAAATGAGTGGGACCCACCTTTATCTTCCCTCACTCATCCTTGGTCTTGACCATACGGTTTCAACCATACGGTCTTGACTGTACGGTTTCATCCATACGGTCTCAAGACCGTATGGGCAACCTCACCTCAAAATCGTTTGAATCTAACTGTCATTCAAGACCATTTGGGCTTTTATCTCTCCGCACCATCAGATCTTGGATCTACGACCCTCATCCATTTGGGCAAACGGTCTTGATCTCAACCTACCCTATAGTTTCTCCTCTAAACGGTTTTGCAAAACCATTAGGGCAGAGTAACTCAAGGTCATATGGACTCCCCTCTACCTAAGACCGGTTGGATCGCCTAACACCTACATCGTCAGCATTCTGCCCTAGACATGCAACCTTGTTGACTGTCGCTACCAACACCCCCTGCTTCCTCTACCTCTGTCCCGTCAGCAAACCCTAGCTCCCCCTGAGCCTGCTCGACGCACTACCATCAGCCCACCGCCACCAATCTGCAGGTCTTGGCGCCACTTCACAGCACATCCACAACGTCGTCATCAGCAGCGACCGTAGCAGCCAATCCGCTGTCGATCTCCCATCGAGACCATGACCGGTTGGACGGAGTCAGAGTATCGATCATGCAAGACTGTTTAGAATGAAGCTTCTCAAGAATAATTGGACCTAAGGACCATTTGATGGATACTGGTCTACGAGACCGATAGAGTAGAGTGCATCCAAGACCGTTTGAGCACGCAGGAGCAACGACCATTTGGGACCGTGAGCGACGACCATTTGATGTGAGAAACTCCAGGACAGTTTGGAGTTGTGTCGCATGAAATTGATTGGAGGGTATTAGTCTGTGAGACTGATAGGAGCTGATCGTTTGGAGCCCAGGGTTGTGAGACCATTACTAAGAATCTATGACCATTTGGAGCCTATGATGGCAAACCGTTTGGACGTCAAATTACACTAAACCATTTAGAAAATGTCTTACAAGACTATTTTATAAAGGCATGTATACCAAGACCGTATGGATACTTAAAGCAACCAAACCGTATGGTCATTTAACTCAAAACTATTTAAGCAAGTTGTAAAAATTGCAACTGGGCCCAAATCATGAGACCAGACCCGAGCCTATAAATAGGACCAGTAGGGTCCTCATTTGGGCATCGGTTCTGGGACACTGATAGGCTGCCTCTACTCAAGTCCGATCCAGCTCCATCCACATTGTTGTCACTTCACCTACTGCATGTGCTGCAATAAAGGAGACTGAGAAGAGAAGGAAGGAGGAAGGAGAAAGAGTGCATGGTTTGCCCTGGTGTCCCTTGTTCCTCATCTAGATCTGCTTCGACACGACGTAGAAGACCGTAACATCTTCACAGAGCTGTGACAACCTTATGCATCATGCTCATGACGAATTTCTCTCTCTTTCTTATTCTTCTTGTTTCTCGCATCATGAGCGAGTAGTTCCTTTTCGCTAGGGTGTGTGGACTAGCCCCACTGCCCATGCTTTGATGTCTTTTCATTTAACATTCCAAGGCAATGCATATAACTTTCCATTTCATTGTGAATTGATAATGTTTGTAGTTTGATTACCTACTTGATTTCATCTTGTTCTTCCCTATGTTGCAAGAACTCCTATATGTAGGGTGGAATGACAATTTATGAAGTTGACTCCTTGACTAGAAATAGGATAGGATTCCTTGAGGTAGTAAGGGTAAGATCTGTAAGGGGATGAGACATCTAGCCTACGGTGACGCTTTTGTGGCCTAAACATCCCTCAGGGAGGACCACAGCCTTAGTTGGATTTTGTATCGTCTTTGTTAATTGTCGATTTTGTATCATCTTTGTTAATTGTCGATGTTTACTTGTAGATTAATCGCCTGCTTTCTTATCGATTAACGTGGTTGACACCTTGACTAGAAATAGAATGGGTTTCCTTGAGGTAGTAAGTGTATGATCCGTAAGGGGACGAGACTTCTAGCCTACGGTGATGCTTTTGTGGCCTAAACATCCCTTAGGGAGGGCCACAACCTTAGTTGGATGTTGTATCTTCGGAACCGTAAGTGCATGATTCGGATGGCGATGAGAAATCAGATGCCTAAGGGGATGCTTACGCGGGCCTAAACATCCCTTAGGGAGGGTTCCGAGTAGTTCCATTTGGATATTTATATCTTGCCTGGATGTTTGATGTTTGGATGTGTTTGCATGTGTAGTGGTGGTGAAACCTGAGACCATCCCAGTGATTCCATATCATTGATCTAGATCCAACTTTAATTCTGCTCATTACTTTCTTGAAATTAGTTTAATTAACCCCAAATCAACCAATCATTCTAAATATTAGTCTTATTTGAGCTAGATTCGGCTGAAAAAGATTCTTAAAAACATTGTCCTTTGGGATTCGATCCTTAACTATACTGTGATAAGACTCGTCTGCTTGTGGGTGGTAATATTGGACATTGGTTTTGGTAAAAGGTTGGGGATTTCAACCCCGAGTGAGTTTGTTAGTGCGATAAAATACCACGTCATATTTTCACCATTTAGAGATGATTTTGACTTTGTCCTTAGCTTTACTCTTTAGGGTATTGGATTGTAAAATATATATTGGAAAACCCGTCAGAATGTGTTGGGGTACTGTATAATAGCCTGGTGGTTGAGGAGGTGGAGTTGTTGAAGAGGACTGGTTTTAGTAGCATTATCCAGTGTGGGATAATAGATAGACCCTATCTCCTTCCCTTGATCAAGAACATTCATATGGATACCAATACTTTTCATTTTCTTTTAGTGAGCTAAACATCACCCTAAGTGAGTTTGTTGGGATTACTGGTTTAGTGTTTCGTGAGACTCCCATAAGTTCTTCGCCTGATTGAGAGGAGTGGGGTCATCACCACCTGGTTGGGATTATTGGAGTGAACCCTAGAGATATTAAGATGTCCTTGAGGTATGAAGTTAGGCTTACTTGGCTGAGGTCCACCTTTTTTCCATGAGGGGGAGCATAGAGGTGCCCGTGGTGTCAGTCCATGTGTTCTTGTAATTTGATCAATGGTTGCTTGTTTAGAAACAACTCAAAGAATAGTGGAGTTGTTTGTTGGTTCTCCTTTATTCTGGATTTGGATGCAGTTCCTTCCTTTGATAGGGGTGGTGATGTGTATATTGATCTATTGACACATTTATAGAGAGGTCTTATGGCGACTTCAAAGAAGAGACAATTCATTCTATGAAAATCTCTGGAGGGGCTTAATCATGACAAGCTTTCACATGTTTAGCCTTTATTTTGAAATAATGACAGTAGATGATCTGCTTCGCTGCTTCTTCTTGCAAATGTGAGGTTATGAAAAATTCCATCTACATAGACCCATTACTTTGAGTGGACTAGAGGGATATATATATGTGGAGTTTTTGTCGGCTTGAACACGGTGATCTTTCACCTATTTTGCCTTTATTATAAAATAGCTGCAGTAGATGATGTACTTTGACAGTTCTTCTTGTAGATGTGGGGTCTAGATTCCTTCATGCACCTTTATCTCAATGAATTGGATCAACCATACAAGAAAATGTAGGGTGAGAGAGGGTCTCCTTACCAAACTCCTCTGGAGGCTATAAGAACTTCTGTCTATATAGACCCGTTACTTTGAGTGGTCCATATGGAAATCTATATGCCTCCCTCCCTACTTGTTGCCATTGGATAGAAATGCAAGTAGGGTGCCATATGAGTTGTGGTCAGGTGAATTGGAGACAACGATTGCAACTAAGGTATGTGTAGTACTCTATACATTGTATCATATCATGCATTACTACTTTAGCTGACTCTGATCTATTATTCATCCCAGGTTCATTTAGGATCTTCTTTAGGTTTAAGCATAGTGAGGAAGTCACGTCTTGTGTAGTCTTTTTTGAAACATTTTCTCTAGATGCCTACCAAGTTTAGTTTGAGTCTCTGTCTAGGAGTGTGTTGTATATAGGCAAGTGTACTATTTGTCAGTGGGCTGGTGGCTACATATCCCTTTTTAATCTTTGTCGGGATGGTCCATCCTAGTGTTGGGATTTTTCAGGGTGCTAAGGAGTTGATTCATGGGATATTGACAAATGATGAGTACCTAAGAAGGTACTACACACATGGTTTGTTTGTTCTCTTCTCTAAAGAGGTGTTCCATCAACTACGACACCTTCTAGTGTTGAGTGTCTTAGTTTGATAATATTTTTATCTATTTGCATTGTCTTTGACATGCATTTTTCTTTTAGGTGACTAATTATGATTTAACTGAGGAACAGGATGACCAGGGGTATGTGTTTCATCGTCCACCCCCTCCTGAGGTAGTTCCTTAGCACGAGGCAGTGTCTTTTCATGAGTCCCCACCTTGTTTACCGGATGATTCTCATATATTTGATGAATTACTCAATTTGTGACCTCATTGAGATTTTGGTATCAAAGGCTCATACACTTCCCAGGTGTCTTTGGCTAGACCTCATCCTTCATGGATACAGATGTGGTTTCAGATTTAGCATGCATACTCTTTGGATTGAGTGTAACACCAAGATATGGGTATAGACAACACTTTGAGGGCCATTCTGGTGTATGGGGATTTTCTTAGGATGTACCTATTCAGAGTGTATATGCTTCTCCAATTGGTGCATGGAAGTCTCTTCTAGGCATAAAGATGTTGCCTTGGTAGTGGAGGTGCCTTCTGGAAGCTCCTCTTCTGTTCACCACTGGTCTACCAATGGTAATTTCTTTGACGTGAGTTTTGAGCATTGATCTTTTGGTTCTACTTGTACTGATTGTCAACCTTTGGCTAAACATTTCACAAGATGGCTAAAGAAGCTAAAGAAACTACTATTTAACATTAGAATTGTTATACCATGATGTATCTTTCTTTCTTTCAAGAAAAATCATGTATTAGTCATACTAGTGTATTTGTAAACTCCTTTTACATATTAAATAAAAATTTGAGTTTGAGTTTGTAAATGATTGTGAGGTTTTGCGATCTCCAATTCAAAATCAGATTTTAGAGTTTGATCTTCAGAAGATTTCTAATGGATCAATGGATTGCCCAATCTGCATGTTGATCAAAGGAGATAGATTGCAATTGCACTAGAATCAGAGTTCTGCTTGCCTTATGATGCAAGTTTGTGTTGGTCGTTGATGTAGTACAATTCCATTAGGGAGAAGGACATGAAGTCCCCCTTGAGATGAGTTTGTCCTATAAATAGGGATGTATCCCTCATATTTTCAACAGAACTTGCTTCTCACGGCTAAGAGTCATGGGATAAAAATAGATATGAGAGATCTCACTCTTTTGGGGTCCTATCAATCTACGTCTAATGCGTAGTTGCATCACTAATATTTTTGAGATTGAAAAATTCGAGCTGGAAAGTTTTGTCTTGACTCATCATCTTCATCATCTATATTATATTGATGTTATGTAAGGAGTTGATGTCGGTGGTGATATGCTTCTGGGATCCTCTGAGTCATACCTTCCATTTTAGCAAATTTGTACTGACCCCCACCTTGGAAGATGTGGCTAAAATCACCCGTCTTCCTTTACATGACCGATAGCCAGTGGTATCAAGGAAGTCGAGCTAGGCTTATGAGTTGAGAAGTCTTATGAACATGAAGAAATCCCAAGTTGCTCAACGGTTGACTGGTGACAGTTGCTTCATCCAGATGGCTTCCCTATGATATTTTCTTAATATTGAGGTTGTAAGGAGTGGGACTCAAGAGCGTATCCACTCCTCACTTAATTTGAGGAATAAACCCATCTAATCAAAACACCCTATAAAGGTATGATATAATAGGTAAATTTTTTCATTTCTTAAAATAATGGTATATAAGACCAAAGTATAGCAATGGAAATAAATGTAATGACTATATTAAATTTCAAAGGTTTACATGACTATCTACCATTAAGGGGATCACATGAAAGTAAACATCAAGATCTAATTAGAGCGAATCCTAGCTATTCCAAGTCTATTTCCTAAGAGTCAGCTCCTATGACCTAGGTCCATGTCATCATATCAAGCCTTCCATAGTCTTTCACCTAAGATGTTTGAAAGAACACCCCACAAGAGAAGACAAAAAATGGATTTTGGGAACATAATCCTTCATCAACAATAATCAACATGTATGAATGTGAGATAAACATAGAACTAGTGAAAAATATAAAGTCAGTGGAAGTTAGGAAACATAAACAAAAACCTGATAGAGAATGGAACATAACCAAACTCCCTTGGCATATAATCTGGGGTGTGGGGCATATGTTCCTCCATCCAAATATATACAAGTACAAGAGGAATAAAATCTCAATGTATGATAATAGGACTAAAACCTCAATGCCTCACAATATCACAATTGGGAATAAAATCCAAAAACCAAAGTATCATATTACTCTAGGGCTACTAAATCACAAAACATGCATGAACGTAGAGGCAAGTGAAAGTTCAGTCATATATATATAGATTTATGAGATTTCCACCACATAAATGGATCATATGAAACATCCACCACAAAAGTGGGAAGAATTAGGGTTCCATATCACAATACAGAACAACTTGGTTCAATTCCACAATCAGGGTTTCATCATGAAGCAAAGTACAATTTAGAGTCAATAAGAATATCCAATAAAAGATTCATATTATCTAACTCGCAATAGTCAACCTCTTAGAGGAGACAGAAAAGTGTATAGGATATAATGTCTCAAAGGACCAAAAGAGTGATAATTGTGGATAATTTCTCTATATAGAAGTGTGGGATGCAACATACATCAAGAGAGTGTAAAATTAAGCTAATTGATCAATGTGATAATAGAATGCTACATACATCAAATGAGAGTAATATTAGGGTAATTGCTCAATATAGAGTTTAGGAAATGCAACATACCTCAATTTGAGTCTAGATACATCCAGGGTCAAGCCTAATTCCACATCAAAGTGTTAAGCCACCTATTAAATACGTATATGGAATTATGGTTAACTTCACATTAATTCTATAACATTAAAATTAATTTATTATTATTATTGAATTAGGTTTTCAAAACCATGCCATCTTGTAAATTATATTATTTATTGAGTTCATATCATATTTAACTTTATTTTTTGACTTAAAGATTATTACTTGAATATTTTAGAAAATCTGACCAATTAGACAAATCCATATTAGTAATAAATTTATTAGATTGGAATTTTGTGATAAAATAGATACCCACTAGATATAGAATAAATAACTTATTCCAAAACATATTTTCTTTTATTTTTTCCATTATACTAATTTAATGTGGACTTTACAATTTTCTGACAAATGAGAAACCCAAAAAAAGCCACACATATATTACACTTGAAATCTTGACAAACCACTAATTAGGTGGCCCTATCAAAGATGGCCAAGTGGCCTGGGCCTAAAACTAGATAGGTGCATGGAGGCATGATCAAACAAAAATTTGGGGAAGGAAATACCCAAACTACCCATGGAACATGTGACAACAACAAAACAAAATGTTTGGCACATTTCGAAATTATTAGGTGATCATCTTCACCACAATGATCAAATTGGCAACAAACATACAAAACAAAAACTCTTGGACCCAAAGATCAATCTTGCAAAATAGAGTCACAGATCACTGGGAAATGATATGGGATTGTTCCACAGACATCCCTGATATCCAAGCGTCAAATTGAGGCAAAAATAGTAATTAAAAGCCTGAATGTTTATTCCTACCATTACAGGCTAAGCGAGCAGTTACACAATGTTGGAGCAAAGAGAATAAATAGAAATCTAGGTTGCAAATGTGCACATGGTTGATGGAGGTCAGAACATAGACATTGATTGCAAACTCTAGAGAAAAGGAAAAAGTGGAAAAATGAAGGTTGTACCTTTACTGACAAATTAACAGTGCAAGACAATTTGAAAGGAAACTACAGGGACTAAACCAGGTCTTATCCAGGTTCCATCATGTCTAGAAGCTCAATCCTGATCCATGACCTCTAGTGTCAGTGGTTGGGGTTGGGCTAGTCTACTCTTGTCAAACAAGGCAAAATTGTAGTTTGGAGACAAAGATAGAGGATGTGTTAGAGGTCAGGGAAGGATTTCCCATGGGTCTGAAGGTCAGGGTTTGTGAGGTGAAAGGAAAGAGGGGGAGAATAGGGGACAAAGGGCCAGAAGAAATTGGGGTTTTATAGGATATGGAAACCCTAGAAAATTTAGAGCCAGATTGTGTAGAACGGTGAGAGGAACACAAGGAGAAGAAATCAGAGAGAAAAGTGGAATGGAAAGGGAGAAAATCATGAGATTGTGGTAGTTATAGCTTTCCAAAAACCACATAGCAGTTTCTGTATCTGTCGTGGGTGAAAGATGACTTTTGGGTCGTCAGATTGAAATAGCATACCCAACAAACTGAAGAGATTTGGGAAATCAATAAAATCCATGTTTCAAATAAAAAATTAGGGAAAATGTAATTAGGAAAGAAATCAACTATAATCCTATTCAAATAAAGATCATTACTTTCTATAATTAGAGTGTGATATCTAGTAATGTCTTATTAACATGAAACTTGACATCTATATTAATTAAGATATATGGAATCCAATTTTGGAATCATTTTGCACTTTTGGGACTATTTAATTTTCTATTTAGTATTTTTGACATTAAGTTATATTCTCTTTCCAAGTAAAATTAAGGTAGTTAAAATTGTTCAATTAATGTGAAAATTGTCACCCAAGCTAATTGGGACCTAAGGAACACACAAATTTTCACTTTAGATTTTGGTTTTGATATTTCCTTTTATAAGTTCTATTGTAATTGAAAGTTAGGCATATTACCAGTGTATTTATTGTAATATTACATTATTATTTTCAATTTCAATCAAAACGAGTCCTATTATCTTCACATTGTTACCAAAAGAGTTTCCTTTGATTATTATGCACAAATTTCTATATTTTAATTATTTAATCTATTCAAATCATTAATTTGATATTTATTTATATTAGGGTACGTTATTCATATTTATAGACATTTAAACACCAATTATTAATCAAATTTCTTTATTATGCATATCAAAATTATATCTACATATTAGTTAGCAAAGGAAACATATGTGACATATTTAACAAATTCACTTACATGTTAGACATAATTAAGTTATTATTGTTAATATGAGTGTATTATCATATGTGATGTTGATTATGGAACCTTATGACAATTAATTTCTTAAAAAAAATCAAGATTATATATATGCTATGGGTTACCATTGAGTTATTCATTTTATATGCATCAAAAATATACATTAAGGTATAACTTTACCTTTGTTTGGTCAAATCTAAGGAACCAAGCTTACAAACATCCCAATCATGGAATAGGGTAAGAGTCTAGGTTTTAGTATGTTACAACACTCCACCCCTATAAAGGATTTCTTACTTGAAATCCAATCATACATACATTATCAACCAACTACTCTCCACCCCTTAAAATGTTTAAACGAAAGGGTCAAATTAAACTACTCTTACATGTATGAAGGCCACATATGCATATTTTAATTGTGAATATGTTAGGTTTTTATGTTATTCATCTATCATGCATCCAACTAATATTTCATAAACAAATAGGGTTGCTTTTTAGGTCCTTGTTGTTCTAACCTAACAACCCTGAAGCTTTATACTGGCATCCAAAGAGTCATAGGGTACAAAAGGGTAAGTCAACTAAACATTTATCACAAACCATGCTCTTCTTAATCATCAACCTGGACTCAAACTAGGGTTTGAGATTTTTACTCCCAACTAAAATCTAGGATCTCTAAATTGAACTTCACACATCTCTTCATTGTGACTTAGGCCAAGAAAACATATAAATGATTTTTTTTCTTTTATACATATAGTATTATAATAAAATACAATTTGTGGTGATTAAATCTATCTATCATAAATCAAAAGATGGATCCATATTCAACTGTGAGAACCAAGTCACATTTATCCATATTTGATCTCCTTAATAACTATTTTCTCAGCCTCATGTCAAAAATCCACCCTAAAGTTATATCTTAGCATGCAAATATATATGTCACCATTAACCTATATGGTATTGTAACAAAACCTAAATCATCATCTAATTAGTGTTTTAAAATCAATTTTCTTATGTATCACATATGATTCAACATCTTCCTTTAATCATCTCATGTACTACTTAGGTAAATTCTAGGATAACATCTCGCTTAGAGGGTGACTATGTAAGGTAATGATCCTACTTAGGAACTTATAGGATAAAAAAAGAATCCCAAGGGAGATAAATTGAAATAGTTAGATTCTGACTACCATGGCTCTATACTATATTGTAAGGAGTGGGACCCGAGATGGGATCAACTCCTCACTTGATTTGAGGAATAAACCCATCTAATCCAAACACGCTAAAAAGGTGTGTTTGAATAGGTGTATTTTTTCATTTCTCAAAATAATGGTATATAAGACCCAAAATATAGCAACAAAAATATAAGTAATGATTATATTCAATTTCAAAGGTTTACATGATAATCTCCCATTAAGGGGCTCAAATGCAAGTAAACATATATATCTAAGAAGAGGGTATCCAAGCTATTTCAAGTGTATCCCCCAAAAGTCAACTCCTCTAAGCCAAGTTCATGTCATCATATCGAGTATTCCATACTCTTTCACCTAAGGGGTTGGAATCATACTCCACAAGAAAAGACAAAAAATGGATGTTGTTAGCATAAAAGCCAATATGAGCATGTTATTAGGGATTGAGCAACATTATGGGAAAGGGACAAATATATATATATATATATATATATATATATATATATATATATATATATATATATATATATATATATATATATATATATATACATATACATATATATATATATATATATATATATATATATTTAGATATATATATATATATATATTTATATATATACATATATATACATATTTATACATATATATAATACACACACGCACACACACACACACAGATATATATATATACATATATATATATATATATATGTGTGTGTGTGTGTGTGTGTGTGTGTGTGTGTGTACACACACACACACAAATATATATATATATATATATATATATATATATATATATATATATATATATATATATATTTATATATATATATCCAAGCTTCAATCAAATAAGGAATGTAAACATAAAAATGGATATCAAAGGGAAACATTAAAAGGTATATAAGATATGAACTTGCCATAAATAAAAATACTACCAAGATGTTTCACATAAGCAAAATCAAAATAAATTAGGGCGCATAACACACACACACACACACACACACACACACACACACACACATATATATATATATATATATCCAAGCTTCAATCAAATAAGGAATGTAAACATAAAAATGGATATCAAAGGGAAACATTAAAAGGTATATAAGATATGAACTTGCCAAAAATAAAAATACTACCAAGATGTTTCACATAAGCACAATCAAAATAAATTAGGGCGCATAACCCTTCATCAACAATAGTCAACCTACATGCATGTGAGATTAACATATCTTTAGTGAAAATATAAAGTTAGTGGAGGTTAGGGCACATAAACCAAAACTTGACAAAGAATGGCACATTACCAAACTCCCTTGGCATACAAGATGGGGCATGGGGCATACGATCTTCCATCCCTATATATATAGGTGTAGGAGGACTAAAACCTCAATGCATGGTAGGAGGACTACACCTCAGTGCCTAATAATTTCACAAAAGGAAATTAAACCCAAAAACCAAAGTATTATATTACTCTAAGGCTACGAAATCACAAAACATGCATGAATGCTAAGGCAAGTGAAAGTCCAATCATATAAATAGAATTTATGAGATTTCCACCACATAAATGGATCATATAAAACACCCACCACAAAAGTTGGAGGAATTAGGGTTCCATCTCACAATAAGGAACAACTTCGTTCAGTTCCACAATTAGGGTTTCATCATGAAGCAAAGTACAACTTAAGGTCAATAAGAATATCCAATAAAAGATTCATCTCATATAACTCACATGAGTTAACCTCTTACAGAAGAGAGAGAAAAGTGTATAGGGTATCATGTATCAAAGGTCCAAGAGAGTGAAAATTATGGATGTTTTCTCATTATAGAAGTAAGGGATGCAACATACATCAAGAGAGATTAAAATTAGGTTAATTGCTCAATGTGGATAATAGAATGCAAAATACATCAACGAATAGTAAAATTAAGTTAATTTTTCAATATAGAGTTTAAGAAATGCAACATATGTCAAATTGAGTCTATATACATCTACGGTGAAGCCTAGCTCCACATAAAAGTCTCAAGACACCTGTAAACACATATATGGAATTAGGTTAACTTCACATTAGTTGCACGAACCCTAAAATTGCACTTTTATTATTATTGCATTTGGTTATCAAAACCATTCCAACTTGTAGATTATATTTTAAGAGTTCATAACACACACTTTAATTTATATTTATGACTTATAGATCATTAGTTAATAATTTAAGAAAATCTAACCAATTAGCCGAATCCATAAAATCTTATATTTATTAGACTGGAATTTGGCTATAAAACATATATCAATGGATGGAGAATGAATTAGTGCTTCCAAAACATATTTTCTTTTATTTTTCTAACCTTATATCAATTTAATGTGGAATTTTCAACTTCTAGACAATGAGAAACCAAAAAAAAATCCACGCAAATATTACACTTGAAATCTTGACATGCACTATTGAGGTGGCCCTATCAAAGATGGCCAAATGGACATACCTATGGCCATCCAAGTGCATAGTGTTGAGTGATCAAAAACAATATAGGGAATGAAATACCCAAACCACCCATTGAACATGTGAAAACAATAAAACAAAACAATGGGCACATTTTGAAATTATTAGGTGATCATCTTCACCACAAAGATCTAACTAATGACGATTACATATAACAACAACTCTTAGACCCAAAGATCAATCTTGCAAACCAGAGTCATGCATCATCGGAAATAGTATGGGATTTTTCCCTAGACAGTCTAGATCTCCAAGTGTCAAAATGGGGTAAAACAATAGTCAGAAGATAAAAAGTCTATTGTCACCATTACAGATTGAGCGAGCAATTATGGAAAGTTGAAGCAAAGAGGAGAAATAGAAAACCATGTTACAAAGGTGACTTCAAGGACTATAGTGGATGAAACAAAGTAGAAAACACAATTGATGGCAGTTGGAACACAAATGTTGATCACAAACTCCAGAGAAAAAAAAGGGGAAAAATAAAGAATGTACCTTTCCTAGAAAATTAATTATGCAAGAAGCTTTGAAAGGGACTAGAGGGATAAAACCATGTTTTCTCTAGGATGCCATGTCCATAAGCCTCAATCCTGATCCATGACCTCCGATGTGGGTGGTTGGAGTTGGGGTAGTCTACTTTGGTCAAACAAGGTTGAACTGGCATTTCAAGATGAAACTAGGGGTTAGGGAAGGATTTCCCATGGGTCTGTAGGTTAGAGTTTGTGAGGTGAAAGGAAAGAGAGGAAGAACATGGTAAGAACTTGAGATAAAAAGGGGTAGAAGCAGTTAGGGTTTATAGGATATGAAACCCTAGAAAATTCGAGACTAGATTGTGCGGTACGGTGAGAGGAACACAAAGGGAAGAAATCAGAGAGAAATGTGGAAGGGAAAGGGAGAAAATCATGATATTGTGATAGTTATAACTTTCCAAAAACCACACATCAATTTCCCTGGTCATCACAGGTGGAAGAGGATTTGTAGGTCATCAGATCAGAGTCACACAACTCGAAACAAAGGAGAAGAAATTAGGACTTTCATGAATATATTCATGTGTGTGTTGTATGACCCTGCAAGGACCTCCTTCATTAGAGTTTCAACTTCTATCTTGTGACACATTGAAGAAGAGTTTGATTGTAAGATCTACGGTATTGTTTTTCTTTCCCTATAACGTACTACACAACTCATTTCTTGAGTTCTAGTTTATCTCTCCAGGAGAGGCTTTTGGGAATGACTTGGTTTAATAGACACATCTTGATGTCGTGAAACCAAGACCTTTCTTCATCATTAGGTGCATTGTCAATGACCATTCAATAAACTAGTTTAGTAAGCACTTTAGCTTCAAGAAAGAAGGTATGGCCTTCCTAGATGTCAATATATGGGGCAAGGGTTTCTCGAGTGTCAGCAAAGTCATTATGCTGTCTTCTAACGAAGTGGAAGGAAACATGCTCAAAGCCTTAATCCAAAGAAGACATATGCTCCTGGTAAGGTACTAGGGTTTCATGGTGTGTTCTCCAATTTTTCTACACTTGAGAGATGATGAGAAGGGAGTCACCATAGATGTGTAAGCATCATGCCCCTTTCTCTATGGAAAACTAGAGTCCCAAAATGCAAACTTCATATACATCTATATGTTAGTGGAGTCAAATTCTATCATCTTGCAATTGCTAGTTGTCCTCCATAGTTCTAAAGGACTACACCTATTCTGACTCCTTTTCAATTTACGGCTTCATCGAAGAATATTATCCATGTATCCATGTCCAGAGGGATCCCCACATATGGTGGATTGATCATCCCTATCTCTTAGTCTGGAAACTCATACTCTTGAGTAGCTTCTTCATGTAGGAGGAAATCTACTAGTTGGTCTATGAGGGATTGTGCTTTTACTACCTTGATTGGGAGACAAGTAATATCAAATTATGACAACATTACTTTCCATTTAGCACATCACCCGATCAGAGTTGAGAGATCTCCTAAACTACATACTAGATCTTCCTTGGTGATCACCTATAGAGGATACGTCATTGGATAGTGGGACAACTTCCTCATATCATTGATCAGAGACATGCATTGTTTTTTTATTATGGTGTAGTGAACCTATGTGTTGTTGAATTTCATGGATGGGTAGTAGATAGCATGCTTACTGTCAGTCCTTACTTGACTTGATTATCTGCCCGTTGATGTCTCATAGAAGGATATACACAAAATGAGAGGAAAACTAGGTACGACCAGCCTCAATACTAGAGGATTGGTGAGGTAATCTTTGAGATTTTGGAGCAAAACCTCACATTGTTTGTTCCATCTAGTGGAGTTCTTCGTTAAAATATTGAATATTGGCTCACATATAGGCGTGAGTTTGGATATGAAATGTATGATGTATTAGAGACACTCAAGCAAGCCTCATATCCCCTTCTCTATTTTAGGAGAGGGCATTTTTTAGATGGCTCAAGCTTTTCCAAGATTTACTTTGATCCCTATCTGGATGACGATGTATCCCAACAGGTTACCAGATGTAACCCAAAAGGTGCAACTTGAAGGATTCAGGCATAGGGAGAACTTTTGTAGTCATTGAAACAACTTCTTGAGGTTGGTGATATGGTCCTCAAGATTTTTAGATTTAGCAATCATGTTATCCGCATAGACCTCCACCAATTTTTGCATCATGCCAAGATAGAGGGGAACCATTTCCCTTTGATATGTAGCTCTAAAGTTTTTTTAGACCAAAAGGCATGGGTCGGTAGCAAAGACTCCCCATTAATAATGAAGATTGTCTTCTCTTTGTCTTCCTTTGTCATCTTGATCTGATTGTAGCTGACAAACCTATCCACCATTAAGCTGAGTAGTGAATGGCCAACTATGTTGTTAAGAATTACATTTATGTGTGGAAGTGGAAAGTCATCTTTTGGAGATGCCAAGGCCACAATATCCAAAACACATCCATACTTTTCCATCTTTCTTTAGAACTAGTACATTCTTGACAAGCAATGTAGGATACTTAATTAGATCTAAGAAACTAGAACTATATTGTTTTTGAACTTCCTCCATGATCTTGAGGCTCCACACTAGTCGTAGTCGTCTAACCTTTTGCTTGATGTGGTGATCACTGGGGATGGCGGGTATTTGATGGATAGTAGTCTTCTCATCCAACCCAGGCATGTCGAGGTAGCCCCAGGAAAACACATCAATGTAGTGGCTTAGAATCTCTATCAATTGATCTTTAATTTTTGTAGTAGACACACCCTAACTTTGACTTTGCATTGCTTGAGGCGTGATCTGGTATTAACTCTCTTTGTCTCATTTTCGATATGATGCTCCTTTGTCATATACTATAGGATAGGGACATCTTTTAACTCAAGTCTTCATTGTTGTAGATGTGTGCCACCTTGGTGAAGTATCTGAAAAACTCTTGGAGAGCCTGCTTCTCTTTTGAGTCTTTTGAGTTTTTTGGGTTTTTGTGAATTTTGTAAATCTTTTAGATTTTGTGAGAATGAACGAGGATGTAGTAGATTGTGACTAAACATCCACTCTGATATCTCTACCACATCAGTGTTTTGTTCCTCTAATGAGCTTTTGTTGGGTGTGAGGGGAGACCTAGCCCTTAGGACATTGTAGTCATTCACACACCAAAGTTGGAATTCCTCTCCCTTCTTAGATAGGATGAATGAGAGTGTGTGGGTCCTTCATGACCTAGGAATCACATATGGTTTTGACACCCCATCCTCTGATCATTTCATAGGAATCATCTTATTTGTCCCATGTGATGTCATAGTCATCTTCTGTGACCTTGAAATCTATAGTCTTGGTGTGATCTGCAATGGGCCAGTCGGGGCAAACCTAGAGAGGATGGTAGTCATCTACTTTGGGTGGCGATTCCACCCCTTATGATGTTGGTTTGACATTTTCCTTGCCAACATGGTTATATTGACAATGTGTGATGCTTTTACTAATGTTTGAATGCTCTGGGCATGACTTACGGACAATAGGAGTAGGCATTATGTTTATTGTGTCATTGTTTCAAGGGATGACTTTACTCTCAGACACTTGATTGTTGTGGATGGCCTTGGATGCCCTTCTCTTCTTCTATGGTGAGGGAAATCTCATTTCAGTAGTGATCCCAAGATAGTCCTCCTAGTCATTGTCATTGACCTCTTGCATGAAGTAAGGAAATGTCACTGAAATAATTGTATTAGTTGTATTTTAATAGTCTTTATAGGTGTAGACCCTTAGGTTCAGGGCCAAGGTCCCACCAATTTATCACCCTAACATGATATTCTTCTTCTAGTCAAATACTTTAGGCTTTATGGCTAATATCTCATGTCATCAATAGGCTTTTAAGGTAACCTTCTTAGGTTAAGCCCCTCACAACGGGCCACAACATTGTGGGCTTTCAATATGGCATCCACATGGTAATACGAGGTTGTGTGTAGGATGGGCCATGGAATCCAAGTCTCAAACCTTTCTGTCTGGGAGGGATTTGGATGATCTCTATGCATCCCTATTGTTAGTCTCTCGGCCCTTTGTTTTGATGGATATCTATCTTCCGTAGTCTCTTTGTAAAAACACAAGATTTTAGGGAAGATGGTGTCTCCTTCTACGTGGGGGAACCTAGTTGATGTTGGCAATGTGGAGAATCTTAAAGTGAATCATGGGATCATCTTCTTTGATACACACAATAGTGTCGAGATTGTTGGCTTGAATAGTTACTATGGAGTAGCCTAACCAATACATTAACTTCTAATGTAGTGAAGAGGGAACCAGAAAACTTTGATGAAACCATGGCCTCCCCGGGAGGAGGCTGAAGAAGGGACTCAACTCCATGGTGAAAAATGGGGCGGTGAATGTTTGTGGTGTAATTGTAGATCCACAGTGATTTCTCCTAGATCATCCTTAATTACTCCATCAAAGGAGGTTGTTTCTTTGTTGTTAACTAGAGATCAAGGTTGATTAATGTCTTCAATAGACACACATT
This sequence comes from Alisma plantago-aquatica, assembly GCA_963693085.1. Classification (NCBI taxonomy): domain Eukaryota; kingdom Viridiplantae; phylum Streptophyta; class Magnoliopsida; order Alismatales; family Alismataceae; genus Alisma; species Alisma plantago-aquatica. The sequence goes on from OY856411.1 coordinate 974,760,334, forward strand.
GAGGTGGGAACCATTGTTAATGAAGCAAGAAGGTATCTTGAGGTTTTTGTATACTATAGTGATCAATAAGGACCTATTATGATTCACACATGTTGGAATCTCATATTTGGTGAATGAGACCAAGTTTGGGGCCCTAATCAACCTGATAGTAGCAACAAGAGTTTCTGGCCAAACATCTTTAGAAATGTAGTTTGCTTCTAGAGTCTTCATGATAACATCTCAGTGAGTTGGGGAGTTTCACATCACTTGTACCAGTGATACTTCCCCTTCTGGTTCAAATTGGATTATATCCAAGCCTTTGGGATCTGTCACTTTGCAAATCTCAGGCGTGGGTGGTACATTCATGGTATCAATGGATCGGATGGAGACCTTTCTAGACCCCTCTTCTATAGTGCTTGTAGGGACTTCCGTAGTGCTTGTAGGGACTCCTATGTAAGTAGTCATCTCCTCTTTACCCTTGTAGAGGGGTGGTGGCTCCTATAGTGAGGTAGAATGTTGATCTCTCTTTATTGTGAGTGATGAAGATGTCATGACTAATATCACAATGGTATGGAGAGGAATTTGAGGGACCAATGACTTTTGGACCCAAACATTATGCACTTTTGGCTTTGGACGCACCTTTGGTACATTGACTGGTTGTTCCTTCTTCCCCTAGAGGACCCTTGATATGATGATCGACTACATTTTCTATGCCTAGATGGTGCTTAGTGTGTTAGTCAACATTTTGATGCTTATTATAATTAATATCTTTCGCTCCCAGACCGAGATGATGATATGAGTGCTTTGAGCCTAGTTTGTGATTGCTTGCTCCTACAGTAGGATGAGTCCATAGGGTAAGTCCTCTGGTGAGGAGATCATAGTCACTATGTTAAATTATGAAGGTACCTCTTATAATGTGACTATGTGGACTTCACTAACATTGATCAGGTCTCTAGGATATGTTTGAGCACAATGCAAGAATCTATCTTCTGGCCCTTTGATTTATGGAAGTTGTAGAACGTGTTGGCATTGTAGAACTTTGAATAGGGATTTTAGGGATCCCTTATGGCTGAAAATTTTAATAAATTTTTGATATCTGGCATGATAGTATTGAGGGAAGATCCCAATGGGGTGAACTTCCTCTTTGGTTTGAAAGTCTCCTCAGCTGATGGAGAGGTAGTTTCTCTCTACTTGATATGTCAGATTACTTGCTACTAGACTTGCAACTATCTACTGAATTACTGACTAGAAAGGTTGTAGTGCATATCTATAGTAGTTGTTTGAAGGCCACACGTACTATGGGGGCATGTATAATGGCAGGTAATTGGGTGGCATCATGTGAGCCTATTGTTTCTGAGGTGCCACGACTTGGACAGTTTGCATCATTGATGTTTATGCTAATGACACTTGTATGGTTGGTGGTTGTCCCCTGCCCATCTCAATGGGGATGAACACTACTCCTACTGTGGCATTTGATGTCTTTTTTTCACCAATTATGAGTTCTGATTAGGCATTGAGGAAGTAGACGATGGATGGAAAGTGAGGCTTCTGTTTTGATAGATCCCCACTTTTGATAAGATTTTCAATTTGTGCACCTAATTGTATGAGATCTAGGAAGGTGTTGTATCTTTGCAGATATAGGAGAGAAATTAGGGATGTATTGGTGGCTATGATTACCATGAAAAAGGCCTTCTTATCTGTGGGCTTGAACTCTAGCTAACTAGCAAGCTTCCTCCATCATCCAACAAACTCAGAGAAGTTTTCATCTGTCTTTTTCTATAGTGCTTCCAAGTTCATCATATTCGGGACTTGCTCTAGATTCTAGGCATATTAATCCATAAACTTCTAGGAAATATTGGACCATGTGGTGATGGTGTTCATGTCATGTTTGTTGTACCAAGACAACTAGAGACCAATTGAAGTCCATGCAAAATAGTGTATTGGTACCCTGTCATCAAAGGTGAGCCATGAGCATGGTTATCAGAACCGATCTGAATGGCCGATTGAACCAGTTGAACTGGGAACCAGTCACTCTACCGGTTTGGTTCCTTCCCAAGGTCAGAAATGAAGTCTAACCGACATCAAAATGTGAACTGAATGGTTGAACCAGTGAACTAGCAAACATGTCCAGTTTTATCCCAATCGTCTAGTTCTATCACTTAGCAAATAAATGTATTATTGCTTCCATTTTTCATTATTTTATTTTGAACACTACATAAATTTTGGTATATGTATGTCCAAGAATAGAATAATATTTTTTTATTTGGCCTATTTATCAAGTTATTGTGAGAAATTATGTTATTATTCATGTTTAATAACTTTTGCAGGGATATTTTCCATGAGCATCAAAGACATTTATATATTTTTAAACTATTAATGATGTCATGATGATGTCACTGGTTGAACCGGACAGACCAATGGTTGAACCAGTGAAGCGAGAACCAGAGGCCTCATTGATTCACTGACTAGTACAGTTATGACAGCCTTGGCTGCAAGACAACAACCCTTGATTCCAATATAGTGGCCACATGTCCTACTGGGAAAATCGGCCCACCTATTTTCTAAGGGATGGAAAGAACAACATAACATCTTAACGCCAGCCATGGGATCCCCCTTTGCAAATTACTCATAGAATTTTGGCATATTGAAGTTGTTAAACAACTCTACATTTGGAAAGTGGCATAAGTCATCGAATGTCTTTCCACTATCCTTCTTCCCTTCTAGTAGCTTGATCTTTTGCATGATCTTTAGTAGCAGGAGATCTATGGAAGAGGGCATGTACATGACAACTTCTTTACATGCGGTCACTACATGTATCACTGGTAGTTTGATTGTCATTGGTAGAGCTATATATACAGGTGGTGGGAATCCATACCCTCCCCTATGTAAGCATAGTACTAGGAGTTGATGGTGGATACATAGAGTGCATGATAGAGACTGATCCTTGGCCATTAAGATATTGCATTTAACCTTTGTGACAGTGTTAGCATGCTTGACCCCTTAGTAGTCTCCCTGTACGGATACCACCCCTTCTTCTTTCTTTTTCCTCTGACTTCTCCTTCAAGACTTGTGAAAGATGTTACCGCTTCTTGTGATATTGGGATAGTGCCTACATTCTCAAATGGTGGACTCTGGTAGAGCCAGGGATGAAATACTTCTAGTTGAGGTGGGTGGGAACTAGGTGTGATTCCCACCAAGGCTACACACTAGCCAACGTGAGGTGGATAGATGCATCCCTATGGGAGGACACAAGTGCGGAACTTTTGAAATTTGTATTAACTCTAACCAAGTCAGTCACAAAACCAAATAGGTCACTCACAAGAGCATGGGGTACTATTGTAGTATAGGTGATTGGCAAGTGTAGGTGTCGATCCTCAGGGATAGAGGGGGCACTAGAGCTATGTTAGCATTGGCTATGTTCCTAATACAGAGTCTAGGGTTGAAGGGTTTAAAAGGGGGTTGTTTTGTGATTACTCTAACAAAACGAGCAAGAAAGATAGAATTAGACCTAAGTTATCTTAAACAAGCAAGTTTAACAATCTAGGTTAACCAACTAACTAAGCAAGAGCAAAGGTAAGTTACACTACACTAGGAGAGCTAGGAGCAATTTAGAAACTAAGTTAACCACAAAGGCAAGAAAATATCTAAATTAACCCTAACTATCAAAACTGAGCAATTGACTAGGTTAAGCAAGAACAACAAAACTACACTAGCATAAGCAAGTGAACAAAGCAAGTTGGGTTTAAAACAAGATGATTAAGGTAGTTGGGCCATTTGGGGATGTAACTTTAATATTAGTTGGGGGAGGTTATTGGACAAGCATGGTTCTCATCATTCATCTAGATTACCAAACCAAACAGTAAGCCAAATGTTATTAGAATGTACCATATAAAAATGTTATTAGAATGTTCCCTATAATACTAGTGAAAGACTAGGGTTAGGTGTAATTCTAATAGGATTAGCCAAATATAGGTTTCTAGGATAAGTGGTATTGAGAAATTGAGGGCCGAGGGTAGATACGGGAGTAGAGATGAGGGTATTTGACCTCATGCCACTAGCCATTCTAGCCTTTGGAAAACCCTAGGCAATCCCATCAATCCCACTTATACTAGTAACTTAGGTCTCATACCAAGTAGTAGGAGAGGATATAGGCATGTAGGAACAAAGGGGACTAGCTAGGGATCCCTATTGGGACCTAGGAGTCACACCTAGGATTGCCACATGCATCCCAATTCTCCTAGAAACATGGTATCATCAAGCACTATCAAACAAGCAATTCATAGCAAAAAGCATAAATCACAAACATGACAATGGGATAAGAGACAAAATCATGGAGAAATAATAATAGATAAAAATAATCTCATTACAAGCCAAAATTCCCCCAACATGGTATCAAAGTCACATTTTATTCCCAAACAGCCCACCACTAGGGGCTTAGCTAGACATAATCAAAGAAATGGCAAAAGAATGGGGAAGAAGGGGAAGAAACTCCATGGTGCTCATGGAAGTAACCTTCTTCTTCACCTCCTTGCTACTGGGGATGCCTCTCTCCTCCAAGGGTGCAGATGAGCATGAAGATATGGGGGATTATGGAGGAAAACCTAGAAAACTAGGTTTCTAAGGTGAAATGGAGATGGAAATGGTGGGTGGAGAGCATAAATGCAAGGGAAATACACTAAGTGCTCAAGGAGTGGGTGGAGAGGAGTAATGGTGGCTATGAGAAGCTAACCTAGTGTTGTGGCCACCACCCATGTATATATAGATGGTGGTGGAAGCACTAGGGTAAGTAGGGGTATTGATGGAAAATCGGTGCAGAAAGTGGTAGGTTTTGGGTGGCAGCACAACCATGGTGGGTGGAGGTGAGCATGGCCGTGGTGGAGGGGAATGGCTATTCTGATGAAGTGTGAAATCATAGGTTGGATGGGGTGAAGTGAAGGATGGTAGCACGGCCATGCTGGGTAGCACGGTCGTGGTGGGGGCTAAGTAGAACGGTCGTGTTGGGCAGCACGGTCGTGGCGGTGGAGTTTGAGAGGAGGTCATTCCCAAGAGCATGCCCATTCCATTCTTCACCTAGCATGGTCCTATCGGGTAGCACAAACATTTTGGGGCTTCATGGCACGACTGTGTTGGGTAGCATGGTTGTGGGGGCTAAGTTGCTAAAACTTCAAGATTTGGCAATTCAACCTGTAACTTTGTGCAATTACCAACACGGCCGTTCCTTGGCACCACGGTCGTGCTGGGGTCTTCAAGGGCAAAAATAGCTTCAAGCTTCATTATCAAAGGAATCATTTTCTTGATGTCAAATATTGTCCATTGGGGTAGGTTGAGGGAGCTTTGGGGCTTTCTTTGGACCCATCCATGGGTGGAGGTACCCTAGGACTCCTTCCTTCTCTCTCATTCATCCAAAGCATGGTCCAAGTACCTAAAAATAATGCAAAGAACGTCCATAAGTGCATTTAAAATTAAAACACATATTAGGGGAATTAATTGCAATCTAACTTATTTAGATGAGATAAAAGTACAAAATGGCACAAGATGGAGCCCTAAAATAGGGATACATCACCACCCCAAACTTAAAACATACTTGTCCTCAAGTATGCTCCAACTCAATCTCTCTTTTTAGTTTTCTTTCAACAAACAAGAATGACAAATGCATAGCAATAGAAAGTTATTAACTACATGGTCTTGGAAGTGACTAGGTGCATGTGCATCACCTCTCTCCTCTCCTCTTTCACAAACCAGTCATGAAATGAGCACTGAGCATACAAACTTCAAATATAAAGCATAGAAAACACAACTTGTCCATATGCCCTTCATGACATTCTAGCTAAACCATTTCATGTTGGTGTTAATCAACGATGACTAGGAGTACTGTTTCACTTTCATGCATTCACTCTTATTCCTCAAACCATACTAGATGACCCACTTGGCTGTAGAAAAGGGTAAAGTGAGCTAGATTTGATGTTTCCTAGCTCAAAAGGTATGAAAATAGAGGAAAGGGTTTGGAAAGGTTTTGGAGTTCTTTACTCACTCATCTTTTATTTATTTAGATGCTCTTAAATATGAGCATCTTTTTATTTTCTTTTTGCTTTTTCTTCTCTTTTTTTCTTTTCTTTTATTTTTCTCCTGGTGTAGATAGGGAAAATGGTGGATAGAGTGAAATGGGGAGATGTAGATATAGCCACCCCAAACTTTTGGAGGTGCCCAAGGCAGAATGTGTGCTATAAGGCATCCTTTCATGAGGCGGAGAGGTATGAAGATGGTGAAAGAAGACTCGGGTCAAAGGGGGGTCATTAGTGTAGTCCTCAACATAAGATTTCCTGCATGAAAGCTAATCCAATACTTCATCAAATGATATCACACCACATGATAGAGCAACATGACATTCACATTTCTACCAACTGATTCCATAGGCTTTAAGCGTTTGTAGCTTGCTCACTTCATGATTCAACCAAAACATTCACAAACTTAAGAGAGGCGGTGCACATGTAAAGAGTCAACAATCAAGACTATATAGCAATCAAATCTAAGAGAACGGCATGCATTTGTCAAATGATTAAAAAATTCATTTCAAAAAGTGGAGATTAAGTCAAAACATGCTTTTGGGCAAGAACATTCAAGTTTGGGCAAAATTGGCCAAAATGGTGCCAATTTGCATTAAATCACTTCTAACCCTACTTTAGGGAAATTTAAAAGATAAACCATCAAGTCCTAGCTAAAGTGCACAAGAAATTACAAAAACTACATGAGAATGCAATGCATGCCATGGAGGGATGAAAGAGCAAAAATTTAAAAAAAAAATACTAAAAAATACATGAAAGTAAACTATATGTATGCAGGAATGCAATCAATAGAAAATTTACACTAGAAAGATCAGGATCAAAATGAGCACGATCTGGTAGAACAGGAATAGCTAAGAATGAGGGCTTACCACCCTACCACCCCAAACTTTTGAATCATGTTGTCCTCAGCATGAAGCCAAAGTTTAGGTATGATAGGGTAGATGTCATGGCTGTGGTGGTGGTGGCGGTCCTCCCTGTGGTGGGAGGTTCTGGTAGTAATGGCCCAAATAGTCTGCCTGTAGAGGTGGGTATGTTTCTTGGTAACTAGAAATCCTCCCCCCATTGGGGGTTCCTCTATGCATGCACATGTTGGTAGTGGTACATGTGGTTGATTTGATGATGCATCTACTGCTGATCCAACTGCATGTCTTATTGCATCATCTGAATCCCCTCTAATTGTGCATGAATGGCTGACATGTCATATGCATTTGTTAGAGGTGGCTACACATGAAAATCCTCCACTCTAGGTCTAATGTGGCATGGCTGCTCAAGTGAACGTTGCTACTTAGACACATTTGATTCTCCCTCTTCTTCAGGTAAGACTACATTTGGTGCTCTGAACTCCTCTCTAGGGTGATCTTCCTCATATTGTGATAACAACCTTAAAAAGTCATCTGGAGGTCCCACATCCATGAGAAGGGGGTTGGTGTGGTATGGGAGTTCCAGGGTGACACCAGGGTACCTGAGGTTCAGAACATAGAATATTTTGTTATCTCTGAGGGATATCATTTGGGACCTAGCAAGATAGTTTAAATCCACATATTTGCTTCCATCTACCTTGGTAAGTCCATTTAGAGTGCAGCCCACTGCCCTTGCCAAAGTGGTGACAATTCCTCCCATGATGAATGAATTTTTACTCTTAGAAGGGATTGTCTTCAAGTGATCAATCGCCATGGTACCTATGTTTACAAATCCCTTACTTGCAATAGTGGCCATAACGAATGTCTTTCTGAGAACTACATCCTTGATTATCATAGTGGCCAAACAAGGTGTTTGCTAGGACCATTTGCAAGTATCTCATGAAGGGGTAGTAGATCTTGCTCATGTTGGATTTCCCTATAGAAAAGTTAGATTGACATGTGATTGCCTTCCACATCCTGGAGCAATCTGCTCTACCACTCTTATCAAATCTTCGCTCATTGAAGCTCTTTGTTATTTCTGAATTGGGGGGCAAAGATTGCATTGATTTGAGAAGCTTTGAGTACATATGTTGAGCAGTTCAACTTGAACCTAATAGCATCCTCTCCTTGGTACTGTAACTTCTCTAAGGTCAAAGAACTCTTGAGTAAGCTCCAAATATGTTTCTTCAGCCTTAGTTAAAATCTTGTACAGTCCACAATGTCGTAGTTGATCCTCAAACATGAAGTTGATCCCTAAGGCTTGCATTGTAGGAATACATGCATATCTGGTAGGAATCACCCTCCTTGTCATGCACTAGGGGTGGAGAGGTCTCATTGTAACCCTTCTTGATATTCCCCTACCATATGTGGTTCCTTCTGGTTTCTTTCCCACCCATGTCAATTTGTCTTCATGTAGCCTTGACAAAATATCCACCGGCTCATCCTCCAGTTCCTCACTCTCGGTGTCTTCTACCTCTTCTTCTTCATAGGTGTGTGACCCTAGACTTGTGTCCAAGTTCAGAGGCACTCTCTCATGTCTTCCACTAGGTCGGGCCAATGATGTCGAATGCCTCACTAGAGCTGATCGTGGTGGAAAATGTGAGGAAGATGCCTCATTCAATTTCTTAGTTCTCTACTCATGAGTCGGTGCATTAACTTCAATAGAATCTACAATTGTCTCCAACTCTTCTTATTCCTCCTCCTCTTCCCTGGGGTTGCTGTAGCTTGGATCCGAGGTGTGATCTCTAGAGGAAGAGTGGATTCAGGAGGTGCTCATCGACGTCGATCGTCCAAAGAAGCATGAAATGGAGTTGGACGATGAGGATGCACTGCTAGACTACTGTGAACCGGGTACCCGTTTGGATCGACTTTTGCTACCATTGAGGATGTGTGTAGTTTTCTCTACTCCCCTCTTGATGGCCTTGCCCATGCTCTTTATTGTTGCAAGGTTCTTTGGTGGAAAATTGAGCTAGAACAGCAAAAATGAAGTTTCGGGCTATATGGGCAGAATTTTCTCAGAGGTGAAGAAATTGGTGGTGATGGATGGTGGAAATCAAAGATAGAGGTTAGGGAAGGTGATTGGGGGCCAAGGGAAACTCAAATATAGAGTTTGGGAGCAAGAGGAGGCAATTTGGGGGTAGTGGGAGCTCGCCCTAATCGCTTGGAGCGTGGAACGACCGTTCTTAGATGAAGTAATGAACTTGGGGTTGTGTTGGGTCGGGCCAAATCAGGCCACTTAAGTGATTTTTCTTGGCCACCACGGTCGTGCTTGCGGGGAGCTGGCATGGCTATTTTGGTCAGCACGGCCGTGCTACCAGCGGACAAATCTAAAAAATCCCTATTGTTTTTAACTTAACCAGCACGGTCGTTCCATGCCAGCATAGCCATTCTGGCTAGATGCCAGCACGACCATTCTAGTCAAATGTCTGTGCTTCCAATGACCAAAAACTTCATCCTATCTGTTGATTTTAACTTAGCCAGCACGGCTGTTCTGGCCTCTGTCAGTTCAAATTCTATAGATTTCATCAATTCTTTTAGAAACTCATCATCTAATCCACTTGAACGATCTTCCTTGGTGTTATATCCACCACTTTGATTGAATGTGCCTTAATTCTCAACTTGATCCTATTTGACCTGTCGTTTCATCAAAACTACAGACAAAAACTATCAAGCACAAGTGTGCGTGTGTGTGTCTTGTGTAAAAGAAAATAAAAGTATCAAAAAAGTTAGGTTTGAGAATCTCAAACCACGTGGGTTGCCTCCCACTAGTGCTAAATTTTATGCCTTCAACTGGGCTTATTGATTCTTGACTTCTTTCACTTCCTTGGGATTCTCAAGGCATCCTTGTAGTATATCTCTTTCTCATCTGCTTCCAAACACATCTCTTCATCAGATTGTTGCTCTTATAAAAGCATCACAATGTCAAAACTTTGATTGGCCTTGTCTAGGCCTACTTTCACAACTGGCTTCAATCTTTTCCCATTGATGACAAACTCTTTTGCTCCTTCTTTCTCACATATCACTACAGCCCCGGATGGGTACACTTTCTTGATGAAATAAGGTCCTTCCCATCTAGACCACAGTTTTCTAGGAAAGAACTTCATCCTTGAATTGTAAAGCCATAACCACTTGCTAGGCTCAAATTCCTTCTTTTTGATCATCTTATCATGAAGAAACTTAGTCCTCTCCGTGTAGCTTTTGGATATGTCATACGCCTCATGGTGCATTTCCTCCAACTCATTCAGTTGAAACTTCCTCTTCATTCTGACATTTTCTCCATCAAGATCCATAGTTTTCAAAGCTCATAATGCCTTGTGTTGCATTTCAATCGAAAAATGACATCTTTTTCCATAGATGAGCTTGAATGGTGTAGTGCCAATCGGGGCTTTGTATGCGGTTTGATATGCTCATAAAGCTTCATTGAGACAGAGTGACCAATCCTTGCGGTCCGGTCTCATTGTTTTCTTAAGAATGAGCTTTATCTCCCGATTGGTCAACTCAACTTGGCCACTAGTTTGAGGGTGGTAAGGAGTGGCTACTTGATGGTTTACTCCATGCTTCTTGAGCAACCCTTCAAAAGTATGGTGAATGAAATGACTTCCTCCATCGCTAATCATGGTCCTTGGAATGCCAAAATGGCTAAAAATGTTTGATTTTACGAAGTCACACACCACCTTGTGATCATTCTTCTGGGTTGCAACAACCTCGATCCACTTTGACACATAGTCCACGGTGACCAAAATGTAGACATACCCAAAGGAGGGAGGAAAAGGACCCATGAAGTCAATTCCCCATACATCAAACACCTTCACCACAAGAATGGGTGATAGAGGCATCATGTCCCTCTTGGAGATAGTGCCCACTTTTTGACACTTCAAGCAACTCTTGCAAAATTCATGGAAATCTTTGAACAAGGATGGCCAGTAAAACCCACATAGAAGAACCTTTGCATCCATGTGTTTTCCTCCAAAATGACCTCCACATATTCTGGAATGGCACATGGATAGGATTTCTTATTATTCTATCTTCAGAACACATCTCCTAGTGAGCTGATCGAGACAATATTTGAAGAGGTGAGGGTCATCCCAAGCATAGTTTTTTACCATAGAAAATAATATTTTGCTTTCCTCCCTTGTCCATGTGCTAGGTATCCTTCCACTAGCCAAGAAATTAGCTATGTGTTTATACCATGGATTTTGATTAGATGAGAGTAGGAAGAGTTGTTCATGTGGCATCATATCCTTGATTTAATTTGTATCATCAAAGGTCTCATCAATTCTGGAGAGATGATCGGCAACACCATTTTCCACTCCCTTCTTGTCTATGATCTCTACATTGAACTCTTAAAGAAACAAAATCCATCTGATCAACCTTGGCTTTGAATCCTTCTTTGACATGAGGTACTTTAGTGCAGTGTGGTCCATGTATATCACTACTTTTTCTACAAAAGATATGATCATAATTCGTCAAGAGCAAAGATGACTACAAGCAACTCCTTCTCAGTGGTTGTGTAGTTTCTTTGGGCTTCATCTAGAGTTTTGCTTGCGTAGTAGATAGCATGTGGAATCTGAAAAACCCTTTGGCCCAGCACAACCCCCACTGCCATGTCGGATGCATCGGTCATAATCTCAAATGGCAAAGAGAAATCCAGGGTCTGCATGATAGGAGTAGAAATTAGTTTTTCCTTCAAGTGGTTGAAGGATTCAATGCACTTGTCATCGAAATGAAACTCAACATCTTTGTCAAGAAAGAGGCATAGAGGTCTCAAGATCTTGCTAAAGTCTTTTATGAATTGGCGGTAGAAACCTACACGTCCCAAGAAAGACTGGACATGTCTTATGATGGAAGGAATAGTAAGAGTAGAAATGAGGCCCACCTTTGCCCTATCAACTTCGATTCCGTCCTTTGAAACCCAGTGGCCCAGAACAATGCATTCGGGCACCATGAAATGGCTCTTCTCCCAAGATAGCACTAGGGGAACCTTTACACATCTCTCAAGGACAACAACCAAGTGAAATAAGCATTCATCAAAAGTTTTACCAAAGACTGATAAATCATCCATGAACACTTCCAATGATGAATCAAGCATATCTGCAAAAATCGAGGTCACGCATCTCTGAAATGTAGAAGGGGCATTACACAATCCAAATGGCATTCTCTGGTTGGCAAATGTACCACTCGGGCAGGTGAATGTTGTCTTCTCTTGATCTGCAGGATGCACGGAAATTTGGAAGTATCCAGAATACCCATCAAGGAAACAATATAAGCTTTACCCTGCTAGCCTCTCTAGAATCTGGTCAAGAAATGGGAGAGGGTAGTTCTAACAACCCTGTCTCCTGGTAACCCCCAATTAAGGGAGATCAAGATGTCAGAGTCATTATCCCAATTTCTTGGATCAAAGGTTCGACAAATAATCAGTAATAATTATTAAATTCTACCATGACTATACTGAAAGCTGGTATAAAATAAAACTTTGCATACCTTTTAAAAATTTTGGATATCTACTTCTATCCACAGCTTGAATCTATTCTATCTAATCCTCCTCGCACTTTATTTCTTATTTTCATAATGTGTCACTTTAATGTATGTTCTTTTCAGGGTTGTACCTAAAACGCCGACAAACAAAATGTCGGTCAGCATAAATGAATATATCGATATGTGGGGACAACCAAAATTTCACACACAAGACTAACAACCTATTTATCACAATCAAGATAATTAACAATTCAATTTACGTTTTCAATGTTCCAATCTCCACCGCTTTTTCCCTAACCCAGGAATACCCCCATTAGGGTTTCTCTTTTGTTATTGACTTAAGGCCACCTTCTCCATCCTGAGCTTGGTGCCTGGGGTCACCTCTCATGGTGCCCATTAGTCATGCAATATCATAAGGCCACCTTCTCTATCCTGAGCTTGGTGTCTGGGGTCACCACTCATGGTGCCCATGGGTCTTCCTTCTTGGGCTTGACCTCATTGCATCATCCATCGGGGTGGCATGTAGGTGCGAGATTACACACTTATATCATAATTGTGATAATCATAGTGACTTTATGATTTGCAAGTATGAAGATCCAAATTGATAGATTGCATTCAATGCGATCAATCATCTAGAAAACCTTTGGGAAACTAATGTGATTAACCATAATTAACCACATACCTGATCCATAGCAACTTGATGTCTAAGCAATAATGATAAAGAACAATCAAACAAGTAATCAACAACATCCTGAAATTAATGCATAACATCCAAGTCTTATAGTTTATCCAAAACATTCTCAAGATAGACTTGTATTCCACCTTCAACTTTCTAGGCCCACTTTAGGGTTTTTTTTAGGGTTTTAACCTCCATAATACTTTTATCACATTTAATGCTCTCTTAGTTCACAAACCCTAATTTCAACATCATAAGCCCAATTATCATATTCGGTTTCTTTCAAATTAACAACTCATATTTCCTTACAGTTCTATTCATAAATGAACTCTATTTATCACTAATTTCACATTAATCCACTACAAAACCTTAATTACTAAATTAAGGGTATTTATCCACAATTAGGAACTTTTATACTCAAAATATCTTAGAACCATCATATCTCATCTTTATACACAAATTTGAACAATTAAAGCCATTAAGAATCATAAATACTAACATTAGGGTTTCAAGGCCCATTAAAGTTGATTTATGTACATGGAACCCTAAATTAATCAAATTATGCATAAAGTTCATCCTTTTAGATCTAATGCGTCTTTTTATAATCAACAGGTTAATATCAACCTTAATCATCCATATAACCCTTCTCAATACATTAATCATCTTAAATTAGGGTTTCTTAATCATTAATGCATTAAAGTTGATAACTTCCACTACTTTTCGAATTGTAAGAGTAATTAGCTTCTAAATCTATTTTTAATGGATTCTTCACATGTTTTTGAGCAAAATTCATATATTATACATACCAATCTGAGCTACCATTAATTATATATGATTTTTGCAAGAATTACTTACTTGGACCAATGGGAGGCTGTCGTGTTAGCCTTTCCCATGAAACGCGGTCGATTTGGAAACATAACTGATTTACTCTTTTACCCTCACTTAACCGGTCGACTCTTCATTGCAGGGAGGGGTAAAACCATACAAGTAGCCTGTCATCTTCTTCCTCGCGCGCCCTAGCACTATCATCAGTGCAGCCAATCACGGGGGGTCTCCTCCCACCTTCCTAAGGTTCGAGGGGCACCGACGACCGACACCCTACCTCCACCGCCCTTCGCCACACCTACCCAAGCCCCGACCCATGGCTGAGATGGCTGGGTGTGAGAGAGTTGGGCCTGCAACCCACAGTCATGATGCAAACCTTCTACAGGTGTTGGGCGATGGTGGTGAGCAGGGAAAGATGGCCGACCTTCCTCGAGTTGTCATGGGAGCTTTGTGCCTCCATCGAGACCCATCACAGCTCCTTGTTCCCCCGAGATAGCACTATATCCTCTTGATTAGGGTTTGAATGAAAAGAAGAAGGAGGAGATAGAGAGGGATGCATGGAATCCTCTTAGACTCGGGGCAAAGGGTCTATCCTTATATAGAGGTGGGTAGAAAAGCCCTAGGATGTCCATCCATGAGATCCAAGACCCTTACCCAATAGGAAACCATATTCCTTCATTAATAAGCAATCTTCTCTCTCTTACTTATCTTCTTAAACCATATTCATTGGATATTTAGGAATTTGAAAATCATCTATCTTAACATCTTTATGCTTCACTTTTAATCCATTATCCACGAAATTATACTTCCTCATAGAAGAAAGTACCTCTTTTTAATAATACCACAAATTCATTAATTATGTATTACATTATCCTCTTATTTTGTATTATTTGCATTTTCTCTTTCTTCTTCTCCATTGGGACTCCTTGGATCCCAAGAAATCCTAAGATTTCGAAATTTCTTTTTAAGGATACTTATCATCCTTATAGATGCATCTACATTCTTCATTTTTTCATTATCTTACTTATTTCTTTATTAAGATATTTCTTTTCAGGGATTTCTCTTTATATTTCATTTCCTTTTTCCTCTTTTCATATTTCTTTTATTAGAAATCACATAGAAACGAAATTTATTTAATTGTGGCCATTAATTCCACTTTCTAGATATTTCTATGTATTTCTCATAATTACTTTGTTTAATATCCATTATCTTGTATCTTTTCCTTTTATTTGGACTTTTCTTCTTTTCTTCTCTTTTATATCCATTATTGGATTAATCTAATAATATAAATTATGAAATTCCTATCAAAAGGGAGATTTGCAATGAAATCCATCTTTTGAAGCAAAGCATACAACCTTTTCAATTAAGTCTATATTCACAAAATCTTTACAATTCAATTATGAAAACATATGCAAAATTTAGGTTGTAACATCCTTCCCCTCTTATAGGAATTTTTCCCTCAAAATTCCCTCAAACATATAAACAAATAGGGTAAGACTTCCTCATGTCCATCATGGCTCCCATGTGGTTTTACCCTCTCCATGGTGCCTCCCAAGAACCTTCATCATCTCATATTCTTGCATCTGAGTTCTTTATCACCTTGGTACCTTGTACCCTCATAGCTGACTCAGGACATTCCAGCTTCTTTAAAAGCTAACTGGGTTCATGGCTCAACACATGGCTTGGGTACCTCACATAGTGCTCTAGATTGGACTCGTGGAACACATCACATTATCCTGAGGGATAAGACTAAACATAACCATCTCCACCAATCCATCTCAAAAGGACCCATATATCGGGGACTCAGCTTTCTCAGATGTAGCTTAGAGGGGTCGGATTTTCACATCACATATTCTCCCACAGTGAATTGCATGTCAGTCTGCTTTGCATCAGCTCATGACTCATGTCGCCCCTGGGTTTCCTCAGCCATTGCATGATCAAAGAGACTTCATCTACACACATTGTGGTCCTTTTCAGACCTTTGTGAGGTCCCTTCACCAACATTATCTTAATGAAGTGGTGACCGACACAACCTCCCTTACAGAGCTTCTTTACATCCTGATACTAGCTATGGTGGTTATCATCACATCTCTCATAGGGCAAGAACTGCCCCCCATGTATCATCCTAAATGAGCACGCATGCTCTCTTCAGACCCTCTTGTCTGGATCATACTAATCATTAGTTAGGGGTGATAAGATGTACTCACATTGAGTTCTTCATGTATCTACTTCCACCTTATGGAAGTGAATCTTTAGGTCATATTCAAGAACTTTTGAACTTGCATCTTGGTGCAGTTGAACCATCTTTCTTACTTGTAGTTCAACTGGATCTCTCTCTTGATAGTACTCCCTCTTTCTCTTAGATTATGTCATCTAAGTAACGCGATCTTACCATAACCCATATTGCATCTTGACCTTCCTTGGTCCATGGGAGACTTACCACAACATCCATAATGATGAACTCCCATTCCCTCTCTGGGACTCTTTATCCTCTATATCAACTCACTGGGTTACTGGTGTTCGTCCTTCACCTCCTGGCATGCATGGCGACAAGCCACATTCAACTTCATCTTAGGTATCCAAAGTACTACTGCCACTTACTATCTTAGTAGTACCACGGTGTATGATGAATTTAAAATCATGATCTCCTGTATTTCATGATTCCTTAAGGTTGATTCCTCAGAAACCCTAAAACACTCTAGTCATAAGTTTCATCACCTTCTTTTTCAAAGAAGCACATCTAAGGTTCTACAACCATCCTTCTATCACATCAAGGCCTAGGCTGGCTAACCAAACAACCACTAACTTGATCAACAGATATCGTTACATCTGAATGTTAGCCAAACATATCTCCTTTTCCAAACTTAGGGTTAACCTAACAACCTCTTCTAGCCTCCAGCTAAACTAGGCAGCTGCATCTCAACCAGAGCATCCATTACTACCTTTCATCTTTAGGTACTAGGTAATAGTGAAGACATACACCTCCCTGTATTCCACTTATCATCTCATCTCAGACTTTAAGCCTGTCTTCATCAAGGGAACTCAGAGCTCATTCTTTTGGTTATCGAACTCTACCTCATATAGTTCATAAGTTCCACATAAATCATGATAAAAACATCTCATAAGATGACTACCTTAGTTCTCTTTGTGTTTGTTCAACATCCACACATCGTACACTCCACAGGGGTATATTATTATCTCTATCCTCATGCATCATAGGAACATTTCCACTCACATCATATTTATCTTTGGTGTATGGCATGCGTTCTGTCCTATCTCTCACCCCCATAATAAGAGGAAATAAGCATTTGGCGGCCGTCTAAACACAGAGTTCTTCCCGTTACAAGAATAGAGATGGTGTATCCCACATTTCCAGTACACCTTCAAATCTAAGTTGAAACATGCATCACATATCTCCACATCATGAACATCTCGATATCAGGGTTACTTCCATGGAAAATTGGTCTTGAATGTAGTTAGGTCATCACACCATCCTTGGTCATCTCCTCTAGGTCTATATGGTGCCGAAACTTTTGGGGTCATCCCTATTCCCTTATGCATCAGAGAGTGCCCTCTTCATTTTCCATTTGGGTCCCATGAGTTCATGAAGGTGATCAATCTCCTAACCCATGGCCTTCAGACAATGACAGTTGTTACCTCCCAACCCTATGGTCATGTACAACTAGGGAATTAGGCAACTCCTACTTTCATCGGTCTTATCCCTACCTGACCCTAGGATAGACTTAGGATTCTAAGATATTACATATCCAACTTGAAACCTTACCCAAGTCTCCATCATCTCTCATGGCATTTGTGGTCTGATTTCCCTCCTTTCATAGGGATCATGTTGACCTACCTGCCTTGGTCAGGCCCCATCCCCATGCACTTAGAGATGATTATCTATGGGTTTGTAGGTTCATTCTCTTACTATGTACTCTCCACTTAGCTTCTCAAGATCCTATGAGACCTCTTTAGGTTACCTCAACCCAACAAAAGTTGATCCATACCCTACAAAAGGGTCCCTCTCCTAGGATGGGAGGAAACTACATCTTGATAGGAACAAAGGTCACAAACATCCCTACGTCTCAATTTTATATCCACATGAGCATGCTTAACCATGTCAAGCTACTAGGGCACGTAGCTAGCAAGCAGACCACCTACTAAACCATGCCAAGTCTTCATTATAGGTCATACTTGTTCTCATTCCTCAATATTGGACCAAGATCATACCTGCCCATGTCACCAACTTATAGGCAAGGGGTTCATCAAACATACACCTTAATCTCAGGGATTTCCCTTTCCTCTAAACATGAGGGGTGCCATGCTCAAATCTATGGAAACTCAAATCTCATCATGAGCATCAGGTACACCTAGCACTACTACTTCCCCTCTTAGGTCTAGGAACCCTAGGTTCACCTTTCTGATGTCCAACTGCATGCTCAACCCTATAACCACGTACCAAGCATGTACAAGGTACAACACGCACTTCCTATTATCATTCCAGTTGAATAACACCTCAGAGTGGAGTCCTCCTCAAGGACAACCAACTAGGTATAAGGCCACACAACTTGTTACTAAACCTCTTCATGGTCTAAGCAACTCTTCCTCCTATCCCTGAAAGGTAAACACCTATACCATAGGCACATAGGTACCAGCAGTCTCATCCTCTCTCTAGGGTTTGGTTCCTCTAAAGGCAACTAAGATACCATCAGCCTCCAAGGATCGTGCATGAGGCAATTGCAACTATCCTCTTAGGTCGCATCATCCTCAACTTCTCAGGGTTTCTCCTAGCCCAGAGTCTAAACTTCCAACCTTCTATCTTGGGCCCTACTCTCTCTCTCTCTCTCTCTCTCTAGAGATAACCCTACAAATAGCCTTACTACTCTCCATGAAGGTGGATCAAGCTCACAAGCATACCCCTACATGAGTGAAACATATGTTTTCTCAAGATTATCCATATCTCTTCATGCTTATCTCATAAGATATCCAACATGCCCTTCTGGCCTTGGTTTTAACCTACTCCCAGCACTACTGATGTACTATGGGTGCATGTTATTCCCTACTTGTATAAGCCCATAGGGTTTCTATAGGTTCTTCTCTAACCTCATCAATGAAGGAGTTATCCTTCATCCTAACATGCACGACCCTTCACAGGGTTGGATCGCCAAGGTACTAGGTCATCCAACCTCACATGGATCATATCGTCATGGGTATCCAAACTAAAAGCATGTCCACTCACACACATGGTCTACCATGACATCTAGCTCATCATTCCATCCCTCTCTAACCACCACTTTGGGTTAGGGTTAGCATCATCCTCATAGGATGTACCAGGTCTCTACCTTTAATGGAGATCTCTTCCTCCAAAACCAACTCTCTACTCGTCATCCTGACCAGAGGGTCTAACCTCAGGTCTCTCATGAAAACACATGTCATACGACCTAAGCGTGTAAGTATTCTTTAGTTTATGCTTAAACTATTAAGCTTATGTCCATGACATCTTATTTACATGCTTTTTATTAATTTTGGTGTAGGATTCCTTAACCTTATCATGCATACCCTATCCTCCAGAGGGTGAGGAAGAGTGAGAATACCCTAAACCTTATAATCCTAACAAAATTAGGGTTGAGAAGGGATGAAAGTAGGTGAGAGAGTCCTAAAGGTATCTTATTTTGAGTTAGATCCTCAGACATTGGCCAGGCAGTCACACATATCTGGGAGTCCTCATATTCCGACTAGCGGTGTAGAGGAAAATATTGCCAGCCCCTGGACGTGATCCTTTTCTAGACACATCTGTCTTTTGGAAAATCCTCTAATAACTCACTCGGGTCCTATAGAGTTTGTAAAATTTAATAATTACTAAAGACTAAATGAGAACTAATGCTCTGATACCAAATTTAATGACCCTGCCTCGTGGTAACCCCTAATTAAGGGAGACCAAGAGGTCAGAGTCATTATCCCAATTTCTCGGATCAAAGGTTTGACAAATAATCAGTAATAATTATTAAATTCTACCATGACTATACTGAAATATGGTATAAAATAAAACTTTGCATACCTTTTAAAAACTTTGGATATCTACTTCTATCCACATCTTGAATCTACTCTATCTAATCCTCCTCGCACTTTATTTCTTATTTTCACAATGTGTCACTTTACTGTTTGTTCTTTTTAGGGTTGTACCTAAAACACCGACAAACAAAATGTTGGCCAGTATAAATGAATATGTCAGTATGTGGGAACAACCAAAATTTCACACATAAGGCTAACAACCTATTTATCATAATCAAGGTAATTAACCATTCAATTTATGTTTTCAATGTGCCAATCTCAACCGTTTTTTCCCTAACCCTGGAATACCCCCATTAGGGTTTCTCTTTTTCCATTGACTTAAGGCCACCTTCTCCATCCTAAGCTTGGAGCCTGGGGTCACCTCTCAGGGTGCCCATTAGTCATGCAATATCATAAAGCCACCTTCTCTATCTTGAGCTTGGTGCATGGGGTCACCACTCATGGTGCCCATGGGTCTTCCCTCTTGGGCTTGACCTCATTGCATCATCCATCAGGGTGGCATGTAGGTGTGATATTACACACTTATATCATAACTGTGATAATCATAGTGACTTTATGATTTGCAAGTATGAACATCCAAACTGATAGGTTGCATTCAATGTGATCAATCATCCAGAAAACCTTCGGGAAACTAATGTGATTAACCATAATTAACCACATACCTGATCCATAACAACTTGATGTCCAAGCAATAATGATAAAGAACAATCAAATAAGCAATCAACAACATCCTAAAATTAATGCATAACATCCAAGTGTTATAGTTTATCCAAAACATTCTCAATATAGACTTGTATTCCACCTTCAGCTTTCTAGGACCACTTTAGGGTTTTTTTAGGGTTTTAACCTCCATAATACTTTTATCACATTTAATGCTCTCTTAGTTCACAAACCCTAATTTCAACATCATAATCCCAATTATCATATTTAGTTTCCTTCAAATTAACAACTCATATTTCCTTATAGTTCAATTCATATATGAACTCTATTTATCACTAATTTCACATTAATCCACCAGAAAACCCTAATTACTAAATTAAGGGTATCTATCCACAATTAGGAACTTTTATACTCAAAATAGCTTAGAACCATCATATCTCATCTTTATACATGAATTTGAACAATTAAAGCCATTAAGAATCATAATTACTAACATTAGGGTTTCAAGGCCATTAAAGCTCATTTATGTACATGGAACCCTAAATTAATAAAATTATGCATAAAGTTCATCCTTTTAGATCTAATGCGTCTTTTTATAATCAGCAGGTTAATATCAACTTTAATCATCCATATAACGCTTCTCAATACATTAATCATATTAAATTAGGGTTTCTTAATCATTAATGCATTAAAGTTGATAACTTCCACTACTTTTCGAATTTCAAGAGGAATTAGCTTCTAAATCTTGTTTTAATGGATTCCTCACATTTTTCTGAGCAAAATTCATATATTATATGTACCAATCTGAGCTACCATTAATTAGATATGATTTTTGCAAGAATTACGTACTTGGACCAATGGGAGGCTGCCACGTCAGCCTTTCCCATGAAACACGGACGATTTGGAAACATAATTGATTTACTCTTTTGCCCTCACTTAACCGGTCGACTCTTCATTGCAGGGAGGGGTAAAACCATACAAGTAGCCTGTCATCTTCTTCCTCGCGCGCCCTAGCACTATCATCAGTGCAGCCAATCACGGGGGGTCTCCTCCCACCTTCCTAAGGTTCGAGGGGCACCGACGACCGACACCCTACCTCCACCGCCCTTCGCCACACCTACCCAAGCCCCGACCCATGGCTGAGATGGCTGGGTGTGAGAGAGCTGGGCCTGCAACCCACAGTCATGATGCAAACCTTCTACAGGTGTTGGGCGATGGTGGTGAGCAGGGAAAGATGGCCGACCTTCCTCGAGTTGTCATGGGAGCTTTGTGCCTCCATCGAGACCCATCACAGCTCCTTGTTCCCCCGAGATAGCACTATATCCTCTTGATTATGGTTTGAATGAAAAGAAGAAGGAGGAGATAGAGAGGGATGCATGGAATCCTCTTAGACTCGGGGCAAAGGGTCTATCCTTATATAGAGGTGGGTAGAAAAGCCCTAGGATGTCCATCCATGAGATCCAAGACCCTTACCCAATAGGAAACCATATTCCTTCATTAATAAGCAATCTTCTCTCTCTTACTTATCTTCTTAAACCATATTCATTGGATATTTAGGAATTTGAAAATCATCTCTCTTAACATCTTTATGCTTCACTTTTAATCCATTATCCACGAAATTATACTTCCTCATAGAAGAAAGTACCTCTTTTTAATAATACCACAAATTCATTAATTATGTATTACATTATCCTCTTATTTTGTATTATTTGCATTTTCTCTTTCTTCTTCTCCATTGGGACTCCTTGGATCCCAAGAAATCCTAAGATTTCGAAATTTCTTTTTAAGGATACTTATCATCCTTATAGATGCATCTACATTCTTCATTTTTTCATTATCTTACTTATTTCTTTATTAAGATATTTCTTTTCAGGGATTTCTCTTTATCTTTCATTTCCTTTTTCCTCTTTTCATATTTCTTTTATTAGAAATCACATAGAAACGAAATTTATTTAATTGTGGCCATTAATTCCACTTTCTAGATATTTCTATGTATTTCTCATAATTACTTTGTTTAATATCCATTATCTTGTATCTTTTCCTTTTATTTGGACTTTTCTTCTTTTCTTCTCTTTTATATCCATTATTGGATTAATCTAATAATATAAATTATGAAATTCCTATCAAAAGGGAGATTTGCAATGAAATCCATCTTTTGAAGCAAAGCATACAACCTTTTCAATTAAGTCTATATTCACAAAATCTTTACAATTCAATTATGAAAACATATGCAAAATTTAGGTTGTAACATCCTTCCCCTCTTATAGGAATTTTTCCCTCAAAATTCCCTCAAACATATAAACAAATAGGATAAGACTTCCTCATGTCCATCATGGCTCCCATGTGGTTTTACCCTCTCCATGGTGCCTCCCAAGAACCTTCATCATCTCATATTCTTGCATCTGAGTTCTTTATCACCTTGGTACCTTGTACCCTCATAGCTGACTCAGGACATTCCAGCTTCTTTAAAAGCTAACTGGGTTCATGGCTCAGCACATGGCTTGGGTACCTCACATAGTGCTCTAGATTGGACTCGTGGAACACATCACATTATCCTGAGGGATAAGACTAAACATAACCATCTCCACCAATCCATCTCAAAAGGACCCATATATCGGGGACTCAGCTTTCTCAGATGTAGCTTAGAGGGGTCGGATTTTCACATCACATATTCTCCCACAGTGAATTGCATGTCAGTCTGCTTTGCATCAGCTCATGACTCATGTCGCCCCTGGGCTTCCTCAGCCATTGCATGATCAAAGAGACTTAATCAGTCAGCTCTTCATAGTAGGGAGGGGTAAAACTGTCCAAGCGGCCCATTATCTTCTTCCTCACGTGCCCTAGCACTACTGTCAGTGCAGCCGATCGTGGGGGGTCTCCTCCCACCTTCCCAAGGTTCGAGGGGCACCAACAACCAGCGCCCTGCCTCCGCTACCCTCCGCCGCACCCACCCAAGCCCCGACCCATGGCTGAGATGGCTGGGTGCGAGAGCGTTGGGCCTGCAAGCCGCAGTCGTGATGCAGACCTTCTACAGGTGTTGCGCGATGGTGGTGAGCATGGAAAGATGGCTGACCTTCCTCGAGTTGTCGTGGGAGCTTCGTGCCTCCATCGAGACCCATCACAGCTTCTTGTTTCCCCCACGATAGCACTATACCCTCTTGGTTAGGGTTTGAATGAAAAGAAGGAGGAGGGAGAGAGAGGGATGCACGGGATCCTCTTGGAATCGGGCTAAGGGGTCTATCCTTATATAGAGGTGGGTAGCAAAGCCCTAGGATGCCCATCCATGAGATTCAAGACCCTTTCCCAATAGGAAACCATATTCCTTCATTAAGAAGCAATCTTCTCTCTCTTACTTATCTTCTTAAACCATATTCATTGGATATTTAGGAATTTGAAAATCATCTCTCTTAACATCTTTATGCTTCACTTTTAATCCATTGGCCACGAAATTATACTTCCTCATAGAAGAAAGTACCTCTTTTTAATAATACCACAAATTCATTAATTATGTATCACATTATCCTCTTATTTTGTATTATTTACATTTTCTCTTTCTTCTTCTCCATTGGGACTCCTTGGATCCCAAGAAATCCTAAGATTTCAAAATTCTTTTTAAGGATACTTATCATCCTTCTAGATTCATCTACATTTATCATTTTTCATTATCTTACTTATTTCTTTATTAAGATATTTCTTTTCAAGGATTTCTCTTTATCTTTCATTTCCTTTTTCCTCTTTTCATATTTCTTTTATTAGAAATCACATAGAAACGATATTTATTTAATTGTGGCCATTAATTCCACTTTCTAGAGATTTCTATGTATTTCTCATAATTATTTAGCTTAATATCCATTATCTTGTATCTTTTCCTTTTATTTGGACTTTTCTTTGTTTCTTCTCTTTTATATCCATTATTGGATTAATCTGATAATAAAAATTATGAAATTCATATCAAAAGGGAGATTTGCAAAGAAATCCATCTTTTGAAGAAAAGCATACAACCTTTTCAATTAAGTCCATATTCAGAAAATCTTTACAATTCAATTATGAAAACATATGCAAAATTGAGGTTGTAACAGTAGTGGTCCTTCTTGGTCTTTTCATTGAGCTTTTGATAGTCAACACATAGTCTCCACTTTTTTTTAGAGAAAATGGATCGATTCATTAGTTGTTAGCCATACGGCATCTACAATTGGGGAGAAAGATACAAACAGAACATACAAACGTCACGTTCAGTAACCCAAGGGCACTACAACTCATATTTGAACGAGAGAGACATTTCTGCATTGATTCTTCTTCCTTGAGGTTGTCTTAAGCAACTTTTCCTGAAGAATTACTTCAACTTGAGCGTTAAGTAGTGGTAGGGGGATGGAACAAGACGGTATTTTTCTCGTATATCAACTGAAATGAATCCATACAACTGAGTAATAAGATCAATCCAGAGTGAGATTTAGCCGTAACCAAGGTTGAATTACCGGGGAAAAACCTAGAAAAACCACCACCTTCACAGAGGAAGGAGAAACAATCCTTATTCAAAGGAACAAGCAACGTCGATATACGGCGGAACAAGGCAGATAGCCTGCCAGAAACTAGCACCCAAGCAAAAAACCTGCAAGGCAGAAACAAAGGAGGGAAACCCGCCTCCTCCGGAACCCCAACGAGGACACCCCCACCAGCCACCCGCCTCATCCTCAAGGTAGATCTGAGCAAGAATCTGCCAGGAGAAGAGCACCACCACCTCCTGCAAGCAACACACCAAAGAGAAGACCCGATCCCAACCAGGTCGCACGGCCGCCGCCCAGGGGGCAGAGATGAGGAGCTCGGAGAGGCACCTGTAAAAGGAGACCAGAAAGAGAGGCAAGTCGAGGAGGAGGCCTGGGGGGAGAAGGTGATGGCCCAGCAGGACGCCTGACCCCCTCCCCCAGGCTTGAGCACTGCACACGAGGGAATCCCTAGATCTCCATCGTGGTCGCCAGAGCCCTAGACGACAGGGAGCCGCCGTTTCATATGGTTACACACAGTCTCCACTTTGATTGTTCTCTTACCGGAATAAGTTCACCATCCGCATTTTCTGCTACGGTGATCCCACCTTTCTTAGCCACAACCATGATGGGTCTCACCCATGTACTATAGTGTAGATAATTCCCACATCTAGCAATTTCACAACCACTTGGGTCACAACCTCTTTCAGCTTTGGATTCAACTACCTTTGCATTTGGTGGGTCGGTCTTGCATCATCCTCTAGATAGATCCTGTGTACATAGATGGAGGGATCAATACCTCTCAAGTCAGCTATAGACCATCCAATGGCTTAAATGTTCTTCTTCAAGACTTTCATCAATGGCTCCTCTTGTTTTGGTGAGAGAATGGAGGAAATGATCACAGGGAGGGTGTAGTTTGCACCCAGAAATGTATACTTCAATCCTTCTGGAAGCAAATTCAACTCAAGAGTGGGAGGCTATTCGAGGGAGCTCTTTAATGGTTCAAAAATAGAAGAAAGGTCTTCACTTTCAGCCACGAAGGCTAGCTCATCAACTTCATCATCATCATCATCTAGGAACTCAATTATTGGCTCTCGACCTCTACCTAGAGTGGCAGTTTGAATCCACATAGGTAAGCATTCCTCCACAATTTCATCTTGGCACTCAATGAGATAGCAATCTTCTTCAGTGGCCCATATTACCTCAGTTGTGGCTAAAGATTTAAAGATGTTCAACCGGATCTTCATGTGCATGAATGTGACATACATAGTATCGATCCTCACATGAATTACCGCATCAGTTGTGGCTAAGAATGGCCTTCCCAAGATGATAGGCACCCTCCTTGTGTATTTTTTCATGTCTAAGATAATGAAGTTGACAGGGAAGAAAGTAGATGTCTCATCATCAAGCCTCACAAACACATCATCAACATACCCTCCAGGCGTCTTTACTGATCGGTCGGCCAACTGCAAAGTACAATGAGCCAGACTCAATTTCCCCATTTGGAGCTCAGCAAACACATCATACGACATTAGGTTAATGCTACAACCCAAGTCTAGGAGGGCTTGGTCTATGTGATGTGCCCCAGATGATGGGTGCACCAGGATCTTTTCTTTTACTTGGCATGGTGTGTTGTAAAATCGAGCTCACTTACTCGGTGAGCTTGACTTTCCTTGGGGTTCTCCCTGTGGTCTTTCTCTTGAAGGTGCATAGATCTTTCAAGAACTTAGCATAAGAAAGGATTTGCTTAACTGCATCAAGTAGAGGAATGTTGATTTTCACCTGTTTGAAAGTTTCAAGGATGCCTTTAGTATGCTTCTTTCTTCTCCTCTCAATAGAAGGCTCCTTAAGAGCTTCAAGAAATGGGGGAGTTGGGATCCCACATGGTTTAGATCAACAATATCGTCAACAAGAATCACAGGAATCACAATATCACCACCCGGTATCACAATATCAACTCTGGCTCTCCTCACAATATCCTTAGGCTGTATCTCAATATCAACTCGTCTAGTCTCAGTATCACCTCTGTCAACAACAATGATATCATGGGGGTTCTCCAAAGTCCGACCACTCCTAAAAAAAAGTCACTGCCTTCACATGCTCATGGGTAGTGGAAGAAGAAGCTTGTGGAGGCGATTGTGGTTGTTGGGGTGGTGGTGGCCTTTAGTGAGGTGAATTTGGGTTTTGAAGGATGAATTGTGGTTGTGGTTGTTGTAGTGGTTGTTGTTGTTGTGGATGGGGTGGTATTTTGGAGGTGTTTGTTGGTATGAATGAGGTGGAGGTGGAGCATATTGGTAGTTAAGAGGTGCCTGAGGAGGTGGTGGTGCATAGGGATTCGGCAGTGCTTGCTATGTCGGCGGAGCATATGAACTTGGAATGTTCCCTAGGAAAGTACCATCATTGTTTGGGTTAGGCATTGGTTGAGATAGGAGTCTTACTTCCTCCCTCCTAGAGAGAGAGAGAGATTTGATTCAGTCTTTGCTCAAGGTGGTTGATGGACTACCCATGTGAGTTCACATCCTTCTTCACCTCATCCAAACTTCTTAATCTTCCAAGTACCTCTTCTTCAAACTTTGAACTATAGCATGGCCTTGGCTGCCCTTGTCCTTTCCCATCCTCATTTTGTTGCTTCCAAGAGAAATTTGGATGGTTCCTTCACTCGGGATTATAAGTGTTACACATGGGGCCTTGATTGTTTCGGCCTCCAAAAGAGTGTAAGGCATGCACTTCTTCATCAACAGAATCGACCGTCGTTGTGGGTTGGCTAGGGGAACCACCAGCTTGGTTCTTCATCATCTTCATCATATTCATCATCATCTTCATAATGTCGGGGCAGCAACGTTGTCGGCTTGAGCTACAGAGGAAGGTGGAGGGATGTAGTTTCGGCCGCCATGCCCCCCTTTTGTAGAAACCCAATGGTAGGAATTTTCAACATGATGCTCGAACAAAGGCCACGACTCCTCGGGTGGCTTTGCCATGAAAGTGCCCCCCCGCAAGATGAGTCAACATTGTTTTGGCTCAACTCTTCAAGCCCAATGTAGAAGGCTTGAACTAGTTGCCATAGTGGCACTTCATGGTGAAGGAAGTCGCGGAGAAGTTTTTGGAACCTCTCCCACGTCTCGTTGAAGGGCTCATTCTCTTTCTGGGTAAAGGAGGTGATGTAGTTCCTCATGTAGGTTAGCTTAGCAATTGAGAATAAATTTTTGAGGAATTCATTCTTGACTTCACTCCAAGTTACCAACTCTGCTTCAAAACATACCACTCTTTAGCTTTTTATTTTAAGGAAAATGGGAAGAGGGTTCTCCAGATGGAGTCATCGGTGGCAGCGGGGTTACGGAAAGTGGAGCAAGTCTCAAGGAATGCATTGATGTGGTGGTAGGGATTCTCATTCTCCATCCCATAGTAAGTGGGGAGGAGTCCAAGGAGTGTGGGTGGAAAGGAGAACTGTTGACCCGACATTTGGTCAACTAGGGTGGCAATGGGTGAATTGTAGTTCCCTGGGGTGAAATACTCGTGGTGTGGACGGTTGGGCTGCGGTGGAGGTGGAGGGTTGTTGTCTGCCATCTCAGCTTCTTGGTGTTGGTTGTGGTGACTTTGGCATCTCCTTCTACCTATCTCGGGTCGTACAACAACAAGTCAGTACAAGTGGAATGCGTGTGGCGCATGCACAGTTGTCACCTACTCAATACACAAACAAGCAACAAGAAACCAAGTTAGAATGGCAAAATGCAAAAGTGAGCAAAGAATAAAGAATATCAATGATGAGGGCAAAAGGAAAGGTTAAGCTACACTAACTAGCTAGGTCGAGCGCCTCTAGCCCTGGAAACAGTGCCAAAAAGCATGGTATGATTCCCACCAAGGCTACACACTAGCCAACGAGAGGTGTCTAGATGCAATCCTAAGGGAGGACACAAGTGCGGAACTTTTGAAATTTGTATTAACCCTAACCAAGTCAGTCATAGAACCAAATAGGTCACCTACAAGTGCATGGGGTACTATTGTAGTATAGGTGATTGGCAAGTGTAGGGGTCGATCCTCAGGGATAGAGGGGGCACTAGAGCTATTCTAGCAATGGCTATGTTCCTAATTCGGAGTCTAGGGTTGAAGGGTTTAAAAGGGGTTTGTTTTGTGATTACTCTAAGCAAATGAACAAGAAATGAAGAATTAAATCTAAGTTATCTTAAACAAGCAAGTTTAACAATTTGGGTTAACCAACTAACCACTCAAGAGAAAAGGTAAGTTACACTACACTAGGAGAGCAAGGAGTAATTTAGAAACTAAGTTAACCACTAAGGCAAGAAAAGATCTAAATTAACCCTAACTATCAAAACTGAGCAATTGACTAGGTTAAGAAAGAACAACTAAACTATACTAGCATAAGAAAGTGAACAAAGAAAGTTGGGTTTTAAACAAGATGATTAAGGTAGGTGGGCCATTTGGGGATGTAAATTTAATATTAGTTGGGGGAGGTTATTGGACAAGCATGGTTCTCATCATTCATCTAGATTACCAAACCAAACAATAAGGCAAATGCTATTAGAATGTACCATATACTACAAGTGGAAGACTAGGGTTGGGTGTAATTCTAATAGGATTAGCCAAATCTAGGTTTCTAGGATAAGTGGTATTGAGAAATTGAGGGCCGAGGGTAGAGATGGGAGTAGAGATGAGGGTATTTGACCTCATGCCACTAGCCATTCTAGCCTTGAGAAAACCCTAGGAAAACCCATCAATCCCACTTATACTAGTAACTTAGGTCTCATACCAAGTAGTAGGAGAGGATATAGGCATGTAGGAACAAAGGGGACTAGATAGGGATCCCCTATTGGGACCTAGGAGTCACACCTAGGATTTCTACATGCATCCCAATTCTCCTAGAAACATGGTATCATGAAGCACTATCAAACAAGCAATTCATAGCAAAAAGCATAAATCACAAGCATGGAAATGGGATAAGAGACAAAATCATGGAGCAATAATCATAGACAAAAATAAGTTCATTACAAGCCAAAATTCCCCCAACATGGTATCAAAGTCACATTTTATCCCCCAACAACCCACCACTAGGGGCTTAGCTAGACATAATCAAAGAAACAGCAAAAGAATGGCGAAGAAAAAGAAGAAAATCCATGGAGCTCATGGAAGTAGCCTTCTTCTTCACCTCCTTACTATTGGGGATGTCCTCTCTCCTCCAATGGTGCAGATGAGCATGAAGATATGGGGGATTATGGAGGAAAACCTAGAAAACTAGGTTTCCAAGGTGAAATGGAGATGGAAATGGTGGGTGGAGAGCATAAATGCAAGGGAAATGCACTAAATGCTCAAGTAGTGGGTGGATAGGAGTAATGGTGGCTAGGAGAAGCTAACCTAGTGTTATGGCCACCACCCATGTATATATAGGTGGTGGTGGAAGTACTAGGGTAAGTAGGGGTATTACGGAAAAATCTGTGCAGAAAGTTGTAGGTTTTGGGTGGCAGCACGGTCATGCTAGGCAGCATGGCCGTGGTGGGTGGAGGTGAGCACGTCCTTGGTGGAGGGGAATGGTCGTTCTGATGAAGTGTGAAATCACAGGTTGGATGGGGTGAAGTGAAGGCTGGTAGCATGACCGTGGTGGGGGCTAGGTAGAATGGTCGTGTTGGGCAACACGGCCGCATTGGGGGCTAGGTAGAACGGTCGTGCTGGGCAGCACAGATGTGGTGGTGGAGTTTGAGAGGAAGTCATTCCCAAGAGCATGCTCATTCCATTCTTTAGCTAGCACGGCCATTTTGGGGCTTCATGGCACAGTCGTACTGGGTAGCACGGTCGTGGTGGTTGAGTTGCTAAAACTTTAAGATTTGGCAATTCAACATGTAACTTTGTGCAATTATTAGCACGACTGTTCCTTGGCACCACGGCCGTTCTGGGGTCTTCTAGGGCAAAAATAGCTTCAAACTTTATTACCAAAGGACTTCTTTTCTTGATGTCGAATCTTGGCCAATGGGGTAGGTTGAGGGAGCTTTAGGGCCTTCTTTAGACCCCTATATGGGTGGAGGAACCCTAGGACTCCTTCCTTCTACCTCATCCATCCAAAGCATGGTCCAAGTACCTGAAAATAATGCAAAGAACGTCCATAAGTGCATTTGATAGTAAAACATGTATTGGGGGAATTAACTTGCAATCTAACTTGTTTAGATGTGATAAAATTACAAAATGGCACAAGATGGAGACCTAAAATAGGGCTACATCAGAACCCCACATGTTGCATAGGAAGAATGGCTTGGATGACTTGGCATGTGTAGCTCCTAGTCCAGTGAATCCCAAACAATGCACCCTCCCGCATATGTTGAGCTCAGTGGTGGTGTAAAATGCATGTTGGAAGGTTGCTCTTGTGGATGTCCTTGAGAAGCTTCTGCTTTGGGAATGGAAATGACTTCTTTGCATTTCTACACCTATTTTGGTTTCTCTTTCTTGTCGTGGACATCATCCCCCTTGGAGGTGATGAATCCATATTTTTCATGATATTCAGTCGCCATCTTGGGCCTAATTTGACTCATTACATTCACTTTTATCCCCTAAATATTACAAATTGAAATCTTGCTTCTTGACTAGGATTTCTATGATTTCATGTAGATTGAACAAGCCATGATGGAAACATTTCTTCAACTGGGTCCACCATCTTGTTGCAGGCCCACCTTCACTCAAGATGTGTCTCACCAATCGTACATCATTTGATCACTACCACATCCCTGATCAACTTCACCTCCTCTGTTGATCTCAAGCACTTTTCCATCCACCTTCAATAAGACCCTCTCTCTCTAACCCTAAGATCGCCACCCTTGTGTGCTTCACCATAACCCTCACTTCCAATCACAACCATCTGATCGCAAATCAATGCTTCCTCACTATTTACCCTTGCGATCTCGACCTTACTCAGTCTTGGCCCATGTGGTTTTACACCTCCTCCATTCGGTTTGTCCCCCACTTTCCCTAACGATCTCTCCACTATTTTTCCTCTTCACGGTCTTGACCCCCTCCCCCTCTCAGTTTGGAAACTGATTGGAGGGCTAGCGGTCTCAAGACTGCAAGGAGGAGTAGTAGTCTCAAGACTGCATGGCCCTCCCGCTTCCTTCCCTCCACTTCCTCCTCCACTGATCACTGCACCGCTCCTTCCGCCATCTCCAAGACCATGATGGTCTACTCTCCACGACCTCCGACATCGTCCACATCACCAATAGCATCGACCACCACAACAAATTGGGATCCCTCCTCCTCCATGATCTTCTGTGACCAGCATCTCCACCTGCAATGCCTACATCATCGACGCCACCTTCTTCTTGTGGTTCCTCATCGTTATCAATGACATCACAAACCACCACCACCAACTGTCCTCGCGGTATACCCTAGCGGTCTTGACCTAGTAGTTTTGCACCCTCAAGACCGTGTGAGCCCTCACAATTTCAATACCGCGAGAGCCCTCACGATCCCAAGACTGCAAGGAGAAGCGTCGACCTTCCTCTCCGACCAACCATTGTCGACGACCTTGTCTTCTTCCATCTCATCACCTCCATACACCACTCACACTACGCCCACGGTGCCTTTCTCCACCGATCACGATCTTTAGCACTTCCACTTTTTGTTTGTGGTCTTCTGCCTCCCTAACCATGACCATGAATCCACTTGCAGTCTTCTCTTCACCACTAACCATGATCGACAACAATGGCGATCACCACCTCCCGTCACCCATCATGGTCCTCCTCGCATCTCCTCTACTCCAACCTGGTTGTGGTCATCAAAACTATGAAGACACAAGCGGTCTTCAAGACCGTAACGGTGCCAGTCGGTCTTCAAGACCATGAGGATGCTACCACTTTCCAAAACTATTAGAGTGGACATCGATCTCCAAAACCGTAAGCACCCTCTCAATTTCCCAAATCGCAAGGGTGCTTCTTAGTTTCTAAACCATAAAGAATGACTCACGATCCCAAACCATAAAAGACCAGTCCTTCCAAACTGTGAAGAAAATACTAACAATTCCAAACCATGTAAGACTGCACCCATGCCTATAAATAGGGACAGAGGAATCCTCATTCAGGCATCGGATCTAGGACACCACCAGGCTGCTCCTTTGTGAGCTCGACCCCTGCTCCCTCCGATCTACATCAACAACTCCATCACCAGGATGCACTTAGTGTGCTCGACCCCTGGGAAAGCTCCTCTGCCATAGTTTCTCCTCATCCTCCACTCCACCACCAGGCTGTGCCTAAGAAGCACTCGACCCCTGGTAGAGGACAATTTTTACAGCCAAGCTGAGCGGAAGGCTTGCGCATCTGCCCGTTATCCACTCCACCTACGTATCCACAACCTGCTCCTCCTGCTATGAGCAAGGAGGTCGAGATGAGAAGGAAGGTGGAGCGAGAAGGTATGCCCCATCTGTCATGGTGTCCCTCGCTCCTCGTTCAGATCTGCTCTGATGTGGCATAGAAGACCGTATTTTCACCGAGTTGTGACCATCTTTTACATCATGCTCATGGCAGAATCTTCCCTCTCTCTTGTTCTTTTTGTTCCTCGCATCATGAGCGAGTATTTCCATTTTGCTGGGGTGTGGGGACTACCCCCCTGCCCATGCTCATATGTCTTTTCATTAAGCATTCCATTACATGTATGTAACTTTTCATTTCATTGTTAATCATCGATCTGTGTTTGTGGATTGATCACCTGCTTGCATTTATATTGTTCTTTCCTATGTTGCGAGAACTTCAATATGTAGGATTTGAATGTCGATTAATGTGGTTGACTCCCTGACGAGAAATCAGATGGGATTCCCTGAAGTCGTAAGTCTATGATTCGTAAGGGGATGAGCCATCTAGCCCACAGTGATGCTTTTGTGTGCCTAAACATCCTAACGGAGGGCCACAACTTCAGTTGGATATCTGTATCTTTGGAATCGTAAGTACATGATCTGGATGGCGATGAGAAATTTTATGCCTAAGGTGATGCTTACACGAACCTAAACATCCTTCTGGGAGGGTTCGCAGCAGTTCTATTTGGATAGTTAGATCTTTCCTGGATGTTTGTGATTGGATATGTATGCATGTGTAGTGGTGGTGAAACCCAGGACCACCCCAGCAATCTTCATCATTAATCTGGATTCAACTTTAATTCTGATCTTTACTTTCTTGCAATGAGTTTCATTAAACTCAAATCAACGTTTGTTCTAAATATTAGCTTTAGTTGAGCTAGACTAGACTAGTAACGATTCTTAAAAACATTGTCCCTTACGATTCGATCCTTAACTATACTGTGATAAGACCTATCCGCTTGTGGGTGGTATTATTGCCCAAGTTTTGGCCAAAACCTCTAGGATTTCAACCCTGAGTGAATTTGTTAGTGTGATAATAGACCACGTCAAATTCTGGCACCATTGTCAGGGACAACGGAATCAGTTAGTCAAATCTAGTTCTTTTAAAGCTAATCTAGGATTTTGGTTTTTCTTTTGAAACAATCGATCATTCACTTGAATTTAGTTCTACTCCATTAATCTTACTTCTAAAAAATATTTCCATCCCAGGTACCCCCAAAAGACTAGTGTATGCACCGCTCGAACAATTTCAGACTCTCTGCTAGCTTTGCCCTGAGATAGACAGAACCTTTTGTCATCAAAACAGAGAGAACCAAGCAAGGATGGATCAAGAGGAGGAAATAGCCCGAAGGGTTGCTCAAGCCCTTAATGCACAATGAGAAAGGCTCATGCAAGAAGCCCAAGCTACAGTTCAAGAAGAAATCCAAGCAGCACAAGCAGCAGAACTGCAGAAGGACCTTAGAGAGTTCTCCATTCCTAAAGTTGATGACATTCATCACCCAGTGCAACCTCCTCCCAGCAATGCTCCAAACTTTGAGATCTGGGCACATTGGATCACCTTGCTCTAAAATAGCTCATTCTATGGTAAACAAGGAGAAGATAGTCAGGAACATCTTTTGAGGTTTATTGATCTATGTGTTATGACAAAGAAAAATGGTGTATCCAATGATGCCATCTGAATTCATCTTTTCAAGTATTCTCTTGCTAATAGAGCTATAAGTTGGTACAATTCCTTGCAATGTGAACCCATCACCACTTCGGAATAACTTCAAAATGCCTTCCTAGAGAAGTTCTATCCTACTTTTCTCACCTATGAAATCAGGGGATGTATAAGTCAATTCACTCAGGACCCTGGAGAATCCCTAGCTGAAGCATGGGAAAGATACAAACAGCTTCTACGCAAGTGTCCACACCATGGAATTCCTAAGAATCAGCTCATTGAGATCTTCTATAGGGGTGTAGACGATGATATCAAGAAGTTCTTAGACTCCTCATCTAGAGGAAACTTCATGCGTCAGAGTTATGACAACGCATGGAAGGTTGTTACCCTTGTAGGTGAAAATCAAACTAATTGGGGTAGATCTGTAGGTAAAGGAGTATTGAAGGTAGCTATGCCTGAAGCTATTCTTGAGTACAAGTCTATTGTTGAATCCCTCAAGCTCTTAGTTGCCAAACAAGACCATCTTGAATCATCTCTTGTTGCCTATGAAAGAAGATGCTCACCCCCTCAACAACAAGAACAGGTCAAGTCAGCTTCACTATTATGTGAAGCATGCAAAGGCACTGATCACTCTACCTTATCCTGCAATGTTCTCTATGATGTTGTTTTGAGAAAAGTCAATGGACAAGGAGATAATGGCCAGATGGAAATTTTGAATGATGTCAACACTATCCCTGGTCAAGGACACTTCAATCCAAGTCAGAACAGGAACCATCCCAGTTTTCAATATGGAAATCCTTCAGGAGCGGTAAACTCACATCAATTTGGTTCATATGACCAACAAAAAAATTTTAGAAATCAAGGAAACTTTAGAGGTAACTTCCATAATAGGAACTACAACAATTACCATAACAACCCTCAATTCCAAGACCCCAATCAAGTCCCTTACCAGAATCAACAACAAGGGCAACAAGCTAGACCCATCTCTCCTGATGATAAATTATCGGCTATTAAGAAGATGTTACAGTCGCAACAAACATTGATAGCTAACCAGCAAGCACACCAGAAGGCCATTGAATCTCAACTAGCTCAACTTGTAGCTAGCCTCAAGCCACCTACTGGAGCTTTAGCTGGGCAACCAGAAGACAATCTGAGGCACATGGAATAACTTAAATATGTGACAACTTGTTCAGGCTTTATCTTACCAGAACCCACGACTCCTATCACTGTGACAAATGTCCAAGGTGTTGAGCATAGTACAGGTGCCACTCAGAATGATAAGACCAACAAGGAAAATTCAGAGGAACCTATTGTTGCTGATGCAGAAGACTCGCCTGAGCCAGTTGTTCCTATGTACAAACCTTGTGTGCTGTTTCCAAATCGACTAAATTTTACCCAACTTGATACTAGGTTAAATAAATTCAAGGAAATCATAAAAAAGTTATATGTCAATATCCTGCTCTTGGATGCCATGGATGAGATGCCCCAATGGTCAAAGTTCTTCGAACTCCTACTCAGTTGGAAGTACAAAACTAAAGAGCATCATATAGTGAAACTAGCAAGAACACCATCTGATTTAATGATGGATAGGATACCACACAAGCATAAGAATCCTGGATCTCTTGGAATTACCTGCTCGATAAGCGATTCAATCAACCGACCAGGTCTAGCTGATCTCGGAGCTAGCATTTCTATCATTCCTCTTATCCTATGCAACAAACTGGGCCTCACCAACTTCTTACCCACTACAATGTCCATCAAACTTGTTGACTCGTCAATGATCAAGCCAGTTGGTATCATAGAGGATATCCCCATAAGGCTTGGGGATCTATATGTCCTGTGTGATTTTGTAGTTATGGACATCAAGGAGAATCCACGCTACCCCCTCCTTTTTGGAAGACCTTTCCTCTCAACCGCTACAACTTCGATTGATGTTGAAGCTGTAGTCTTGACCCTAAGGGTGGGAAACCAATCTTTTGATTTCCATGCATCCAAAAGCTCTAAGGAGCACACTGAAGAAGAAGAAGCATATTTTTCTGACTGTGTTATTCAATTAACTCAAATGCAGCAGCAATTCCTTACCTCAAAATCTGATATTCCCTCAAAAAAGGACCATGATGAAGAGGAGATTGAGAGTGAACCACTCTATGTAGAGAAGAAAGAAATGTCATCAACTATGGAGGAGACACCTCTCAACCTTGTTGATACACACACCAAAGCTTCTTCAAGTATCTATGAGCCTCATCATCTAGAAACAACTATCCTCTGGAATGCACCAGTAGCCCAATAGACAAAGACTACTGATTTCATCTTCCCTCTGCAACAAGATTTGGACTGCAGTTTCTATCGAGAACATCTCCCAGATCCATATATGATAGACATCGGTGACTAGCATTGCTACGAAGAAGGGATAGTGCATCAACAAATAAACTTTTCTTCTGAGCCTCAACAGCACTAATTTATCAATGAAGCCCTTTAGACTCCCTTCAAATATCCTTCTCCTCGCATTGAGCAACAAAACTCAAGTTGTTTCCCTATGTGTTCTGACACTGCCCGCTCTGTATGGGGAAGAATATGAGAGGCTAGAATCAAAGCAAGGATAAATGAATGGTTGAGAAAGAAACCACCAAGAGAATATGTCAATCCAACTCAAGCTCCACTCAGAGCCCCACCATGGTGATAGTATCCACGTCGAGCCATCAATGTAAAACAAAGGCACTTGTCGGGAGGCAACCCGGTCAATAATTTTGTTTTTACTCTTAATTTTGAATTAGAAAATTTCCTTAATTTTGTTTTAACTTTTTAGAAAATTTTGCACTGAACAAATATCGCATTGCATGATGCTATCTTACGTTTTGATTAGTCTTCATTTTTTTAGATTTTCATATGAAGGATGTGTGTTGATTAGAACATAACCACATTTGGTGGTCCAACCGGCATGAATTTCCCCCTCCATCTTGGATTTAGAGTTTGTTGGGGATGAGAAAATTTCTATGTTAGGGGTGGAGGGTGGGTGGTACGTACTTTACTTTCCACCCA
The DNA here is from genome assembly GCA_963693085.1 of Alisma plantago-aquatica. Classification (NCBI taxonomy): domain Eukaryota; kingdom Viridiplantae; phylum Streptophyta; class Magnoliopsida; order Alismatales; family Alismataceae; genus Alisma; species Alisma plantago-aquatica. The sequence goes on from OY856411.1 coordinate 974,798,500, forward strand.
CACTCATCTGTTTCAGACTTAAGATTTCATCGTTGCATTTTTTATCAAAATATTCAATTTTTTTTAAGTTTTCAAAGAAATTGTATAGAAACTTGATGAATTTTTGACCCCTTCTATTTCAATAAAAGCCATTTTCTAGCCAGCTAGTTTCTCTCTCTAAGCATTTTGAATCATTATACCCTCCTTATTCGAATCAAATCCTTAAGAGGACAACTTTTTGAAACTAGCCTATTGATTGAAATCATCTTGTAAAGCTTATGAATCCTAACATCATGATCCTTCTGCAAAAATGGAAAGTGTTTGTCAAACTAATAGGGATCAAACACGTCGTGCTTCCTAACTGACAAGTGTAATAATAACATGGAATCCCAACCGGATCCTCATCAAGTCATTATTTGAGCATAGTATGATAAAGAGAAAGACCCGGTACACTGAATTGTAAATCAAGTTGCATTCTGATCTAAACTCTCTTCTACACTTCTTCCATCATCTTCGTACCCCTCCATCAATCAAAAAGAAACAAAAATAGCCAAAATAGTGCCAAACCCTAAGTTTGGGGTGGCACACCACCTCTCTCTATATCTGCTTCTTCCATACCCCTTGCTAATTAATAGGGGCATACCACCAAGAAAAGATGTCAATGTGCACACAAAAAATGCAATCTCGGGTCAAATAGAGGAGAGATTCACACACAAAAAAATACAATCAATGTAATTGCAACCATATAATAAATCTTGAGTCGAATAGAGGAGAGATATACAACTTCCTTCCATACCATACTTCACTCCCTTTTCCACCTAAAGGCACAATGAATGCCTCCCCTACCCTAAAAAACATCGGTGTCAGATCAGGTGCACACTTGTTGTTATGTGTGTGTCTCTGGACTCTTACGAAACTCTTAGAAATGCTTGTTGTTCAAAAAGTGAGGAGGAAGTGATGTTGGAAAACAAACTCAGGAACGAAGATATGGTAAGATGTGTTCGGTGATCTCAAGAAGTTGAGATGCTTAGTCATACTGAGAAGAAAGGAAACACTCGTGATGTAAAGATGAGGCAATCACACGAGTTGAAATCAGTCATTTGGCGACTGTTTCAGATTTTGTGTTACTCGAGGATGAGAAACGTTTAAGTTCAGGGTGTTTTGATGAATCCATATTTTTCATGATATTTAGTCATCATCTTGGGCCTAATTCAAATCATTACATTCACTTTTATCCCCTAAATATTACAAATTGCAATCTTACTTCTTGACTAAGATTTTTGTGATTTCATGTAGATTGAGCAAGTCATGATGGAGACAGATCTTCAATTAGGTCCACCATCTTGTTGTAGGCCCACCTTCACTCAAGATGTCTCTCACCAATAATAGATCATCTAATCACCGCCACATCCCTGATCAACTTCACCTCCTATGTTGATCTCAAGTACATTTCCATCCACCTTCAACAAGACCCTCTCTCTCTAACCCTACGATCACCACCCTTGTGTGCTTCACCATCACCCTCACTTCCAATCACAACCATCTGATCGCAAATCAAAGCTTCCTCACTGTTTACCCTTACGATCTTGACCTTACTTGGTCTTGGCCCATGTGGTTTTGCACCTCCTCCATTTGGTTTGGGCCCCACCTTCCCTAACGATCTCTCCACTCTTTTTCCTCTTCATGTTCTTGACCCCCCTCCCCCTCTCAGTTTGGAAACCGATTGGAGGGCTAGCAGTCTCAAGACTGCAAGGAGGAGTAGTGGTCTCAAGACTGCATGGCCCTCCTGCTTCCTTCCCTCTGCTTCCTCCTCCACTAATCATTGCTTTGCTCCTTCCACCATCTTCAGGACCATGAATGCCTGCTCTCCATGACCTCTAGCGTCATCCTCATCACCAACAGCATTGACCACCACAACATATCGGGATCCCTCCTCCTCTACGATCTGCGGCGACAACCATCTCCACCTACAACGCCCTCATCGTCGATGCTAGGGATGAGCATCGGGTCGGGTCGGCCCGATCCGACCCACGACCCAGCCTACATAACCCGGTCCAGACCCAAACCCGATTTATAATATGGGTAGACCAGGCCTAAAATTTAAACTCGTATTTTATTTGGGCCGGGTACGGGCTGAGGTAAACCCAGGCCCAAAAACCCGAATTCCTATATTAGATTTTATGTAAATAATATATGTATACATTAATGTTTGTTAGAAACAAAAACATACACATTTCTTGATGCGATATGTAGTATGTATCCAACAAATGGCAACATGGATAATCTGTAATCAATCACCATGATTAGTAAATTGATACTAGTAAGATAACCATCATTGACATGGATAGACGTACTTGATTTCTTTGTTTTGATCTCACTTTGTCATTCAAATGGAACTTTTTCTTGTTTAACTATATATATTTTAACAACTGAATAAAATATGACAATTATACTTTGATTTACAACGTATATAAAACTTAGAAAAGTCATGTCATTAACTCATTAAAGATAAAACAAAAAAGCAACTAGCTCAGTGCATAATAGATTCTTCTCTTTTTTATCATATGCCCACATGTAGGAGACAAATGATCTTTTGCCCTTCCAACACCCATTTCATTGTATATACACATGAGACGAAGAAGCAAAAAGCTACAACATTGTAGATTCCACTGATTTTTCAAGTCTCATACATTCACATGTATGAAAAAATGATTTGTTGCTCTTTCAATATCCATTTCATTGGTGTAAGGGATCACGCAACTAAGGTATACATATTTCGGCAGCATAGATCACAAAGTATATATATATATATATATATATATATATATATATATATATTATTTTGAAGGTTCATTACAAAATATATATCATACTAGTTTAGTTTTCATGTTAGCTAGTTAGATCTAGAAAAATTTGATGTACTCATTTGATGTTATATGGGTAAACCCGAACCCGGCCTGAAACCCAGCATTTTTATAGGGGCCGGATACGGGTTGACATTTTTCAATTTTATTTGGGCCCAAACTCGGCCCGTAACCCGCTTTAAAATGTGGATTTGGGTTTGGGGTATGCAAAACCCGATATAACCTGGCCCGATGCTCATCCCGAGTCGACGCCACCTGCTTCTTGCGGTTCGTCGTTGCTATCAACACCATCACAAACCACCACTGCCAACTGTCCTCACGGTTTACCCTAGCGGTCTTGACCTAGCAGTTTTGCACCCTCAAGACTGTGTGCGCCCTCATGGTTTCAAGACCGCGAGAGCCCTCACAGTCTCAAGACCGTGAGATCCCTCACAATCCCAAGACCGCAAAGAGCAGCGTCGACCTTCTTCTCTGACCAACCACCACCGACGACCTTGTCTTCTTCCATCTCGTCACATGCATGCAATGCTCACACTACGCCCTCGGTGCCTTTCTCCACCGATCGCAATCTTCAACACTGTCACTTTTTCTGTCAATGGTCTTCTGCCTCCCTAACCGTGACCATGCATCCACTCACAGTCTACTCTTCACCACTAACAGTAATCGACAACAATGGAGATCACCACCTCCCATCATCCATCGCAGTCCTCCTCACATCTCCTCTACTCCAACCTGCTTGCGGTCACCGAAACCGTGAAGACACAAGCGGTCTTTAAGACCCTGAGGGTGCCAATCGGTCTTCAGGACCGTGAGGATGCTACCACTTTCCAAAACTGTTAGGGTGGCCATCGATCTCCAAAACCGTAAGCACCCTCTCAATTTCCTAAATCGCAAGGGCACTTCTTGGTTTCTAAACTGTGAAGAGAGACTCACGATCCCAAACCGTGAAAGATTGGTCCTTCCAAACTATGAAGAAAAAACTAACAGTTCCAAACCATGTAAGACTGCACTCATGCCTATAAATAGGAACAAAGGGGTCCTCATTCGGGCATCGATCCGGGACGCAACCAGGCTACTCCTTTGCGAGCTCGACCCCTGCTCCCTCTGATCTACATCAACAACTCCATCACCAGGCTACACTTAGCGTGCTCGACCCCGGGGAAAGCTCCTCTAACTTCGTTTCTCCTCATCCTCCACTCCACCACCAGGATGTTCCTAAGAAGCACTCGACCCCTGGTAAAGGACAATCTTTACAGCCAAGCTAAGCGGAAGGCTTGCGCATATGCTCATCATCCACTCCACCTACATATCCACAACCTGCTCCTTCTGCTACAAGCAAGGAGGTCAAGACAAGAAGGAAGGTGGAGAGAGAAGGCCTGCCCCGTCTACTGTGGTGTCCCTCACTCCTCGTTTAGATCTGCTTTGACGTGGCATTGAAGATTGTATCTTCACCGAGCTGTGACCATCTTCTACACTGTACTCATGGTGGAATCTTCCCTCTCTCTTGTTCTTTGTGTTCCTCATATCATGAGCAAGTAGTTCCATTTCACTGGGGTGCGGGGACTAGCCCTGTTGTCCATGCTCATATGTCTTTTCATTAAGCATTCCATGGCATGTATGTAACTTTTCATTTCGTTGTTAATCGTAGATGTGTGTTTGTGGATTGATCACCTTCTTGCATTTATCTTGTTCTTTCATGTGTTGCAAGAACTTCAATATGTAGGATTTGAATGTCGATTAACGCGGTTGACTCCCGGCGAGAAATCATATGGGATTCCCTAAAGTCATAAGTGTATGATCTATGAGGGGATGAGCAACTAGCCCACAGTGACGCTTCTATGTGCCTAAACATCCTAACGGAGGGCCACAACTTTAGTCAGATATCTATATCTTCAGAATCATAAGTGCATGATTCGGATGGTGACGAGAAATCTGATGCCTAAGGTGATGCTTACGCGCACCTAAACATCCTTCTGGGAGGGTTTGTAGCAGTTCTATTTGGATAGTTAGATCCTGCATGGATGTTTGTGATTGGATATGTATGCATGTGTAGTGGTGGTGAAACCTGGGACCACCCCAACGATCTTCATCATTAATCTAGATTCAACTTTAATTCTGATCTTTAATTTCTTGAAATTAGTTTCATTAAGCTCAAATCAACCTTTGTTCTAAATATTAGCCTTACTTAAGCTAGACTAGACTAGCAACGATTCTTAAAAATGTTGTCCCGTGGGAATCGATCCTTAACTATACTGTGATAAGACTCGTCCGCTTGCGGGTGGTATTATTGCACAAGTTTTGGTTAAAAACTCTGGGATTTCAACCCCGAGTGAATTTGTTAGTGCGATAATAGACCATGTCAGGAGGTAGCGTCAGATTGATGATCCGTACTACTGTTCTTGGCCATCAAAACAGATCACTGGCAAAATTGGGAGAGGTAAGGGCTTCTTGCTATTCTTGTAATGTCCTAAAATAAGCATTGGCAAGATTCAAAAGAAGGGTGTAATATTATGAGAAAATGATATAAGCTTTATGACAGGTCCCTCCGCATACATCCTATCAGATAAGAAATACAAGGCAACCTCCTTGGTGGGGGAAGCACATGAATAGAATGATCCTCGATTTCTTACAATCCTCTCATGATGAAATATACTAATAATTTTTTGGGGGTTATTCCTACCCCTATCCTGGGCTATACATGGGAACTTATCCACTTTTCTATGTGACACATTTGCTATTTCCATGGAAAAGAATAAAAAGATGGTGGATGTGTTGTTCCTTTGGGAAGTGTTCCAAAAAAATCATTCATAGTAGGATGGAAGGTGGGGGGTTTCAGTGGTTGATAAAGATTAAGGTATCCCTCACTGGGCTAGTGACTAAGCTCAATCAATCAATTTTCTTCCCCAGGTCATCCTCGTCTAGAAGGGTAACCAAATTGAGACTCTTTGTAGCATCCATGACACCCATGTTTCCTCCTAGCTCGAGGAGTTTCTCTAGAGAGTTCTAATGAGGTACAAGTGGCAAAGAGGAAGCCTCAACTTGGATTCTCGTGTATTATGGTGTTTAGCGAGAGGTTGTGCTCTACTTTTAGGTCATAGTATCCTAGTTTAGGAAGATAAAGTGTATGTTTGGGCTAGTTTTGTTCATGGTCCTGGACCCAAAAGGATTTCAAAGTTGAAGTGAGATTAATTTAAAGTCATAATCCAGGTCCATGGTGGGGCAAACTATAGCATCCCAGGATTTAAGGCCTCAGATAAAAGATCTTATAAGGAATGATTGGACTACCCATATCACCAAGGTGCACCTCGTTTTCTGGAAGCCCATCACTAAAGAACTCCATAGTTAAGCATGTTTGGCTTGGAGTAGTACTAGGATGGGTGACCAGTCGGGAAGTTTATCTTAGATTGCGTGTGAGTGTGGATAAAACGCACAGTTAAGGCTAGTGGTGGTCTGGTCATTCCTGAAACTCTACTAGAGCCTAGGGCAGTGGGCTCGGGTGTTACAAATGGTATCAGAGCCAAAACCCCTCCAGTAGGTGAGGCCCAGATGGGCATGTGACATGTCAGTCTTGAGCCGTGCGGTCCAAGCATGTAGGAAAGGGTTGTCCATGGTGACGTAGCCACCCTTGCCCTGGTATTCCGTGGTCAGGAGCTGGGTGTCCATGGGCCATTTTGGGTCTGCACTAAAATGGGGCAATATTATGAGGCCATATAGTTGAGCCTTGATGAGGACGTCAAGATTCTAAGTGGGGGAGATTGTAACATCCCAGGATTTAAGGCCTCGGATAAAAGATCTTATAAGGAATGATTGGACTACCCATATCACCAAGGTGCACCTCTTTTCTGGGATCCCATCACTAAAGAACTCCATAGTTAAGCGTGCTTGGCTTGGAGTAGTACTAGGATGGGTGACCAGTTGGGAAGTTTATCCTGGCTTGCGTGTGAGTGTGGATAAAGCACACAGTTAAGGCTAGTGGTGGTCTGTGGGGCCAGTCGTCATTCTTGAAACTCTATTAGAGCCTAGGGCAGTGGGCCCGAGTGTTACAAATTGTATCAGAGCCAAAACCCCTCCAGTAGGTGAGGCCCAGATGGGCATGTGACATGTTAGTCTGGAGCCATGCGGTCCAAGCATGTAGGAAAGGGTTGTCCATGGTGACGTAGCCACCCTTGCCCTGGTATTCCGTGGTCAGGAGCTGGGTGTCCATGGGCCATTTTGGGTCTGCACTAAAATGGGGCAATATTATGAGGCCATATAGTTGAGCCTTGATGAGGACGTCAAGATTCTAAGTGGGGGAGATTGTAACATCCCAGGATTTAAGGCCTCGGATAAAAGATCTTATAAGGAATGATTGGACTACCCATATCACCAAGGTGCACCTCCTTTTTCGGGAGCTCATCACTAAAGAACTCCATAGTTAAGCGTGCTTGGCTTGGAGTAGTACTAGGATGGGTGACCAGTTGGGAAGTCTATCATGGCTTGTGCGTGAGTGTGGATAAAGCACATAGTTAAGGCTAGTGGTGGTCTATGGGGCCAGTCGTCATTCTTGAAACTCTACTAGAGCCTAGGACAGTTGGCCTGGGTGTTACACAAACCTAACATTGACAAATGATGTCTTGCATGAAATGAAGGAACCTCTTATTCACCCAAGTTTTAAGGATGGACTCAAATTTGTTAGCCTTTGAGAAAGATTGTTTGAGCTTGTTAATCTTTCAAAAAGATTGTTTGAATTTGAGGTTGTTAATCTTTGAAAAAGATTGTTTGAATTAGAGGTTGCTACTCTTTATTTTTTTCTTCAAATTTGTGATTGTTAATATTTGAAAAAGATTGCTTGAATTTGAGAATGTTAATATCTGAAAAAGATTGTTTGAATTTGAGATTGTTAATCTTTAAAAAAGGTTGTTCCAATTTGAGATTGTTAATCTTTGAAAAATATTGTTTGGATTTATGATTGTTAAGATTTGAAAAAGATTATTTGGATTTGCACATGAAAAAAGTGTTAACAATAATCTTTATAATATTTGTGTAGTGAAGACAAGGCATATGCACATGAAGCATATATCCCTCCCCTTTTAGCCCATGAGTTTCGATCCACATTACGTCCTCACTCAAGCATGACCTATATAGGAGGGGTTGGTCCTTATCTTCTTTATGGTAGATGGGTCTCAATCGAGGGGGTATCTTGTGTTCAACCGACAGAGGTACTGCTCCCAATACACCTTGTGACTACAAAGGCCAAAATTAGTCATGACTGCTAGGTGAGTGGGATATTTTCAAGGCCTTTAGATGTCCAACTTAACAATGCATTGATACCTTTCTTGCATCTGTCATCATTTTTAGGGATCCAACATCGGTTTGGCATCCTTTCATTGACACATGGGTTTATAGGCATATGAAGTGCATGTGATGGGTTTTAGAAATTTTGAAAACAAGCCCATGATTCATGATAGTCGAATATATGCATATAAAGAAATAAAAACATTATGTTTATGAGAAAGATTTGATTTCATTTGTAACTTACACCTTCTATTCATATGTTACATTTTTGTGTTTTTGTGTTTTTTTGCAAAAATGGTAAAAAAATGATGGAAGCGAACCTAACCCTAGACGGGGTGCGTAGTTGAAACCCTAATCAACAATGGATAGAGAAGCTAAAAAAAAGAATCAAGATGCTAGAACCGTAAAAAAGAAATCAAAAAGGGGGATGGGATGTCATATCACCTCACCTCGATCTGCATTCACAGAGCTGGCGGATCCACGTAATCTTCTACCTTGCTCCTAGAGCAAAAAGCAAAAAAAAAACAATAGACAAAAAATGAGTGATCTAGAAAATGTTTAATCTTCAAAATAAGACTGTGAGAGTTTTATTTTGACCATCTTGGTAATACTCCCCAACAAAGTAGTTAGACAGTCTCACCCAGCTCAAAAAAGGAAAAAAAGAAACATATTCAAGGAATAAAACTCTACCCTTTTCGATACTGAAACGTCACAAAAAGGTGTTCCTAATCACTAATGTTTTGTATTAAAAACTATGACAAAGATCAATCGTTGAAGCCATAGTGTAATCTGGATGATTATCCATGTTGGATAAAAATGCAAGAAATAAAGAGCAAAACTAGAGATTAGATATGGCAGTCTAGTTAAGAGTGGTGAAGGATTAGCACCCCCATCTCTCCTAATAAAGCAGTATCAAGCACCATCATTATTGCAAAAGATTTTGCAATTCATGATGGTTAATTTAAAAAAAACATAAAGAAACAAGATCGAAATCAATTTTTATGGTGAGTGGGATTTTAGGGTTGGAGATGTCTGTGTCTTCCCCATCATTGCCCAAAAATTCCTCATTTTTAGGTGTATTGTGGTGCTAATCACCTCTAGACCTACCATAAAGGAGACCCATCAATGGTGATTAGGATCGATGCGTAGGATGTTATAGGATGATTAAAAGATGTATGCTTAAAGAACTAGATCCAATTTTTTCTAGAAAATTGTAAAGATGACAACTATAAGACTAGCAGATAGTTCTAGAAACAGATCAGGTCAGATGTGGCAAACATCGATTAGATAGTAGATGTAGTAGTTAGGCACAACAGTTAGAGCAGTTTACTATTCTAATGATCTAACAGAGCAAGTGGTGTCAGAGGAAGGATCCTCTAATCATTAGAAATACAAAACATACAGAGGGAAGTAGTCATTTCTCTAGATTTAGGAGAGATGAAAGAGGCATGAAATATGTTGGGTATGGGGGTCTATTTTTAAGTGGATTTCGGGGTTCGATATTCTGGGAAGAATCTTCTAGAAGAGGTAGCAGATCACCATTATGCACCACATAGCGGATGCATGGATCGAGCGATCTACCACATGGAGTGTGGCGGATGGATGCGATCTTCCAGGAGTCCCTAGGTGAAAAACAAGTAATTTCCCATTTTCCCAGTAATTTGAGGAATATTTTGGTAAAAAGAAAAGAAAACTTGCAATGAAAGATAAGTCAGAATTATCTCCCAGAACTATCTTAAAAAGGTAGCTGGAAAGGGAATATTTATTCCAGACAATTCAATTGGGAAATTTAGCATATTTGAAGAAGCATTGGAGGACAAATTGCCCTTTTAGTCAGAAAGAAAATTTCTTTGTAAAAGGCCTCAGATTGGGTGAAAGTGGAAAAAATGATTTAAATAAGTGGAAATATGTGAGAAAATGTGTAAAAAGGTATCCATGGAAATTGGGTAGGATGTGGTACGAATTCCACCATTAACCAGAGAATGTGCATTGACTTTTGAATTTCTACTGAGTGAGCAAAAATGGTTTCCAAACCCTATTTCTATATTATATAATTCTAGCATTTCATAGTTCGGGTGCATTGAAACTCTTTTCTCATTTAAAATATAGGCACCCAAGCATCAAGACTAGATATGTGTTTTAAATTAGGTTGACATACCAAAAGGTTTGTTGCTTCCTCTTTTATGTGTTTTAAAGATTTAGAATTTTAGTTCAATTATTTGAAAAATCACCCAACCATCATGACTTGATCAATGTCATATGCTATATTGGCATACTGAGCGGGAAACTTTTAGCCTATTCTCAAATTAATAGGATTAGGGTGAGGCTATTGCTACAAACAAAGTTTCCTAGTGGGTTATTCAGTGGGGTCCTGAATTGAAGCACTTTAGGTGGGTTGATTTGAGATGATACTGGAAAGAGTTGGATCCTTGTCTCAAAGAAAAGATCTAAAACCAAATCTACATGATTTTCAAGTTTGTTGCTTCAATTTTAGATGTAATATATTTCATAATGAATTTTATCACCATCTAAAAAAAGATGAACAATACAATGTTGTAGGTAATGGTATGAAAATATGAAATATTTCAAGGGAATCATATGCCCATTTTAAAGAAGCTTTTAATAAAAATTTCACGATTTTGGCATTTAGATACATTTAAACTAGAAAATTCACAAACAAATGAAATAAAAATACTTAAAATAAATTCAAAACAAATCTAAAAACATGAGAACACAGTTCAAGCATGAGATGCATACATGAAATAGGTAAACTAGATATGATGCATGAACATGATAGATGAACATGAATACAAAAGGAATATACATTAGACAACAGAAAGAAACCTTGTTGTTACCCCATTCTAAGCTTATTCGATACGATGCCCACACTGTAGAAAAAATCTTCTTACATGAAAAAACTTGATGATCATTGTGGGGGTGTATAGCTATAAAAAAGTGAGATCAATCACCCCTCTACTAATAACAATGGTAAACAAAATCCAATGAATAGCAGCGAAAGTTTAATTTTTTTTCTATATTCAATTTAATAAAGAGTACATCAATTTTTTTCCAAAAGGGTATACATGCTTTTATAAATAAAGGATCTAAGTAGAGGGAAACTCAACTACATAAACAAGTCCTCAAATAAAATAACTTAACATATGGTCCATGTTGGAAGGATGAACTTCTTCTCCTAGTCTTAGGTTAGTTCACCATGCTCGGATTGTGCACTTTGATCCTAAACCTAGTTGGTTGGGATCACCTAGTAAGAGGAGAGAAAATTTATGTGTCAATTAAAGGAATAAGGACAATTCAAAACAAAACCATGAAATAATAAAAATTTACTATGCAAAGAGGGTCAAAACTATGAGGCAAGTAATAAATCAGGATTTTGCCAATTCAAGTAATACTAAGAGTGCATGCATGATTTAATTTGATTATATTAAGCTAATATAGGGCCGAGGCACCTACCAGACCTCAACCTATGGTTAAGCGAGAGTAACACATTCCCAAGAAGCCTAATATATATATAATTGGGGAGAGTGGTCACATTCCCCTGGGAGAAATAACACATGCCCAATATGGGTGGTTTGTACTCATGTACACTACATTAGTTAATTAGTCATTTACATCATCATGCTAGAGTAAATCAATGGCAGATTTAAGAAATTTTAATAATTTTCAAGTGGGGTCCAAGAAACTAGAATAATTGAAATGAAATAACAAGAATTATTGAAACTAAGGTATAGGCTCATGCCTCATTGAGAAAATAGGTTTGGATTTAAAACATGCCCAACTTAGGGTTAGAATTTGCATACCTCTTTTCACACATAAAGATTAACTTTAATAGTATACTTTGGCCCACAAAGTCAAATTTTCATCCTAGAAACTCATTATGTATATTAGCCAAGTCAAAGTGTACATATTCATTCCTATTATACTTTTATATTATTGTTACCCAATTCCCGATCATGTAATGTCATGTTAGGGTTTATGAATTTAATCTTTGTTGAGAGAATATGTGATTCTTTAGATATCAGTCTTAGTTCTAATTACCCATCTTTAGTCACATAAGTCAATGTAATTCATATATATGTGGATAATAACATATATTCTTCCAATTTAGGTTTAATGATGTCATTTTATTCTCTATAATGTGAATCCATATTATTCCTAACATCATGCTTACCATGTATATAGGTGTAAGTATATTTCACATGAATATCTATTAGGTTCACTAATATACACATGCTTTGATCTAACTAACATGTCATCTAGATATATGTTTATAAAAATAAATTCTTCTACACCTTATTATCTTTTTCACCATTTAATTAATAAGAAGACAATATAGTTAGATGCATTCTTATACAGATTTCAAGTTCCCTGGGATCAATTTAGATGAGAGTGTTTCCTAGATCCATATGTATTTCTAGTTATCATGTAATGCACCTACACACACACAAATATATATATATATATATATATATATATATATATATATGATTTCTAATGTAAAGGATACATTAGAACAAGGATGTGCTCACTAATGGTTCTTAGAGATTGGTAAAGTATACAATAATCAATTAGGTTGATTCATTAATCATTTTGGATATCAATCTACCTGGGTCTTATACAATATCTTCTATTTAATATCAACTCTCCACTTTAACGTATCATTTCAAGTTTGATTTCATGCAATCTAATATTTACATTTGTATACAACAAAGTTGATAGGTAAGAAAATTGACTAGTTTGTGTTATCATTTTAAATAACTAGATTATCCTTACTCCTTACTTATCCCATCTTTATAATCTATTTTCTAAAACAAAACTATTGAATGTGAAATGAAGACTTACATGTCTAGGGTTATCAGGAAGGTTGCATGTTTGGTTGATTCTCAATGAGATGGGGATCCAAACACATCATCACGTTGTCTATGATCATGCGACCTAGGAAGGAGCATCTTGTAATGAGTCACCATCATCAGGTTGAATGGAGGTGTTTGCATATGTCGTGGTGTTGTAGATCTAGTGGTTGCAAATAATGGCATCATTGTCAAGGTCGACAACATTGCACTTGGTGGCTATGATGCCCCGTTGTCAGGGTGTGTTGGCATCGAGGTTGCTCTGGATGTGCAGGTGTTGCTCTGGTGATGACGAATGGGAAATGACCTAGTACAGGTCTGTTGCATGTCGCTGGGTGTTGGGGCATCATTATGGTAATGGTGGTAGTTGGTTGTGCAGTGGGTGATGGCAACGATGTTACTAGAGTATATCGAAGAGGTGTTTCATGTTATAGGTGGTGATAGAAGTCTACAAATGTTGAGGCAATAAGATGTGGTGGAATAGGTTGCAGATCTGAGTCAGTCATGGTGTCAAGGATCAAGCTCTATCTCTCAATCAGGTCATTATCAAGCTTGCAGGTCGACAATTGGATGGGATACAAGATATACAGGGAGCGTCGATGATGGCGTTGCTTGTTGGCAGCTAAGGTGGTGGCTTTGCATCTGATCCCAACACTGTTGGATGCCATGATGTTGAAGAGAAGAGGAAAAAGAGTGAGTGGCGGCCGCACCACTTGGTAGCTGTGGTGCCCTACCTACACAGTGGTTGGCGCAAGGTAGAGTGGCTAGATCTACCCTAGAAGAAGGGCATTTTCTGGGCTAGGAGAAGATTATGGTGATGAGGTGTCTGGGTGAGAGAAACCTGGAAGGAGGCTTTGTCCAGGTGGCTGTCAGATGGGCGCATGGATGAGGATAGGAGGAGGGTGGCTAGGGTTTCTGGGTATGAAGGAAAAGGAAGGTATGATGGAGGAGTTATAGGAGACAAAGAGGAAGGGGTGCACCCCATTGTGACTGCCGCTACCTGACGCTAGGGAAGCATCACGGATAGGTGCAACAGGGTAGGAGTAACGCACATGAGTCATTAAAATGAGGGGAAAATGGGGCATCGTCAGTTTTTACAGATAGAGAGAAACACTGAGAGAAGTCTCACATTAGATAGGGAGGGGGAGGAATACAACGAGGCATTATGTTGCTGGGATGGACGTTGCGTTGCTGGGATATATGTTGTGTTGTTGGGATAGATAGGTTTAGGAAATGCTTAATTGCTTAGTCAAATACCAATTTGAATATCTAAGGCAATTAGCATTTTAAATACTAATTCAATTGGGACAACAACTAATATCCATTTTTAATCAATTTAAAGGGTAGGTTAGTTAGGAGTCAAGGAGGTTTCCTTATGCATTAGGCATATATATATATATATATATATATATATATATATATATATATATATATATATATATATATATATATATATATATATATATATATATATATATATATATATATATAGGGCGTTCATTCGTTGCCTGCGTGGGTAGCCTGGATTTTCGCTACCCGACAGCCAAAAAAGTAACTCTCTAGGCCAAAAAAGTAACTCTACTGTCAAAAAAGTAACTATGGTGAACATAAAGTAACTACATGAATAAAAGAGTAACTCTGTACAAAATATACAGCAGATATATCAGGATGGGTTTTTTTATTTTGGAGGGGCAAATGATATTATTTTTGGCTAAAATTTTTTGGAGAGCTAGACAAAATAGTCCTCTACAATTGTGAGAGAATTGTTTTTTGAAAAAAAGTGGTCGGAAGGGTGGGCGGGTAGCTACCCACGCGGGCAATAAAGATGGGCCCACATATATATATATATATATATATATATATATATATATATATATATATATATATATATATACATATATATATATATATTAGAGTTGCTTATTCATTTAATTAACTATGAGGGTAGAGAAATTCCATTTTAATTGAAAATTCATGGGTTTTCTAATAAAAGTGTGTGGAGTCTAACATCACATTAATTTCTAACACATTTTGTATATGATTGTATGCTAAGTGCCTAAAAAATATATTTAGTACCTTTCTTAATAAGTTTCGATATAAAATTTCTTATTTCTCATTTCTTATCCCACAAAGCCATAAAATCTCCAAATTAATTAATCTACTAATTTTTTCTCATTAATGGTCTTTTTACATAATTAGACTCTAATTAATACATTGGTTGAGATATTTGTGCAAAATCCCATTCATTGTCTTGAATGTGGGTAAATATAGTTCAAGCCCTCAAGGGTTGCTCAAATTCAACAGTGAGGATAAAGAGGATAGAAAAGATAGGAAAATTTAGGAAAAAGGAAAAAAGGACAAGAAGGAAATAAAATCTTGAAAAATGGGTTAAATTGCAATTGAATCTGAGATTTAGTATGTTACAATAGCTCAATGGACCTTGTTTTTGGTCTAGCCCAGCGGAAATTAAGGAGCATATCAAGAGAATACACATTTTGATAGTGGATTTGGATGATATACAAAGTGTCCATCTAGTGTAGGATAGAATACATCTCCTGGTATTGGAGATGAAGAATGTGAATCTCTGCATCCTGGTGATCCATCCTAGATGACTACGATTGGAAAGAGAAAGACATGTTCCCATACACCAGCATCCAGTTAGGGGTGGACTAGGTATACGTAGTCTGGTATCTTATGGAAAGTGGGATAGGAGGAGCAAGTGGACCCAAGGAGGGATTGGATGCCACTGTGCCCTACTACTTTGGTCACCACTTCAGGTTGCATGGGTCATATAAGGTGACTCAATTTGCATTGGTCGAGAAAAATGAGGCCTATGGATGACAATGTACATCAATATAAATTCCTTGTTCCTTGCAGTATATCACAGATTGTTAGTAGCAAGAAGTAGATTAGTGTCGATGAATACATTTCCCTTAAGGGCATGTGAATTAGAGACCACCCCAAGCTTCTCAGCCAACTTGAATATGAGATTACAATGATGATGTCTCCATTGGTATGTGAACTAGAGACCACCCCAAGATTTTGAGCCAACTTGAATATGATGTCTCCCACCCCAATAATCCACCCTTAGAAATCATCTAGTAAGTAATAACATGCATGATTTTCATCATAAACCACAAGATATATAATTCATCCTTAGAAACCACCCCTTGGGTCTCCTTCCTCCCAAGAACTGCATTTGCTAAAACTCAGTGGTGGAAACAAAGTATAACACAATCATATGACTAGCCCTAGCCTACTTGGTCTTGTAAGATAGATTATGAATGTGTATTCATGTCAATTCATTTGCATATTTAGATTAGATTTTCATACATTTCATGCACACTACTCTTTATTTCAAATAATGTAATGCTTATTTGATTCACTTGTTTTATATAAGCTAATGGATATTGTGTTTTCATTTTAGGAAATTTGCAAAACAGATCAAGAGCCCCAAAATATTTACTCAAGCATGATTAAGGAAGAGTAGACTACTCTTCCCCATATCCAAGAATTGGGAGATAATTGATTTATTATTCAAACTATGTAGTATTCACAAGAACACCCAATCAATTTTCTAGATATTGTAGTTGACTGGTTGGGCCATTACTTCAAGATCATAGCTATACCACTACAAATCAATAGGTCAACCCTTCCAAGCATCTAGTTTCCCAAATGAGAAAAAACCACATGTGTCTCTTAGGTTTTGTGGTTTGACCAATTTGTTATTCACTCATCTAATTGACTAGTAGAGTATGTAACCTACTACAGGTTAGTCGATCCATTCATCAACTGAGTTGTTTGAATGAGAAGATTTCATAGACCTCATTAGTTATCCAAATAATAGACTCCCTCTTCAATTTGATTAGCTTGTAACTCATCCTCACACAATAGGGAACCCAAACCCTTATCTAGTCAACTTATTCATCTATGAGTCGATTGGTTGGCGATCCAAGCAATTCAATATCCAACAACCAATCGACTGACTAGACACCTAGTCGATTGTCTGGGTATTTTCTGGCTCACAATTAATAGCAATATTAGGCCAATTTAATGGTGGACCTGGTAGAGAAATTATATATGGTTCACCTTGGTTCGTCTTGGGGATACAATTTCTATTGAGGATGTAATTGTAGCTGCTTGGGGGCATGAAGGAGAGGACAATGGAGTGATGATCATGGATGTTGTGGAAAATCTTCTTCACCATATTGTAGGAAGATTATCAATACCATATTTCATCTCATTTACCTATGTGAATATGAAGTTGATCTCATACTCCTCAATTTTTGTTTATTTCCATAGATGAGCGAGTATTTTCCTTGTTAGGGTGCTAGGATTAGCCCTGTTGCCCATATTTGTAATCGTGCACTGTGAATTAATAATATCTAGCTTCTCAATAACTATATATTGCATATTCTATGGTTTGGACATTTATCTTACATGTCTATTGGATTTTCTAGCCATGGATAACTTTAAAACCTAGCATTAGAATGCTAATTAATTTTCATTGAACCTTGGATGGGAACTTTAGAAGGATGTTGTAACATCCCTGACTTGGGTTATGTACTAACCCTAGGTATTTTGCCTAATAAATTTGATTAGATACTTTCCCTTATCTTTTGGAATGTAATTATTGCTTTTGAGGAACTTATATTTCAATTTCAGTCCTTTCTGAATAATGTTGAAACATGGTTTTGTTACTTTTGGACTAAAGTACGAATTACCCAAGTTGAGGGGTTAACTTGCACTTTGTATATGATAAGATGTTCCTATGATGCTGAGGCATCATAAGAATGTATATGATGTGGTGGTATGGATTCCACAAGCTTGGACATCAAGATATAGCTTGTAAAGCAATCCTTGTGCATTAAAACCTAGTTTTGGTGTAATGTGCAAATTACCCAAAACCTAGGGTTCAATATGCAAGATATCACCTCTAGAGGGTCTCTCATGTTTCTTGTCATCAAGTAGAGAAACGAAAATGAGAAGGGCGTCTCATGTGAATTATCATGGAGGAGAGAGAATCATGACATTAAAATAAACAAGGTTTAAGCACAAATGGCTCTTTAATATAACTTAATGTAAAAGGGAAATATATTAATTATGGAGCCCTTCAACCAAAAGTTGGAGGATGTGTTTGCAATAGTTTGTACAAGCTTGTTACATGCTTGGGCACCAAAAATATCTTGTTTGATTGGAAGCTACTCACACTAATAATATAATATAAAGCAATATCCACTAAATGATGGATATTAACACAACTTTTTAAGGTGTTTAGTTTCTTTTCCATTATTCTTGGATAATGGAGAAGTTTTGCAAGGTAATAGAAGGTGGCCACGTACCCAAGATGTGTAGGAGGACTTGGTCGATATATTGGGAGATAAAAGGAAATAATCCTCTGTTTCCATTTTCCTTGAAAATCCATATACATATATAAGTATCCTTTTCCAAACACCCAAGGATCGTTTCCTTAGTTTCTTTTCTTCTCAAACTTGGTTTGGCCGACCAAGGAAGAGCTCTGGACCAGAGGAAGGATGACCAAACTAGCTTTGTAAGCTTTGTTCATCTTCTACCTTGAATTCATGGTGGAAACCATAAAACAAGGTTAGATTCATGGTTTTCTTCACACGATTTCCTTTTCTAGCCACCTTGTTCATCCAAAGATTGAACAACGAACCTTGGACAACTACTAGAGATCAATCCACCATTAAAGATGCAGATCTTGGAGCTCTGGATCAGTTCTATAGGTGGGTTTTATAACTCTAACCCTTAAGCATTGCTAATGCATCCATCTCTCTAATAATCGTTGGCTATTTTCTTCTTTGGTATTCTTTTGGTTAATTGTTATAACTTCCGTAAAGAACGTCAACAATTCTTGGTTGCTCGTAGGAAGAAGATGATGATGTTAACTTTGATGATTATCCAAATAAAATCACTTTACCAAACGGTTTGCCTTTGTGCTCAAACGGTTTCCCAAACTGTTTGGGTGCAAACGGTTTCAAACTGTTTGATTGCAAAAAGTTTCATCCAAACCGCATAGAAGAAAATGGTCCAAGACCGTTTGGTGGCGTTGACCAAGTGTTGACCATTTGGAGGTATTTTGGGATAATGTATACTAATCACCTATCAATAATTATCAATTAACTCCAAGTATTTCACCAATTAAAGGTCTAACAATCATCAAACCCTAAATCGGGTTAATTGCTGATTTGATAATTGAATTAGGTTGAGGTTTGGGTTGAGTGACCAAAACAGTTTTAAAACCATTTGGGGATCACCCAAACGGTCTCCAGACCATTTGGTGATCACCCAAGACTGTTTGGAGGTCTATGGTTAAGCATGGTTGACCAATTGAAGATCTAAAGGTATTAGGTTGAAGTACATTCAATTGTTGACCTAGTGATCAATCTAATGAGCCAAACCCTAATTGGTTGACTTAGTTTTTGGTGTTGACTTGAGAAAACAGTCTCAAGACTGTTTGGAGGACATCCAAACAATCCCAAAACCATTTGGGGTCAGGTCATGACCAATTGGATGATGGTTCAATGGTTTCAAATCAATTAGACTCATATTGAATTCTGTTGAAGGGTCATCGATTCCAAACCCTAATTCAATTGATTCAAGACCTAATCGATGACCAATTGAGGGTCAATTGAGGGTCAAATAAGTTGAAGGTTGACCTAATTAACTCAATTGAATAATGGTGATAGGTCTAATTGATGATGGATTATATGTATTTAATCGTTGAGGGGATCAACAATGGAAACACTAATTCAATTTGATGGGTTGAGACCATAATTGGTCCTTGTGGTTTTGAGGAGGTTTGGACCAAATGGTCTCAAGACCGTTTGAGTCCAAACGGTATCAAGACCATTCGGGACCAAATGATCCCTAACCGTTTAGGGTTCATGCGGTTTCAAAACTGATTGTGTCCATGCGGTTTCAAAAGTCAAACTTGGGCAAACGGTCTTCACCTCCTACTTTAGCAAATAGTCTTGAGTGTGCTACTTTACCAAATGGTCTCAGGGGTAGATCAAGAGCGCATGAAGGTACAAATGGTCTTATACCATTTGGAGGTTAAGTATGCAAGACCGTTTGAGGTCTAAGTTAGTCAAGATCGTTTGGGGCCTTAATGGCCAAGATCGTTTGGTGGTTGATTAACCTAAACCCCTTGGGTATTTAAAGAGGTTAAGGGACAAAGTGATTAGTTAATTAATAGATGATGTAATCAAAGGTGATCATGGTACTTGTACCTTAAAGGGGTAGTGTGTTTGAAACCCATGAAGTAATTAAGCTCTAATGATTACAATGGTAATGATATAAACCATGAAGTCAATTCTCTTTCATAATTGAGTTACTTAACCTAATCAAGGCTGAAGTAAACATCATCCTATAAAGGATGAGAGAGAAAAGACTCCTTTTATGAATGATTAATCAAGTAATGGACTTCCTATATGAATGAATATCTAATTAGGGTATGGTCCTTCATAGTGAGATCATGAAAACCCTAATTATGATGGCCAATGAATCTTAACCCAAAATTGAGGGTAATAATGGAAGTATTCCTAATGCATGATGATGATGTAATCTTAATTCATAATGATTACATGATAAACCCTAACCTAGGGTGAAGTAATGTGAATAGTAAACCCTAATTCAGGTTATGATAAATATGAACCTTAATCAAGGGTGATGCAATGTGTATAATAAACCCTAATTCTAAATAAGGTAAATTAAAGTGTGAAACCCTAATTATGGGTTATGCTTTATAGCATGAAGCTCTATGATTAAATAATGAAATGAGGAATCACTATTCCTATTGAGCTAAGGGGGTTGGTTAACCCTAATTAAATTAAAAAGGGAAACCCTAACCCTAGTAAGGGCATAGTGGTGCAACCCTTAAATAGTGATGTTATTAATTTTTTGCATTATGCTGATCTGAAATAGATATGCCTGTTATCATTTGTATTAATCATGCAGGTTTTTATGAAATAGTGAGCATAGCCAGGTAAGAGCTATGGTGCCATATTCATTGAAAGCACTTTATAAGCTTTGAAAGCAATGATATACTAAGTTGCCTAGTGAGAGGTAACAAAAGAGATTGATAGGCTATATGAGCCATGTGAAATATTTGCATTGCTACTATCATGTTTATACTGTCAAATGACTTGATGGCAATGTGTTACTTGGTAACAAGTGTTTTGATGATTTAAGGGTTTGAACACCCATATTATTGAATCATAATGGTGAGATGATTAGGCATCGAGATCCCAATGTTAACAAGATGTGAAATGAACTTGATACAAACAGTACTCTTTCTTTATAGCAATTGTTTTATTGGTTTATGTTTGAAAACATGCCTGATGCTAAATGAATGCCATAATGTACTTAAATAATCAAGTATAATGATATCATGTAGAGCCCTGACCATAGATCCATCATCGTCAGAAGCTAGATGATGGTGAAATAGGTTTTCCTAAGGGAACTCCTGGAGAGCATACTTTTGAGTATGTGGGGGTTATGGACGTGAATATCCTTACGTCCTAATGGGGGAATTGATGTGAGTTGAACATTTAATCTCTCATTCTTTCATTATATGTATATGCCGGGATGATGTATCACTAATCTCCCGATGATGTTGTTAATGCCGCATCGATGTGAGATAAATAAGAAATCCCTCGATTGCGAAGAGAGTACATCATGCCACTGTAACTCTAATAGCAAAGTTCCCAGAATACCCTGGAAAGCTATTATGGTAGAGACATGAGATGTCCTACATGTTTTTCCTCACAGTGACTGAGGAGGATGAGGTCATAGAAATCGGGCTCTTCTGATGACCTATGTATGGTACCAATTTCAATTTCACAATGGTCAGTTGGAGTATGAGCGGTATACCTCATCACCTCAGGGCATAAGTATGTTTGAAAAATGTAATCAGCCATGTAGCATAATTGCTTAGGTTGAACTAAGAGAAACAATGATTGATGATACATTGTTTTTTAAGTCCTAGTCTGACAAATAATATACATGTTCTTCATATTCCTTATGGATTAAATGACTTGATATTCAATCAAGTTATAATTGAAATGATTGCATAAAGAATACTGCTTTATTTAGTTATTTAATGAATTACCTATTGTTGAATAGTTATAATCCTACTGCTTAGTATCATTCTATTATTTGCAATAAAAATGTTTCTGGTGAAGAGTTATAACTCTCGCTGGGACAATTTTCAATTGTCTCACCCCCGTAGGATTCAACTTTTTAGGTAGAAGTCGAGGAAGAAGAAACCCATCAGTGGGTGAGCAGCAACAACAGCAACATCAAGGACAACAGTGATCCATAGGTGGAGACACTGTCTGTCAAGTCTTGTATATAGAGAGTCCTATGTGTCGTCTCTGTACTCTCAGGTCCTAGGAGTCAGTAGATGGTTTAATATAGATCTGAGATTTTTGGCTTAATGCCTCGAGATTTTTGTATACTGCTCATGTACAGTTTAACAGGGCAGTCAGTGTTAGGACTCTCTTGGATGAGATAATACAGAGATGTACTGATGAATCAACTTGTAAATAACTTACTTGTTTCTTTATGAAAGATTTTTATAGTTGTGGATCCTTTTACAAAAAGTTTTAATTTTTAGTGATTTTCAGTAATTCCGCTGCTAATGATTTGCTTCCGCATTCGTTGATCTCTTTTTTGCAAGTAGATCATCACAGATGTCTCTACAATGACAAATTTGAGAATCCAAGGTAAAATGATGACATGCCTAGGGTGAGGTCTGTATTTTTTATTTCCATTATTACTTGGTTGCAATCATATACGAATATGTTTAAATCATGTAATGTGAGATAAAGGACATGGATAGTACGGTGTAACCTATTGTCATGTCAATGTTTTCCATTAATTAATTCAATCACTTTTATTGTGATTTCAATTCTTTGGAATTAGCATTATCAATTAGTCAACAATAGTATTTCGATAGATCCTCACTTGAATGTATTAGATTAAGAAGATTCTTAAAATTTTATCCTTTAGGTTTGATCATAAAGCTATATTGTGAAAAAACTCGTACGCTCTTTGGCGTTGATTATTGTACGCTAGATTCTGTCAAATCTAGTATTTACATCCTAGTGAATTTCTTATGACACATTTTCCACATCAAATTTTAGTTCCTATTTTAGGACAATTTATTTGATTATCAAATCACTTTCTATTACGAGTAACTTGGTATTTTCTTTTCCAATTGATTTTAGCACATACTACTTAAAATTTGAATTTATAGGTCTATTTGATTGTGGTAATTTCTTCTTTTTCAGGTACCCTATCTCATTCATGCAATGTTTGGATAGTGTTTGGTCTGTATCACTATTTTTTAATCTTAACATTGATATGCATTCCACTGACTGAACTAAACTATTCTTCAGGAATGGATGAGAAAAAACTTCAATGTCCAGTGGACCAAACATTGTCTGCCTAGAGTAACCAATTGTTAGAAGAGACCAAGATCATTGTACAAGAGGAGATGAGGGTATCCCCAGAAGCAACCCTTAAATCTAAACACCAAAAACAACTTGGAAATTTATCTATTCTAGAAGTTACAAATGTACACAATCCTATGGTTCTGTCGGCCATCACAACACAAAATTTTGAGATCAGGTCACAATGATGCAGAGCAATGCCTTTGATGATAATAAGGGTGAAGACTATCATGATCATTTGCGACAATTTCTTAATCTATGTGTAATAAACAAGTAGTTGGGTGTCTCAGAAGATTCTATCAAGCTTCAAATACTCAAATACTCCTTAACCGACAAAATTAAAAGCTATTCAACTCCATGGAAGGAGATAATATCACATCAGTGACCTACAAATGAAGTTGTTTGAGAAGTTTTACTTACCTATCGTCATATATTGGATCTGAGGACAAATCTCTCAATTTTCATGGTCCTATGAGAGTCCTTAAACAAATCATGGGAAAAGATATAAGGAATTCCTCTTACAATTCCCTCTCATTGACTTATCACATGTTCAACTCATATAGACCTTTATAGAAAGGTGCGTATGGCGCATAGAAGTTCCAAAATTTAGTATCTAGAGGAAACTTCATGCACCAAAGCTACCATAGTTCTTATATGGTTGCAGACATGGGAAAGTAAATCAAGCAAATTGGGGTAGAGGACAAAGAGGCCTGCTCAAGGTCACTAAGGTAGAAAATAGTTCTAACCTTCGATCCATTTAGAGACCTTGAAAAAAATGACACTAAAATGAGAGATTTTAAAAATCTCTTTTCCTACATATGAAATGAGAAGTTAACCACAAAAACAATAGGTGGGGGCTACTACAATTTTGTGTGAAGCATGCAAGGATAATGCCATTTTACTCTGAAATGCCAAATTCTCTTTGATGTTATGGTTAATAGCTCAAAACCTAAGGATGAAGACAATCAAGTGGAGGATTTGAACTCCGTTTACAACATACATGTACATGGGTATTGTAATCCAAATCAAAATAAAAAATATATGGGTTTAAAATATGAAAATCCAAAAGGTACTAAAAATTCTTGTCAACTCATGTAGTGATAGGCCAATAATCAAGCTCTGGCTCCTTCAGAATTTCAAAATAATGACCAAAAAAATTGTAGAAACGAGAGAAATTTCAATTAGGGCAATTACATGAACAACTACCAAAAAAGATATTACAACCAAAGGAACCAACTTCAGAATCCCAATCAAGGCCCACAAACATAACAATTTGATTCATTAGGAAATCCTTATTCCGTAGATCAAGACATATTTTCAGCCATTGAATGGATACTACAATTTGTAAAAACCATGCTATCAAATGTACGAGCTCACAATAAAGCTATGGAGTCTCAACTTACCTACCGTATTCCCACCTACTGGTGTTTTTTTGGAAAGTCTGAGAATAACCCAAAGAACCTTGAACAATTGAAGACAATTTCCATGCACTCAGGTAAACTCTTCCCAAAGACAATAGTTGTGTCAACAAAAGACACATTGATTGATGTGGAGGATTTTGATTTTGTATTATTCCAAAATCTATTACACCAAATGCAGTGGTACACAATACATTCATGCATGAGGTACATATACATGATACAAAAGTTTTTGACAACACATGGAAGGCAGAGTAGATGATTCAATGATTGCATAGGAGGATATAGCCAAGCTCGAAATTCTTGTTTGTCGGCCACATCCTCCCTACAAAAACTTCTTGAAGTTGAAACGACTAAACATTCATTTCTTTAAGTTCAAGGAAGCTATGAAAAAGCTTCATGTAGATAATCCCTTTCTAGATTCTTTGGCTGAGACACTGGCATGGTCCAAATACTTCAACACACTCCTCAAAAAAAGTACACAACTTATGAGTAAGAAATATTTAAGTTAGCCAAAACAACTTCTAATATCAACTTGAATAAAAGGCCACTCAAGCAAAGGATGTAGGTTATTTTGGGATCATTTGTTTTCTTAGGGAGTCCACTTGAAAGAAGAGACTAGACAATCTTGCGGCTAGTACTTCCATCACGCCCCACAACTTATATTAAAGTTTTTGGTGTATTTGTCCATTGCCAACTGGGATGATGATACACATTAAAGACTCATCACTGACTAAACCTAGGGGAATCATAGAGGATGTTCCATTCAAGGTAGGAAAAGGACTCTTAGGTACTATGTGACATTGTCCTCATGAAAATTAAGGATGATTTCAAATATCCCCTCATTTTATGTCGACCCTTTCTATCTATAGCATGGGCTCTGATTGATGTTGAGGTAGAACCTTTACTCTTGAGATTTGTGAAGAAGAACTTGAGTTTAGAGATTATGATAGCTTAAAGGGACAACATTTAGGAGAAGTATTTGTGTTAGATTGCATTGAGAAGATGTATCAACTTAGGCAGGAGAATCTAGTCTCAAAAGACCCCCTAGAAGCTAGTCTAATAATGCATAGGTTGGTAATGCCTACTCTGTCTTGATACATTTGAGGAAGACCCATGTGATGAATTTGAAGAGCTTAAGTTCATTTCTACCACTGGAGAAAAAGGTATAGCTCCTAAGGCACCAAAGATGAAACCCTAGCATGAAGGGCCAAAATATGTTTTTCTGGATGAATTAAGAACAAACTAAATAGAAAATAAGATGAGAGGCAGCCATCTAGCTAATCATCCTCCATGAACTTCATTAAGTTTCTTCAAGTACTTTGAGATGCATTACTTGTTCCTTGAACCTAGAACATATGAGAAACAAACGATCAACATAAAGTTGGTATGTGGTTGAAAGATACTATACTATGCTAGCATATTTAAAATACTTGAAGAAAAAGAAAAGAAAATGAAAACATTTATTTAAGGTAGCACCTTTCTTCATCAAAGAAAAGAAAATGAAAACATTTAAATGAACAAACCCTAAGCATAAGGAGCAAGAAAGGTAGGGTTTTAGAGCATTAGAGCAATTTCTACCATGGAACAGCAAGGTTCTAACCTGGAGAAAAGTAGGAGGAAGAATAAAAAAGAAATAAATGGAGGAAAGAAGGGGATTCTTACTCTTTTAGGTCAAGAACACTAGAAGGAAGCTTTTCAAACCCTAAAAGGATGTCAATTGCAACCCTAGATTCTTTTTCCAAGAAGATCCCCTCTTTCTTCTTCCTTGGATAGGAAATTCACAGAAGCACAGATGGAGGACAAGGTTTGTAGAAGGAGGGAAGTGGTGGAGAGAAAACGGCTCATTTTGGTTCTTAGGGATAAGAATATGAAACTTTAAGATAAAGAAAAAGAAAAAGCTGAAGTTCTAGTATCTTTGCAAGTGTCCATGGCCTTAAACTATTAAGAATATAAAAGAACACACACAAGAAGCTCCCCCACCATCCATAGAGACATGATTATCCCTTGTTTCTTGAATTTCTAAGAAAAAAATAACTCATTAGTTGATAGCTACTTAAGGTAGCTCATCCATGAAGGGGTAAACCCTAAAATACCCTTGGAGAAAACACCTTCAAACCAAGGTTTCAATAGGCGCCCCATGGCTAAACAAGCTCAAGAATGATGAGACAATATCCAAGTAACATACTTCAAGTGATAAATTGAAAAGAAAACCCCTCAATTGGGTAAATTGTAGAAAAATCCAAAATGTGCATAAAATTGCATAACTTGCTCAAACAGTGTCCAAATTGGACCAAATTTGAAACTTAAGCTTATCTTATGATTTCAAAGCATATTAAAAGGTTATATTAGGGTTATAAGAATACAATTATGATAATTAAGCTTATTCAACTAATTAAGAAAGTTTAGGGGCCTTATAGGAAATCCCTTTCCCACCCGTGGTGAACATTAGTGGTGCTAGTGAACTAATGGGTGTCTATCAAAACTCCTATAGTCCACCCTCAATGCAAGTGCAACCCTACCATAATCTTTCAATACTCCTCTCCACTTCATTTCCAACACCATAGGCCACCTCCACATCCTCCACAACAACAACAAGCTCTGCCTATTCTCTATGAGCAAGTTAATGTTGTGACAACTATAAGGAGTGGAAGAGTCATTGAGCATCCTACAAGTTGAATGTCGGTGATCATTTGAGATGATGTCATGTTGATGAAGCAAGACCAAAGAGATTGAGTGGTGATATTGTGATTGATATAGCTAAAGATGATCATGTGACACCTCATGTTGAGTTTATGATGTCATTTATTCCACGTTATACTCCTTTTGTAGGTTGTAAAATCCCTAGTGTTCCACTCATGACTTGAAGAATCCCTCATGTCATGCCTCAAGAAAATCATGTTGATTCAAGTAAAGCTAGTGCAAGTTAGCCATCATCCCCAGGTGCGTTGGATGAGTCCCCATCATAAAAAATGAGAAAAAAGCATGATGTTGACATTCTACAGATGTTTCTACAAGTGAATTTAAATATCCATATATTGGATGCTATCAAGCATATACCATCTCATCCCAAATTTTTGAAGGATATGTACACTTTCTAGAGGAACTCGATGGCAAGAATGCCTAAGAAAATCAAATTGACAGAACAAGTGAGCTCTATTATCCAACATGCCAATGCCATGAAGAGGAAAGACCCAAGTGCCCGCTCATACCCATTGACATAAGGGGACATCACATAGACCAATCCCTTATAGGTTTGGGATCTAGTGTAAATTTTATGGCGTACAGTGTCTATGTGGAACTGGGTTTAGCAAGCTGAAACTGGCCAGTTGTACTCTCCAATTGGCAGATCGATCAATCAAATGCCCAAAGTAAGGGTGGATGATGTTCTAGCGATAATAGTAAAATAAAGAGTAGTATTCCCAATAGATTTCATAATTCTTGACATGGTTCTAGAATATAGAAACATCACCATCATCTTGAGAAGACCATTTCTATCTACAATTGATGTTGAAATTCATTTGAGTAGTGTAACAATGACGTTCTCATTCATGGACATGAAGATAAAAGTCAATATATTCAAGATCCCCACCCAACAAGAATGAGAAGGGAATATTGAGCATGGTCAGTTGAAGAATTCATATGATTACTTGAGAAATGGAGATTCAGATGGAATACCTTATGATATTTTTCTTGATCAGTTAGACAAAAATAGTCACTAAATGAAAATGAGAGAGGCATCTAATTCAACTGTGGAAACACAAGGTTTCCCAATGGTTTATTGAGAGAACTACAAGAAGTTCGACTTAAAGCATAACACTTAACACTAGTAGGAGGCAACCTACCTAGGTTTGGGGAATTTTTCACCCAACCTTCAATTTTTAATACTTTTTCATTATTTTTGCATATTTCGAAGAAAAAACACACACTTGTTTCTAATAGCTTTATTTAGTATTTAGATGTGTAGGGAGTAAGGAGTGATGAAATGAGGCAAATCACCTGAAATGTGGAGAAAATAGATGAAAAATCACTTTGGTTCAAAATTTTGATGGTTTGAAGAATTTCAAGTTGAAATGTCCAGCTATAGTGCCCACCACGGCCATGGTACACTATAACAACCATGGTGGGATTGTCAAATTACAACAAATTGATCAAGTTGATCTGGGGCCAGTCATCAAAATGAGTGTTTTAATCACAACAGTTGTGTGGCAAGCTAGTCACTAGGGTTGTTGTGCCAGCAAGCCACAACAGTTGTGGCACCCAACATAGGGGTGGCAATGATGGGCCCACATGGTTTAGTTGTACTTTTATCCCAACCCGAGAATACAAGATCACGACCTCATCTCAATCATCACGAGTCCAAAATGGTCATATGCAAAGAAGAGACCAGCTGGAGACCATGTGTTGACACTTGAGTCCATTTCAGCCACCATTTCTTCCTCCTCCATCTCAAACTGACCACCAGTCCACTCCATCAAGTCATCCCCGACCTCCATCTACCATTTCTCACCCACTTCCACAACTGAATCTCCCTCTTATCTCTCCATTCAACCCCATCTATCCAACATTATGAAAAACTATCTTCTTTCACATTCTTCAAAGGAGTCTGGAAAGAAATTGAAGGAGGGAGCCGAGAATGTCATTGTCTACAGTTTTCACCCCAAGAAGGGCTCTTGTACAGCTCAACCTACACTTCTCACTCTTCTACTGTCAAATCTAGTTTCTAGATGGCATGACAAAATAGCCCACTTGGTGGCAGGTGATTTAGTTGCTTTGGTGGATTTCATCATGGAGCAGGCCATCACTCAACCATAGTCTAGGAGAGTTGCTACAACTTTGTATTCTTTGCATGCAGCACAACCACGCACATCATCCAAACATTCTACTTCCTCTGTCATGCCACAACTGTATCTATAGCTGCAAGCCTGAAGGAGACTATCTCTTGATGATGAGAATGAGGCAATGGAAGATGAACATGCTAAACAAGACAGAGCACCTGAGGAAGTCTCACATAAGAGAGGTATCCATTTGAAGAAGCCACTACATCCAAATTCCTTGACATGCAAAGTGATTGTTTCATACTATGCTTGGCAGGCTACAATGGAAGCATTGGGTTTATTCTTATTCCCAAGATATCATGAAAACCTTGGTATTTTTTGATGTGATGGTGACTACTAGGAGACTTTTGTTGAGCTTACACACTAGTTCTTTGCTACCCTAGAGAAGTTCACATAGCTAGGGGAGGAGCCTCTCTACTTTAGGTTAGGAAATCATACCCACATCCTCAATGCCTCGATGCTTACAAAGATCCTGATCCCAATCCTAAAGCAATGACCTTCCTTGATAAAGGGAGGGAAAAGAAGGATTTAAATGTCAATTATGCATCCATGTGGAAAAGGTTAACCAGGCACAATAACTTTGTGCTAAAAAATAAAAAAAATAAGTTTGATCCATAACTCCTACCTACGATATGTTTAGAAGGTTTTACCAAATATCATTTGGCTCGGTATGAGAACTAAGGGAGATGTATATACAAGGATCTATTTTGGTTGAGATAGATGACAAAAATTAGGCATGTTAATATAGGGGCGTTATTCACTGATCATATGATAACAATCCCCTCCAAGAGTAAAATTCCATTTGTAATGGGAGGGCTTGTAAGTTTAGTTGCACTTTCCCTAGATCATAACTTGACATGATATACTAAGGTAGAAGAGGGGAAACTCCAGACACACAGTACCTCATCCACTCATCCATGATTTTCTTTATAGATAAATAAATGGCATACCAGTTCAATGGTTGTAAAGAATCAATCTTTACGACCAAATATTTACCAAATTGTATCAAAAGTATAAATAAATATTTACTACAATCATGCTTTTACATCAGATTCATGGAATCTTTAAACACAAGATTACAATATTAAGAATAATAATGATCCTATCTTTGCTCTAATAGAGAACAACTCATGCACGTCTTTTCTAGTCCTTCTTTGTATAGCATGTCCATAAGTTCCCAGAGGGAACGAAACCACCTATGGACCCCATGAAGGGGAAATATAGGTCAGCTAGGTTGGTACTAAATTCAATTATTGAGATATTTAAATAAATAATTATTTATGATAATATATGTAAGATTTCTCAGTGGACTATTGTAGTAATAAGAGAATAGTCTAGTTACCATATTAACTTAAAAAGGGTACAACAATTTAAAGTGGTAACTAGAAATAATAAAGAGATTTCTCAAAACTAATAGCAAGATATCAAATGAAATGACTTTTCTTAGAGTAGTATCAAGATATCTAATTATTCAAATTGATACGATTTATCCATTGGCACAATCAATCTAATATTTTGTCTTTGTCAGTGGCTAGGTGCCTAGTGTTACCCCCTCTATTGGTGGACATTACTTTTCCCTGTGGGATAACCAGTACTAGGAGACCTCTAGTTGTCCATTATCCATTATGTAGGGTTGGAGTATATGACCCACCAAATCTTGTCATCCAAAGCTCTTAGCCAATATTTTAATTTTTTGTGCCAATATCAAAATCAACCAATATTTCAATTATTCAAAAATGCTCAACATTCAAATTTGTAATGGTGACCTTCAATAAGAGGAAATGATAAATAGAAAAAATTGGTTCACTGGTTCTGAAAAAGTTATATAATGAAACTAAAGATGGAGATATATATTTCAAAACACAATCAAGAATTTAGTACATGTTATGATTGAGAAATTCTAATCAAGATGTCCACAAGGATCAAAGAAGCTAATGTATCATGAATCTAGCAAGATAGGACTTACTAGGGTTAATCGATGTTCCTTGTCTTGGAAATCACTTTCTAGCTTCTTATCAGGTGAAATTGCCATTTTCCCCCTTAGTGAGTATAATGTCTAACAATTCACTTCTAGTTGTTATAATTTCCCATTCCATATCATTCATTCCCATTGTCTTCATTTCTAGGTTTTCTAATTGTTTATGTATATAATCAATCATATAAGTGTATACAACCATAGTATAAATCATATAATAATGCTCACATTATCATGTACTTATAATACCCTCTCATATTATCAAGGATCATATTTCCATTCTAGAGATTTTGTAGATTGAATATTTTCCCTCAAATCATCTTTATCAAAATAGAACCGCGAGCATACAATTTACATGTATGTGTAGGGATTTATATTTTTCCTCTATTTCTGATTTAGTCTTGAGTTAAATATATTCATGGTACTTATTTAGAAATGTATGAATATGTTCATAATATCCATTTCCATTTTTAATACCAACAAATATATTGATGGACATCTAGGTATTTAATTTGTGAAAAGGATTAGAATAGCATATTTATTATACCTATATGCATATGTACTAAATAATATAAAAATATATTTAGGTCATGATATAAATATATGATTATGGTTTCATACCAAATTACTTTGTATTTTACTGATATTAGGGTCATGTGCATGTCCTTGTGCATGGGGTAATGATGTGAATTTGTGTATGGGTCACGACTGGTTGTATTTGGGTAGGATATGATGTAGCTAGGTATTCAAGTTATGATTAGGAGAAAGAGGTATATTCTAAGTTGTAAACTATGAATCATAATTAGGTTAAATACTTGGGTTTGTTGATTTTCGATAGTCTACTAGTGATGGCCTTATATGGTAGAAATAAGGAAAGGGGGAGTCAGAATACCTCATAGCCAGGTGGGTAAGAGATGGACTGCTCTGAGTTTGGGGCATCAGCTAAGCATCATCGTTATGTCACCTTGAAGATGAATTATTGCTTATGGGAGACGACATTGTCGATTATAGGGTATCTTTCTAGGTCCCATGAGTTGTTCTAGACACTGTGGGAGTTTGGTTTATACTGCCAGGGGTAGTGGACTGATGTCTTTCTACCCTTCCTCATCGCATCTTGGTATGATCATAGCTATACTTAGTAAATTGCAAGATTGAGGCAAGGTGGTGGTATGTTTGTGGTTGGAAGAATACCGTGGTAGGTAGTCGAGGAAATTGTGAGGGTGTCATCGGGATGAGTCAAAGTGAAGTGAGATCAAAAATAGAGTCTATATCTTGTTAGTTCCATGGGCACTGCTATATACAATGGCAGATCAAGTTTCTGGCATGGTATGTGTCTTGGTGGCTGCCCATGGTTGAGGGTGTTGCAGGGTGCCATTTTAGGTTGCGTTCAGGTGGATTTGGAGAGGACAACACCATGGTGGTGGTTTTATAGGTCTCTGGTGGTAGGATCTTGGTCTAATAATGGCTTACAGGCTTTGTTGTGTTCATCACTGGAGGTTTCAGTGAGTCCAGGTCTATAGGTTTCCAAGGATGTCACCGTGTTTTTGGGTGGTTGAGAAGGTTATGGTGTCAGGGGACAACAGGGTTGGAAAGATATAGGAAGGAGGGAGGAAGAGAAGAGGAGGAAGTGGGGAAAAAGGAAATGTTCTCTACTTAAGACATTTCACAGTTGTTATTCTAAGTGTGTGAAGAATACAGATGTAGGGGGCAGTCAGGTAAATGAGTGACGGTTTTAGTTTTATCATGTACAAATTGATGATGGTGGTCTCAACCTCACAGGGATTGATCTCCCCATACTTATCAAGTAACCATCGAGGGATATTAGGGATGAAGAAGTGGGGTCATACACACTGAACTAATCGAGTATATTATAAATAGTAATAACTACTTATTTACCAATATATCAAGACTTATAGACAGAAGTTTCGAATGCTCTAACATTTTGACCATAAGTTAGTATCTCCTTACCTCAAATACTAAAAATATCAATATCCTATAGTATAGATATAATTTGTTCAATTATTTTCCAAGAGAATATTCCAAAATTGGTATCCATTGTATCTTCGTTAACATTTACAAGCCATTAGTTGACAAAATAGGCTTATTATTTAACACAAGGTCCACCCCAAGTATTTGAGTAGAAGGCTTTCAAATTGAGCCAAATTATATCATTAAGATAAATCAAGGAGCTATTTTGTAAATATTTCTCAAATGAGGAGGATGAACTCATCAAAACAAACAAAAAACCACAACTGAGGGCTAATTATATCAAGGCATGTGATGATTAATTGGGATAATTTAATAAGACTTTTGAATTGGATGGTCAAATTTGTAAATGAGCTCAAATTTAGGGATAATTGTGAATCATAGCTCGATATAGGATGACGACACAAAATCTTGTATGTTACAACTCTCCACCCCTTAAAGTGGATTTTGTCCTCAAACTTGGGACATCTATAATCTATCCAGGTACTATTCTCCAACCACTAAAAGGGTTCAACTAGAAATCTAAAAAGGCATGTCAAAATCAATGTAATGTTTCACTAACTCTAGGTTTATCCTCTAGGGTTTTTCTTATACCTCTTTGATTGTGACTTAGCTCAAGAAATTATTAGAAAATCTATAAAATCATTTTTTTGTACACATAGTATTATAAATAATATAATTACTCGATGAAAATCGTTTCAATACAAAATAAATGGACAAAATCAATGTGATAACTAAGTCACAATCATCTCCTACCAACATATACCATACTAACTACTAGACTCAATAGTAAAAAAGAAAATTTTACATGGAATCTAAAGGACAATTAGAATAACTTCACTTATTATAGGAAAGAAGGATATTATTTTCTACAATAAGAGATTTACAAATTCAATTTAGGGTTTCTAGTGTCACTATTCCC
Source organism: Alisma plantago-aquatica (assembly GCA_963693085.1). Taxonomy (NCBI): domain Eukaryota; kingdom Viridiplantae; phylum Streptophyta; class Magnoliopsida; order Alismatales; family Alismataceae; genus Alisma; species Alisma plantago-aquatica. The sequence goes on from OY856411.1 coordinate 974,833,102, forward strand.
CTTTCAACTTCTATTTTGTTCAATGGTTGTAATCACATGTTCTACATTTTTTGACGTCCTAATTTTGGTTGATGATTATGTCTAAGTTTTATAATTTTCCCCAAGTAGTAGAAATTTCTAGGCCAATGCAATATGTAAAATGAGCGAACCCCACCACCACCAAAGTGGATCGGGATTAATTATGCTCAAACCTTCACTAAACATCCTTCCTTAGACACATCATCTCCATTCACTTACATGGTGATGTTATTAAAGGGTGTATTAGACAACTAATTTCACCTAAGTTTGTATTTCTATACTAGGCAAATAGGGTTAGAAAGACTAATTTTGATTGAGATCTACTTGCCTAAGTTATATATAACTAGTTATTTAACCCTAATTTCCATGAGAAATGTATGAGTGCTGACTATTTATGGATGTGATACCATGTTGTAAAGACTTAATCATTACGATCAAATATTTACAAAAATTGTATCAAAATTATAAACAAATATTTATTTTAATCATGGTTTTACATCAAAGTCATGGAAGCTTTAAACATAATATTACAAGATTATGAATAAGAAAGATCCTATTTACGCTCCAACAGGGGACAAATCCTACTCGTTTCTTCTAGTGTTTCTTTGTATAACATGTCCATGAGTTCCTAGAGGGAAAACCACACATGTATTGGTATTCAATTATTGATGTATTTGAGTAAATAAAGAGTTATGAGAATATAGGTAATATTACTTGCTGGACTATGGTAGTAGCAAGAGAATAATCTATTTACTGTATTAATTTAAAAAAGGTACAATGATGTGAAGTGATAACTAGAAACAATAAAGAGATTTCTCAAAATTAATAGCAAGATATAAAATGAAATGGTTTTTCTTTGAACTAGTATCAAGATATCATATTATCCAAAATGAAACTATATATCCATTGGCACAATCAATCTAATATTATGTGTCCTCTACTTGCTAGGTTCCTACTGTTCCCCCCTCTATTGGAGAACAACACTATTGTCTAAGGGGGTATCCAATATTGGGGGACCTCAAATTGTTCATTATCCATTGTGTAGGGTTGGGAATATGACCCGCTGAATCTAGTGAGCCAAAGCTCATGGGACAATATTTCAAATTTTTGTGCCAATATCAAAATCAACCAATATTTCAATTATCAAAAAATGTTCCACATTAAAATTTGTTATGGTGACCTTCAACATGAGGGAAAGGCTAATAATAAAATGTGTTCCCCACTTCTACAAAAACTATATGAGTGAAACTCAAGAGGAAGATAAATAGTTCAATAAAAGAATCGAGAATTTAGTACATGTTAGAATTGAGCTTTTTTGGGCAAGAGCCAATGTATCATGAATATAGAAAGAGAGAACTTGCTAGAGTTAATTGAAGTTCCTTGGCTTGGAAATCACTTTCTATCTTCTTATTACATGAAGTTGCCATTTTGCCCCTTTGTGAGTATAATGTCTAATAATTCACTTCTAGTTGTTATAATGTCCCATCCGAGATCATTTGGTTCATTCCCATTGTCTTTGTTTCTAGGGTTTCTAATTGGTTTATGTGTATAGTCAATCATATAAGTGTATTAACCATAGTATAAATCATACAAATAATACTCACAATATCATGTACTTATAATACCCTCTTACATTATTAAGGATCATATTTCCATTCTAGAGATTTTATAGGTCCAATATTTTCCCTCAAACCATCTTTATCAAAATAGATATGTGAGCATCCAATTTACATGTATGTGTAGGGATTTATATTTTTCCTCTATTTCAGATTTAGTCCTAGAGTCAAATATATTCATGTTACTTATTTACATAGGTATGAATATGTTCATAACATCCATTTTCATTATGAATACCATCGAATAGAAAGATGGGCATCTAGGTATTTAATTCATGAAAAGGATTAGAATATCATATTGATTCTACCTATATACATATGTGTTAAATAAGACCAAAATATATTTAGGTCAAGACATACATATATGATTGTGGTTTCATATTGATTCACCTTGTATTTTACTGATTTTATGGTCATGTGCATGTCCTTATGTATTGGGTAATGATGTGAGTATGTGTATGGGTCATGGGTGGGTGTATTTGGGTAGGTTATGATGTAGCTAGGTATTCAATTCATGACTAGGAGAAAGAGGTATATGTTAATTTGTAAACTATTAATCATATTTGGGTTTAATACTTGGGATTGTTTATTTTTAGTAGCCTACTAGTGATGTCTTGATAGTATATATACAAGGAAAGGGGGAGTCAGAGTACCTCATATCCAGGTGGATTTGATACGGACTACTCCCAGTATGGGACGTCAGTCAAGAGTCATGGTTGTGTTGCCCCAAAGATAAACTCTCACTGACTGATGATGAAATTGTCAGTTTTAGGGTGACTTTGTAGATCCCATGAGTTATTCTAGACACAAGATGAGTCTTGTTGATACCACCCAGGGTAGTGGCTAGATGTGGTTCTACCATTCCTCATCGCACCTTGGTCTAACTGGATATATACTTGGTTAGTTGCATGATCGAGGCAAGGTGGTTGTGTTTGTGGTTGTAAGAAGACCATCATAGGGAATCGAGGAAATTATGAGGTGTCATCGAGATAAGTGTAGGTGAGGTGAGATGGGAATTGTAGTTTGTATCTTGCCAGTTCCCTGGGCAGGGACATACGCGATGGTAGATCAAGTTTCTGACGAGGTATGTGGCTTGGCAGCTGCCCATAGTCGAGGGTGTTGTAGGGTGCCATTATAGGTTGTGTTTAGGTGGATTTGGAGAAGACGACATCATAGTGTTGGTTTTGTAGGTCCCTAGTGACATGCTTCTATTGGTATGTATGCCCAGAAAGCCAATCATATGATGATTACAATGACATATTATATAAAGGATTTGATTAATAATATAGGTAAGCTTCTAATTCATTCTGTTTCACTCAGTATAATGAGGAAACATAATGAATGTCTATAGAATAACATTACTCAATGATGTATGTCTTCAAGTGCTTGACTTGAACAATGAGATCGCACGGATGTTAAGAGTATGTACATTCTTGATATGTCCCTAGTTGGATGTTATTGTGGAAGGTTGATGACATAATCTCATTAGTCATGATATGTTATATCAAACCAAGCACATAGATACTTGTTAGAGAACGTGTATCACACACGCCCACCTTGAGAGTGATACATCAAAACCATAATTGGTGGTCACAGTCATCTCTCACAGTCTAGGTGGTGATTGTGGTTCTTAGACCTAAAATCACTACACTCATCACATATCGTTCAGTGTGTTTTGACATCATCCACTGTGATCCTAAATAAGGGTTGCCATAAAGTTAATGTCATGACACATAAGGATGATTGTGAGTGATTTAGATGGGATTCGTCTCGTCTACATGAGTTTGATATCCTGAACACTTGATAAGCGAGGCTGAAAAAAACATGTGCATGCACATGTGAATCAATATATGATATTGAGGTCACATATATCTCAGATATTCTACTCTAGTTCAAGGAACATGGATTGAAAATTGAAAGGATGATGATTCCATGCCTCTAGTTCAATCTGAATATGAGAGACAAAGGAATTATACAATCACTATAACACCTATGACATATTGTTGGTTGAATTGTTGTCCAACTTTCCATTTACTTGAGTATCAATGATGTGTGACTAGGAATTGCTCTTTTTCTTGTGATGCCATAAATGTGTTATGGACATTCACTACCAACATAATATGGAACCTATAGGGCCAGATACATAGGATACACTTGGAATAGGATTTTAACCATCAATGATAATGAAATTGATTACTAAAGTAGTTTAGGTGCTCAATTTAAACAACAATTGACTGACTGGACTCTAAACTGACCGGTTCAAGTGTTAAACTAACCGTTTGGAGTGTCATGTTGATTGGGCATTGCATTGGTTGAATCATGGATGAATCAAGGAACAAATCAACTAGTTCTCTGAGTGAATCAACCCACTCATGGTCATGAGATGGCCGGTTCATGAGATGAATCACTCGATTCACAAGAGCAATTTGATTGCTTCAAGGATTTGTGTTGATGTCATGTCGTGCAGTAATTGGAGTAGAATTTCCAATACAATTGTGATTGGAAATCATGATGAAACGATCTATTCATTGGGTGAACTGATCGACCCACATGGCAACTGATCAGTTCACCTATGAGCTAATCATTTCACCTCTCATAAGTTGTGAAATTTGTGAAATTTCATTCCCTTCCACTCCCACTCAGACTGGGAACATTGATCATGACCCTCCTATGAATAGAGGGGTATTGGGGGCATCTCATGTAGAACTCAATTGCCTCTAATAATTGTTTGTCTTCTCTGGTTATTGTAATCGAGAGAACCCAAGCAAGTCATACCCAATAAAGGTAGGGATAGCAAGGGAGAATAATTATGGGAGAGCAAGTTGGTGACTAGTATGCCAACATGAGGAGACAACTCGTTTTTTTCTATTTGACTAGAATGAAAATAAATCTAGTGGTCCATGGTGACTACTCTAGAGGAGTGGATCCTTTTTCTACTTAGAGGATATTGTCAACCCACTTCTTGTGGTGATCAACCAGGAGGCCAACACATACGTTGTTCGAGTGCAACTTCAGAAAAGAGTGCACAACCATGACAAGGATATTGTCACTATACTTTCTCTAGGACCAGGTATATTGATGTGTGCTATTTCAGCACATCTTTTCTGTGAATTATTAAGCTTGTCACATATAAATACTTCATTCATCTCTTGAAATTGCACAAATCGATATTTTCTCATTTTTATCACAAATCTGACAATCATGTGCATTTTATTGCAGTTTCAGGACCTGAGCCGATCGACTGTTATTATCAACCAATCATCTCACCTCATCGACCCGATTGTCTGACAAATTGAAACGCTCGATTCGCCTTCAAGCATCGATCATTATTCTCATCAGACAATTGGCCGAGATCGCCCGATTCCTAAACCAAATGCTCGGCTGATGCCCTATTGATGAGAAGAAATGACACCGAGCAGTTTTGCCTGCTCCGCCACCCTAATTAGGGTTGGCAGCCGATCGATTGGCTGTCGCACTCCAGCATCTTCCAGCCGATCGGTTTGTTTCTGAACCGGTCGGTTGGCGGCGCGTAGATAGCAAAAATCCCAGCTGCCAGCCTCAAAAACCCCTCAACCTAATTATAAAAGTGCCTCCTTCCCCTCCTATAAAAGGAGGGACACTTCCTCCTCCTCAGGGCATCTTTGATTTCTTTGTATGGGGATTCTAAAGCTTTTTGTAATCATCTTCTTATTCTGCAATAAAGTAGATTTTATTTCATACTTTGTTCTTGTCTCTTCATTCCACTTTAGTCTTAATCTTCTTTTCTCCGTTCTTTAATTCTGGAGCAAGGAACTAAGAACTAAGCCATTTGTCTCTAGCATAAGGATTAACCTCCTAATTTTGGGCTAGACTATGGCTTCAGTACTTTCTTCCTCCGTCTCCCCCTTCTCCATGAGTGAGTAGTTTTCTATCGAGGCAATGGGAATAACCCTTAGCCATGGCTTTATCGACTTTTCCTAAAAAATGATTCTAGCTAGCTTTTGGGTTTGATAACTAATTGATCTATCAAAGTAATTAATTGATTTGATCAAAAGTTAATCCGGATGGATATGATTGTGGAAGTTTGGATTTAGAACAACAAACCCAATCACATAGGAGTTTTGAAACGACCGTGGATCTTCTTATTTTAGGATGATGAACTAAGAAGTCTTTAGTGGATTTTTATTAATTCACTTGCCTTCATCGAATCTGTTGTTTTTAAGGATTAGTTTATTTTGCCTAGACTAAGGTGGTGAAAACCCCTAACGCCTCAATTTCCATCTCTTGATTTGATCACCGCATACTTTTGTTTTTTTTAATTCCTAGTCTTTTCATTCATATATTTTTTCTTGTGCTAACAATAATCTTGAAATTTCCTTGTGCATTTTTATTCTTGTTAAGTGCATTTTCATTATTGCATTTCTTTCCTTAGTGTTAATCTCCAACCCAAAACTTGACTTTTACTTTCCGTTCTAAATCTAAAAAATACCAAAAAAACAAATAACAAGTTCTTCAAAACAATTGGGATAAAAAGAGACAATCTTAAAAAGTTGTCCTGTGGGATCGACCCTTTCTATACTAGCCTTAATCAGAAAGTTGAAAAAGGATTAAACTCTAGGATAATTATCTTAGTAATTGTAAGTGCTAAGCGACGCATTAACAATTTGGCGTCGTTGCCGGGAACAATGGATTTGTTTCTTTTGAACCCCAAAACAATTTTGAAAAAACTTTTTTATGCCTTCTGAGTAACATTCCGGAAGTGTACTCCTCTTTTTGTCGAGTTTCCATTCCGGCATTACATTTTTTCTACACACAAATTAACTGCTTTAATTGTGCATGCGACGCCCGAACGTCGATTTTCAACCATTTGATCCGGAAATAGAAAGGACTTTTCATCGTCTAAACCGTCAAAGTCTAGTGAGAATGAATGAAGAAGAAGTCGCCCGTAGGATCGACCAAGCTCTCACAGCTCAAAGAGAGCTCATCCAAGATGAACAAGTGGAAAGAGAAGCCGCTTTGCAAGCAGCCTTTAGGGCCGAATAAGAGACCATAGAAGCCGATAGGATGGAAGCCGAAAGGCAAAAACAATTAAAAGACTTTTCTGTTCCCAAAACTGCCTATGCGCAACATCCGGTCATACCCTCTAACATTATTGCTCCACAATTCGAAATCCGAACACAATAGATCACCATGATGCAAGCCAACCCCTTCTCAGGCAACAATGGGGAAAGTTGCCAAGATCATCTTCAAAGGTTCATTGACCTTTGCTCTTTGAACAAACTCCTGGGTGTCTCTGAAGATGCCATACACCTTAGGTTGTTTAAGTATTCCCTCTCCGGCCAATCTAGTAGCTGGTACAACACCATGGAGAGCGAAGAACATGTCACAACTTGGGAAGTTGTACAAAGCAAGTTCCTTGAGAAATTTTACCCCCCGTCTCTCACCTATGAACTTCGGGGTCAAATAACTCATTTTTCTATGTCCCCAGGAGAGTCTTTAGGTGAAGCCTAGAAAAGGTTCAAAGACTTACTTAGGAAGTTCCCCCACCATGATAGCTCTCAAGCCCAACTCATAGAGATTTTATATCGTGGTGTTGATGATGATACCAAATTCTTTCTCGATTCCTCATCTGGAGGAAATTTCATGCATCAAAGTTTGACTAGCGCATGGGAGGTAGTCAAACGGGCTTCCGAAACAACGGCTAGAAAAGGGATTGGTAGAATCCTTAAGGTAGCCAAGGCAGAAGTTAATAATGATATCCAAAGCATAGAGGAAATCCTAAAATTAATTGACTTAAAACAAGATCGGTTAGAGTCGTCCTTGGTCACCCTTAGGGAGTCACCCCAACAACTAAAAGCCATGGATTCCCTTTGTGGTATTTGCCAAGGATACGACCATACCACCCTCCACTGTTAATATCTCTACAACATGCCCATGCAACCTGAAGTAGGACAACAACCAGAAGGCCTCAATTCGATTCATACAATACCAGGCCAAAGTTACTACAATCCCAACCAACCTAGAAACCACCCTGGTTTTCAATAGGGGAACCCTTCAGGTGCTGAGAACTCTAACCAACTTCAACAAAGGCCTCCCTACCCTCAAGGTAACAATCGACCACCACCTGGATTCCCATACAACAATCAAAAAAAATTTGGAAATCAAGGAAATTACCAAAATCGACAACTCTACCAACAATTCCAAAACTTAAACCTTCCACCCCAAAATCCAAACCAACCTCAATCTCCCCAGCCGCCTCAAAATACCCCACCTCCTCCTCCCCCAAGTTATCCTAGCCTGGCGAACATAGAACAAACCTTCATGGCCATACAAGCCCATCAAAAGGCAACTGACGCACAGTTGGACCGCCTATTTGCCCAACAAAAACCTCCCGCCGGTTCCTTCCCTGGGCAGCCTGAAAATAATCCCAAGCACCCCAAACAGCTTAAAATTGTCACCACTCATTCGGGAAAAGCACACTCCACTCCTCCCCCTGACGCTACACCCCCCCCATACCACTAGAAGTTGAGGATGACGATTTGGTTGTTGAACCTGAAGCTACCCTAAACCATCTGTCCCTGAAACCCCTCAAGTGGAAGACGAAGAACCAATCTACATACCCCGACCCCCCTACCAAGCCTGTATCAAACAAACAAGACTTGACGCTCACTTCATTAAATTCAGGGATGCTATGAAAAAAATACATGCCGACATTCCTTTCCTCGATGCTTTGGCAGACATGCCCGCCTGGTCTAAGTACATGAAATATCTCCTAACTAGGAAGTATGTTACTAAGGAATACGAGACTATTAAACTTGCTAGGACCACTTCAGACATTATCCTAAGTAAGATGCCAAAAAAACAAAGGATCCAGGTTCTTTTGGAATAGGATGCTACTTGGGTGACAATGCTTGTAGAAAAGGCCTAGCAGATTTAGGAGCCAGTATATCCATCATGTCTTATAGCCTTTGCAAAAGACTAGGATTCCATGACATGTTACCCACAGCCATGACTATTCAACTGGCAGACTCATCCACAACCAAACCCATGGGAATCATCGAATACATTCCGGTTAAAGTTGGAAAAGATGCATATGTCCCATGTGATTTTGTGATCATGGACATCAAGGAAGATTTACACTACCCTCTCATTTTTGGATGTCCCTTCTTAGCCACTGCCCGTGCCTTAATTGATGTTGAGGCTGGTACCATTTTTTTAAGGCTAGGGAAGCAAACCCTAGAGTTTAGGGTGTTTGAAAGCATGAGGGGACCTAGTCTTGAGGAAGAAGTCTACCTCCTTGATTGCATTGATGAATTAAACCAACTAAGGCAAGAATGGGAATTAGTTGATGACCCCCTACGCACTGCTCTCACCATCCCTACCGAATGTGATTTTGATAATGAACCATCAAATCAACTCAAGATTCATTTGGACAACTTTGAGGAAATCCCATGTGCTGAGATTAAAGAACTTAAAATGATCTCCACCATAGAAGAACGACCTAAACCACCAAAAGCCCCGGAAATGAAGACTCTCCCCATTGGCCTGAAATATGTCTTTCTGGATGAACAACAATTATGCCATGTTATTATCAATTCTGACATTACCATTGAACAGGAAAACATGCTTATGGGAGAACTTAGGAAAAGGAAAATAACTTTAGGATACAAAATGACGGATTTAGTTGGGATAGATCAATCCATTTGCATCCACAAAATCCCAATGATTGAAAATAGTAAACCTTCCTGAGACCTGACGTAAATTTACCGTGCGCAGAAACGCAAGTGAACACGTCGAAGTAATATAGGCCTTTGTGAGGCCCGAGTCAAACTCAGGGATACATGAAATTGTCGAAGACTCCTACTAACTACTCGCGATCAGCTAAGCCAATTAAATAGTTGAGAGTTGTTGTTAAAATTAAAAGAAAATAAAAATGAAACAAAACAAAGCAATCGATTAAATGTTCGGTTTAATCAATTAAAAAGGAGATCTTTAGGATTGCGGTTTCACCACGGGTTTTCATTGTATTAAATTCTATGCATTCACTCAATCTTATCTCTCTATCCGGGTAGTGGCATGAAATCAGAATTGCCCACTGTCGTGGTACAATTCACTACCTATGTCTAGGTCAATTCCACCGTCGTGGTAACCTATACCCTAAATTAGGTGCATTAAAAATGACCTCTCAGTATCCACCATTAATCTTACACCACCTTGTTCAAGGGATTTGTCAATTAATGTAAATTTTGTCTCTTTTCACCCATTAATTCTTCTTTCAAAGTAATTAAGGGCATTAGATTATTATTATGGTGATCAAGCATAACAATATATTGGAGAAAATGAAATTATACCATGGATTTAAGAGATAAGATATGAATTACTATGATAAAATCATCATACAATGAATTCCCGGGCTACTCTCGGTCCTAAAGACAAAGGGGATTAGCCCTGCATGTTCATCTCAAAGCAGAACGTGGAGTAGAAAAAGTGAAACATGGAGAAAAATGTGATTGAGTAGTGAAACCCCTGAACGGAGTAGATCCAAGCGATCCTTGGCGTGGAATACGCGTTCTCCCGCCTTTCAATGGTGGAAATCGTCTTCTTCAGCGTCCGGATCGGCTGGGGCGTGCTTCTGGGCTCCGTTCTTCTATCCACTTCTTCTCGGGATGTGTGCAGCGGCTAATGACCTGATGATTCCCCCTTGGGCTCCGTCATTAGGTATATTTCCCGAATTAGGTCACCAATTAATCACAGCCATCGGATTAAGATCAATCTAAAACAAACTCATATCTGATGGTGTCGATACCATCGACGCGGGTCGATGGTATCGACCTAGCGTGATATCGGCAGGTCTTCTTTTCTTTTGTCTCTACGCCTGATGTCATCTCGATACCATCGACGAGGGTCGATGGTATCGACGAACCTGTAGCGACGGTTTTGTCTTTATGTGTTGTTGTAGCTCCACCATTCGATAGTATCGACATATGCGTCGATAGTATCGACGCACTTTTCTCCAGCAACCTGATGGTATCTCGATACCATCGACATCCCTGTCGATAGTATAGACTTTCTTCTGGTCCTTGCAGCTGGCAACCTGTGGTCCGGTCGATGGTATCGACAGTAGTAGATACTTGTTTTTCCTGAAATTAACACACGAAACCACATAAGTCCACACAAAACGTATTGTTTTGATAATTAATACTCAAAATGCTGAAATAGGGGAAATTTGACATAAAGAAGTAGCATAGACCAAAGTGAATAATTATGCAACATTAACCATGAAAATGACTAATAAATGCATAAAACACATATCAAACAAGTCAATAAATGCGACTCAAAATCATCGCATCAAACTCCCCTAAGCTTGAACATTGCTCGCCCTCAAGCAACTAAACCTTAGAATAGAATTGCCAGAGTCAACTAAAGAACTAAGCATCACAACAAACATCCCATATGACTCCCACCGGACATTCGCATACCGGCCCTCGCTAACCGTAGAATGATAATTACCCTAAAGGCGACAGTAATCATTCATAAAAGATATCAACCTCAAAACTGATGAACACTGTCACATAAGGCAGTTAACATAATAGAATTTGTCGGTCCAGACTTAGTGCATCTTGTGATCTCCTATACTACGTTTCTCTCCCTAACTACCATCTACATGGAAGTAGTTCTCCTGATATTCACAAGTGAGGAGAAGTTCACTGTGACCTACTGATTTGAGAAACGGGTGGATGGAATGGGTGGCTCATGGAGGAAGTAGAAGTATTATACGGTTTCATATGCATAAAACAAAAATGCCCTAAATGATGCAAATGCACATGAAAAATGCCCTAATGCCTAAGATTGGGTGTAATGATGCATGCACTAACATTCCGTCTCAAAACGAGATGGATATCTAATTGAGCTATATCATGTACTTACTCATCTTAAAATGCAGGTGAGATTATGTTCCTTTCTCCTTCTTATTCTAGTTTCTTCTAAATGATTTTCTTTTTTTTTCAATTTTAGAGATTTCTTTTTCTCTTTTTCTTTTCAAACCCTTATATCCATAATTGACAATGAATGCTTTATTGGGCTTATTTTTTCTACATAACTCGAATATTTGCACTCTTTAGAAGGTATGGAACAATTTAATTCACCATTAAAGAACAAATGAGGTACATGATATACTCTATGCATAAAAGTTATGAATGCAACTAAATGACATGCACCTAAAGGTAATGTGCATGTAAACCTATTCTTTTTTTTTCATTTTTCATGCAAAACATATGAAAATGGTTGCAATGCAAGTCCTATCTACATGACATGCAATCAAAAAGGTTAAAACCGTACTTTACTCCCAAATCTTATGGTGGATTGTGAAAAACAATGAGGTGAACAGATCACAAGACTAATTGATTGAACCTTTGAAAAAAATATTATGTGTCCCTCCCTACTGACCTGTGTAGTAGTTAAGAGGTTTCTCTCTTTTACTTCAAATTAAAGTCTTATTATCATTTGGTCAGTTTAGGCTCAAACAACCAATTCCGTCCACTTTCATGAATCATTAGGAATGTACAGTTGTGATTTTCTATTTTAAAGTTGACAAAACCAATCATTTTCTAAGTTAAGTGATCAAATTTGAACAACACTCAAGCTTGTGAACACTCAAAAATTTTTAAGTTTCCCTTAATTCCCATGTACATGCAACTGAGATGACACAAAATTTAAGACATCCACGATTACACTAGATAGAATGTGGATCCTACAAACAAACTAAGATTGCAAGAAACAAATGATAAGAAACAAAAGCAATAAAACTAAAAACAGAGAAAATAAAAGATAGAGTTGTTCCAACACCCCCCCAAGCTTGAATTCGACTATGGCCTCATAGTCAAAAACAATCGTAAAGGTCGGAATAGAGATACCGATTTACTCTTCAGGCGGAGGCTGGTACTGTGGAGCCATAGGGTCCCAAGATGGATTCTCCCCCTAGAAGCTCGGATCAAACTGGGCCCTAGGTGGAGGTTGTGGATAGCCTCCAAAGTAGTTTTGGCTCCAATAGTGATCGTAAAAGGGTTGTTGTTGCATCTCCATCCTATGCAATCGATCATGAATTTGTTGTTGGTTGTCGAGGAGAAGACGCTCGTTCAAGAACATTGCCCTTTGATTGTCCAGTAACCAGTTTGTAGTTTCTTGAATACCGGTGTACATCGCAGAGTGATGTTGCTGCGTCTATTGTACCTCATGCAGCATAGCATACATACCCTGCATCGAGTAGGCATCCTCGCTTGGCTGCGAGGGTGGTGGTGGTGGTGGCGGCTACGATGATGAAGATGCACCAGATGCATGCGAGGACGCTTCCGTGGTGCCACTCGTGCCCAAAGAGGGGTGTAGGCCTCCTCTTCCTCTGCATCCTCATCGTCATTGTTGTCATCGTCGTCGTTGCCATCGTCTTCATCGGAGTCAGCAATGGCTATGATAGGCCATCGGAAGTGTTGCACCCCTTTGATGTTGAAGACCGGATCGGGAAGCGAGCATTCTTAGTAAGCATGGTTGACATGGAAGTGTGCATACGCCAAGCCATCTCGAAGAAGGATAAGGTTGGAGCGGTGCAGATGTTGCAAGTTCACCTTGCTCCTGTTGGAGAGAGGAGTAAGCTGCTGGAAATTCAACCCAAGGTAGGAGGCCAGCTTTGTGATAAGCCCTCCAAAGTGAATTGGACCTTTCTGTGTACTCCTCTTCACCGCCAAAACCCGCTGCAAAAAGAAAGCTCCCCAGTTGCATTCTTGGCGCTTCAGGAGTTTATACAAGAAAAAATGGTCTGTCTCCTGAAAATTTACTGAGGGCCAGATCACCCCTAGCAAACAACGTAGAACTCAGCATCCGGTGAAGTATCCGGACGAAGGGGTGCTCGAAATCAGGTACCGCAACATTATGGTAGCTCACTGACTTGCCCGGCGGCACCGTCACCAGCTCGACGAAGATTGCATCGTAGTCGGTGCGGTTGTCCGGCCGCCGGTAGTCTGACCACGAGTGATTCCAGTTGAAAATCATGTTGAACTGCCGGAGTGTAAGGGTGTAGTCGATGTTGTACAGTCAGAAAGACACCTGGCCCTTGATCCACTCACGGTCGGTGGCTATGACATCGTTGGGTACGACGCAGACGTCCAGTGACGCCATAAACTCAGCCACCAACTCCTTATATGTAGGCCACTAGCCGAAGAACGGCTAGCCATCTGCATGAAACTCCAGCTCGTCAGGTTGTCTTCCCGTGTGTCGGGCCTGACCCTTCAGGACACAGTCGAGGTTGGCTTTGAACCCCAGGTTGCGGATGGTATCCCGTTCAACATAATGGGTCGGCTCGATCTTCCTCTTTAAGATCTCCTCGTAGATCTTCTTGACTTCCGCATATGGATGGATCAACCATGGGTGTGCGATTGACACGGTCGAAGGTGGCACGAATTTTGGGATCTCCATCGGGTCGGCGCGAGACGACAATGTGCCAGCAACATGCACCATGATCACGACAGAAAGAGGAATAGAAAGGGAGCTCGGTGAAGATCGGAGAAGTGAATCTCCGCTCGATGAAGAACGTGCTCGGTGTTGCTTGTTGTCGGGCTTGGATAGCTCTAGAATATGCTCGGCACAAGTGGAGGAGGATTGCTTTGGAGTTTTGATGTCATCGGACGCAAATCCTCTTCATATATAGCCGTGGCCGGCGCTGTTGTATGCCCGTCGATACCATCGACGCGGGTCGATGGTATCGACACGGGTAGCAGAATCTGTACCACCGCGAGTATCGACGGTTGTCGATGGATGGATCTGCGGGGCCCGGATTGCTGACGTGTCGATACTATCGACGCGAGTCGATGGTATGGACTCGTCCCCCGGATCGAACTCCTGATTGCTGCGATCACCGTAGATCTTTCCTCACGGATCGTTGACGTGGCGTGTCGATACTATCGATGTGAGTCGATAGTATCGAATCTCTGATTAGGGTAAACACTCGTGAGGCCCGGCCGCCACCTTCTTTGTATGAATGTGTCAATACCATCGACCTAACCGTCGATGGTATCGACTTTACTGAGACGATTCATTTTGAAAATCTCCAAAGATCTCGCGAGTATCGACACCCATGTCGATACCATCGACCTCTGCTTGTGATCTTCCTGTTGGTATGTCGATACCATTAATGAGGCCATCGATAGTATCGACGCAGTGTGATTTCTGCAGTCGCCAACCTGTACCATGGTCGATACCATTGACACAAGGGTCGATGGTATCGACTCGGCCTCAGCCCTGCACACGTAGCAAATGATCACGGTATCTTTTTAACACTAAAAACTAAGTTAGAACAAATCAAACTACGAATGTAAAGGAACTAAACTAAAGTACCAATGGTTGGGTTGCCTCCCAACAAGTGCCCTTATTTAACGTCTTAGGCTAGACGACTTGAAGCATGTCATGCATTCGAAAGTGAAATGAGTTTGACCTCATTCACCTTCCTCGTGTAATCTTCACCAAAATACAATTTCAACCTTTGTCCATTCACCAAAAATGTAGTCTCGCCATCACGCACCATGATTGCGCCATGTGGTTTGACCTCTTCCACCGTAAATGGTCCACTCCATCGGGATTTTAGCTTCCCGGGATGCAACTTCAGCCTGGAATTGAATAAAAGAACACGATCTCCTTTCTTGAAGGTGTGCATCTGAATGTGGCGATCGTGGATCAACTTTGTGCGCTCCTTGTATATCCGAGAGTTCTCATATGCAGTCATTCGCAGCTCATCCAGTTCATTTAATTCAAGTAATCTCTTCTTCCCCGCTTCATCATAACTCAAGTTGAGCTTTCTCAGCGCCCAATGTGCTTTGTGCTCTAACTCCACCGGTAAGTGACAGGCCCGACCGTACGCCAACCTAAAAGGCGTGGTGCCTATAGGTGTCTTGTATGACATCCTGTATGCCCACAACGCATCCGGTAGTAAGGCACTCCAATTCTTCCTCGTGGAAGCCACAGTACGCTCCAGGATCTTCTTAATTTCGCGATTGGAGACCTCCACTTGTCCTTGATTTTGCGGGTGATACGGGGTACCAATGTTATGTTTGACCCCGTATTTCCTCAATAGTTCCGAGAACTTTTGATTCCGGAAGTGCGTACCCCCATCACTAATGATCATTCGGGGCACCCCAAACCTGCAGAAGATATTTTCCTTAACGAACCTGCACACTATAGTAGAATCATTAGTCCTCGTGGGTATTGCTTCTACCCACTTTGACACATAGTCAACAGCTAAAAGGATATACAAATTCGAATTTGAGGACACAAAGGGTCCCATGAAATCGATACCCAATAAATCAAATACCTCAACCTCTTGGAAAACATTTTAGGGCATCTCTTGTCTCTGTGAAATGTTACCCGCCCTTTGGCAGGAATCACATTGTCTCACGAACTCATAGGCGTCTCTAAACAAGGTAGGCCAATATAGGCCACTTTCTAGTACTTTGGCTACCGTACGAGAGCTCGCATGGTGTCCGCCCATAGGTAATGTGTGGCAATGATGAAGAACACTCTCGTATTCCACCTCAGGTACACACCTGCGTAGGACAACATCTCTGCATTTCTTCAAAAGAATAGGGTCATCCCAAAAATAATATCGTAGAGAATGGAAAATTTTCTTCTTCTCTTGATACGTCCAATCATCCGGGATGATCCTGCAAGCAAGATAATTCATGATATATGAAAACCACGGATCCTTTGAATTCAATTTCAAAAGTTGTTCATCCGGGAATGTCTCGGTAATGGGTATGTGTAAATCTTTTTCATCTACCCTCTCTAACCTAGACAAATGGTCCGCTACAACATTTTCAATCCCCGCCTTGTCTTTGATTTCGATATCAAATTCTTGTAAGAGCAAGATCCACCTAATCAATCTAGGTTTGGCATCTTTTTTCTCCATCAAATATTTAATAGCGGCGTGGTCAGTCCAAACTACAACTTTCGATCCAACTAGATATTGCCGAAATTTTTCAAAAGCAAAAACGACGGCGAGCAATTCTTTTTTAGTAGTTGTGTAATTTAGTTGGGCGTCATTCAAAGTCTTGGAGGCATAAAAAATCATGGTGGGTTTATTATCCACTCGTTGTCCCAACACAGCTCCTACAACAAAATCAGATGCATCACACATGAGTTCAAACAGCTTAGTCCAATTCAGTGTTTGAACAACCGGTGCGGAAATCAATTTCTCCTTCAGCACGTTGAACGCGTGTAAACATTTGTCATTGAAATCAAAAACAACATCCTTTTCTAGCAGCTCGGATAAAGGTTTGGTGATTTTTGAAAAATCTTTTATGAAAGGACGATAGAATCCGGCGTGACCTAAGAAACTTCTTACCCCTTTTACCGAATTTGGTGGGGGCAATTTAGAAATTACTTCAATTTTTACCGGATCTACCTCCAAACCTTTGCTAGACACTTTATGTCCTAGCACTATCCCTTCACTCACCATCATATGACATTTCTCCCAGTTGAGGACCAAATGTGTGTCCTTGCATCGTTGTAACACCTTATCCAGATTATAAAAGCATTCATCAAAAGATGCACCATAAACCGATAAATCATCCATAAAGACCTCTAGACAACGTTCTACCATATCAGAAAAAATGGCGAGCATACAATGTTGAAAGGTCGTCGGTGCATTGCATAATCCAAAGGGCATGTGGCGATACGCAAATGTTCCATAGGGACAAGTGAAGGTGGACTTCTCTTGGTCCTTAGGATCAATTGAAATCTTATTGTACCCCAAATACCCGTCCAGAAAACAAAAGTGTCATCGGCCGGCTAAACGCTCTAAAATTTGATCAATAAACGGAAGAGGAAAGTGATCCTTTACTGTAGTGGAATTCAGTCATCGGTAATCAATACAAACTCGCCATCCGGTTACCAATCGATTGGTGACAGGTTCATTTAATAGGTTATGAGTAACTGTTATTCCCCCCTTTTTAGGGACTACCTGTGTGGGACTCACCCATGTCAAGTCTGAAATTGCATAGATGATACCTACGGAAAGAAGCTTAATCACCTCCTTCTTCACAACCTCCATCATGCTAGGATTCAGTCGACGTTGCGGTTGAATCACCAGCTTGTCTCCTTCCTCGAGCCGAATCTTATGCTGGCACAAAGTGGGGGAAATCCCCTGGATATCTGCAACAGACCACCCAAATGCTCCCCGGTGGTTCTTCAGCACTATCAACAACTGGTCCTCCTCTTCAGCACTCAGATAAGCAGAAATAATCATAGGCAACTTGTCTTCCTCAGCTAGAAAGGCATACTTGAGGTGTGGTGGTAGCGGCTTCAATTCCAATTCTGGCGGGCTGATTAAGGATGATTGAAGTGGTGGTGGGAGCTCGCCTAAATCTTCATAATACCTCACATAGAAGCATGGCAACATCTGAAGCATCTTAGCGCACTCCTTGAGTGATTTGCTTCTCATCCAATCATGAGTGATATTGACTAAACAAGCCTCGAGTGGTCATTCCAGATATGCATCAAAAACTGAATTTGCTATAGCATCATCTTCCGTAGAGGGAGGAATGTCCTCATCCTCATCGTTCGGGAACCCTACAGCCTTGCAAAGGGATACCACTTTGGTCTGTTCCATGATGTCCACATCCAAAGTCCCTTTTTCCACCTTGGTCATTACATGGGCCATATCTAAAAATGGCTTCCCTAGACAAAGTGAGATATTGTTATCAAAATGTTTTACCACGTGGCATTGCTCCTTGGATTTAGATGAAGTGGCACTGGAAGGCATGACCATCTCAAATCGGTCATCGGCTATACCTAAGGTCAACCAGCCTCTCCCCATCTCAAGTATCATGTCGGTTGTAGCTTGGAAAGGTCGTCCGAGTAGCAGCTCATTGCCTTGTCCATCCTGCATCTCCATGACGACAAAATCTGCTGGAAATATGAATGGATCCACTTTCACTAGCACATATTCACAAATCCCATATGGCTTTACCACTGAATTGTCCACCAATTGGATTGTCATGTTGCTTGGCCGTGACTCTTTTAATCCCAGCTTCTTGAATGTAGAGAGGGGCATCAAGTTAATGCTCGCCCCTGAGTCACATAGTGCTTCACCAAACTTGACCTTCCCGATGTAACATGAGATGTTGAAACAACCTGGATCTTGCCTCTTTGGTGGCAATGTGCCCATGATGAAGGCACTCACCTGCTCCTTAAGCACAACAACCTCTGTGTCTGGGATTTTTCTCTTTTTGGTGATGATGTCTTTCAGAAATTTCCCATAAGAAGGGATTTCTCAATAGCTTCCAATAAAGGGATGTTGACTGAAAGCTTTCTGAAACTGTCTAAAAACTTTTTAAATTGGGCGTCTACCTTCCTTGCCTTAGCGCTGTTCAGATAAGGGACCGGGATAGCCTGTGCTCTTTGATGTGGTGGCACATAGGGTGTCCTTTTCTAAGGCTCCTCCTCCTCTGCAATAGGATCTTCAGTAGCATCCATTGCTATGTCAGCGACTGGTTCTGTGACCGGTATGGGCAGCTCCTTAGTGGCCTCACCTTCAATTTCTACTTGGGGTTTGCTTGGTTCATTGGCTCTGGGGTTTAACAGTTTCTTGCCACATTTTAGCAAGATGGCCTTCGCCTGCTGGTTTCCTCCTGGAACATTAGTATTACTCGGAAAACCTGGGTGCGTCGGCTTCTTCAAATTGGCTATCTCTGATGCCATTTGCACCATGGATGTCTCTATTGTCCTCATTTGAGCCCCATGGCTCTGCAGTGTCTGCCCAAATTGGTTCATAAACTCCCCTTGTTGCTTTATTTGCTGGCCGAAAGTAGTCATGAGTTCTTGATTTTGCTTTATCACTTGATTGAGCAGCTCTGTGCTCTTATCCTCCGCCACTGGCTGGGGTTTAGCATCTGGATCCTACAAGAAGTTATTTGGATCCTTCCAGGAGAACTTCTTGTCTTTCCTCCATGAATATTCATTATTCCTATAGCCTTGCTGATGCCTCATGAATTTAACTTGAGCCTCATCCTCAGACTCAGTATCCTCCTTTGCAAGCAGTTTCTTCACGAGAAGATCCATCTTCTCATTCAGCTCCTTGATTGCTTTAGATTCACCTGTCACTCGAACTTTCTCCACGACGTCTCTTTCTCCCCACGATTGTTTCTTGGCCATGTTCTTTAGGATTTCCCAACACCTGGTGTCCGTGTTATTCAAGAAGAATCCTGAGCCGGCTGAATCGAGGTTGCTTCTATCATGCTCGGAGAGAGCAAAATAGAAGATCTTGACCTTCCAGATGTAACATGAGATGTTGAAACGGTGCCAAAAACTTGACGCAAATTTACCGTGCGCAGAAATGCAAGTGAACGCGTCGAAGTAATATAGGCCTTTGTGAGGCCCGAGTTGAACTCAGGGATACGTGAAATTGTCGGAGACTCCTACTAACTACTCGCGATCAGCTAAGCCGATTAAATAGTTGAGAGTTGTTGTTAAAATTAAAAGAAAATAAAAATGAAACAAAACAAAGCAATCGATTAAATGTTTGGTTTAATCAATTCAAAAGGAGATCTTTAGGATTGCGGTTTCACCGCGGGTTTTCATTGTATTAAATTCTATGCATTCACTCAATTTTATCTCTCTATCCGGGTAGTGGCCTGAAATCAGAATTTCCCACTGTCGTGGTACAATTCACTACCTATGTCTAGGTCGGTTCCACCGTCGTGGTAACCTATACCCTAAACTAGGTGCATTAAAAACGACCTCTCGGTATCCACCATTAATCTTACACCACCTTGTTCAAGGGATTTGTCAATTAATGTAAATTGTGTCTCTTTTCACCCATTAATTCTTCTTTCAAAGAAATTAAGGGCATTAGATTATTATTATGGTGATCAAGCATAACAATATATTGGAGAAAATGAAATTATACCACGGATTTAAGAGATAAGATATGAATTACTATGATAAAATCATCATACAATAAATTCCCGAGCTACTCCCGGTCCTATAAACAAAGGGGATTAGCCCCGCATGTTCATCTCAAAGCAAAATGTGGAGTAGAAAAAGGGAAACATGGAGAAAAACGTGATTGAGTAGTGAAACCCCTAAACCGAGAAGATCCAAGCGATCCTTGGTGTGGAATACGCGTTCTCCTTCCTTTCGGTGGTGGAAATCATCTTCTTCAGCGTCCGGATCAGCTGGGGCGTGCTTCTGGGCTCCGTTCTTCTCTCCACTTCTTCTCGGGATGTGTGCAGCGGCTAATGACGTGATGATTCCCCCTTGGGCGCCGTCATTAGGTATATTTCCCAAATTAGGTCGCCAATTAATCACAGCCGTCGGATTAAGACCAATCTGAAACAAACTCATATCTGACGGTGTCGATACCATCAACGCGGGTCGATGGTATCGACCTAGCATGATATCGGCAGTTCTTCTTTTCTTTTGTCTCTGCGCCTGATGTCATCTCGATACCATCGACGAGGGTCGATGGTATCGACGAACCTGTAGCGACGGTTTTGTCTTTATGTGTCGTTGTAGCTCCACCAGTCGATAGTATCGACATATGCGTCGATAGTATCGACGCACTTTTCTCCAGCAACCTGATGGTATCTCGATACCATCGACATCCCTGTCGATAGTATCGACTTTCTTCTGGTCCTTGCGGTTGGCAACCTATGATCCGGTCGATGGTATCGACCACTGTCGATGGTATCGACAGTAGCAAATACTTGTTTTTCCTGAAATTAACACACGAAACCACATAAGTCCACACAAAACGTATTGTTTTGATAATTAATACTCAAAATGCTGAAATAGGGGAAATTTGACATAAAGAAGTAGCATAGACCAAAGTGAATGAATTATGCAAATTAATACTCAAAAACTTCACGCAAATTTACCATGCGTAGAAATGCAAGTGAACGCGTCGAAGTAATATAGGCCTTTGTGAGGCCCGAGTCGAACTCAGGGATACGTGAAATTGGCAGAGACTCCTACTAACTACTCGCGATCAGCTAAGCCGATTAAATAGTTGAGAGTTGTTGTTAAAATTAAAAGAAAATAAAAATGAAACAAAACAAAGCAATCGATTAAATGTTTGGTTTAATCAATTCAAAAGGAGATCTTTAGGATTGTGGTTTCACCGCGGGTTTTCATTGTATTAAATTCTATGCATTCACTCAATTTTATCTCTCTATCGGGGTAGTGGCCTTAAATCAGAATTGCCCACTGTCATGGTACAATTCACTACCTATGTCTAGGTCGGTTCCACTGTCATAGTAACCTATACCCTAAACTAGGTGCATTAAAAATGACATCTCAGTATCCACCATTAATCTTACACCACCTTGTTCAAGGGATTTGTCAATTAATGTAAATTCCGTCTCCTTTCACCCATTAATTCTTCTTTCAAAGCAATTAAGGGCATTAGATTATTATTATGGTGATCAAGCATAACAATATATTGGAGAAAACGAAATTATACCACGGATTTAAGAGATAAGATATGAATTACTATGATAAAATCGTCATACAATGAATTCCCGGGCTACTCCCGGTCCTAAAGACAAAGGGGATTAGCCCTACATGTTCATCTCAAAGCAAAATGTGGAGTAGAAAAAGGGAAACATGGAGAAAAACGTGATTGAGTAGTGAAACCCCTGAACGGAGAAGATCCAAGCGATCCTTGGCATGGAATACGCGTTCTCCCGCCTTTCGGTGGTGGAAATCATCTTCTTCAGCGTCCGGATTGGCTGGGGCGTGCTTCTGGCTCCGTTCTTCTCTCCACTTCTTCTCGGGATGTGTGCAGCGGCTAATGACGTGATGATTCCCCCTTGGGTGCCGTCATTAGGTATATTTCCCGAATTAGGTCGCCAATTAATCACAGCCATCGGATTAAGATCAATCTGAAACAAACTCATATCTGACGGTGTCGATACCATCGACGTGCGTCGATGGTATCGACCTAGCGTGATATCGGCAGTTCTTCTTTTCTTTTGTCTCTGCGCCTGATGTCATCTCGATACCATCGACGAGGGTCGATGGTATCGACGAACCTGTAGTGATGGTTTTGTCTTTATGTGTCGATGTAGCTCCACCAGTCGATAGTATCGACATATGCGTCTATAGTATCGATGCACCTTTCTCCAGCAACCTTATGGTATCTCGATACCATCGACATCCCTGTCGATAGTATCGACTTTCTTCTGGTCCTTGCGGCTGGCAACCTGTGGTCCGGTCGATGGTATCGACCACTGTCGATGGTATCGATAGTAGCAGATACTTGTTTTTCCTAAAATTAACACACGAAACCACATAAGTCCACACAAAACGTATTGTTTTGATAATTAATACTCAAAATGCTGAAATAGGGGAAATTTGACATAAAGAAGTAGCATAGACCAAATTGAATGAATTATGCAACATTAACCATGAAAATGACTAATAAATGCATAAAACACATATCAAACAAGTCAATAAATGTGACTCAAAATCATCACATCAAACTCCCCTAAGCTTGAACATTGCTCTCCCTCGAGCAACTAAACCTTAGAATAGAATTGCCAGAGTCAACTAAAGAACAAAGCATCACAACAAACATCCCATATGACTCCCACCGGACATTCGCATACCGGCCCTCGCTAACCACAGAATGATAATTACCCTAAAGGCGACAGTAATCATTCATAAAAGATATCAACCTCAAGACTGATGAACATTGTCACATAAGGCAGTTAACATAATAGAATTCACCGGTCCAGACTTAGTGCATCTTGTGATCTCCTATACTACGTTGCTCGCCCTAACTACCATCTACATGGAAGCAGTTCTCCTAATATTCACAAGTGAGGAGAAGTTCACGGTGGGCTACCGATTCGAGCAACGAGTGGATGGAATGGGTGGCTCATGGAAGAAGTAGAAGTATTATACAATTTCATATGCATAAAACAAAAATGCCCTAAATGATGCAAATTCACATGAAAAATGCCCTAATGCCTAAGATTGGGTGGAGTGATGCATGCACTAACATTCTGTCTCAAAACGAGATGGATATCTAATTGAGCTATATCATGTACTTACTCATCTTAAAATGCAGGTGAGATTATGTTCCTTTATCCTTCTTATTCTAGTTGCTTCTAAATGACTTTCTTTTTTTTCAATTTCAGAGATTTTTTTTTCTCTTTTTCTTTTCAAACCCTTATATCCATAATTGTAAATTAATGCTTTATTGGGCTTATTTTTTCTACATCACTCAAATATTTGCAATCTTTAGAAGGTATGGAACAATTTAATTCACCATTAAAGAACAAATGAGGTACATGATATACTCTATGCATAAAAGTTATGAATGCAAATAAATGACATGCACCTAAAGGTAATGTGCATGTAAACCTATTCTATTTTTTTTTCTTTTTTCATGCAAAACATATGAAAATGGTTGCAATGCAAGTCCTATCTACATGACATGCAATCAAAAAGGTTAAAACTGTACTTTACTCCCAAATCTTATGGTGGATTGTGAAAAACAATGAGGTGAACAGATCACAAGACTAATTGACTGAACCTTTGAAAAACATATTATGTGTCCCTCCCTACTGACCTGTGTAGTAGTTAAGAGGTTTCTCTCTCTTACTTCAAATTAAAGTCTCATTATCATTTGGTCAGTTTAGGCTCAAACAACCAATTCTGTCCACTTTCATGAATCATTAGGAATGTACAGTTGTGGTTTTCTATTTTAAAGTTGACAAAACCAATCATTTTCTAAGTTAAGTGATCAAAGTTGAACAACACTCAAGCTTGCGAACACTCAAATATTTTTAAGTTTCCCTTAATTCCCATGTACATGCAACTGAGATGACACAAAATTTAAGACATCCACAATTACACTAGATAGAATGTGGATCCTACAAACAAACTAAGATTGCAAGAAACAAATGACAAGAAACAAAAGCAATAAAACTAAAAACAGAGAAAATAAAAGATAGAGTTGTTCCAACACCCCCCTAAGCTTGAATTCGACTATGGCCTCATAGTCAAAAACAATCGTAAAGGTCGGAATAGAGATACCGATTTACTCTTCAGGCTGAGGCTGGTACTGTGGAGCCGTAGGGTCCCAAGATGGATACTCCCCCTGGAAGCTCGGATCAAACTGGGCCCTAGGTGGAGGTTGTGGATAGCCTCCAAAGTAGTTTTGGCTCCAATAGTGATCGTAAAAGGGCTGTTGTTGCATCTCCATCCTATGCAATCGATCATGAATTTGTTGTTGGTTGTCGAGGAGAAGACGCTCGTTCTCGAACAATGCCCTTTGATTTTCCAATAACCGGTTTGTAGTTTCTTGAATACCGGTGTACATCGCAGAGTGATGTTGTTGCCTCTGTTGTACCTCATGCAGCATAGCATACATGCCCTGCATCGAGTAGGCATCCTCACTTGGCTGCGAGGGCGGTGGTGGTGGTGGAGGCTGTGATGATGAAGATGCCCCCAGATGCATGCGAGGACGCTTCCGTGGTGCCATTCGTGCCTGAAGAGGGGTGTAGGCCTCCTCTTCCTCTGCAGCCTCATCGTCATTGTTGTCATCGTCGTCGTTGCCACCATTTTCATCGGAGTCAGCAATGGCTATGATAGGCCATCGGAAGTGTCGTGCCCCTTCGATGTTGAAGACCGGATCGGGAAGCGAGCATTCTTGGTAAGCATGGTTGACGTGGCAGTGTGCATACGCCAAGCCATCTTGAAGAAGGATGAGGTTGGAGTGGTGTTGATGTTGCAAGTTCACCTTGCTCCTGTTGGAGAGAGGAGTAAGCTGCTGGAAATTCAACCCAAGGTAGGAGGCCAGCTTTGTGATAAGCCCTCCAAAGTGAATTGGAGCGTTCTGTGTACTCCTCTTCACCGCCAAATCCCGCTGCAAAAAGAAAGCTCCCCAGTTGCATTCTGGGCGCTTCAGGAGTTTATACAAGAAAAATAGGTCCGTCTCCTGAAACTTGTTGAGGGCCAGATCACCCCTAGAAAACAACGTAGAACTCAGCATCCGGTGAAGTATCCGGACGAAGGGGTGCTCAAAATCAGCTACCGCAGCATTATGGTAGCTCACTGACTTGCCCGGCGGCACAGTCACCAGCTCGGCGAAGATTGCATCGTAGTCGGTGCGGTTGTCCGGCCACCGGTAGTCTGACCGTGAGTGATTCCAGTTGAAAATCATGTTGAACTGCCAGAGTGTAAGGGTGTAGTCGATGTTGTATAGCCGGAAAGACACCCGGCCCTTGATCCACTCGCGGTCGGTGGCTATGACGTCGTTGGGTACGACGCAGACGTCCAGTGACACCATAAACTCAGCCACCAACTCCTTGTACGTAGGCCACTCGTCGAAGAACAGTTGGCCATCTGCATGAAACTCCAGCTCGTCAGGCCGTCTTCCCGTGTGTCGGTCCTGACCCTTCAGGACGTAGTCGAGGTTGGCTTCGAACGCCAGGTTGCGGATGGTATCCCGTTCAACATAACGGGTTGGCTCGATCTTCCTCTTTAAGATCTCCTCGTAGATCTTCTTGACTTCCGTGGATGGATGGATCAACCGCGGGCATGCAATTGACGCGGTCGGAGGTGGCACGAATTATGGGATCTCCATCGGTTTAGCGTGAGACGACGATGCGCCAGCAACATGCACCATGATCGCGACAGAAAGAGGAATAGAAAGGGAGCTCGGTGAAGATCGGAGAAGTGAATCTCCGCTCGATGAAGAACATGCTCGGTGTTGCTTGTCGTCGGGCTTGGATAGCTCTGGAATACGCTCGGCACAAGTGGAGGAGGATTGCTCTGGAGTTGTGATGTCATATGACGCAAATCCTCCTCATATATAGCTGTGGCCAGCGCTGCTGTATGCCCATTGATACCATCGGGTAGCATAATCCGTACCACCACGAGTATCGACGGTTGTCGATGGCTGGATCTGCGGGGCCCGGATTGTTGATGCATCAATACTATCGACGTGAGTCGATGATATCGACGTGAGTCGATGATATCGACTCGTCCCTCGGATCGAACTCTTGATTGTTGCGATCGCCGTAGATCTTTCCCCGCGGATCGTTGACGTGGTGTGTCGATACTATCGACGTGAGTCGATAGTATCGACTCTCTAATTAGGGAAAACCCTCGTGAGGCTCGGCCGCCACCTTCTTTGTATGAATGTTTCGATACCATCGACCTGCCCGTCGATGGTATCGACTTTACTGAGACGATTCGTTCTGAAAATCTCCAGAGATCTCACGAGTATCGACACCCATGTCGATACCATCGACCTCTTCTTGCGATCTTCCTGTTGGTATGTCGATACCATCGACGAGGCCATCGATAGTATCGACGCAGTGTGATTTCTGTAGTCGCCAACCTGTACCATGGTCGATACCATCGACACAAGGGTCGATGGTATTGACTATGCCTCAGCCGTGCACACGTAGAAAATGATCACGGTATCTTTTTTACACTAAAAACTAAGTTAAAACAAATCAAACTAAGAATGTAAAGGAACTAAACTAAAGTACCAATGGTTGGGTTGCCTCCCAACAAGCGCCCTTATTTAACATCTTAGGCTAGACGACTTGAAGCACGTCATGCATCCGAAAGTGAAATGAGTTTGACCTCATTCACCTTCCTCGTGTAATCTTCAGCAAAATACAACTTCAACCTTTGTCCATTCACCAAAAATGTAGTTTCGCCATCACGCACCATGATTGTGCCATGTGGTTTGACCTCTTCCACCGTAAATGGTCCACTCCATCGGGATTTTAGCTTCCCAGGATGCAACTTCAGCCTGGAATTGAATAAAAGCACACGATCTCCTTTCTTGAAGGTGTGCATCTGAATGTGGCGATCGTGGATCAACTTTGTGCACTCCTTGTATATCCGAGAGTTCTCATATGCAGTCATTTGCAGCTCATCCAGTTCATTTAATTCAAGTAATCTCTTCTTCCCCGCTTCATCATAACTCAAGTTGAGCTTTCTCAGCACCCAATGTGCTTTGTGCTCTAACTCCACCGGTAAGTGACAGGCCCGACCGTACGCCAACCTAAAAGGTGTGGTGCCTATAGGTGTCTTGTATGTCGTCCTGTATGCCCACAACGCATCCGGCAGTAAGGCACTCTAATTCTTCCTTGTGGAAGCCACAGTACACTCCAGGATCTTCTTAATTTCACGATTGGAGACCTCCACTTGTCCTTGAGTTTGCGGGTGATACGGGGTACCAATGTTATGTTTGACCCCGTATTTCCTCAATAGTGCCGAGAACTTTTGATTCCGGAAGTGCGTACCCCCATCACTAATGATCATTCGGGGCACCCCAAACCTGCAGAAGATATTTTCCTTAACGAACCTGCACACTACAATAGAATCATTAGTCCTCGTGGGTATTTCTTCTACCCACTTTGACACATAGTCAACAGCTAAAAGGATATACAAATTCGAATTTGAGGACACAAAGGGTCCCATGAAATCTATACCCCATAAATCAAATACCTCAACCTCTTGGAAAACATTTAAGGGCATCTCTTGTCTCTTTGAAATGTTACCCGCCCTTTGGCAGGAATCACATTGTCTCACGAACTCATAGGCGTCTCTAAACAAGGTAGGCCAATATAGGCCACTTTCTAGTACTTTGGCTGTCGTACGAGATCTCGCATGGTGTCCGCCCATAGGTGAACTCAACCCAAACATGAAGGAAGTTGTCTGTCTTGAAGTAATTAAACTTTTGACTGCAGGAATCATCTACCCCATCTCTGACTCTCCTTGGGTCAACCTTGTCCAGGTCGTCCCCAAAAAGGGTTGGACCACAGTCATTAGGAATGAGAAGAATGAGCTCATCCCCACCCGTACCATCACAGGGTGAAGGATGTGCATTGACTACAGGAAACTCAACAAATAAACTAGGAAAGACCACTTCCCTCTTCCCTTCCTCGATCAAGTTCTTGAACATTTAGCTCATCAACAATACTTTTGCTATTTAGATGGCTACTCAGGTTTTTAACAGATTCCCATTCATCCTGAAGACCAAGAGAAGACCACTTTCATATGCCCTTTTGGTACATATGCTTTTCGACGAATGCCATTTGGCATGTGCAATGCACCAGCCACTTTTCAAAGATGTATGTCTGCCATTTTTTTAGGGTTAACTGAAACTATCATGGAAGTTTTCATGGATGATTTCTCTATCTATGGAGATAGTTTTAGTTCTTGCCTTGGGAACCTCTCCCTTGTTCTTGATAGATGCATCGAGTCACACTTAGTCCTTAATTGGGAGAAGTTTCACTTCATGGTCAAGGAGGGTATTGTTCTAGGCCATAAGGTGAGCAACCAGGGCATTGAAGTTGACCAAGCTAAGATTGAGGTCATCACCAAGCTCCCCCCTCCTACCTTAGTCAAAGACATTCGAGCCTTCCTAGGACATGTTGGGTTCTATCGGCGTTTCATTCGTGATTTCTCTAAAATCACCAAACCTCTCACCCACCTCCTTCAAAAAGAGGTTCCTTTCAATTTTGATAAAGCTTGCATGGATAGCTTTTTATGCTTGAAGGATGCTCTCACCACCACTCCTATCATCCGTGCTCCTGACTGGGCCTTACCCTTTGAAATCATGTGCGATGCTAGTGATTTTGCTGTAGGTGCCATTTTAGGATAACGAATTGACAAAAAACACCATGTCATTTATTATGCATCCAAGACCTTAGATGAAGCTCAGCGAAATTACACCGTAACTGAAAAAGAAATGCTAGCCATTGTCTATGCATTCGATAAATTTTGCTCATATCTTGTTGGTTCAAAGGTAGTTGTTTACACTGATCATGAAGCCATTCGCTACCTCATGACCAAGAAAGATGCCAAGCCTATACTCATAAGATGGATTTTGTTATTGCAAGAATTTGATTTAGAAATACTAGACAAAAAAGGATCTGAGAACGTCATGGCCGATCACCTCAGTAGACTTAGCTATAGCCCCATTGATGAAAATCCCATAAATGAATCCTTCTTCGATGATCAATTGCTTAAGGTAGACTCCCAATTCCCTTAGTTTTCTGATTTTGTAAACTATTTAGCTGCAGGTGTATTGCATCCTGAGTATACGGGACACTCTAAAGCTAAATTTTTACATGATGTGAAAAATTATTATTGGGATGAACCTTATCTGTTTAGACATTGTGCTGATGGTTTATATCATCGTTGTGTATCCCACGAAGAAAGCATCGCCATTTTGGAACAATGTCACTCTGGGCCCTATGGTGGTCACATGAGTTCCCAAAAAATGGCTAGAAAAGTTCTACAATGTGGATTCTTTTGGCCCACCATTTTAAAAGATTCTTATGATTATGTGCTCTCATGTGATCAATGTCAAAGGACGGGCAATATCTCCAAGTGTGACCAAATGTCTCTCACCTCTTGGCAGGAATTAGAGATTTTTGATGTCTGGGGAATTGACTATATGGGCCCATTTCCTTCTTCTTATGGGTTTGCTTACATTTTAGTCGCAGTCGATTATGTGTCAAAGTGGGTTGAAGCCATACCCACTAAAATGTGTGACTCTAAACCTGTTAAGAAACTTTTTAAAGATATCATTTTTCCTAGATTTGGAGTCCCTCGCACCGTCATTTCTGACGAGGGATCCCATTTTTTGGAGAAAAGTTTTGAGGCTCTTTTGAAAAAATATGGGGTTTATCACAAAGTCGCCACTCCTTACCATCCTCAGACCAGTGGGCAGGTAGAAGTATCCAACAGACAAATAAAATCAATTTTAGAAAAAAATTGTTGGACGCACTAGGATAGATTGGGCGTTAAAAAACAATGACGCTTTGTGGGCATATCGTACTGCCTACAAAACACCCATTGGTACCACCCCTTTCAGACTGATCTACGGTAAGTCATGTCACTTACCAATAGAACTAGAGCACAAAGCAAGCTGGGCCATCAAAACTTTGAATTTTGACCTTTCCATGGATGGAGAGAAACATTTTCTCCAAATAAATGAGCTTGATGAACTTAGGATGAGTGCCTATGAAAATGCAAGAATCTACAAAGACCGAACCAAAATGTGGCATGATAGTCATATTAAGCGCAAAGATATTAGAGAAGGGGATCAAGTTTTAGTTTTTAATTCAAGATTATGACTTTTTCCTAGAAAATTCAAGTTGAGGTGGTATGGCCCATACATTGTAAAGTGTGCTTACTCACATGGTACCTTTCTCCTATGGGATAAAGTTCTGGGTGAGTTTAAGGTCAATGGGCACCGTCTTAAAAGATATATCACCACTGAAGATGTTGTCGCTTTAGACTCAACCAAATTTCCACCCTTGCATGATCTGAACCTCACTGACCCTTCAACTCCCCCGGATTCCAATTAATCTGATCTTTGTCGAGCCATGATGAAAAATAAGGCGCTAGTTTGGAGGCAGCCAAACATTATCTTCCCTTCTCATTTGTTTTCTTGTTTTTGTTCTTCCGTTCTATTTTTCCTTCTTCCTGCTATCGAGCCGATCGGTTACCATTACCAGACGCTCGGTTCAAGACTGAATTGCAATGACTCAATAGGAATAACGACCGGTTGGATATCCAGACGCTCAACTTGACCGCCGACCATTCTGCAAAACTTTAATGCAGCCTCTGTCCTTTACTCTCTTATGTCTGACGCCCAAGGTAGACCAGCCGATTGTCTAGTTGTCCAACAGATCGGCTCATAGATCCATTGTTCTATATAACAAACCAGACGCAAGACCACTCTCCCATCTCCTCGCTTACCCTAGCCGCCTCCCTCACTGTTCACTCGATCGCTCGAGCTTGCCACCTCTCCGATCGTAGTTCCGCCTGCTCTTCAAATGACCGTCTTGATTCTCAGCCGGACGTCTACATTTTCATCCAGCTTTGTAGCCGACTGGTCTCGCCTCAGCCAGTCGTATGGCCTTTCTGCAAGAGTTGTTGTCCTGGATCTTTTCAGCCGCCTGCCTGGCTGGGACGCCACCCATCTCGATTGACAGACGACCGACGGGGCCTGCATCGCCACTGCCCCAACTCCTCAACAAGACGGCCGTCATCCAGATCCACTGAGTGCTCAGATCCAGACTAAGCCGACCATTTGGTGTGTCCAATCGCCCATCTCAGATAGCCGAAACGCTCATTTCATCTACCATACGATCGGTTGGTTTTCTCCAGACGATCGTTTACATTCTCAACCGATTGGCTTCTCTGCAGCAGTGATGTTCAGCCGCTTTTGCAAGGGCAAAGGCAAGGCCCCTACATCCTCTTCTAGGGATCATCCTTACCATTCCAGTTCTCATCCCGGATTCCATTTCCTCACACCCTCTCCTACTGGTGAGTCTTCTCCCGAGTTAGTCAAGGAGATGCTTCGTGACATCGACGAGGCAGATGAGCTTC
Source organism: Alisma plantago-aquatica (assembly GCA_963693085.1). Classification (NCBI taxonomy): domain Eukaryota; kingdom Viridiplantae; phylum Streptophyta; class Magnoliopsida; order Alismatales; family Alismataceae; genus Alisma; species Alisma plantago-aquatica. The sequence goes on from OY856411.1 coordinate 974,865,132, forward strand.
TCTGCGAGATGGAGGGAACTCAGTAGGCAGCCAATGATTTGGACTCGACCACCCCCTGTTCACCCCGTATAGCACCTATTCCGGGTAGCTACGACCAGTTCACTAGCACTGAACACCGCCAGCGTTATGAGGATATGTTTGCAATTGGTGTTTCTTTTCCTCGTTGGGTGTGCGGCACAACCTTGATGCTTTGGGCATCCACGATGCCATCGATAATATCCTCCGCAGAAACCACATCCTTATCTTTCCCTACCATGTCACCTCCGTCTACTATGATCTTACCCTCGAGTTTTTTAGCACTTTCCGTAGGTTACACTATACTTTCAGAAACTCGAGCTGTAAATACCAGATTTTTGGGGAAAATCTGGAATCATCTGCCAAGCAAATCACTTCTTTTATCCTCGACGGCAGGGAAGACTATTGGCTAGAACAATGTATGGCGCGGTCTCATGACTCCTACCTAGACCATTATGATAGAGATAAGTTTTGGGCAGAGATCACCGGGCTTCTTCCCCGTCTTCTTAGTGGGCCCAAGGCCTCCTGCATACACAACTCGGTGGTCTGTTACCTTCACCCTATTTTGACTTGCACCATTTTCAGTCGGGAAGGTACTCAGGGTGCAATTACTCAGGTAGAACTTTATGCTCTTTGGTGTCTTTTACATGAAGAACCTTTTAACTGGGGCAATGCTATCATTGAGCATTTAGGTACCCAATCTAGCTGGCCACTTCCTCTTCCTTTCGCATTGGCCACTATGTTACCCACCTCACCATCTTTTTGGGCTACACCCACATCGCCTTTCCTCCGCTTGAGCTCAAAAATCACCTCATCAACACTCACTACTTGAAGAATAACTGAGTAATCTAATTGTACTAATTTCATCATCCATTTCACTCTTAGAGTTTGCTCGGGTCGAGAAAATTTCTATGTTCGCGGTGGGGGTGGGTGGTACGTGATCCACCATTTATCTTCCCTTTTCAACATTTCTTTCTGCATTTTTATTTGTTTTGCTTTGTTTACTTTCAAACATAAGGCCTTTATCTAGTCGTTCGAATGTTGTACTTTATCTTCAAAAATCAAATGCATTATCAAATTTATTTCAAAAAAAAACTTTGCAATTTCAAGTTCCCTATGATCATGATAGCAATTTTTGGAAACGGTGGCAAGCCTTAGAGTATCAAATAGAATCAAATGCAGATTTTCTTAATTTTACCATTAGATTAACTTATTCTTTTTACTCTTATATAATATAGCTACATGTCTCTTCTATCTTATGCAATGACAATTACTCAAAAAAAAGGAAGGTTTTTTGTTGCACGAGAAAAATAAATCGCACGCCAAACCCTAAGTTAGGGGTGGCATGCCCTTCTTCCATACCCCACAAAGGGGTGTACCATCAAAAGATGCCAAAAAAAGGCACACAAAAAAAATTGTGGTCAATGTAATCACAAGTCCATGAAAAAAATATATCCTAAGTCGAATAGAGGAGGGATGTTTTCCGTCACACCTCAAATTCTCTATTCCCGTGCAACAATCAACCCAATGAAAAAAAAGAGTGTCAAAGTGCAAGTTAGATCAAGACTGTCTTTACAAAGTATAAGTTTAAAAAAAATTAAGTTATGAAAAATGTTTTCTTGAGAAACATAGTTCTTGCAATTTTTGGTTCTAGGATATGGGTCACTTGGCCATGAAAAGGATAGAAGAATTGCTAATCTAGGGAGGATGAACTTGTTATTCCAAAATTTTTGAATCATTTTGATTTTTCAATTTCTTGAGGACAAGCAAAACTTTAAGTCTGTGGTATTTTGATGCGAGCTATTTCAGCACATCTTTTCTGCGAATTATTAAGCTTGTCACATAGAAATACTCCATTCATCTCTTGAAATTGCACAAATTGATATTTTCTCATTTTTATCACAAATTTGACAATCATGTGCATTTTATTGCAGTTTCAGGACCTGAGCCGATCGACTGGTATTATCAACCGATCGTCTCACCTCATCGACCCAATCGTCTGACAAATTGAAAAGCTCGATTCGCCTTCAAGCATCGATCATTACTCTCATCAGACGACTGGTTGAGATCGCCTGATTCCTAAACCAAATGCTCAGCTGATGCCCTATTGATTAGAAGAAACGACATAGAGCGGTTTCGACTGCACTGCCACCCTAATTAGGGTTGGCATCCGATCGATTGGCTGTCGCACTCCAGCATCTTCTAGCCGATCAGTTTGTTTCTGAACCAGTCAGTTGGCGGCGTGCAGATAGAAAAAATCCCAGCCACCAGCCTCAAAAACCCCTCAACCTAATTGTAAAAGTGCCTCCTTCCCCTCCTATAAAAGGAGGGGCACTTCCTCCTCCTCAGGGCATCTTAGATTTCTTTTGTATGGGGATTATGAAGCTTTTTGTAATCATCTTCTTATTCTGCAATAAAGTAGATTTTATTTCATACTTTGTTCTTATCTCTTCATTCCACTTTAGTCTTAATCTTCTTTTCTCTGTTCTTTAATTCTGGAGCAAGGAACTAAGAAATAAGCCATTTTATTGTCTCTAGCATAAGGATTAACCTCCTGATTTTGAGCTAGACTATGGCTTTAGTACTTTCTTCCTTCGTCTCCCCCTTCTCCATGAGTGAGTATTTTTCTATCGAGGCAAGGGGAATAACCCCTTAGCCATGGCTTTATCTACTTTTCCTAAAAAATGATTCTATATGGCTTTTGGGTTTGATAACTAATTGATCCATCAAAGTAATTAATTGATTTGATCAAAAGTTAATCCAGATGGACATGACCGTGGAAGTTCGGATTTAGAACAACAAACCCAATCGCATAGGAGTTTTGAAATGACTGTGGATCTTCTTCTTTTAGGATGATGAACTAAGAAGCATGGGCACCAGGATCAATGCGCTCATGTGGAGTCTATCTTTAGTGGATTTTTAATAATTCACTTGCCTTCATCGAATCCATCATTTATAAGGATTAGTTTATTTTGCCTAGACTAAGGTGGTGAAAACTTCTAACGCCTTGATTTCCATCTCTTCATTTGATCACCGCATACTTTTGTTTTTTTTTAATTCCTAGTCTTTTCATTCATATAGTTTTTCTTGTGCTAACAATAATCTTGAAATTTCCTTATGCATTTTTATTCTTGTTAAGTGCATTTTCATTCTTGCGTTTCTTTCCTTAGTGTTAATCACCAACCCAAAACTCGACTTTTACTTTCTGTTCTAAATCTAAAAAATACCAAAAAAACAAATAACAAGTTCTTCAAAACAATTGGGATAAAAAGAAACAATCTTAAAAAGTTGTCCTATGGGATCGACCCTTTCTATACTAGCCTTAATCGGAAAGTTGAAAAAGGATTAAACTCTAGGATAATTATCTTAGTAATTGTAAGTGCTAAGAGATGCATTAACATATATCCTCTAAACCATCCTCTCCATTGCATAGTTATTGACATGTTCCATTGGTTAAAGGGGAATATGGCAGTTAAATTTTTCATTTCCGCTGCCTACTATGTCACCATATTGCCCTATAGCTCCTTGTCTAATGATGGCTTTTAAGCTTTGTTGTGTTCATCACTGGAGGTTTCGAAGAGTCCTGGTCTACTGGTTACCAAGTGCACAGCAGTGTTGCGGTGGCTGAGAAGGTGATGGTGTCAAGGGCCAAGAGGATCAATAAGAAATAGGGGGAGGGAGGAAGAGAAGAGGAGTATGTGGGGAAAAAGGAAACATTATCTACTTCAGTTGCTTCATGACTATTATTCTAATTGCATGAAGAACATAGAGTTAGGGGTAGTTGGGTAAATGAGAGAGGGTTTTGATTTTATCATGTGCCAAATGATGGTGATGGTCATGACTCATGAGGGAAAATCTCCCCATACTTATCAAGTAATCGTCAAGGGGTATCAAGGATGAAGAAATGGGATCGTACACACTAACCTAATCAAGTATATTATAAATAGTAATAACTACGTATTTACCAATACATCAAAACTTATAAATGGAAGTTTTGAATGGTCTAACATTTTGACCATAAGTTTAGTACCTCATTAACTCAATTACTAAAAATTTTAATCTCCTATATCATATATATAACTTGTTTAATTATTTTTCAAGATAAAATTCCAAAATTGGTATCCATTGTATTTTTTTCTAATATTTCCAAGCCATTAGTTGACTGAATAGGCTTTTTATTCAAATTCAAGGTGCACCTCAAGTATTTGAGTACCAGGCTTTAAAATTGAGCTAAATGATATCATTAAGATAAATCAAGGGACTGTTTTATAAATGTTTCTAAAATGAGGTGGATGAACTCATTCAAACAAAACTACCACAACTAAGGGCTAATTATATCAAGGAAAGTGATGACTAATGGGGATAATTGAATGAGACTTTGAATCAGATGGCCAAATTTGTAAATGAGATAAAATTTAGGGGAAATCATGAATTATAGTTCAATATAGGATTAGGACCCAAAATTAGATATGTTACAATCGTCTTTATGAAGGATATTCACTTGAGCTTCCCTGCCATACACACCTCTCCTAGAGGAGTATGGTTCATCTCCAACATTCTTTGACACTTTGAGGAGATGGAAGTAGTAGCATCCTAGAGACACATGGAGAGTGTGACACCCCGCCACATGAAATGACATAACTCAAAAACAAAACACACAATCAACTACTAAATAGTTAGATTACCATAAAATAAGAAAAATTAAAACCAATTTAAACATGTTACTAAAAAGAGAGGAAACATTTACATAAAGGTCCATGAACTCTATATAGCAACATACACCTTACCATGTATTTACATATTTATCTAGTGGATGAGGCCACAACATTGTATACAAAAGTTGTGCTCCATAATTACATGCCATATACAACATCAACATGTGCCAAAAACTCGACTCATTATACATATCATCTACAAAACATCCCCTGCCCATACTTGAGAGTACATCGACAAATCTAGGATTTTACCACTACTATAACTACTAGCCAACCTTCAACAACTACTTCTCTCCAAGATACTCCTCTTCAACACCTCAAACATTCCCACATCGTTGACGAACACCTAAAAATATGTGGTAACCCACAAGAGTGAGACCCATGTACCATCAAGAGATATAACTTGCAACCAACAGATACTAATTATAGAAAGTTACATTATTTAAATAAGATACACATGCTTAAGTAGATTAAGAATATAAAAAAGTTAAGCATCAATTATAGATTAAGCAGATAATGTACCAACATGCTTGATTAACATGATATCAAATGGAACAGGTAAGGCTATTACTAATTAAGCAGTAGCACAATATATAGACGGAGCAATATAACATACAAGGCAAAGGTAAACAACCAATGTGAGTTGTGAACATCCCTAAATGGATATACTATGTGGCTAAATTACATCTTTTATTAAGCCCTAGAGAATCTGAGGTATATCAATCAAATCCCAACTGGCCACCGCTTGGTCACAATCATTTCTGTACAAGATCTAGGAGTACCAGCATCCTAAGATCTCACCACCTTGGTCAGTATGAGTGAAAGGATAGTAACATAACTGACAAGCTGTCTACAACGACATATAATGAAGCAGCTAAACACCAACCCATCCTTGATATAAAGGTCACGACGCTTGATACCAGGGTATATACCACCCTATCATCTAAGGTACAACCTTAACTATCCCCAATCACACTTTTATAAGTATCAACTATTTCTCAAATTGAGGCATGACCACAACTATCCTCCATAACTTTAGAATATGGATGTCAAGGATGTACACTCCTTGCACCCCACATACTCAACAGTATGCACTCTAAGTTTCCTATAGGAATACTCATTTCCCCTTCAAGCAAGTCCTGACAGTGAATGGTTCTACGACACAGGGCACTACATGTTTAGGATTTCACTTAATTAGTTATTGCCAATTGAGTGAATTAAGGTTGCATCAAACAAGTGGAGATACAAACCCTGATTCATTTCTAGCAAGCAATTGATATATTGCAACTCTAGAAGATATAAAATGGATGAGGTATTACACTTGTCAGATCACCACATGATATCAATCACTGTCACATAAGCAAGAGGATCACATCTCCAGTAAGTCTCAACTGTGCCTAAAGGTCACTAAGACCATCACATCATAATCACCTGCAAGAAGATCATTATCTTTTCATAACTTACCAATGGCTCATCAAACCATCACCTTACTTGTGTTACACATGTTTAGCATAACCTTGCATTAAATAGATATGATGTTTCATATAACATCACATTAGGGTTACTAAAACACTGAGAGGTTATTCCATCACCATATAAGTCATACAAGCAAACTAAGTATGATCAATCGCCATTATTGTATTACATTAGGGTTAGGTCCAACAAGGCAGATTAAGTATGAGTAACCATCATCACTTAATTGTATTAGGGTTATGCATTAGCTAATGTTGGTAGCTATTAACTTACATTCATATGACCAAAAAGGCAAGACTACAAAGTTAAGGGCATAGCAACATCAATTCTACATCATCAAAACCAAACCAATATATCATGAGCATCACCCCAAAACTATTAGATGTTGACTAGATAGAACCATCTGTTGTACACAAAAAATACCTTGAACAAACAATCTAAAGAAACCATCAAGTTGTAACCTAGAAAGAGTCAACAACTCAACCTGGTAAAGCCATCATTTGATAACACAAAGAGCACCATCTATTGAAGATGTGAGAAGCACCATCATTTGGTGACTCAAAGGATACCATCAGTTGTGGGCATGCAACCCACCATCAGTTTTGGTACTATGGATCACCATCAGTTGTGATGTGTAGTGCCACCATCGATTGTGGTGTGCATGACCACCATCAAATCATGAAGTCAGAATTTGCATTGGTTGACAACATCGAGTGTTGAGCCCGTAGAGCCATCATTTGTCAACAACATGTGGTGAAATAAGTCAAAAACTAAGGAAAATCATCATTTGGTGGAAGGTAAAAAACCACTGATTGACATCACTACAAGAGTACTAAGTGTTGGTATATATGGCTAGAGAACCAATCATATGATGATTGTGATGTCATATTACACAAAGGATTTTATTAGTAATAATGGAAAGCTTCTAATTCATTCTATTTCACTCAATTATGAGATAATGAGGAAACATAATGAATGTCTAAAGAATGATACTACTCAATGATGTATGTCTTCAAGTACGTGACTTGAACAATGAGAACATAAGGATGTTAAGAGTAAGAGCATTCTTATTATGTCCCCAGTCAGTTGTTATTATGGAAGGCAGATAGACACCAGTGACACTTAAGACTAGAGTGTGTGTTGGTTGATGACAAAATCTCATCAGTCATAATATGTGATATCAAACCAAGCACACAAATTCTTGTTAGGGAACATTGTATCAAACAAACCCACCTTGAGAGTAACACATGGAAATCATAAATAGTGGTCATAGTAATCTCACATAGTGAAGGTGGTGATTGTAGTTCTTAGACCTAAAGTCACTACACTCATCACATGTTGTTCGGTGTGCTTTGACATCATCAAACATGATCATGAATAAGAATTTCCATAAAGGTGATGATCATGTGCATTATGACACATGGAGATGACTGTGAGTGATGACATGGGATTTGTCCCTCCTACTGGATTTGATATCCTAGCCACTTGATAAGTGACACTAAGAAAAGCATGTGCATGCACATGTGAATCAATATATGATATTGAGGTCACATATATTGCAGATTGTTTGTTCTTGGTTCAAGGGACATGGATTGGACATTGAAATGATGATGATTCCATGCCTCAAGTTCATTCTGGATATCATATATAAAGGAATTAGACAATCACTATAACACCTTACATAAATTGTAGGTTGAAGTTGTTCTCCAACTTTCCATTCACTTGGGTAGAACGGATGTGCGACTAGGCACCACTCTTTGTTAGTGATGTCATAAACCAGCTATGGACATTCACTACCAATGTGATATGGGACCTATAGGGTCACACGCATAGGCTTAATCTAGAAGAGGAGGTTATACATGAATGATGTTTAAGTTGGTTAGTAAAGATGTTATGTATTCAATTAAACAACCAATTAACTTAATAGACCCATAACCATCAAGTTCAAGTGTTGGATTGACTGACTAGGGTGTCAGGTTGATTGGAAATTGAATTGGATGAATTCTACGTGATTCAGGGTACCAACTGATTGGCTCATTGGGTGAACCATTCGGCTCAAGTTGGTGAGAAGATTGGTTCACCTAGTGAACCAATCGGCTCCGTCATGCCAATCGAAGCTTTTAGTGATTTTCCCAAATAATGAGAATAGTTGATCATTTCACTTGTTTAATTTGAGTGGTACAAGGAATTAATGTTGGACATGAATTGGAAACAACTTGAGAATTCAAATTGTCATCGATAAACATGTGAAACGATTGGCTCACTTAGTGAACTAATTGGCTCACTATCCAGGCCGACCGATTCACCAGTAAACCGACCAGTTCACCTATCATAAATTTATGGAAATTACAGTCCCTTCCACTCACAGACAGACTGGAACCCAGACCCTAACCCCTCCTATAAATAGAGGGGTTCCTAGGGGCTTCTAGTAACACAACTCAATTTCCTCTGACAATTGTTGTCCTCTCTAGTTGTGGTAACCAATAGAGAGTCTGAGCAAGTCCTACCCACTAAAGGGTGGGATAGCAAGGAAGAAATAGTTATGGAAGAGCAAGTTAGTGACTAGTACACCAACGAGAGGGATAATTCCTTCCTGTCCATTCTAGTAGAACGACAAGATATCTAGGTTGTCTGGGTGGACTCCTTTAGAGGCATGGATACTTTTTCTACTAGGAGGGAAACATCAACCTATAGTCTGTAGAGGAGTTGTTGCAAATGCCGTTTGAGTCTGCTATCTGTGGTGAAGATCGAGAGTTGCACAGACATCGTCCAAGTGCAACTAGAGTGTTGCACTACTACAACGAGTTATAGTCATTGGACTTTCTCTAGGACCAGGTACAAACTTGTTAAACCATCCTTCTCATTACATAGTTGTTGACACGATCTTGTTGTTCTGGGAATATGGATACATAAATCTTTGTTTCTGCTGCCTACTCTGTGCCACGTCAATATGTTATGTTTTGGGATAATTGATATGATCAGATTTTGGTTTTTTATCATTTATTTATTGCATACGATGTGAATACTTAAATTGATAATGTGCAAATCCAATCAATAACCACATATAATCCCAAACTAATATATATATCTATACAATTTACACATGTAACCCTAAAACCTAATGGCGAGTTTTGATGGTGGATGTGTAGTGTGGCTATGGTCAATAACATAAATATCAGTGTGTGATTGGATGGTTTGGTTTTATTCATGTTTTATCGCAGTTTGCATACTAATCCTCTGCCTTCTTCTTCCCAATATAAAAATACTTTTCTTTCCTACCTTTGCCACCCTCAAATGTAACTTGAGGTTTCTCTTTATAATGTAATAAAATTAGTAGCAATATGATACTTTACTTTCTTGGAATGACAAAGATGACGATCAGGGTCTGACAAGCTGACTGACTGGAGGACCAAGGAGGGCAGGTCATAGGAGTATCAAACCAACCAAATGGTGGGTCCAACTGACCATCTAGAGGTATCCATACACCGGTTGGACAGAAGGCCAAATGGTTGTTTTAAGTGATCAACTTACCGTATAAGAGACAAGATGATCGGTTCAAGGGTTAAATTGATCAACCCATATTGGCAAGCACAAATCTAAACCAACAACAGGTTCTTGAATATGATGTAGACCTAGGTAGTCGTAATTCCTTATAAAACTAAGTAATTACCCTAGAATGGCCATAACCATCACCTTTTGTTTTATATTGCATGTTTATGTTGTGGGATATAGAATGTATATTATATATATATATATATATATATATATATATATATAGTCAGGCTAGTGTACACTAGAGTGTACCGGAGGCACCGTATACATATATATATATATATATATATATATGGGGATTGGATATAGTATATGTATTTATATTTATATATATATATATATATACATATATATGGTGATTGGATATAGTATATGTATTTATATATATATATATATATATATATATATATTTATTTATTTATTTATATATATACAAACTCCCTCAAATAAAATATTAAGTCTTAGATGCTTTCCATTGCAGTACACATGAAAATCTTGATCGACTAAGTGTGGGCACCCCAAGGATGGTGCACTGTCTATCTTGTGGAAGTGTGATGGTAATAGTGTGGGCCTGCCAAGCGGGGTGCATTATTATCGTGTCAGCTTTTCAGTCGGGCTTAACCATGTGACCTTAATGATATTAAGCACTAGATGTATACTTATGGTAAAAAGTTACGCATATCATCTATCCAAAATTGCATAAGATGCAATTGACAAACATTCTCTACCATAATGATTGACTATGGATGTTGGAGTTGGTCGAGTAATATTTGAATTATTTTAGATCTTGATTACTAGTACGTTGTAAACTTCTGAATTGATATGTGAGGGCTATAAATTTGAGTAAAGTAGTTAGATTGATAGTTAATTAAAGACATAATTAATATCATCAATTTCAATCAAATCAAATCACATCAAAAATGAGTTTTGACAAAATTGCAAATTCTTTTGTAGAATCACATGACAACACACAACAAGACCTTTTCTTTGCAGTCATTCCTTGAGAAGGACAAGTTAAATGGGAATAATTTCCACGACTAGTTCAGGACGTTGAGACTTGTTCTCACATAGGAGTGTAATCTCTATGTCCTAGAGACACCAGAGCCATATGAACCTCTTCCCACTGCACCTAAGGCTAATAGGGATGCTTACAAGAAGCATATCGAAGATGTTGTTGATGTTAAGTGTTTGATGCTATGTTCCATGAACAATGAGTTACAAAGGCGGCATGAGAACATGGATGTTATTGAGATGGTTACACATCTAAGAATATGTTCCAAGATCAAACAAGACATGAGAGATTTTATGTCTCTAAGGTACTGTTCAAATGTAACACGGCATAAGGAGATCCAGTGGGTCCTCATGTGCTCAAGTTCATTGGGTATGTAAGGAACCTTGCTATACTGGGATTCCCTTTGGGTCAACGGTTGGACATTGATGTGATTCTACATTCGCTATAGGAATCACACAAAGAGTTTGTCATGAACTACAACATGAATAACTTTTACAAGCCGCTGACAAAGTTATTAGGCATGTTGAGAATAGTTGAGACACAAATGAAGAAAGACAAGCCCAAGTATGTGATGATGATTAGCAAGACAAAGGGAAAGTCTAAAGGCAAAGGCAAAGATAAGAAGAGTTTTAAATCTAGATAAAATCCCAAGTCTTCATATCTTAAGGAAAAGGGAGGAATAAAGAAAAGAGGCGATTGTCACCATTATCACTAGTCTAGACATTGGAAATGGAATTGCCCTCACTCTATGGAGGAACTGAAGAAAAATAATGAAGGGGAATAGGCCTCTACTTTAGGTATATATGTCATAAGATAATTCTAAATTACTTCTTCATATTGGTATGTGATACTGAATATAGGCATGACATACATGATGTGAAGGATCTGACAAGAAGTAAAGCCTTTATGAAAGGACAAGGATAGACAAAAGAAGTAAGAGTTGATGAAGCTACAATCTACATTTACAATTTATCTTAGTCCTTTGGTCATGTAATAGAGTTATTTGAACTACTATTTCATTATTCCAATAATAGAAACATTTCACTTTATGCATCTTGTATGACAAGGATGATTATAAATAAAGAGTCATTAATGCTTCTATTTCAAAGATGTGATCTTGTATGGATATGCCCCAAACTTCTATTGATCTTTATATGAAAGGATCTAAAGATGAATGTTAATAATGTAAGTACCAAAAGGATTATATTTGATAACTCAAACAATCTTTACCATTGTTATCTTGGGCTTATATATAAGGAATGCATATCTAGAATCCATATTGATGTTTATCCATAGTCTTTTGGTTTATTGAACCAATAAGAGACATGCAAATCTTAATTATGAGAAATATGACAAAATATCCTTCACTAGAGGATAAGCACTCTGTTAGAACTTATACATGTTATTATATGAAGATCTTATAGAATAAATGCTAGAAAGAGTTGTTTGTACTTCATTGTATTCACTGATGATATCAGTTGATATAGAGTATGTATTTGGTGAAATAGAAGCATGAATCTCTTGCAGTGTTCAAGGAGATTATGAATGAAGTATAACTTTGATAAAAGTATTAAGAAACTTTGATATGATCAAATATTGAAGTACTCTACATCATTAGTTTGAGAACATTCTGGATAGAACAGGACAGTGTATCACAAGTCAAATTAATATGAACATGATGATGTGTCAAAAAGAAGGAATTACATCCTGATGATGTGATTATCATTTAATCTAATCTTCTAATTTCCTCAAAGACAAATACTTTACACAAAAACAATGTACTGTCTTAAATGGTTTAAAGGACATCATATGAGATGTGATATGGGAATGTCCAAATATGTCTTAAGGATTGAAACTTGTATAAAGAAAGCAATTTCTTGAAAATTTTATCCACAAACCATAATTGTTGAATACTACCTTTAGTCCCAATCCAACAACAAAGTGTTTGTTGATAGGATAACTAAGTTCTAAAAGAATTAGTAGGAGTAAAAGTAGAACTCAAAAGGTTTGAGAATAATAAAAAGGTACAACGAGAACAATTAGAATCACAAATTGTTGTAGAATCTCAAGTTACTCATGTAACACATGACCTCATAAGTTCTATTAGAAAACATCTGAGTTTGAAAGGTTGTGAATCTGACAACTCAGATAGTTTGGTCATAAGATGATGAGCCAACAAATCAACTAGAAGTTATTGAGAACTAGAATCTGAGAAATGGCTTAAAGCCAATAGGGAGTCCATGTTCACTGACAAGGTATGACCGTGATAGTACCACCTAAAGGGGTAAAATCTAAAGGGTGCAGTTGGGTTTTCATTTGGAAGACAAAAATGGATAACCTAAATGACATATTGGTTATAAAGGTTTTCAAATCAGGTCAAATTGTTGAACATGAAGAAATCCATGTACCAATTGTCATGCTTGTTGTTGCAGCTTGTATAGACAATGAGATTTGGCATATGAAGCATAAGACTATATTCCCTAAAAGGAATATATGAGAGGATGTGTACATGACATAGCCTAAAGGTTTTACAACTTCATTGATGCAAACAAAGTATATAAGCTACAATGTTCAATCTAGAGATTGAAACAAGCATCTCAGAGATAAAATCTTTATTTTGATAAGATAGTCAAAGAGTTTGACTTGAATCACGATAAAAGATGAAATTTGTGATTACAAAAGATTTAGTGGGAGCGTATATGAATATTCCTCATATTGATGGGGAATAACATCTCAACACTTTTAGTATTGAGATCTGGCATGGAAAATGCCTTTAGTAATGAAGGATTAGGTGAAACATCCTATGTGATAAGGATCTAGACCTATAGAGATAGTTCTTAAAAGTTTCACAAACCTAAGTATGAGCACGTAAAATAGCAAGGTGTTGAAAGAGTGCAACAGGAAGGATTCAATGAGGGAGAATTTGTTCATGTTATAGGGGATTAGTCTCTCATGAACCCTATGTTTGGGTTCTTGTGAAGAATGAAACGACATGAGTAAGATGACATATGATGGATCAATCATGTAAGCTATATAAATGTATGCTCATCCCATAATATTGTATGTAATGGACATGCAAGATGGTATTAATTTCCAATAAGGGTCATTGGAATGTCATTATAAGACATCCATTATTAATTGAGAAGCACTAAAGGATTAGTTGCTAAATTATAGCAACAAGGAAGAGTTGAGTGTAAAGAGTTACACTGATGCAAGCTTCCAAAATGACAGAGAATGATCACAATATTAAAATTTGTGTGTTTAATCTTATGAGAAGAATTATAAGTTGGAAGATTCTGAACTATAAGACCATTAATTTAAATTCTATAATAGAAGCTAACTATTCTAATGTTGTGAACACCATAGTGGATATTATATGGATCTAGAAGTTCATATGGATGAACTTAAAGATGTTCTAACCATTGATGACATAGTAGAAATACTATAACAACAATGGGGCTACTAGTTAGGCAAGGAATATCAGGTACCATATTACGGGAGTTCCATCTCATATGAAATGTTGTACAATAAAGAGACAAGAAACATGAAATACACTAACTTTAGCAAAATGTTGCTAACCTGCCAGACTAGCACTTGTGTAGTAAAACATGATGGACATGTTTAGATCACTAAAAATATGATTCATTGGTGATTGGATCTAAGTGCAAGTGGGAGTTTATTGGTATGTATGCCTAGAGAGTCAATCATATGATGATTGTGATGGCATATTACATAAAGGATTTGATTAATAATAAAGGCAAGTGTAATGAGTGGGATCCCATAGGGGATCCACTCCCTACTAAAATTAAAATGCATAATCCCATATAACCAAACACCAACATAAATTTTCACAAAAGGGATGATAACCAATTCATTCAAAACATATGTATCATAGCACCAAAAGTAGTAATGGAATTATAAAGTATCTAACCATTACAAGCTTGTTATCATCACTAGTCTTTCACCATGTAGGGTGAGATAAAAAAACTAACTAAACATGGAACTAGTTGAGGATCACCTAATAACTTCAAGAAAGTCTCCCACAAGGTTTCAGTTAAACTTGTTGAGGTCCTGGTCCAACCTGGTTGTCTCCTCCTTGGCATATACCTGGGGTTGGAAGCATACCCCAGCAAAAGGGAGAAAAGTAGACAAGTAAGCAAAACACTGACATGTGCATACTAAATATGATTTTTTAGCAATATTAAGAAATAAAGGATGCCAAATATAAGGCTTCCCATGGAAAAAGGAAAGGACTACCCAAGTGGGTATCAAGAGGAATGAATTTTAATCATATGGTAACAAAGGAGATACTTTCCATTAATAAAACAATAAGGTTGTGCTACACAAGAACATATAAATTCTTGGGCACAAAACCCATCAAAATAATAACAACATGTATGCATGTGAGATAAGAATAGTACTAGAACAATATAAAGACTATGGAGGCCAAGCCTCATAAACTAGAAACCTGATAGAAAATGTCCCATAACCAAACTCCCAAATATATAAAATGTGGGCACAAAATCCGGGTATTGGGCACATAACCTCCATCCCAAATATGTAATAAGGGCGCAAACCCAAAACTCAATGCAATTACACTACTCTATGCTTAATGTAGAGGCAAGTATAAATTATAGTTAGAATAAACAAGATTGTCATAACATAAATGGACAATATAAACAACCACCATATAAGTGGAAAATTTAAGGTTTCTTCAAGAACAAAGCATAAGTTGGAGTCAAAAGAAAGTATAATCAAATATGATATTAAAAAGATCAGAGTAAACATAAATATTTCTCATGAAATCATGTTATCAAAAGAAAGAGATATTGTGTAGGCTATTATCCATAGGACCAAGAGAAAGAGGAAAACATGTTATTGGTCAAAAGGAATGATAGAAGATGCAAACATACATTTAAAAAGAGGAATTAAAAATTTTTGAATATAGATATAATGTGGGATGCAATCATACCTTAAACCAGAGTCCTAGAAACACTCTTTACTAATCTAGTTGTTTCCAATATCACATTTGCCAAATTACAAATTATTTAAATGTACTATGGTTTTATAAGGCATGATGTGTAAAGAAACCCTAATTTTAGACCTTTTTGAAAGAAAGAAAAACCTTGTATTTTTATTATAAAACCTAAACCAAACAATTGTTTATGTTTTTCTGACCAAGTCACATATTTATTTATTTCATTTGGATTTCATATGAATTAGTTACAATTTTTAGGGCTTTTATATGATTTATTAAATTCCCAAAAATCAACCTTCAAAAATATGGAAATCAGAATCTCAAAATATTTTGATTAGAAAGAACACATTGTTTTTATTTCAAAACATATTTTTACTTAATTTTTGGACAAGTATATTAAAAAAATCCAATTTTTACAAAATCGGCCAATCAATTCCAAAATTGGTGAGAAAAAGTGAAAGACATGGAGAGAGAGTGGCCAGGCCCGTATGACTTGGCCCAATCATCAGAGGCTAGGTGACAAGTCAATGCTCACCTGGTCGCGTCTAAGCAAGAAACAAACCAGGCAAAAAAGATGTTTTTGCCCTCGAGCGTGAAAGCGAAGAAAAGAATATGAGAGAGGGGTAGAGATGGGAAAGCACAAAGGAAATTCATCTCCTTCCTCGGTCAAGCCATGAACAAAAACCAACAAGATGTTGTTCATTCATGGATTTGGGTGAATCCATGTTTGGTGATGATTTGAGAAACTAGAAGCATAGAAAGGAAGAGAAGAAGGTGAAGAACTCACCACTGCTCCCAATTGGTGTGTTGGTACCACCAAGAACCTTAGAATGTCATTGAAAGGTCAAGGTGAAGAACTCATTGGTGGTGTATGTGCAAGAAGTCTTTGAGAAAATTGACATAAGGGAACAATTTCTTAAGTGTTAACGGAGATAGAGGCACCCCTATATATAGGTGAGAGGTTGTAACTAGGGCTTTGGGCATGGGTGGTTTGAGAAGCTCAGGGGGGAATTTAGGCATTTTTTCAATAATAGAAACCAAGTCACAAGTAATGGCTAGATATGTGCGTAATCTATTTTTGAACTCAGTGGTGAAGAAATCTCGAAGAAAGGTGGTGTGTGGAGAGAGAAATCTAAAAAATAAGAATCAATTGAGATGGCCAATTTCCATAAGTGGTGCAAGGTAGGTGATAACCTGTGAGACATTGGATCATAGATCCAATGGTCCAAAATTGTGTGTGTAGGATCAAATAGAGTGACATAATAAATGAAATCCTAAATCAAATTGGACTATAGTGTGGATACATTAATTTCTCTTTTTCTCTCTCCTCAATTGAGGGTGCATACGAATTCCAAATTTATTGAAATTTTACACCTAGCCTAATTTTAACATGTGCAATCTGAATATGGCATTAGTTTTTAGTTTTGGAGATCTAAATATTTTATTTGATTCTTTTAAAGTAATTCATATTTTCTCTTTCTCAATGCATTAGAAACTTCTAGAATTACCAAATTAATGTGAAACTTCGCCCTCAAGCAAACTTAAGCATGTTGGATACGAATTTGCCATTAATTTTGTCCCTTGGTATTAATTAACACATTATTTAATATTTTGGGCTTTATTTACATTTTCTCTGTCCTAAAGACATTATAACATTAAAGATTGTCCAAATTAGTTGAAAATTCACACATAGCCTTATTTTAACATGAATCTAAGATTAGTTTTCTCTTTTGGAGTCATTAAATGTTTTATTTATTATTTTGGAAGAAATCACGCTTTTCTTTTCTAAATATAATAGAGATAGTTATTATTCTCCCAAAATTATGAAACTTGGCCTCCAAGCCATATAAGATACAAAGAAAACGAACCTGAAGTTATTCTCATCCAACTAGTCTTCATTTTATGAGTTTTACATAATTAACATGTGTTGCCCATTATTATTTTAGTTAACATATTATTTTCATCATCATTATTATCATTCTTCCAATTGCGTCCCATATCTTGACATTACAACCAAAAGGATTATATATTATTATTGTGCATGCAATTCTTTATGTTTACTATTTAACTCATTGAATTCATCAATTCCTTATTTATTTGAATTATGTATCGATATTCTCAATTATAGACACCTAGTCCTTCTATGCACATTATTCCTCTCATTATCACATGTGACATATTTTATTGGTCTAAAGATTATAATGGGAGCATTAGGTCAAAATTGTTTTTGTATATATATGTTAGGGTGATTTAATCATTATTATCTTATTAGGGTTACAATTAACTATTATTATGTATATCTTAACTAAGGTTTCTAGCCACTAAGGTTACAACAAGCTGCCCGTTCATTTTATTTCATTTAGTCATGAGATAATGAGGAAACATAATGAATGACTAAAGAATGATGTTACTCAATGACATATGTCTTCAAGTACATGACTTGAACAATGAGATCATACATATGGTAAGAGTATGAACATTCTTATTATGTCCCTAGTCAGTTGTTACTGTGGAAGATAGATAAACACCAGTGACACTTAAGACTAGAATTGATGGCAAAATCTCATCAGTCATGATATGTGATATCAAACCAATCACACAGATACATGCTACAAAATAGTGTATAGGACACACCCACCTTGAGAGTGATACATGGAACCATAAATGATGGTAATAGTCATCTATCATAGTGAAGGTGGTGATTGTGGTTCTTATACCTGAAGTCACTACACTCATCACATGTCGTTATGTGTGCTTTGACATCATCCAATGTGATCCTGAATAAGGGTTACTATGAAGGTGATGATTATATGGGTTGTGTGACACATGGGGATGACTATGAGTGATGTAGATGGGACTTGTCCCTCCTAATAGATGTAATATCCTAGAAACTTGATAAGTGAGGCTAAGAAAAGCATGTACATGCACATGTGAATCAATATATGATATTGAGGTCATATATATCTCAGACAGTATGCTCTTTGTTCGAGGAACATGGATTGAACATTGAGAGGATGATGATTTCATGCCTCGAGTTCATTCTAGATATCAGAGACAAAGGAATTAGACAATCACTATAACACCATACACAGATTGTAGGTAGAAGTTGTTCTCCAACTTTCCATTCACTTAAATAGCATTGATGTGCGACTAGGCACCACTCTTTGCTTGTGATGTCATAAACCAGTTATGGACATTCACTGCCAACGTGATATGGGACCTATAGGGTCACACACATAGGATTCATCTAGAAGATGAGGTTATACATGAATGATGTTTAACTTTATTACTAAAGATGTTTAGTTGTTCAATTAAACAATCAATTAGCTGACTAGACTCAAAAACATCATGTTCAAGTGTTGTACTGACTGATTAGGGTGTTAGGTTGATTGGAAATTGGATTGGCTGAATTTTGCATGAGTCAAGATACCAACCGATCGGCTCACATGGTGAATTGATCAGATCAAGTTGGTGAGATGGCTGGTTCACCTAGTGAACTGATTGGCTCTCTCATGCCAACTGAAGTTTCTAGTGATTTTCTCAATTCATCATAATAGTTGATCATTTCACTTGTTTATTTTGATTGGTACAAGGAATTAATGTTGGACACTAATTGGAAACAATTGCAAATTCAAATTGCGATTGGGAAAAATGTGAAATGATCGGCTCACTATACCAGTCGACCAGTTCTCCTAGCGCAGGGCAATTAATTCATGGAAATTTGGGTCCCTTCCACTCCCACATAGACTGGGAAACCATACCCTAACTCCTCTTATGAATGGAGGGGTATTGGGGGCTTCTCAAAACACAACTCAATTGCCTCTGACAATTGTTATCTTCTCTGGTTGTGGCAACCAATAGAGATCATGAGAAAGTCTTACCCGCTAAAGGGAGGGATAGCAAAGGAGAAATAGTTGTGGGAGAGCAAGTTGGTGACTAGTACACCAACGGGAGGGACAACTCCTTCATGTATGTTCTAGTAGAATGATAGGAATTCTAGGTTTTCCATGTTGACTTCAATAGAGGCATGGATACTTTTCCCTCTAAGAGGGAAACTTCAACCTGTAGTCTATGGAGGAGAGGCTACAGACTCCATCCAAGTCTGTTGTCTGTGGTGAAGACCAAGAGCTGCACAAATGTTGTCCAAGTGTGACTAAGAGTGTTTCACTACTACAATGAGTTATAGTTGATGGATTTGCTCCAAGACCAGGTAAGAACTCATTAAACCATCATTCTCATTACATAGTTGTTGATGAAATCTTGTTGTTCTAGGAATATGGATAGATAAAATTTTGTTTCCAATACCTACTCTATGCCCTTTTTCCCTACACTAAGACCATCGTTTCTTGAGAACAAAAGAATCCAAAATAGAACAGAAGTCATGAGCATCAGTTGGCATGAGAAATTTAAAAAATAGCACTAAAAGCAAGCCCATCAGTTCTAGAAAGAAGGCAAATCATCGAGTTATGTATAAGGTAGAAAACAGTCCCCAAACCCAAAGGAAATCCCATCGTTTGGGGGAGATCAAGAACCATCATTTGAAATGCAAGAAAGGTATAAGGCTTACTCTACCAAACGAAGGTCGTGCACAAGGTTTAGAGTACATCCAAGAACTAGCTCCTAAGCTCAAACCCTAGGCAAAGATACTATCTTTCTACTTAGAACTTAGTTTTAGAGCAAGATCTAGAAAATGCAAGCTACAAGTAAACAATAAACGTGGAGAAAGTTATATAACTCATCTCTAGGAAGACGAAAAAGTTCCAAACAGCAAGGTAGCTCGAGCAAAGGAGGAAGAATCCCTAGCTTAATCACTCCCCATGTCCATGCAAGCTCCTTCTCCAAGAAAGAGAGCAAACCCTAGGTCAAGGAAGCAAGAAAGAGGGGTTCTTAAGCTGTAGAGCATGCTCCACCATGAAAAACCATGGACATGCCCAAGAAGAAGGAAGAAGAGGGTAAGAAAGTAAGGAAAATGAAGGGAAATAGGGAGAGCTTAGTTGCTTAGGTCAAGAACAAGAAAAGGAAGCTCCACAAGCTCCAAGAGAGGCTAGATCTGAACCCTAGTTGCACATGCAAGGACTAGCGTCTTCTACCTTGGGCACCTTCTTCTCCACCTATCCAAAGAGGGACGAGCTCTAGACAGCAAGGAAGAGAAAGGGGTCCAAATGGTATGTTTGCATGGAAGGTGGGAGGTTTATAGAGTTATGGGTGAGAGAAAAGAGAATATTTAGGTGTACTACCATGTTTGCCAAGTGACATGGCCAAGGGACATCACATCCATGCAAGCAGTAGATCCATCAATTTTAGAGTTTGTAGGGAATAATCAAATACTAAAATGAAATAGAATACTATTATAAATAATTAAAAGAATAGATAAAGAATCTGAGTTAGTCTCTACATAGACTATGGAATTTTCCCGATTCTATTTAGTATCGGATCTTGGCCTCCCATAGTGCCCATCAAGTTTCAACACTTGGTGGCCATCGTTTGTTGAAAGCCTAGGTCACAAGGATGAAAGCAATTGATTGAAGCGCCCTTCCAAGCTAACCATCTATTCAAGGAGCCTCAAGAGAGAAGACCATTGACCCTCACCATATAGAGACCAACATCATTTGTCTCCAACTAAGGAGGTCCATCGGATGTCACCAATCTAGGGGGACCATCGGTTGATGGCCTCCAATAGCTCATCCATGAGAGGGCAAACCCTAACTGAACCCTAGAAAGGTATCACCACCAAACCAAGGTGCAACCAAGTTCCCCAAGCCACAACTAACTCAAGAATGATATGAAAACATGCAAGGAACAAAAAGAGTGTGACAAATTGTAAGAAAAACCTTAGATATGGGTAAATTGCAGAAAAATCCCAAAATGAGCACAAAGTTGCATAACTTGTTGAAACAGTTTCCAAACTGGAGCAAGGTTGAATCTTAAGCTTTTCACATGATATCAAAACACATATTAGGGTTTAATTAAGGTTTTAAGAATCCAATTATGGTAACTAAGCATGTTCAACTATTAACCAATGTCTGGGTTCTTACAACCATAAACCCTTAACAAGGATTTTGCCCCCAAAATCCTATGCAAAAAGAAACGGGTACTTCCTACGCATATCATCCTATAACTCCCCCTTGGTATCATCCTCACCATAGTGATGCCAAAAAACCTTCACTAAGACTAAATACTTCTTCCTCAGCTTCTTCACCATCCTATCTAGGATCAACATAGGACCTTCCTCATAAGACTCATCCTCCTCCTACTCAACCCCCAGTGGCGGCAACACCTGCTTCATATATGGATGACACTTACTCAGCATGGAAATATGGAAGATAGGGTGCAACCTATGCAACTATGATGGTAAATCCAGCTTGTATGTCACCTTCCCAACATGAGCTAAAATAGGGTATGGTCCCATATACCTAGGAGCCAACTTACCCTTCGTACCAAACCCCAACATGCCTTTCAAAGGGGAAAACTTAAGGTACACAAGTCTCCAACTTAGAGCTCAAGCAGTCTGCAATGGTTGTTGAGATATGACTTCTACTTGTCTTGGGTTTCCTTCAACTGTTGATGTACCACATTGATCTTCTTTTTAGTCTGTTGCACTAGCTCATAACCCAAAAATTGATATTCTCAGTCTCATACCAACAAAGCAGTGACTGAAAATGCCTCCCATATAAATCTTCATACAGTGCCATGTCTATACTCCTCTAGTAATTGTAGTTGTCGGAGAACTCTATTAGACTCAGGTGCACATCCCAACTACCAAGAAATTGCATGACACATGCCCTCAAAAGATCTTCCAAGTATGTATGGTCCTCTCAGACTGACCATCTGTCTGTAAGTGGAAAGTTGTACATAATCTCAGTTGTGTCCCCATAGTTGTATGCATACATTCCCAAAAACAACTTGTAAACTGTGGACCTCTATCAGATAGTATAGTAATCAGAATACCATGCAAACTGACTAACTCATCAACATATATATGTACCAACTTCTCTGTTGTATACATCGACTTGACTGGCAAGAAGTGAGCGGTCTTGGTCAACTTGTCACCTATCACCCAGATAGAATCATGACCTTTGTCTGTCCTAGTAAGACCAACCACAAAGTCCATAGTGATATGATCCCATTTCCAGTACAATATTGGCAACATTTGTAATATCCTAGCAGGATTCTGATGCTCAACCTTGACTTGCTGACAAACTGGACATCTAGCAACAAACTCTATCACATCATGCTTCAGACATGTCAACCAGTACAAATCCTTTAGATTATGATACATCTTGGGACTACCAGGATGCATTGCATACATCGAGGAATGAGCTTCCTCAAGCCATCAGCATCTAGAAACACATTCTTGTTATGAAAGCAAACTCTCCCATCCTCTTTCTCATGGAAACCATCATACTTCTTGTTGCCAAACTCTGCCCCGATGTTCTATATCATAGTATTATCCCATTGCACATCTCTGATTTGTTGCATCAAGGTATGCTTCACCTACAGCTATACCAATGAGCCTGCTAATAGGGAAACCTCCAACTGAATGTTCATTTAGCAAAGCGACACCAACATGTCCCTCTTGTAACATACCAAGGCATGTAACTATGACTTTTATGTAGAAGATGACAAAGAAGACTTACTGCTCAATGCACCAGCCACCATGTTTGCCTTCCCAAGGTGTTAGTCTATCATGCAGTCATAGTCTTTTATTACTCTATCCATCATCTCTGCCTCATGTTCAACTCTTGCTTTAAGAAGATATACTATAGGTTCTTATGGTCGATGAAGATCTAACCCTTCTCTCCATGTAGATTGTGTGTCCAAATCTTCAAGGCATGGACCACAACTGCAAGATCTAGATCATGTGTCGGGTAGTTCTCCTTGTATTTCTTAAGCTGTCACAAAGTAAAAGAAATTATGTTCTTGTCCTGCATCACCACGCATCCCAATTCATTCTTTGACGCATCACAGTTACAAGATGTATCCCTTACCTTGCTCTAGCAGAACCAACACTGGTGCACTGGTCAACTTCTCCTTCAAAAACTAGAAGGAACACTAACACTTGTCATCCCAGACAAAAGGAACACCATTCCTTGTCAACGTTGTTAGGGGTAGTGCCACATAACTGAAGTTCTTGATGAATGCCTTCTAGTAGTCTACCAAGCCTAGGAAACTTCAAACTTCATTCGGTGTCTTGGGCTATTCCCACTCCAGCACTGATTGTACCTTCTTCGGGTCTACACAAACACCCCAAGTAGATATAACATGGCCAAGGAAGAACACCAGAACTCACATTTAATGAACTTGGCATATAACATGTGCTGCCTCAACAACGTTGATGCATGGAGAAGGTGTTGCTCATGTTGTTGATGTATCTGGAATATATCAAGACGCCATTGGTGAACACCACCATAAACTAATCAAGGTACTTCCCGAACACCATGTTCATCATATCCATGAAAGTTGTTGGAACATTGGTCAACCGGAATGGCATAACCACAACTCATAGTGACCATACCTAGTCTTGGAAAGTTGTCTTAGGTATGTCATCTTCCTTAATCCTCAACTGACCTATATTGGATAATATTATAGTGCATCTGAGTTGATCAAATAGATCATCAATCCTCGACAACAAATACGTGTTCTTGATTGTGACCTTGTTCACTTGGTGGTAATGTATGCAAAGCCTCATGGAATCATCCTTCTTCTTCACAAATAGCACGGGATCACCCCAAAGGTAAGTGCTCAGTTTGATGAAACCCTTGTCTAACAGCTCTTACAACTGCTTCTTCAACTCATGCATCTTTGTCGATGCCATTATGTAAGGTGCTTGCACTATGGGTTGTGCTCTAGGAACCAGACTGTTCTCAAAATCAATCTCTCTATAAGAGGGAATACTAGGAAACTCCTCGGGAACGACATATTCAAACTCATTCACTACTACTACCTCATCGATACTAGGACCTCTCACCTTGGTATCCACAGCGTGTGCTAAGAAAGCCTCACATCGACCTCTCATTCGTCATGGACAACACCAAACATGTAGGAAGAATCTTCTTGTCTCCTTGGAAGATCCCCAAAACATCCCCGTCACAGAATGTCGCCACCTTAGAACCATAGTCCAAAATAGCCTTATATTTCTCCAAGGTATCAATCCCATGGATCACATCAAACCCATGCATGTCAAGTGGTACAAGATCCACTTGAATGGTGTCTCCTAAGAAAGAAAGTTCACAATATGGACATACTTCCCGCAACCCAGTGGAACCAACAAAAGGGTTTTCTAACAAAAGACTATCAAATATACTACAAACATGCAAATTACAACTACTTATCACCTCTTTGGTCGCACCGGTTCAACTAGTACATATAAAAAATAAGAACCTGACAAATCAAAATGAAAAAGTTCCATATGACCTATCACAACCCATGGATTGACCACTCCCTCTAGCTGACTCATAGCACAAAATTGAGCCTCGCATGTTATCGTCCACGTCCTCTTCTAGCCTGCCTAGAGGATCCTGCCTGTGATACCTGACCACATTCTATACCACCACCATTCTTAAACTATCACTGTTGCAAACCTTGTTGACTCTTCCTCAACTATTGTGTCACTTCCTCATCCTTCATAGGGCATGTCCACTTGATATGCCCTACTTGCCCACACTAGTGACAAGTCCTGGTTTCAGACTGTGGCATGGATGGTCCTTTCACAAACACTGATGTTGCATTGCGTGCTCCAAGAGATGAAAAACTATGACATCTGCCCTTTCTCGGGGACTATTGTGACTATACAACTAATCTTGATTTAGAGAAAGTGTTACAACCTCAATTTTTCATGTATGAATTGAAATGCAAATTTTCAAACAAAAGGGATTTGAATGGAAATTATGTATGATTTGTTTTCAAATAATGGATTCTTTAATAAAACTTCCCTTGTATACATGATTTTGTGGTTTATATTGTTATGATAAATTCAATAACGAGAAAAGGGAAATAAGATAAAAGAAATCCCATAATAGGAAAAAGGGAAAGAAATAAAGGGGTAATTGTGTGCATATGGGAGAATTATGTAGAATTCTATAAAAAGTGGTATGCATGACCACTATTGATTAAGTTTTGGTTCCACTTGGTTTCTAATAAGAAAAGAAATCGAAATAAAGGAAATAGAAGAGAAAGAAAGAGAAAATATGAATTTTAATTACATAATATATGCCTTTTGAGTGGATGACTTGCATATGAAGAAAAGTCTCTTTTATTTTTTATTTTTGGTTCCAAACTTTTCACACAAGTAATTTAAGTCATTAAAAAGGTTCCTATAAAATTTGGGATTAAAAGGATGTGTGGTTTGGGAGATATAAATTTTTGAAAAATCCCTAAAGTGAGAGGAATAACATTAATGTCACGATTTTCTAATCCAATTAGAATTGATTTAATTAAGCTTTTTCTTGGCACACGTGAGGAAAGCATAACAACACTGGTGGGTTCCTTGATCGATTTTCTCACAAATCTCAGCATGAGAAAGTCTAGAAAGGGGCTCCTTGGCTTTGTGAGGCCAATCTGAGTCGACATATCCTAGGTTTTACCTAGGTTTGAGGTGTCTAGAAGTTTTCCCCAAACCTACTTTTGGGGGTGACCATGTGTATGAGGGTGGGTATAAATATAGGGGTGCAGCCTCTTTGTGAACCCACAAACTCTTCCATGAGAACCCACATGATCAAACAAGCTTGCTTCTACCTCCAATAGCTTCACAAGACCCTACCATCACCCTCATCTCTCTCAAAATCATTATCGGAGGATACCTATGTCGTCTAGATGATGTCGAACACTCCTCAAGAAATTGGTGGCATCGATAGGTTTGTGGGAGGCCACTGAAGGAGATCAGGCCTTCACCTTGTGGTTAAGAGGGCGGGATCAAGAAGTCAACCCTTCAGTTGGTCGGTGGCTCGCGTGCGAAGAAGAACAGAGGTAGAAGACAACAATCCTGCCCTCGGCTCCTCTCCTCGTAGGTAAGAACATTTTGGTATTTTTCTCACTTTTGACACGGTCATGTGGTCCTAGCCATGCAAATGAGGAAGCCGCATTGGATAAAGCACATTGGCTTAGCTCTGTCGTGTGGGCAGGTCGGGCCCGATTTCCTAGTGCCCAGGTGGCGGCCCATGGTTGGTCTAAAAATGATTTCTTTATTAAAATCATAACTAATGATAGGATAATCATATGGGGATGTATAATGTATGGTTTTTTATCATAAAAATCCATAAAATCCAACAAAAATGAACTTGAATCCTAAATATACTTGTAACTCGAAAAGTATGTAAAGATGTTACCTTTAATGGTTTTAATTAATTTAAAGCCCTAAGTTTTGAAGATTCAAGGATCTAATGATGTTCCTTGACTTCTATGAGAAAAGTTTAGCCTTTTGACATAAAAAGGATGGATTAGATCTAATTGTATGATATTTGTTTGTATTTTGCCTAATTAGGGTTACATAATTATAAAAGTGCATTAATGGATTTAAAACCCCTAATTTTTATTACTGTGAGGTTTAATGTTTTTTAATTATGGAAATCAATCAAGAAGGCGTGAAAATGATGTTCTTGAACTAATTTGTGGATAAAGACCCTTAATTTGGATAATTTGAGCAATTAGGATTTTTATGAGTGGAAAAGTGCTTTTAGGGTTTGTCGATCTAAAAAGGGTAAGATTGGAAAGTAAAACCAGGAAACCCTAATGGGGATTAGAAACCCTAAAATGGAATCCCAAGTCAATAAAAGATGTTTTGATGTGATTATAACCATTAGGTGTCATAAATACTTTTCATGATCAAGTTGCTTGATTTATTGCCTGGCTTCGTTGATTGGACTTCTTGATTGGATTAGCTATCTTGCTAGGTTTTGAGACTTCCAAATCAGGTATGTGGTTATGCTTATGGATAATCGCTCTAGTTTCATAGTGATTTTTGAGGTTTTACTGATTGCTTGAAATTACATGCTTGGATGAACTTTAATTCTTGAAATCTATAAAGTGACTATGACTATCATCCTATAAAGCTTATAGCTTGCTCAAACATCCATACCACCTTTAGGAATTATGAATAAAAAGATGAATAAAGTCATGGTGATGACTAAAGGACCAAGCCCAAGGTTGGGAAGGTCAGACCAAGCCCCAAGTTGGGAAGGTCGTAAGTGGTCAAGCCCCATGTTGGGAAGACCTAATGACACCTAGCTCCAGATTGAGAGGTAACCAATGAGGTACCTAGCTCCAGATTGAGAGGTATCCTAATGTCTATTGTAGGGACAAAACCCTAAGAGAGGGTATAACAGATGTTGGGTAAAAATGGTTGAGAAGTTATGAAGAAAATGTAAATTTTGTTTTGTAACAATTAATTGTAATGGTTATGTTGTTACAATTATATGCAAACTTTTGGTTTCCCCCACATACCAGTATAATTCAGTATATAGATCGACATTTTGCTTGTTAGTGTTTTAGGGTAAATGCAGTTATGTCTACAAGCTTGATGGGAAGTGGATGTTCAGTAAAAGTGACATTGAAAAAGGAACAAGGCTAAATAATGTTCGGGGGATTATAGTTAGCTATTTCTTCCCTTGGGTAAATTTCTAAAATCCTATTTTTAAAAGGTATGTGAAAAGAAAAAAAATTATCCTACTTAAAGCTTAGTTGTCATAGAATTTATTAATTCTTTATTTTTTACAAAACCATATGATATTAATTGGGATAACGACTCTAGCTTCTTGTCCTTCCTTAATTGGGGGTTGCCGAGGGGTGGGGTCGATATATTTGGTATCAGATCATGGTTTTCCATATAATCTCTAATAGTTAGTAAATTTTACAAATTATTTAGAGCCCAAGGGAGTTATTAGAGAATTATCCAAAGATGGAGGTGTCTAGAAAAGGATCACAATTTGGGGGCTAGCAAGATTTTCCTCCGCCCCACTAGTCAGTTTATGAGGACTCTCGAAATCCGTGTGACTGCCTGGCCAAAATTTGAGGATTTGACTCGAAATAAGATACCTCTAGGTCTTCTCATCTACTTCCACACTTCTTTACCCCCTTTCACTAGAAAACTTTAAGTGCTTAAGGTTGTCTCTCTCTCCACCTCCTCCTAAATTTTGGGGTTAAGAGTGTTAAGGATTAAGGAATCCTCCACCAAACAATAAAAATCATGTAAGCAAGATGTCATGGATATAAATTTTAATGAGATAAAACTTAGACTGAGTTTAATTACATGCTTATGTGTAGTAGCATGACCCGTATCAATATTGTCACCATCCTCGTTGAAACCCCTTAGGAAAATTCCAAGGTTAGAATCTCTTATAGGAAAAGAAGGTCTCTAGAGAAAATAAGCTAAGATATTGGGAAAGAAGCCTCTAGGAAAATGAAGAGACCTGATGCATCCTCTGACGATGATGTAGACCCAAAACTCATTCCCTTCGACAACCTGAACAAAGAGAATGACCAAAAGAGGGAGATGATGGTGGAAGATGAGCCCAAGGTCGACCCTACAACTACTTTTAGACCAATTGTAGTAGTCCATACTCCTGATGCCCTATGGATGTAACAATAGAAGAAGTTGAATGAGGCCATTAGTGCCTTATCCCTAAAGGACATAACCAGAGGTGAAGATGGTGAGCCACTACTAGTTCGTCCATGACTTGGAGCCACATTTTGGACTTTGTGAAGATGAACATTGAGAATAGAGAAGAGAATACTGAGCTGGTCAACAAAGTCGATGCCTGGCTTCTAGTAGTAGAAAATGTTTTCCGCATGCTGGAAGTGCAGTCGACCAAGAAAGTCCCATTTGTCACTCATCTTCTAGAAGGAGCAGCCAAGATCTGGTGGGGGAACCATGTCATGGGTTGAGATCTGAATGAAGACCCGATGGCCTAGATTGACTTAAGGACCATCCTCACAATCAGATTTATCCCAAGCTCACCCAAGAAAAAGAAGGAAAGGGAGTTTACCAATCTGGTCCAAGGTAGCCCATATGTCACAGACTTTGCCCGCAAGTTCTGCCTCCTAGAGCGGTTCAGATACATGCTGACTAAGGAAAGATGGGTGGACCACGTTGTGGAGCATCTCCATCCTGCCATCAGGCCTCATGTGACGGAAAGTAAGCCTACCAACTTCACTGATGCCTACAACACCACCCTAGACATAGAGAAGACAGTGATGCCTACATTGAACCCACCAAAGGGATACTTGGGTTACACTGATGGTACTTCTGGCTCGAGGAATGACCATAAGAAAGTATAAGGATGCAACCATGCCAAAGGAAGACATGGAGACAAAGCGAAGCCCCACAATAAGAATCGCGACCTGAGGGAAGTGTCTCTTTGAGAAGAAGGTGTGTTTCCATTTCCAGCAAGAGGGACACTTCCAAGCCAACTATCCTATTCCTAACTCAAGAGGTTTGGGCCTTGTAGCATCCCCTCTTGTAGTAGCCCAGCCTGTAGCAACCCAATTGATAGTCGTAGCCCCACCTACTGGAGAGCGAACACAAGCTCGAGTTTTTGCCATCAATAATGAAGAGTCTCAAGCTAATGCTAATCGGTTGATAGAGGGTAATAACCCTTAGAGTTTTCTTTCCTATTTTAAGCTAAGCATGTAATAATCAGACATGTTATGAAAAACAATGTAGGCATGCTTGAGATCATGGGACACAATGTAAAAAATGTTTTTGACTCTGGTTCTATTAATACTTTCATTTCGAGAAATCTTGCAACTATGCTTTGTTTGGACATCAAGGATTTAGGATATGTTTTGGATCCATTAAGTACCTGTATAATGAGCTCCCTATAGATTTTATCCTCCTTGACATGAATGACTTTAATGATCATTGGTATGGATTGGCTCTATGCGTATAGGGCAAAGATTGAATGTAGGGAAAAGAAAATAAGAATAGAGAGACTAGGTCATCCACCGTTCACCATTAGAGGTAGGAAGGATGCTACCAACAACGTGTATGTGGCAGCCTTGGAGGCAGAGCGGATGATAACTAAGGGTTGTCAAGCTTTCCTAGCGCTAGTTACTTAGCTGGAGCCTAAGATGCAGCCCCTAGAGGAAATAGAGAAAGTCAGGGACTACGTAGATGTGTTCCCAGATGATTTTCCTGGGATTCCTCCTGAGAGAGAGGTAAACTTTTCAATAGAGCTAGCTTCTGTGACAAGCCCTATTTCCAAGGCACCTAAGCCAGCTTCTGTGACAAACCCTTTTTCTAAGGCACCTTATAGGATGGCCCCTGCTGAGTTGCTTGAGTTAAAAAAACAACTGCAGGAATTGCTAGAAAAAGGTTTTATCCAACCTAGCATGTCATCATGGGGAGCACCAGTCCTATTTGTGAATAAGAAGTATGGATCGCTAAGAATGTGCATAGACTGCCAAATGGTCAACTAGGCTACCATTAAGAACAAGTATCCTTTACCCCATATAGATGACATGTTTGGCCAACTTCAGTTTGCTTGAATCTTTTCAAATATTGACCTAAGGTCTAGGTACCACCAGTTGCTAGTCAGGAGTGAGGACATCTCAAAAACCACTTTCCGAACTCGTTATGGCCACTATGAATTTGTGGTTATGCCTTTTAGATTGTCCACTACCCCGAGTGTGTTTATGAATCTCGTGAACATTCTGTTCCAACCTTTCCTTGACTCATTTGTCATAGTGTTCATAGAGGACATCCCGGTTTACTCTGATGGCCTAGAACAATAATGGGACCACATAGGTAGAGTCCTTGATATTCTGAGAAAGTAAAAGTTCTATGGGTAATTCTCTAAGTGCAAGTTTTGGATAGATCGTGTCATGTTCCTTGGACACATCATTTTTGTAGGGACATCTCATTGGATCCTGCTAAAGTGTCAGTTGTATGAGATTGGCCAGCACCAAAGAACCCTTCTGAGATTTGCAGCTTCATGGGATTGGTCGGATATTATCGATGCTTCATAAAAGATTTCTCAAAGACTGCTTTGCCACTCACCAAGCTCACCCAAAAGGATGAGAAGTTTGTGTGGTCAGACTTATGTGAAGCTCAATTCCAGGAGTTGAAGAAAAAATTGACCACGGCTCTGGTGTTGACTCTACCATCAAGCAAAGAAGGCTTTATGATCTTCATTGATGCATTGAAGATGGGGATTTGAATGCATGCTAGAGAAAAACAAGAATGTTGTTGATTATGCCTCCAGACAGCTCAAGCTCAATGAAGTGAACTACCTAACACATGATTTAGAGTTGGTTGTGATTATGCATGCCTTGAAGATTTAGTGACACTATCTGTATGGAGACACTTTTGAAATTCTCACTGACCACAAGAGCTTGAAGTATCTCTTAACTCATAAGGACCTAAACCTGAGACAAATATGATGGATGGAGTATATGAAAGACTATGATTTCACCATCGCCTATCACCCTGGGAAGGCTAATATTGTAGCAGATGCTCTTAGTAAAAAATAGCTCAGGTGTGCAACTGTCTTGTCTAGCTAGTGGAGAGAATTGGAAGAATTTGCTAGGTGGAATCTATAGCTGTTAGAAGACTGGATCGATGTGGCTAACATCCAGATAAAACCAGACATGTTGACCAAGTCGGTAGCTGCCCAGTTAGTCAGCCCAGAGCTTGACAAGATGAAAGGTTTGTTAGAGTAACCTAAGACACATCTCTCAGTGGGAGTGATGGAGCTTCCACTTATGTGGAATTGCGTGCACCACTGAAAATCCTAAAGATGGTAAGTCTTTAAGTTTAGCCTTACTTATACTAGATCGAGAACTCCACCCACGTATGCAAAGATATGTGGAAGTCTTATCATAGTATATTTAAGGGTCGAATCCATGGGACAACGGTCTTGTTGGGAACAACAAGATGAAAAACGTTAGAACTTCACTTAAACTCTTAATAGTTGGTATTTAAATCAAAAGGTTGGTTTGGTTATATTTAGACTAAGAGCAAGTAAAGTAAAGCAAGCAAGTAGATCTAAGGATGTTAATCAATGATAAGGAACCACTAGGGTGTGATCGGTTTTCACCGCCACTACACATGGATCAAAACATGCAACATAAAACATAACCTGCAACAAGAGTCAAAACAGTTAGTATCTTTGTAGACTTAGTTTCCTTTCAGAGAACTAACTACGAGAAGTGCGGGAATGTTGCAAAGTCAGCCATCCCCGAATGAATGGTCAACTACTTTGCATCATCCCCTTCGCAAAGTGTGTTCCTCGACTTATCAAGGTTGCACTTTCATACGTCAACTGATTCCATTTCATGGTATGAAAGTACAACAATGGAAGTGAGTTTACTCCACTCCTTGAAAAACACTCCTAGATACCGAAACAGATGCATGGTGGATACATGCATCAGGAACCAACACTCAATTGAGTTTTGAATCTAGTAGTACAAACATAGATAATTCATACTAAAAGATAAAAGATAACACAAGTTGGTGATCAAGCAATAAGCATTCATTAAATGATTGATGTTGAACTGCAAGGAAAGAATCTCTATATTGCAAACTATGGATTACATTATATGAAATGAAACCATGGGTAGTGGGGCTACTCCCCGCACCCCAGTGAGAGAGACTAATCGCTCGTAGCTAGGACAAGGAAGGAGGCAAGAAGAGAGAGAGAGTGTGTGTGTCATCCCCACAAAGGAGAGAGGAAAATCAACCCCTTGGAAAGAGAGAGAGAGACGGTCTTCAAACTTCACAGGTTTCTTGATGATGAGGTCTCCTCTTCCCACCTTCTTTGGCGGAGAGAGAGAAAGCAGCTTCAAGATGGAATGTGGATCTCAGACCGGCAGCCTTCGGGCAGAGGATGGAAGTTGGAATAGCTCTAGAGTGATGGAGGCAGCCTCTGGGTGTCTGAAACTTGATGTCTTTGGGAGGACCCCTTGGGTCTTATTTATAGGCCTTAAGTGAAGTCCAAATGGTTTGGTAATTTTGGGTCCAAATGGTCTTGGAAACCGTTTGGACTCTGAGACCGTTTGGACCCCGAGACCATTTGGACCCCGAGACCATTTGGACTCTGAGACCGTTTGGACCCCAAGACTGTTTGGACTCCATGCGGTCTTGAGATCGTATGACTCCATGCAGTCTTGAGATCGTATGACCCCATGCGATCTTGAGATCGTATGACTCCATGCGGTCTTGAGATCGTATGACTCCATGCGGTCTTGAGATCGTATGACTCCATGCGGTCTTGAGATCGTATGACTCCATGCGGTCTTGAGCTTGTATGACTCCATGCGGTCTTGAGATCATTTGGCTTCATGTGGTCTTGAGACCGGTTGGCTTCATGCGGTCTTGAGACTAGTTGGCTTCATGCGGTCTTGGGATCGTATGACTCCATGCGGTCTTGGGACCGTTTGACTCCATGCGGTCTTGGGACCGTTTGAGTCTTTTGTGATTTTTTTGTGTCTTTTTCTGTAAGTAAAAAGGAGAAAAGTTAATCTAACAGTATGTTTGCAGTAAAAGAGAATAGTTAGAGATTTTATCTACTTTATCTGAGAAAGAGTGTGGAAAGCTGAAGAATATTACTAAGATAACATCATAAAATTGGAGGTTATCAGGGAGTAGATGGTGGAATCTGCTACAAGATTCGTATTTGGGTTCCTAAAGATTTGCCCTTGAAGAATCATATCTTGAAAGAAGCTCATGGTTCTAAGTACACAATACACCATGGCACTACCAAGATGTTTAAGGACTTACATCGGTACTTCTGGTGTCTTGGGATGAAGAGAGATAGAGAAGCATATGTAGCCAGTTGTCTCACGTGTCAGATGGTGAAGGTTGAACACCAGAGACCCAATGTATTTCTACAGTCAATTGAAACCCTAAGTGGAAATGGGAGCAGATCACCATGGACTTTGTGGTGAGTCTCCCCAAGACCAAGATAGGTCATGATGCAATATGGGTTGTGGTAGATTGCCTTACCAAGTTGACACATTTCCTTGCTTTAAAGACCACTGCCAAAGTGATAGATCAAGCTAAACTTTAGATCAGAGAGATAGTATGACTACATGGTGTTCTAAGTCTGATTATTTATGATCGTGATCAAAAGTTCACTTCCAAGTTGTGAAAGCAAGTGCAAGAAGAACTCGACACTAGACTAAAGTTTAGCACAGCTTACCATCCCTAGACTGATGGAAAGTCTGA
The DNA here is from genome assembly GCA_963693085.1 of Alisma plantago-aquatica. Lineage (NCBI taxonomy): Eukaryota > Viridiplantae > Streptophyta > Magnoliopsida > Alismatales > Alismataceae > Alisma > Alisma plantago-aquatica. Next base: position 974,900,036 of record OY856411.1, read on the forward strand.
AAGGATGATCCAAACTTTAGATCTATTGAGAGAATATGTGCACGATTGGGGTGGATCATGGGAGGAGTACCTGCCCTTAGCTGAGTTCTCTTACAATAATAGCTACTAGGCTAGTATCAAAATGCCTCCGTATGAAGCTCTCTATGGGAGGTCGTGTTGCTCACCACTTCACTGGGATGATGTCGATGAGAGGACCTTATTGAGGTCAGAGGAACTGCACTTGTATGTTGATAAAGTCACTTTGATCAAGCAAAGGCTAAAGAGAGCCCAATATCGACATAAGTTGTATGTTGGTGCAAAGTGGACCGTTTGAGTCTTTTGTGATTTTTTTGTGTCTTTTTCTATAAGTAAAAAGGAGAAAAGTTAATCTAACAGTATGTTTGCAGTAAAAGAGAATAGTTAGAGATTTTGTCTACATTATCTGAGAAAGAGTGTGGAAAACTGAAGAATATTACTAAGATAACATCACAAAATTGGAGGTTATCACCCCCCCTAACTTAGAGTCTAGCTTGTCCTCAAGTTGGATAGAGTTGAGGCATGTAATGGCGAGGCAATTTTATTCAGTTAAGATTTCCATACTCTTGCTTCAATTCTAAACTTGAGATCTCCTAAGGTTGTATCGGAGCTATTTGCCTTAACTCTTTCAGTTATTGAGAGTTGCTTGGATCTCAGGTTTCTTCCATATCTTAGCCCGCATTGGGACCACTTTTTTTTATTCGGTGCATGTCGTTAACTCTAATCAGTTTTATACTCCTCTGAAAATCCTACCGGAAACTAGAGTGGGTATGAGGGTTGGCTAAAGTCTTAGTGTATAACTCCCCCTTCAAGTGGGGGAGGGGTTGTCTATGCTTTTAGGATCTCACTATCGGGCACGATACATCTGCCTTCTTGAGGGTAGCTGAATGTATCGGCCCGGCGAGTCCTTTATCAGCCTTTCATATATTTAGATACCTTAGGGTTTCACTACAGGGCACAACACATTTGCCTTTCTGAGGGCAGCTGGATGTACCGACTGGGTGAGACCTTTGTGGGTTCTTCATATAGATCCTTATTTATGCCACAACTCTCATAGTTTTATTCAACACTCTGGCTTTTATTCGTAAACTCACAGGCTCGGGATTTGGATATTTAGGGATTTTTATTTGGGTGGCCAAGCCTCTTTTATTTTGAGAGAATAAAATTGTTCTTAGAGTTGTTCGACATGCACTTATTTGGTTTCTACTAGTGGTCCACTTGCAAGGCTTCATGATTTGGGTGTCACCTGATGTCCCTCTCGTCCTTGAGATTGTTTTGGCTTATTGCGGCCCTGATGTTGTCCTGTGGAGAGTCAGATGTAGAATTGAAACATAAGCATGAAAATTGAGTGAAGATGATTTATTAGCTCGCCATTGCATGTCTATGTGCTATTCTTATTATTTCTCTTGAGGACTTACTTGATTCTAGAGTTAGCAGGGGTGACTTTATTCCAATGATTCATTATTGGGTGAATTATTTAAAACAAAAAATAAATGTGTAAGGGAAACTAAGAAAATTTTGTACGAAATTGAAAGAGAAGATGGAGATATAGAAATGATACCTCACCCTTGTATAATGTACTCCCCCCCTAACTTATCATTCACTCTGTCCTCAGAGTGTCAAAGTGATAGGTTGAGAAGTACACGGACAAGGGCGTCAGGCCTCTGTTAATCCTGAATTTGCCCCTGGTGTTCTGAGTAGATTAGCTGCAAACTTTCTGTGTAGGACGTGGTAATCCACATCTGTCATATCCTCTACTGGTCTTTGAAGTGCCATGATGGTGTACATCCAGTAGAGGATGTGGAAGCCACAGTCGTTGGATTCTCGAATTTGTTGGGGACATTTGTGGTTGAAGGATGGGCGATGAAAGTGTTCTTTGTCGTAAGCTCTTGTGTACTGACTTAGAAGATTGATTATTCTGTCTGCACATTCCTTCACCACCACCTCTGTGGGCGTCTTTGGTGTTACTACATAACTCTTTTGTCGGGGATTGAACTGGCTATCGAAACTGTTATAGATAGTAGTTGTTCCTTCGGGTAGGTTTGTTGCCAGAAGCATCCAGTGCTCATGATAAAGGAAGGGGAGCATGATAAACTTCGGTGTTGTATGTTGTAGGAAGGAAATTAGTGCTTCAGTTGTTCCGAAGTTCTTTAGTTGTAGGAGATCGTCCTTCATATATGCGGATGCCATATAGGTAGTAGGGTGATTTTGTCCGATAAGAAATTGATAGGCAGCCATCAAGCTCACGGATAGAGACCCTTTAAACTGTACGGTTTCTCGTAACGTGTCTTCCATGACCAAAATGTCACCGGACATGAAAACAAGGTCATCTTTCTCGGCGTGAAGCCTTGACATGATGAGTTGAAGTTCATTGTCAGAGAGACTTTTGCAAGCACTAAGGTCAAAATCTGGGAAAGTGGGTTCTATGGCAGATAGGGGCACCATTTGTGATGGCGATCTCCTAATGGTTGCCCCTGAAAAAAGATTTGTTTCCCCTTTATCCTGCGCCAGATCAAATTGGGAAGGGTCCCATTTTCTTTGCTCGGGAACTATGGCTGGTTGTTTGTTTTTCTCCAATTCTTTTAAGGTTTGTCTGAAAGGTCATCGTTGCGGATGTTGGATTACTGAAAAGAGGTAACGGGGAACATCATCTGGTGCCATTGTCGGGTCCTTGAAGAACCTTCTATCACAAATAAGCTCCATGGCGTAACGCCCTCGCAGGGAGTGAAAATCTTCGGCGATCAGCTTTGTAAAGGGGATTTCTTGGTTTAGCGCTTGAATGTGATGGATAGTGCAAAACGTGCAATCCCCAGATCCCTCAGTTGTTTGGACTTGCGAGTTTATTATTTGGAACCATGGTTGGCTCCAGTCTTGACGTAGGGACGGGCGTGCGGCCCAAATTAGCTTAAGAATCCGGAAAGGTATACATCATGCCTTTCCTGCTTCTTCTCCAACAAAATTTATTGTTTCGGCTCGTAGCTCAGTGGCACAAAAATTGTACACCTTGGCATCCCGAGCCTCGATGTCCACAATCATAAACAACCAGTGATCGGAAACTTGAAATGGCACGGTAAGATATCGTGCCCTCCGCGCTAAACCAGCATGCAGCCGCTCGAATGACTTTGCTCATATATCTTTGTATAACAAGTTGATAGATAGAGAAGGTGAGGCGTTGAATACTGGTTGTTGCCTCTTAGAGCTTCTATAAACTTCTATCCAGTTGGCAAGTAGGACACGGAAGATTGCCATTGACATCGTTGATCGTGGTCGCAGGATGTTGCGGAAATCTTCGCGTGTCAGCTTACGCTTAGTCTTTGTATTGTGGTAGATGATGTCTCCCCCTTCTTTAGCATCGTCGACAATAGTGTTTAGGATAAAGATGTCCTGAGCATCTAGTGTTGAGATGGTCTCCATATATAAATCATGCATCTTATGCGGTAGAGGTGGTGGCGGGGGAAGCTCCTGCGGAGGGGGTGAAGAAGGTTGTTCCAAATATTCTATATAGCCTTGCAGATCTTCATCTGAATCGAAAGCAAAATTGAGTTCTTTATCTGTATCTAAACGTACTCGTTCTGATTCTTCCAGTTCTGGGGGAAAGGGCACTGATTGGCTAGGTGCGGAAAAAGGGTGAGCGGCTGTTGCTGGTGGGCTTGTGCTAGTTCCTAAAATACATTGGTGGAACTCAGCAAAGGCCGCATCTTTCACAGACTCCCCTATAGATCCTAAGGCAGAGTAATCGAGGAATTGGTCCCCATAAGATATATTTACATTTTCGTTGTGGGTGGTGGACTTGGGATGATGTCCACCTTCTTGATATCCTTTCTGAGAAGGTTCTACTCCTTGGCTTGGGCCCTCCCCAACGTTGTTTGGGGCATCAGATTTGTCATCTGAGGAGGTGGTATCATTGTTAGAATCTGTGGAGGAGTCGAAGTCATCTTTGTCTCCATCATTGTCTTCTTTGTCAGCTGCTGCTTTGTCTGTGAGTTTCTTGTGTGCTGTCTTTTTGCACTGCCGATGGATGGTTTGTAACTCATCAAACGCCACTTGCACATGCTTGTGTGTTTCGAGCAGTGTGTCGTGTGTTTCCTTGAGATCTTTGTATCGGTCATCGGCAGAGAGGAGTCGCATTGTAAGATATGTTACTGTAGCTCGTAATTGTTGGATTTCATTGTTCGTCGACTCCTCTTGGCGATTGTTGAATTGTGTGAGAGTGTTGTTGATGTTATCCAAGCGCGTGCTAAGGGATGTTTGGTGCTTCTTGAGCTCACAGAGAGTCTCAGGCAGAGGTTGAGTCTGCATAGAGATCTCATTGACTTGCTTGGCCATCGCTTCTTGCTGGCTTTTTACCCCAAGGATCAGCTCGGGCAAGTTGTTGAAGTGGCTGTCGACGTGATCAACTTGCCTGGCCATTACATCTTGTCATTACTGAAAACCTTGGAGGATGCTTGGCAAGGCGCGGTTCTATTCGTCGATCTTGGCTACCTACTGAGATAGTCCATGCACACAAGAAAAAATGGAGTTCATAATGTTAGAAGGGTCGGTGAGGAGGTTTCAGATGGTGTCGATTTGACGTCTGAATTCCTCACCGACATTAGTGAAAGGGACCCCAATTATGGAAGGGTGGGATGGTTGGGTTCTGGATGGAGAGGGTGTAGTGTCCTGCGGAAGAGACACTATTGATGGTTCGGCAAACTGTGTGGTGACTATAGATGGTGTCACCAGCGGTGGTGGGGTGGTGGTGGATGGGAAAGGTGGTGATGTTGCTGGTGAAAATGGTGGGATTGATAGTGGTGGGGAAAAGACTGCGGATATGGATGCGAAGGTGGTGAATTCGGGCGTAGTGGTAGAGAAGGGGATTCCCAAGGAGAAAATGGGTGAAGTGGAGGATGTAGGTGGTGGTGTAGTTGTGGAGAAAGATGGAAGAGTGGTGGATTGTGGAAAGGTGGAGGGTGGTGAAGTGATGGTGGTAAGCTCAGCGGTTAGACTCATAATGAAGGAGTCTAGAGATGAGGTGGTGATTTCTTCTTCAGGGAGGGTGGGTTCTGGCTCTGGATGTGGTTTTGATGTTGGTGTCCCCGACAGCTTTTGTTGCTGCGAAAGCCTTTCGGAAGGTCGTTTCACTGGAATTTTTGTTATACGATCTTCCGGGGCTGTGATACTGAGCTCGGTCTGCCCCGCTTGGGTTGTCTTAGCTTGTGCTTTAACCGGAGCTAGGAGTTTGGTAATCTCTTCATCAGTAAAGAGAAGTTTGTCTTTGTCGTAGTCTGCTAGCTCCGGAAGCAGTAATAGGGTCCTGGAAGATTTGGTAGTTGGGCAGAAGATGTAATGTAATTTGGCATCCTTTTCTTTGATAATGTAGGAATTCCTCAAAGTCTATTCATTGGTAAGGATGTCGCCCTTGATCTTCGTGCAGCGTGGAAGTAATCTGTCCATCCTGAGATATTTGATGATAGATGTGACATGACCCCCCATGCAAATTTCCTTTCCCAGGGCATAAGCGGATAGCTTCTGGATCATATGACGACCAATGTTGACTGGCATCCCATGTAGAATTAACCAGAGAACAAAAAGATCTGAAATTATGACATTCCCTCCTTCTATCCTGGATAAGAGTGCGCCTGTAAGAATTTTATGTAAAGTACACACTAGTCCAGACTGTATGTTTGAGGCCTTGCATGTCTTTGCCTCGTAGGTGGGGATCCCTATCAGGGATTTCCAAAAGTTATGTCTGTTGAAACTAGTATTTTCTATTCCAATAGCTTTGGCTTTCTTGAGCTGCTCCTAGTTGTCTATAAAGATTTCATTCAGCATATTTTCTGTTATGAAAACCTTGCTACCAAAGAGTTTGGTGACCAGCCTACGGTCACCTCCATCCCTTGATCTATCCATAATGTTGACAGGTTCTTTATTGAGATAAGTGAAGAATTCAGTTGTAGGTTCAGTGTAGGAGATCTCAGGTACAAAACACAGCCTTGAAAGATTGGCATTGTCTAGCAAGGTGAGAATTCTGTCGTAGATCCCCATCTTGAGCAGTACGCTAGAGCAGACATACTTTGTAGGTTTTAGGGTTTTATAAATGGAGGGAAGGGTGTGTATGTAGAGGTTTTCTGGTGGTGGTGCTGTAGTGGTGATGGGGGGGAAGAAGGAACAGTGATGATGGTGGGAGCGGCAGCGGAGGTGGTGGTTGGTGGAATGTTTCCTGCCAGGGTTTGCTCCCTTGCAGTGATAGGATGAACCTGCTTCCTTGCATGCTTTTTGGAGGGTTGTGCGGTCGGAGCCTCTTGGACCTTTTGTTTCCCCTTGGATTTTTCGACTAGGGATTCTTCCTCGGAACATGGCTCGTATTCTGAGCCTTCATCATCACTAGAAGAAATTTCTTCCACTTCTTCTTCAGGTGCCTCAGCTAGGCATTTGTTGATGCGGTCGATTTCACACAGAATCGATAAGATGTTGACCTTTGGTGGGGCCTTTCCAGTTTTTTTGTAGTTGTCTACGATCTTTTGGAGCCTTGCTCGGTCCTCTGTCATCTCTTCTATTGTCCAGTGAGGGTTGTCAGTAGTTCTGGTTGGTTGTTTTGCTAGAGAAGCCATTTCTGAAAAATAGAAAGTCATGTGTTAGCATAAAGATTGATTTTGTATGAGTTATGTAGTTTCAAGTTTTAACAAAAAGCAAGGGGTGTTTAAAAAGACCAAACGGTTTTGAAGATTGTTTGGTTCCAAATGGTTTCAGGACCGTTTGGTCCCAAACGGTTTCAGGACCGTTTGGTTCCAAACAGTTTCAGGACCGTTTGGTTCCAAATGATTTAATGACCCTTTGGTTCAAAACGGTTTGAAGATCGTTTGGTTCAAAATGGTTTCAGGACCGTTTGGTCACAAACGGTTTCAGGACCGTTTGGTTCCAAACAGTTTCAGCACCGTTTGGTCCCAAACGGTTCGAAGACCATTTGGTTCCAAACGGTTCGAAGACCTTTTGGTCCAAAACGGTTTGGAAACTGTTTGGAAGGTGAAACAGCGGGGAGCGGTCGGCGATAGTGGAGGTGGCGGCGACGATGAAGAAGGTAGGTATGAAAGAAAAGAGAATTGCGGCGGTGCCGTAGACATCGGCAAAGGTAAAGGTGATGGCGAAGGCAAAAAAGACGATGGTGTTATGGAATAGGGATTCACGGTGGTGTCGTGGACGTCGGCAATGGTGGTGCGCCTACCTTGTTGTTGTGGGTGGGAAATCGGCGGCGATAGCATCGGTAACGGGGGTGCAACTGCCGTGAGGACACGTAGAACCGGGAGGGATGGTCGGTGAAGGGGACCGGTGTTGCAGGTTGCGTGGGAATCGGGAGTAGAGAAGGAACAAGAAAAGTCGTTTGCGCGAGGGTTTAAGGAGGGTCTAGAGTCGAAAGAAAGAAGAAGGAGGGGGGTTATATTTATAGGATTCGGGGGGTTGACCTTGTAATACCCTTAGGTCAAACGGTTTAGTGACCGTTTGGATTCCAAACGGTTTCAGGACCGTTTGGCTCCAAACGGTTTCAGGACCATTTGGGAGGGTTAAGGTTATTTTGATTTTATATTTTTATATTGGTTTTGGTTATATAAATTTGTATATTTTCAGAAGATAATCCTAAGGTAACTTAAAAGAACAGAATATAAAAGAAGAAGATCAGATCTTGGGTTGCCTCCCAAGTAGCGCCTGGGTTTTACGTCACTGGCTCAATGAGGTTTTGATGTTGTTATGATGATGTTGTGGTGTCTCTGATCTCAATAGTTTGTCTCGGCATTTTATTTGCTGGAGTGTAGTATTTTTTCAATCGATGGTCGTTGACTGTCCTTTCTCCGCCATTGTCATCAACAATTATGATAGCTCCAGTCAGGTATATATGTTTGATAGTGAAAGGCCCGGACCACTTTGTGCGGAGTTTTCCGGGGAACAATTTGAGCTTCGAATTGAAAAGGAGGACTTTGTCACCCATGGCGATGTCTTTCCTTTTAATATGGCCATCGTGCCACATTTTGGTTTTTTCTTTATAAATCCTGACGCTTTGATAAGCCGTCATTCGGAGCTCCTCTAGCTCTTGTAATTGGAGTTGACTATTTTCTTCGGCACTTTTGAAATCAAAATTCAGTTGTTTAATGGCCCACCAAGCCTTGTGTTCCAGTTCTATTGGAAGATGACATGACTTCCCGTATACCAAATGGAACGGGATCATTAAAAAGGTTCCAAACTTTGTATACAAGCTATTTGGATCATTAAAAAGGTTCCCTTAAAATTTGGGATTAAAAGGATGTGTGGTTTGGAAGATATAGATATTTGAAAATTCCCTAATGTATGAGGAATAACATCAATGTCACGATTTTCTAATCCAATTAGAATTAGTTTAATTAAACTTTTTCTTGGTGCGTGTCATGAGGATCGTTGGATCTCAGATCCAATGATAAAGTGGTTATCCCTTATATTCGGTCAAGAAAGGAAAGCAGAACAACACCGGTGTAACGCCCGGGCCCACTGCCCAAGGCTCTAGTAGAGTTTTAGGAATGACGACTGGCCCCACAGACCACCACTAGCCTTAACTGCGTGCTTTGTCCTCATGCACGTGCAAGTCGGGGTCAACTTCCCGACTGGTCACCCATCCTAGTACTACTCCAAGCTGAGCACGCTTAACTATGGAGTTCTTTGTGATGGGCTCCCGGAAAAGGAGGTGCACCTTGGTGATATGGGTAGTCCAATCATTCCTTTTAAGATCAACTTATCCAAGGCCTCAAATCTTGGGATGTTACAATCTTCCCCACTTAGACTCTTGAAGTCCACGTCAAGGCTCAACTATAAGGCCCCGTAATCTCTTCCCCATTTCAGTGCAGACCCACAATGGCCCATGGACACCCAGTTCTCGATCATAGAATACCAGCGCAAAGGTGGCTACGTCAACCATGGACAATCCTTTCCTACATGCATGGACCGCACAGCCCAAGACTGGCATGCCATGTCCATGTGGGCCCCACCTACTAGAGGGGTTATGTCTCTAATACCATTTCTAATGCCCGGGCCCACTGCCCAAGGCTCTAGTAGAGTTTTAGGAATGACGAATGGCCCCACAGACCACCACTAGCCTTAACTGCGTGCTTTGTCCTCATGCACATGCAAGTCGGGGTCAACTTCCCGATTGGTCACCCATCCTAGTACTACTCCAAGTTGAGCACGCTTAACTATGGAGTTCTTTGTGATGGGCTCCCGGAAAAGGAGGTGCACCTTGGTGATATGGGTAGTCCAATCATTCCTTTTAAGATCAACTTATCCAAGGCCTCAAATCCTGGGATGTTACAACCGGTGAGTTTTGTGATCAATTTTCTCACAACTCTCAGCATGAGCTAGTCTGAAAAGGAGATCCTTGGCTTTGTGAGGCCAATCCGAGTCAACCTACCCTAGGTTTTACCTAGGTTTGAGGTGTCTAGAAGTTTTCCCCAAACCTTCTTTCGGGGGTGCCCATGTGGAAGAGGGTGGGTATAAATATAGGGGTGAAGCCTCTCTACGAACCCAAAAACTCTTTTGTGAGAACCCATGTGATCAAACAAGCTTGATCATACCTCCAATTTCTTTGCAAGACCCTACCATCACCCTCGTCTCTCCTAGAATCACCACCGTAGGATATCTCTATTGTCTTGAAAACTCCGAGCACTCCTCGAGAAATTGGAGGCATCCACAGGTTTGTGGGAGTCTATCAAAGGAGATCAGACCTTCACCTCATGGTTAGGAGGGTCGGATCAAGAAGTCAACCCTTAAGTTGATCAGTGGCTCACGTGTGAAGAAGAACAGAGGTAGAAGATGATGATATGTGGATTGACTATCCTGCCCTCAACTTCTCTCCTCACAGGTAAGACCCTTTTGGTCTTTTCTCACTTTTGACCTTGTCATGCGGTCCTAGCCACACGAGCGAGGAAGCCACATTAGCTAAAGCCCATTGGCTTAGCTCTACCGCGTGGGCAGGTCAGGCTCGGTTTTCTAGTGCCCAGGTGGGGACCCATGGTTGGTCTAAAAATGATTTCTTTGTTAAAATCATAACTAATGATAGGATAATTGTATAGGGACATATAATATATGGTTTTTGATAACAAAAATCCATAGAATCTAACAAAAATGAATTTGAATCCTAAATATACTTGTAACTCGAAAAGTATGTAAAGGTTCTACCTTCAATGGTTTTAATTAATTTAAAACCCTAAGTTTTGAAGATTTAAGGATCTAATGATGTTCCCTGACTTTTGTGAGCAAAGTTTAGCTTTTTGACATGAAAAGGATGGATTAGATCTAATTGGATGATATTTGTTCATAATTTTCCTAATTAGGGTTCCATAATTATAAAAGTGTATCAATGGACTTAAAACCCCTAATTTTGATAAGTGTGAGGTTTAATTTTTTTTATTGTGGAAATAAATCAAGAAGGCATGAAAATGATGTTGTTGAACTAATTTGTGGATAAAGACCCTTAATTTGGATAATTTGAGTAATTAGGGTTTTATGAGTGGAAAATGTTTTTAGGGTTTGTTGACCTAAAAAGGGTAAGATTGGAAAGTAAAACCAAGAAACCCTAAGGAACCACTGATGGGGATTAGAAACCCTAGAATGGAATCCCAAGTCAATAAAAGATGTTTGGATGTGATTATAACCATTAGGTGTTATAAATACTTTCTAGGATCAAGTTGCTTGATTTGTTGCTTGGCTTTGGTTGATTGGACTTCTTGATTGGATTAGCTATATTGCTTGGTTTTGAGACTTCTAGATCAGGTATGTGGTTACACTTATGGCTAATTACTCTAGTTTGACGATGATTTCCGAGGTTTTACCGATTGCTTGAAATTACATGCTTGGATGAACTTTAATTCTTACAGTCTATAAAGTGACTATGACTATTACCTTATAAAGCTTATATCTTGCTCGAACATACATCCCACCGTTGGTAATTATGAATGAAAATACGAATAAAGTGATGATAATTACTAAAGGACCAAGCCCCAGGTTGGGAAGGTTAGATAAGCCCCACGTTAGGAAGGTCATAAGTGGTCAAGCCCCAAGTTGGGAATATCTAATGGTACCTAGATCCAGATTGAGATGTATCCAATGAGGTACCTAGCTCCAGATTGAGAGGTAGCCTAACGTCCACTGGAGGGACAAAACCATAAGAGAGGGTATATCAGAGGTTGGGTAAAATTCTATTTTGTAACAAATAATTGTTGTCGTTATGTTGTTACAATTATATGCAAACTTTTGGTTTCCTTTGCATACCAGTATAATTTTTTATATTGGCCGATGTTTGTTCTATCGACATTTTAGGGTATATGCAGTTATGTCTACAAGCTTAATGGAAAGTGAATGTTCAGTAAAAGTGACATTGAAAAAGAAACAAGGCTAAATAATGCCTGGAGGATTATAGTTCGCTAGTTCTTCCCTTGGGTAAAGTTCTAAAATCCTATTTTTGAAACGTATGTGAAAAGAAAAAAAGTAACCTACTTTAAGATTATTTGTTGTAGAATTTATTAATTATTCTTGATTATTTGCAAAACCATATGATCTTGTTTGGGATAACGACTCTAGATTCTTAACCTTCCTTAATTGGGGGTTGCCAAGGGGTGGGGTTGTTATAGAAATCTGACCTCTGTTGTGACTGAGGTGATGAAAACCGAGGCTTCGTGAAGCCACCAGAAGACTGCCCTAGGAACTAAGTTGGTCTCTTCTTAGCATTGGCTTCATGCTTCTCTATAACAGACTACTCAATCTGCCTCACTGACTTCACAAGGGTGGAAAACTATCTTTGTTCTCCAAGGTTTATATCATCGTAGATAACTCTGTGTTCAAACCCTTCTCAAACATGTACATCCTCTCCTTTTTTGTTGCATCCATGTGAGGATAGAACCTCAACAGCTCCATTAACTTGGCCTCATACTCATTCATCATCATCGATCCATGGTACAACCTCTCAAACTGCACTATATTCTCATAAAGATATGTCTCAGAGAAGTACGGAGTGGACGGCTTTTCTATTGAATGAGAAATGGACTTCAAAGTGTCGTCTTATATGTGTCTATGATTCTGAATGCTGCTTTTGACAATGCAAACCCCTTTTTTATTATTTGATAACCTCAAATGTTTCCTGAGGCGACACTTTATTTCACTCCTTTCATTTATACTCTAAGTGCTATTGCTATAATATATACTTCCTTGACCACTTTTAGACAGATCGATCTTAAGAAGATCATTGCCTACTCCTCAAGTTTAGTCAAGCAAGGGAGAAGGATCAAAGATCTATTGTTCTGCATCTACCAAAATTGAAGGGGGCATGCTTTTTGCAAGAGCTACTGACTCACAATCTCCCATCAAAATTCTTCCCAGTCTATCACTACTCTCGTTCTCTTATCCTCTTCTATGGCCCACCACTAACCAACACTACCCTTCAGCAGATGCACTGCATGCTTCACCTTATGCTCATCTGGAATGTTGAGGATCTTGAATGCCTTCTCTAGCTTTGTCAACCACATATAAGCATTTTTCAGGTATGTTGTACCCACATACTCAACCACTCCAATGGTCTCAACCACTCAAACATATTTCCAGAACCTTGAGGTTCGACATTAGGGATAGATTCCCTTGGTTGGGGTACAGGTGCATTGTCTATTGAATCCATACTCATGGCCATAAGTTGTCCAAACATAGACTGGAATGTTGGGTTGACCATGCTTACAGGTCAAACGAAGGCATCAAGGGATGCTCCTGCATCATCTCGAGCACTCTCTCTTCACATGCTAGCCTCCTAGAACCACCTCATGGCGTGATGAAGCTACTCTCAACATGTTCTTTGCATTCAAAGACATATCTACATAAGCAGAAGATATGATCATATATGTTGGATAATGTAACAAAATACACAACCTAAGTCCTATGTCCCTGTAGACTCAATGAACCTATAGCTCTGATACCAATCTTTAAGTGTGACACTCCTACAAACAAAATGACATAACTTGAAAACAAAACACGCAATCAATTACTAAACATCTAGATAACCATAAAATAGGGTAAATTAAAACCGATTTAAACATTACTAATAAGAGCGAGAACATTTACATAAAGGTCCATGAACTTTTTATAATGGTATACACCATACCAGGTATTTACATATTTGTCCAGTGGTTGAGGCCACAACCTATATACAAAAGTTGTGTTCCATAATTGCATGCCATATACAATATCAACATGTGCTAAAAACTCGAGTCATCATACATATCATCTACAAAACATCCCCTGCCCGGACCTAAGAGTACAAGAATGACTCTAGGACTCTACAACTACTATAACTACCAGCCAACCTTCAAAAACCATTACTCTCCAAGCTGCTCCTCTTCAACACCTCGAACCTACCCACGTCACTGACGACCACCTAAAAGATGTGGCAACCCACGAGAGTGAGATCCATGTCCCATCGAGAGATATAACTATCAACCAACGGATATTGATTACAATAAGTTATATTATTTAAACAAGATACACATGTTTAAGTAGATTAAGTAGATAAAACAGTTAAGCAACTATAATAGAATAAGCAATTAATGTATCAGTAGGCCTATTTAACAAGATATCAACTGGAACATGTAAGGCTATTACCGATTAAGTAGTGTTGATGAGTTTTAGAAAGGAAAAGAATTTCAACTCACTAATCACCCGCAAGTATATGGGAGTCAATGTAGTTGAGTGTTGAACACGAGGAGCTAGGCTAGTTAGGCGCAAACATGTTAACTTTCTCTAATCTAAATCAGATTGGAAAAGTTTGATTGATTATAGACTAAACAAAAGGAAACCAAGACAGAGGTTTTAAACAAAGGTATTGATTAATTTTAGAAACTTGAGCATAAGATTGAACTACCATTACCATTATATCACGTGAACGTATGAAACAAGATCGTTGTTTAATAAGTAAGGAGGTTGTCATCATCATGCATTTCCCAATGCCATGAGATGGCTCTCAATTTCACATAATGCTCATATGTCTATATTTAGTATTAAACACAATTGAAACCCTCAATAATCCCTAGACACTCCCGTAGTTAAGAGAATATTGCTATAGATCCTACTCCATACTTCCTAATGCATTCTCCCGAAGAACAAGGCAAACATAAAACATGTATAAAAGGTGGCCAGCTAAGCATACAAGCAAGAAAACACCATAGGAATCCATTGAAGTAAGAAAATTAAACAACAATAAGCATAAATATTCGAGTTAGCATGAACGATGGCATGGGAACTACTATCCCATGCTCAAGAAAAGAGTTGTACTCATCCATAGTGAAGATATGCAGATACATGATAGTAATTTTAGAGTTTTGCATGCTTAAGAGAAGGAAAAAGCTAGAGTAACCACAGATGCAGGCTAAGGGGAGAGAACTCCAACTAGAGGATGAAGTTCTACCACTTAGAAAGCTCCAACTCAGACCAAACTTCCCTCCCAGAAAGCTAGAATGATGAGAGTAAATCTGCTACACCTTTGGAGGAGAAAACGGAGAAGAAATGAAGTAGAATGGGGGTTCTCTTCCAAGATATCACCTTCTTCTACCCAAAAATCGCCCTCCTCTACTCTGGAACTTCTCTTGGGAGTAAAACACTTCAAAATGACCAAGCCTAACCACCTCATGGGCTCCCATTTGCTTTTAAAATGAAAGGCAGTCGTATTATTTTTGCAGAAAATGACAGCGACACGGCATGTCCTTTGAAGAACATGTCATGTCATGCCATTTGTGCTTGCTTAGTGTTTTTGCTGCATTGAGGTACACGACGTGTTGGAATTAGACATGTCGTGTTTCTGCCTTCAGGAGGTGAATCAAGTGAAGGGCACACATCATGTTTGAATAAACACACGTCGTGTGCTTTGGTAGAAAGGTGTAGATTGTCTTCATGTACCAAGAACACACCATGTTTGTTGATGGACACATCGTGTGCCACTTCCTCTGATCTGGGCTAGACACTGCTGGAGAATCACACACTATGTGTTTAATAACACACGACGGGTTCTTTATCCCATGAGACTGCCTATAAGTGAACATGTCGTGTTCTTAAGAGAACACGTCGTGTCTTCTACTGTTTCTTCAGGAATTTGCTTTGGGTCATCTACAAAACATAGAGAAGTCCATTTGAGGTTTGATTTGAGTTAGGTTATCTCCAATAAGACCTTTTTAATACATATATGCAATCAACATCATGTGATAAGCAAAGAAACTAAAAAGTGTGACAAATGAATGTGAATGGAGGCTAAATTGGGATAGAATGAGTTGAAATTGTGTGTGATAGTGCACAGAAAGATGATATAAAACGGAGATGAAATTGTGTCTAGTTGTGCATTAACAGATGGAGACGGGGGGCAGAGGGGAACGAGGGGGCGGCGGCGGCGGCAGTCAATCTCGCGGAGGAAGGGGATCGGGGGGAGGGAGGGGACCGAAGAACCGATCTGGAGATCGGGAATTCTATCCCTTCTCAAGTGGAATACCATGCAAAGATCAAGGTCAACCTGATGACCCGGGAGGAGCCACGGATGGCGGCGTTAGGGTTTCTATACCAAGAGTGGGACTAAATTTCCAGTACTCGGGGATGCGTGGGCCTGTCCCGGAGAGTAGATCAGAAGGCAACGAAGACACCAACGGCCCCAGCCTGTCATCGGATGACCAATTCCCACCGTTGGGGGACCATTCGGCGACGGACTCAAAGGGAGAAGCCACCATGATAGACGTGTCTGAAGAAGCTACACGAAACAATAATAATCAAGGAGGATCAGCCAGTAGTAATGCGGGAAACCAGGAAATGTTTTTCCTACAATCCCTGTTTGAGAATAAGCTCGCCCTTTCGGATGTTAAGATATCACAGATCGATGGCATCCCTTCTCTGGAGATAGAGCCGGATGCGGAAGAAGATCTTTCCAGACCCTAGCAATACACGGTGATCACTAGATTGATAGGAATTGACGTGGGATACATGACCATGAGGGAGAGAATCCAAACTCTCTGGAATCCAGTCGGAAGGTTCAATATGTTTGAAGTTGATCTAGGTCACTACGTTGTGCAGTTCTCATGCAAACGAGACTTCGACATGGTGCTAACCGGAGGGCCGTGGAAGATTTTTGACTGCTGCCTTGCAGTGTGGAAATGGTTTCCCTCCTTCCATCTGATGGAAGAGCTACCACATTACCTAGTAACTTGGGTTAGAATCCTAGACCTTCCGCTTCATCTCTACGTACCGACCATCTTCGAATACATAGGATTGGCCCTTGGTAGTCTGGTGAAAGTGGATGCCCATACCGCTGCAAGAACGCGAAGCAAATTTTCCAGGCTTGCCATTGATGTGGACACCACAAAACCTCTTGTCATAATATTATGATCAATAATGATATCTATCAAGTTGAATATGAAGCCTTCCCTAAAACATGTGAGGTCTGTGGTAAACTCGGACATAACCAGAAGCATTGCACATCTAGAGGAGTTGCACATGAATCCAATGGCAGTAGGGAAGGAAATCTGCAGGGATCGAAAGAAGATGCTGGTAATGGTGGCTGGCAAACCAATAGATGGAAGGCTATGGTGAATCGAACACGATCTGCACAACATAACAAAACCAAGGAAGCGTCCAATGGAAGTCCATCTAGCTCAAGCTCAAATAAATTCGCCAACCTTGCGGGAATGGAGGATCAGGAAAAGGAAGACGGGAGTCATGCAGAGGCATGCCCGGAAGACCATACGGCCACCAAACAAGCTGGTGAAGGGAGATCAGATAAAGTCTGGAAAAAGAAGAAACTAAACACTACAGACGATAAAAGAGAGGTGTTGAAGGACATCACAAAAACAACCCAGACGAAGTCGAAGGAGAAAGCAGTACACACAACGGTGAACCCTGATGTCGATGAAGTGATTGAGGAGGTCATTAATGTGGAGGAGGATGAAACCACTGAAGCACCAAGTAGCAACAAGGCTGCCCATACTGAAACCCCTCCTGTCACTGAAATTAGCACGGAACCGCCGGACGGAGGAGAAGCAAGCAAGATGAACGATACTACATCCGCTTCGGGAGAGGAAAGTTCTGAGATGGTTGAGGATAATGAACAACCAGAAACCACACCAACTGTTATTGTAGGATGTCACATGCTGCCTGGTAGGAAGGTCAAAGGAAACACACCAAAACTTAAGAATGTAAGGCCTAAACCTCCTTACGAGAACAGAAGGAAAAGCCCTAGGCTCAACCAGGAGCAGGAGGCCGTTATGGAAGAGGTTGGTGAAGAGAAGGAGAACCACACTCCTACTGGTCCCCAGTAAGGTAACCGGGCCACTCCTTTCTACCAAAGTTGTTTTTTATGTTAGACATCCTTTGCTGGAATGTTCGAGGAATCGGCAACAAAGACACTTGATGTGTCCTCCGAGATATGATCTCACAAAAACATCCCAAAGTGGCCATCCTCGAACCCAGGATCAGTGGTTCGGCAGCTACTCAAACTATACAGAAACTTGGTTTCTCCAATTCCCATAGAGTTGAAGCTCGAGGATTCGCGGGAGGAATCTGGATATGATGGAACTCTACAGAGTGTGATATTAAGATCATTAATAGTCACCGACAGTTCTGCACCTGCCTTATCAACAACATCACCCTCGCAACCTTCATCTATGCGAACTCACATATCTTTGTTTGAAAATTTCTATGGAAGCACCTCGTTCATATGAGCAAGTCATTTGATAGACCTTGGATTGTAGTCGAAGACTTCAACACCACCTTAAGTCCCAATGAAAAATAAGGTGGCAAGAGGTATGATTTTCAAGAAGCAACGATATTCATTAACACTCTTCTGGAGGTTGGCCTTACTGACTTGGGGTTCATGGGCCCTAAGTTCACCTACAGACACGGGACCCTCCATGAGAGGTTAGACCGTGTTGTTTCCAACTCGGCGTTCTTATTGAAGTATCCTCAGTTCATTGTTGAACACATGCCAAGAGTCTGGTCAGATCACAATCCAATCTTGGTTAGATCATCTGCTAGCAAAGCTTCCAACCCCCGGTTCCTCATGAAATGTTCTTGGTCAAAGAATAATGAGTTCCAGAATATGTTGTGTGTGTCTTGGCAACCACATTTGGATTTCAGAGATGCACTCGAGATTGTGAAACCTGACATTATGAAGTGGACAGCTCACAATAGCAAGAAAGTGGAAAAAGATAAAACGAGAATCCTTAGAAATCTCAGCACTCTTCAGGATAGCTTGGAGGATAACTTTGACAACACAACAACAAATATGATTTCGGACCTGCAAGTAGAGTACATATATATACTCAGAGCAGAGGAGGAAGACTGGAAACAAAAAAGCCACATTCAGTGGCTTGCTGATGGTGACATTAACACAAAGTTTTATAACACCTATGTCAAACAAAGGAGGCGCAGCAATAACATAACCATGTTGAGGAGACCAAACGGGGAATGGACGAGTGATGATAATGAAATCCAAAGTATGCTGGTCAACCATTTTAAGTCTATTCTGACTGAAGATCGTCTGACAGATACTCATGAGGTACATAAGTATTATGGCTGTTTTACTCCACTAACTGAAGAACAATGTAGGATGATTTCATCACCTCCGACACTGGCAGAAGTTTATAATATCTTGAGATCCATGAACCCTTACAAAGCATGTGGACCGGATGGCATTGATGGCTCTTTTCTTATGGCTAATTGGCACACAATCAAGCAGTCTGTTCTTTCTACTATATCCAAGGCCCTAGATGGAGAAGCACTTCACGCAGAGCTATGTGCAGCAACAATTATTCTCATCCCAAAGGTCTCCAAACCTGAATCTTGTGAACAATTTAGACCCATATCTTTGAACAATATTAATCTCAAATTAGCATCGAAAGTTGTTGTCAAAAGAATCAAATATTTTCTTGAGTGGGTGTCCTCGACACAAAGTACCTTTGTTCCAGGGCGCAATATCACGGACAACATTATTATTGTGCAAGAGATTCTTCACAACATGCGAAGGAAATCAGCTAGACGGATGATGGCGATTAAAGTTGATCTTTCTAAAGCGTATGATCGGATGAACTGGACCTTTGTGGAAGACAAGTTGAAGAAGATTGGTTTTCCTGAGTCCATCATTCATTATATTATAGGATCCATGACTGAAGGAAAAGCATCTATAGCATGGAAGGGCAAATTGACGGATAGCTTCAAAGCCAGCAGAGGCCTCAGACAAGGAGACCCACTGTCACCTTACATATTTGTGTTATGTCTTGAAAGATTAAGTCAACATATTGATAGCATGGTGAAAACCAAGGATTGGACCCCGATTAAGTTATCTACTAATGGTACAAAGATCTCTCATTTGTGTTTTGCGGATGACATGATCCTTTTCGCAAAGGCAGACTTGAAACAGATTAAAACGATCCAACAGTGCTTCGAGGAATTTGGTGTTGTATCTGGACAGGCTATCTCTGTGAAGAAATCTAACATCCACTTTGCGAGAAGTGTACCTGGAGCTACAAGACGGTTTCTCTATAGGATGACCAGCTTTACAGAAGCTACTGACCTTGGCAAATATCTCAGAGTGCCACTCATTCATAAGAAGGTCTCAACCTGTACATATGGTGAAATTATCGAGAAGGTGACAAATAGTATTAACTCTTGGTCTGCACGGAGCCTTTCTCTTGATGGTAGGTTTTGTATGGCGAAATCCACCCTAAGCGCCATTCCTACATACACGATGCAGTCGACAGTCATCCCTATGAAGGTTTGTGATAGAATTGACGCTAATGTGTGGTCCTTCATATGGGGAGGGGGGGCACAAGTCCAACCCCTTATCCTTGGTCGCTTGGAACAAGGTGACGAACAGCAAAGACAATGGTGGCCTTGGCATTAAATCAATGCGTGAATGAAACCAGACGATGATTAGCAGACATGCTTGGGAGATAGAGACTGGGAGGAAATCTTTTTGGTGCTAGGGAATGAAGGAAAAATATACCAAACATGTCAGTAGAACAACTGGAAACTCATCCAGGTTGGGTCGTGCAGTCCTGAATTGTAAAGAGTTTATTGACGAGAATTCCATTTGGAACCCCATAAGTGGCAAGAGCATCAATGTATGGTATGATAAATGGTGGAACCATAACATACGGTTGTATGATCGAACTAGGAAGCCGATACCAGTTGAGTTGGAGGATTTACAGGTGGCTAGCCTTGTTAATCTCAACAATGAATGGGACACTGAGTTCCTGAAGGAGTGGATCGCTGAAGAGGATATCAAGAAAATCTTAAAAATACATGTCCCTATGGATTCGCAGTTGAACGACATACGGGTATGGATTCACACAGATAACAGGCAGTTCTCCACCAAGAGTGCCTATAGAACTCTCAGGTCCTAGAAAGAAGTCCAATGTCGGGGCAAATGGAACCTTATCTGGAAGCTCAAGATCTTTGCTAAAGTGAAGTTCTTTCTGTGGCTCGTGGGTCATAGAGCTATCCTTACGAACAGTAGGCGGTTTAGAAGACAAATGACCAATAATGTGGACTGTCCTAGATGCGGAAGATATGAAGAAACAGTGTTTCATGCTTTACGTGACTGCCCTAAAGCTCAGGACATATGGAGCAAAGTTTTGAGCCCTCAGGAACTGATGGTGCTTAACGATGCGACTGACATATGGCAATGGTTAAGCACGAATATTTCAGGGGAAAGGAAGCATGATGTTATGTTCTCTATTACTTGCTGGATGATTTGGAAAGACAAAAACGAAGAAATCTTTGAAAAGAAAATGACTCCTTCTCGCTATCTTGTTAGTAAGATAACCGAAGAAGTGAAGGTGACAGAAGTGGCATGGCAGAAAGAAGAGCAACCGCACAGGCTAGATCATGATGAAGGTTGGCAACTGCTAAAGTACCCCGCCTATAAACTAAACGCAGATGCAGCCTTTAAGAACAAGCATGCAGGCGCTGCGGTGATTTGTAGAGACCATCTCGGAGGTTGGCATGGAGGTATAGCATGCAATTGTAAGGCTGAGAACTCCGTTGAGGCTGAGCTTCAGGAAATTGTCTTAGCTATGGACCTTGCCCATGACCTGGCGATTGACCATGCCATTATAGAAAGTGATTCCAGGCTAGCTTGTGAGGCAGTGGAGTTAGATCATGAGGAGAATCTGAAGCTGGCAAGATGGATTCTTCAAATCAAGAAGAAGAAGAAGGCCAATTGGTCCATTTGCTATGTCCACAGGGAAGCAAACAATGCTACGGATACTCTGGCTAAGTTCCACCTAAAATCTGGGAATGGATTCTATTTTTATAGAATACCGCCTAAAATAGTTGAAGGAATTATCCATAAAGAACTTTGTAATGGTAGTAGTACTACCAGATTTCATTCTTGCATTTCAAATAATGTAGTCACATTTGCTGATAAATTAGCTTGCACGAGGAGGGCAAGATGAATACGATAGCCTCCTGACTTCACCCAAAAAAAAAGATGATATAAAACACACACAAAAAACCCTCCTAAGCTTGAATTGTTGCTTGTCCTCAAGCAAAAAGAACATAGAAACGCACATGAAAGAATTTTCAAGCTCATGCATAGATTAACCAAAAGAAAGATGTGTAAGGTTCAGCCAACAATGATCAATATGTTTATACTTGTGGCCATCAACTCAACTTAAACATCAATGAAAGAGATTCAAGTTCAGCAAGGGTGGTTTCAATTTAGTGAATCAATCAACTCAACAACATTAAATAGAATTTGGATAACCAAGCCAAACAACTAGTGGATGCACAACACAATTTCTCAGCTATTAAGGATACAAATGATGAAGTCTTAGCTAACATTAACAAAATTAGTTGTACTCTCTTCTTTTCCCAAAAAATATATGGCAATGGTTTATGGATTCTGGCACTCAGCTACTAATGTAGGCTTATGCTCACGTGGAATGCCAATTGGGGTATTTTACCCTCTTTTTAAGACATACCACCTAACCATCGTGGCCAGATCAGACTTATACTAGGCTAGCATGATATGTGGGCGGTAAAGCCATCTTTTATGGGGTAAGAGGGTGAAATGAGATAAAAGAGATTTTAAATATTTTCCACAACATGGGAGAGTCAACTAAATAGAAACATTAGCTAGGTTTCATCTATTTGTTTTGAAAAAAATTCAATGAAAGAAAGGTTGAAAAATGCACTAAGAGCTTGGCAAGGGTATCTTGTATTCCAAATGATGTTGTGATGTTAATTTACTCAAAAAAATGAAACCATTACATGTTTTAGACAATCAATGATGACAAAGGTGAGTGTTCAAGATACAAGTATAAACCAGAAATAAGTGCATGTTGGAGGCCAAAGGATTTCAACTAATCTATGCATGCTCTTTAGAATTCTTTCAATGATAGATTAAGGTGCAAGAGGACAAGATGGTTCAAACTTCGCAGAAAATCAGTTCATTACATCAAGATAGCCTCACATCATACATGATTTTGCCACAAAACGAAATAAGAACAAAGAACAACATGAAGGTAGAAAAGACATGACAACATGAAAAATATGAAAAACAATAAAGTAAACTACATTATTGGCCAATTGCATCCCCCCTAAGCTTGAAATTTACAGTGTCATCACTGCATCAATCAAACATATGAAGGAAACAACCGAGTACCTATCATGGGGTGGGACATCAGTGGGATGGGCCAAGGCCCATGTGACCAGAGGGGAAGAACTGGCTAATGAGATCATCATCATCTGGAATATCAACCCGCATGGGTTGTGGAACAAACTCAGGCTGCTGCGGAGTAGGCTGGTGCTGTTGTGGCATGGATAGTGGCCTTGAGAAAGGTGTCTGTTAGGGTTAAAAAACCCTTTCTCGTCAAAAGAGTGTGTGTCTTGAAAGACACGGTGTGTTTCTTAACAGAACTTCCCTACGTTCTTTCGGGCATATTTGTGTGTTACAAGACACGTCATGTGTTTTTATGCACATGTCATGTTCAAATCCAGAAGTTCAAATTGTGTTTTTCACTGATAATGACACATCGCGTTCAAATAAAGACATGTTGTGTTCTTTTCCAGATAACTTATGTTCCCCTGTTGATGCTAAAGTACACGCCTTCTGTTTTTAAGACATGTCGTGTACTTTTCCAGATTGAGTATTACTTTGGTCTGCTGGACAGTGACACGGCATGTGTTTTTCTGACACGTCGTGTGTTTTTTAGTTTCTACTCACTTTTTGCTTGTTGTAATAGGTGACACGCCGTGTCAGATAAAGACACATCATGTCTCTTTGAGTTTTTGTAGAATTTAGCTTCTCACCAGCACCTACAGAAGTATTGAAATGCAAGTATAAGTGTTTAAATTATTACATACACCCATGACAAGCTTATTTTTGGGAAATTTAAAGATTGTTCTTGACTCAAACTACTGAAAGAAATTCTAATCTAATGTGGGGTCAACTCCCACATGTTCCTCCATTTAAAGTCTGGAGTAGGACTCTTTAGTCTTTTGATCAAGCATCTTGGAGGGAGCAAGTGACTCCCTTGTCAACTTCATCTCCTATGATGTAAAACTTGCACCGTTATCCATTGACCTTGAAGGAGGATTGTTTCCCTTGTAGCTCCACGGTCCCATACGGAAAGATGTGTAGGACCAAGAATGGTCTAGACCACTTGGATCTCAACTTTCCTAGAAATGTCTTGAGTTTAGAATTGAAAAGTAAATCTTGGTCTCCTTCCTTGAAGTCTTTGATCTTGATTCTCTTAACATTCCATCTCTTTGTCTTCTCCTTGTAGATTTTGGCATTCTCATAAGCATCCATTTGTAGCTCCTCTAGCTCTTGTAGTTGCAGTATCCTCTTCTCTCTTGCTTTCTTAAGACCATAATTTAGCAACTTGATTGCCCATAATGCTTTGTGCTCCAATTCTATGGGTAAATTACATGATTTTTCGTAGACTAGCTTGAAAGGTGTTGTTCCAATGGGTGTTTTGAAAGCTGTCATGTATACCCATAATGCATCTTCCAACTTAAGTGCCCAATCCTTTCTTGAGCTGGAGACAGTCTTTTCTAGAATAGCCTTCAGTTGCCTATTGGAGTTCTCCACTTGACATGATGTTTGAGGGTGATAGGGTGTGGATATCTTATGATTTACCCCATATTTGCTAAGCAAGTTGTTGAAGTTTCTCTCATTTAAATGGCTTCCACCATCTGAAATGATTGCTCTTGGAACTCCAAATCTTGGGAAGATGATCTTTTGAAAAAAAAGTTTGACAACTAACTTTACATCTGGAGCTTGAGTGGGAATTGCTTCCACCTATTTGGACACATAATCATAGGCCACCAATATGAACTTGTAACTGCATGAAGATGGGAAGGGGCCCGTATAGTTTATACCCTACACATAAAAAACTTCTATCTCCAAAAGTGAGTTTAATGGCATTTCATCTCTCCTTGAAATTCCTCCACCTCTTTGGTAGTTGTCACAAGCCTTGACAAATGTGTGCATGTCACGAAATACACTTGGCCAATAAAGGCCAGATTGTAGGATCTTTATTGCTATTAGCTCCAAAGTGTCATTCATAGGGAGAAGAATAACAATCTGAAATCACATTACCAACTTCCTCATTTGGGACACACCTCCTTATGAGTCCATCAGTGCATTGCTTAAACAATAACAGATCATCCCAGTAGTAGAATTTTACATCATGAAGAAACTTCTTTTTCTATTGATACATCAAGTCTAGCGGTAGTTGTCATGTAGCAAGAAAATTTGCAAAATCTGCAAACCATGGTGCTTGTGTGGAAGACAAGGCATAGAGTTTCTCAATTGACAATCGGTCCTCAATAGGCAATGAACTTTCAACACTTGTAGTCAACCTAGATAGATGACATGCAATGTTGTTTTCTGTCCCTTTTCTATCCTAGATTTCAAGATCAAATTCTTGAAGGAGTAATATCCAGCATATGAGACAAACCTTCTCAAAGAGGACTTTAGTCTAAATATTTATGGAGAAGATACAAATTAGAAAGGAAAGTATACATACTATAGGTACGTCTCTACCCCAACAGAATCACTGTCATCTTTCTCATCTATGAGGGGATCTTCCTCATGCTAGTTATGAGAAGCCATCTCCACAACAATGATAGAATTTCAAAAGTTTCCCACAGCATCTAAAATCAATTTGATCGGACAACAGACATCCAATAAAATGAAAAAATGACAAGGTCAGTCAGGTCGCGAAACATAACGCACATCCAGGTCGTCTTCAACCTCCAGTCAAAGAATGTCAGAAGCAAAAAACCAAGTTTTGCCACCTAGGGCCAAAATGGCCAAACCAAAGTGCAAAAATGAAAGTTATACCTTCCCTAAGGCTAATATAGTTGAAACTCACACTGAAATCTCATTAAAGAGGACCACCACATGATCTTACCCACTGCTAGAAAATGTCACCAAGATGGTTGGAAGAATGCCTCAGTCTATGGGATCCAAGTTGACGAATCATGGTGATTAGTAGGTTCTCTCTCTCCTCTGACCACCATGGTCACCCTTGTATGCTCTGATCTGGTCACCTCTGTAGCTACCTCATGAGTGGGGAAGAAATGGGAAGGATGATCGACGCTCCTCCCATTTACCCTCTTTTAAAGATAAAAATTGATGCAAAAATCACAAACAAGTCCCTACATTTTTAGTAGAATTTCCAGAACCCTATAAAAATTGCAATTTAATCAAAAATAACAAAATTGGTAAAACTTGGAAAATGTCAAAACTTGACTTATAAGCCAAAATTCTATATTTCCAAAAATAGTCACCATATCTACCTACGATCACCAGGGTCCTAGACTACAACCTTAAATTGGAACAATTCTACTCTCCCTTTTTTAAATCCAGGATCCTGGACTATGACCTTAAACTATACCAATTCTACTTTCTATTTTTCAAATCAAGGGTCCTGGACTATGACCCAAAATTGCACCAATCTACCCACTTTTTTCAAATCTAGGGTCCTAAACTACGACCTAAATTTGGACTGATTCTACTATTTCTTTTTCAAATCTAGGGTCATGGACTACAAACTAAAATTGGGCCAATTCTACTTTTTTTTCATCCATGTTCCTAGACTAGAACCTAAAATTCGACCATTTCTACTCTTTTGTTGAGTGGGCCAATTCATAGTTAGGACTAGAGCTCTCAAAAAAAATTAAAAATGCGTAGGAAGAAGGATGACTACTCTTTTTCCAATATATGTTTTTCAAGCAGCTCAGTTGCCCCTATTTATCAATGATCATGGACTCTTGATCTCAATGTCTCATAACAAAATTACCACCTACATTTGCTTTTTTTACATTCACCCTTTTCTCACTAAGGCATGAGCTAGTGGGATAATCAGACATGCACTGGTTTAAGAACAACAACAATGATAAGAGACATTTTCTAGATAATAAACATCTTATGGCTCATCAAAATGCCAAGGGAATAAATGATTGGTCAGATATAGGTAAATACCTAAGTGATAGCTACCTTTACTCTAGAGAAGTCATGTATTCCCAATATTTTCTTCACATATTCATCTTTATAAGGAAAGGGCATCACACTCAGTTTTTACCCTCCACAAGGTTTGTCAGAACATCCTTGATGAGTGCAACCTTTTTGGCCTTCTATGACCAAAAATTGGGTATCAGACTAGGCTAAATCTTGTAGTTCTCACTTTTACTTAAACCTTTCCTTGAGAGGGGGAAACCATTGATATCCATTTTTGCTCACTAGGCAAAAATTCAAATTTCAATGAAAATTCTCTGGATATTGATGGAATCAATTCCACATCCTACCTAATTTCCAGATATACCTTATTTACACATGTTTCACATTTCCTGCCCATTTATATCATCCTTTTTGTCCACTATCACCCAGTTTGTGGCCTTCTTCAAAGAAACATTCTTTCAAGACAAAATTGTAGTTTTTTCTCTAATGTTGTTCTAAATAACCTATTTTCATAAATTGTCTAGTTGAATTATATGAAACTAAATATACATTTCTAACTATTTTTTCCAAAAAGATCAGAGAGATAATTCTAGCTTATTTTTTGTGCATGTTTTCTTCACTTTTCACCAAAATGTCCCTATAATTTTTATGAAAATGGGAAACTACCTCTTTTCATCCCGGGAACACCTGAAGGATCACATCCATCTACCATGTACCATGTGTAATATTGCCTTGATATGTGCACCCTCTATGTGGTGCATCATGGTGATCTACCGACTCTTCCAGAATATTCTACTCAGAATCTTAAACCCTAAAATCCACCTAAAAATAGACCCCCATACTCAATGTATTCCATGACCTTTTCATATCTCCTTAAGATAGAGAAAAAAAATATCTCCCTCTTTTATTTTCATATTCCTATGATCTGGGGATCCTTCCTCTAACACCATCTGCTCTGTCAGATTTATAGAATGGTAAACTACTCTAACTATTATGTTGAACAACTGCTTCTGCTATCTAACCTATAACTGTCTCATATGACCTAATCTATTGATGCACCAAATCTATAGTCTCTATAATTTCTCTGATTCTCTTACAGTCATCACTTTTACAATTTTTTGAGAAAAAAATAGATCTCATTCTTTATGAAATACATATGTTATTAATTCTCTAACATCCTACATGTCAGTCCTAATCATCAATGATGGATCTTCATCGTGGGAGGTCCTGAGATGATTAGGACTACAACACACATAAAAAGTGAGACTTTTAGGGCAATGACAGTAAATACACATAAGTCTCCATTCTTAAAATCCCGCTCACCGTAAAAGCACTTTTTATCGTGTTTCTTTTAGTTTTCTTTAAATCAACCAATTTGAATTGCCCAATCTTTTGCAATAATGACAGTGCTTAATACCAATTTGTTGGAAAAGATGGGGGTGATAATCCTTACCCACTCGTAGCTAGATTGTTGCATCTAATCTCTGGTTTTTCTCTTTATTTCTAGCTTTTCATCCAACATTAAAAAATTGCTCACATTACATTGTGGCTTCAATGGTTGATCTTTTTTCCCCATTTTTATACAAAATGTGGTGGAATATCCAAACAGCTTTGCACGACATTTCTCTATTGGAAAGGGTATAGTTATATTCCCTAAATATTTATCCTTTTTCCCATTTTGTGGGTCAGGTGTGACACAAGGAGAGTATTTTTTTCTTAAATGAGGATTACCTAGGTGGGGGTAAAATTTGGGTTTGTTGTTTTGGGGTAAATCTTATAGAACTGAATATGTTTTAGGATATGGGGAGAAATTGCTTGTTTATTTCTTTTGAAAAGAACCATAGTTTGAATAAAAGGATTTTTCATTTATGCCATCAATTCATTGATGAAAGTAAAAGGAAAATTATAGGTTAAGTTCTATGTTATCATATTCACTTATATGCTTCTCTTTGAATCTGAGATGGAATTTAATTCTTGAGGACAAGTAATGGTTTGACATTGAGGTGATTTTATTAATGTATACCATATTTTATGCCCACTTTTAATATACTTATTCCCTCAATATTGGCTACATGTAGGATAATAATGAGCATAGTGTGGAGGGGCAAGATTGTAGTTGGTTGGAACCCTGTATTGTGAGACATTTAGATGATACATGGCATGGAATAGTTAGTCACTCTAAGTGGCATCAACATGGGGAATTTCATTATGTTATATCAGTTGTGTATGGTTCTAATTCTGAGATGGATAGAAGACTGTAGGATAAAATAACCAATACAACTGATAAGAACTACCGACCCTGGTGATAGGAGACTTCAACAGCATCAGACAAAGTAAAGAGAAGATTGGTGGCTTGCCTGTAGATGACTTTGTTCTGAAGAGATTCAATAATGTTTTTGATGCTCCAAAACCCATGCAATTAAACATGGGAGGGGGTCTCAATTAGTGGCATAAAAATAGGATTTCAGTTAGGCACATTTCCAACAACCTTGACCATGGATTGGTGAACAAAAAGTTCCTTGATCTATTTCCTAATGCATCATTATGTCTAGGTGCCAACCCCAAAAGTGATCATGTATGAATGCCAATCGAGCAGACTTCTTAACAATCTCCCAATTGCCCCTTTCGTGTCCTCAATTTTTGGTTGATGTGGCCTAGCTTTGATAACATTGTAAAGGAGACATGGAACTTCTATATCAGAGGCAATCCCATATTTGTGGTCATAGATAAGCTTAAGAGAACAAAGGCAACTTTGGATAAGTGGTTTAAAACTTTGATCAACCTTCTTAAACACATTTGTGAGTCTAGAAAGGACTTTGATTGGATTTCCAATGAACTAAGATACAACCCAACTTCCCCTAGTCTCATGTTAGAAGAGGAAAAGGTTGATTTTTGTGTGGTACACTTAGAGAAGGTTGAAAAAACTCTACTTCTAGAAATAAAATAGTTTGAAGTGGGTACATGATGACAATTGTAACTCTATATTCTATCATGATGTTGTTAAAAGGAACAACATGAAGGATCACTTCCACAACCATATTGGTCTGGATGGGGTTTTGATAGATGAAGAAGAGAATATTGGTGAACTTACTGTTAGGTATTATTCTGATCTCTATAATAAAGAAGATAAAGACATCTACAGCCAATGTTCCAACCTTCCCTAGAGAAAAGTGACAAAGGAGATGAATAGGGATTTCTTGAAACTTGTCACTGATGATAAAATCAAAAAGGCCTCGAGGCCAAATGGTTTCAATGTGAAATTCTTTCACAAGTCCTGGCATATTGTGTAGAATGATATCTGCATAGTTGTGAGATGGTTCTTGGTGCACAGTAGAATGTTAATACATGCTAATCATGCTTTCATCAAACTCATCTTGAAGAACTTTTATGTTGTGCATATGTTTGACTCTAGACCAACAATGTGATGTGCGCTTATATATAGGATTATATCCAAAGTCATTGCATGCAGGTTGAAGTTGATTCCACTGTGTGTTATTTCCACAAACTGCTCGGTCTTTGTATAAGGTAGATCTATAATGGACAATGCTCTTCTTGTAGCTATTTCGGGTCGATTTCAAAGTCAAAAACAAATGTAGGAAAGCATGTATCAAACTTGATATATCTAAGGAATATGATCGTGTAAGATGGAAAGCCGTATGGGAGACCTTGGAGGCTTTGGGATACTCCACTAGATGGATCGAAGTGGTAAAGCAATGTATGGAAACAACTTCTTTTTGTGTTCTTATCGATGGCATACCTAGAGGTCTTTTTAAAGCTACAAACATGCTGAGACAAGGTGATCCTCTCTCCTTGTTGTTATTCACTCTAGTGATAGAAAACCTCACCAATCTTACTAATTTGGCTGAAGAACAGGGTATCATATGACCGTTCAAGGCTAAAGGCACCAAAGTTAGATCCCACTTGATATTTTCTAACGATGTTCTATTTTTCATTATTGGAAAAACTAGAGTTTTGAAGGGCATTAGAAAGATCCTTAAGGATTTTGTTCGGTTGGAAAATGTGTACCACAAGGACATCAAGTCTCAAGCCTTCTTCTCTAGATCGTGTGATAGCAAATGGGGCAGATAGAAGATAGCTATTGTAGTCCCTAAAAGCTCATTACCAACCAAGTACTTGGGGATACTGCTTTCGAGTGGCACTAGCAGAGGGTCTCATTTCAAGGATTGAGTGGAAAATATTCAAGGAGCAGTGGACAAATGGAATGGCACTAATCTCTCCATGGTTGGTAGAGCAGTGCTCATCGGATATGTCATGAATGCTAAAGTTCAACTTTAGTGTATCCAAGAAAAATTGTCAGTATTCAATTTTAGTGTATCCAAGAAGAACTATCAGCGTTCACCTTAGACAAATTTTAGGTTGTCTTCTCTAGCTTCCTTTGGGGAGATAGTGTCTAAGCCATTTCTTGGGGTATAGTCACACAACCTCTTCATGGTGGTGGATACGGTTGATTTATCCCAGCGATATCATGTGGAGTGCTATTGCAAAGAGGGTGCATCCTTTCCTCCGTAAACATGATGCACCCTGGTCCAGCTGGATGAGGCTTAGGTATGGGAGTCAATTATATGATGTTTATATTAGACATGGCATTCCAGGCTGGAGAACCATGATTAAAATTTGGCCCAAAATTGGGGGGGGGGGGGGGGTGATAACACCCAAATTTATGCATTTATGCTAAGCATTTATTTATGGTTTTGTGTCACTATGGCCTTAATATTCCCAAAATAACCCATATTTCTTATCTTTTAGTAATTTATTTCTTTTCTTAGATAAAGTTGCTCAACTAGCCAATTTTGGGACTTGCAGGCACCAAACCTAAAAAGACATCTATTCTCCATGATTTCTCCCCAACACACATTTTTTTGTAGTAGCTAGACTCCCATCCGTCACGACTGCAGTGGACTAAGCATCACACTATGTGTACTAGTTTAGGAGATGGTGGTCCCACTAATCGACTAGCGGGCCCAAGATACTTTTGATATCTTGGACCCTATTATCGATGGCCAGTCCTTTATTAGGATACATCCTTGTCAATCAAAAGGGCTCATCGATGCGGGCCCCTTGACCACCGGTTTTACCCCCGGGGTGGGTTCATTCCATAATGTTGTGACCGCGGCCAAGAAGAAATAGCCTCGACCGCGACCGAGGTACATCTTCCTCCACCCCGACCCCGACCGCGACTGCGACCTCGACCCCAACCCCGACCGCGACCGAGGTACTTCTTCCTCAATCCCGACCCCAACCGCAACTGCGACTACGACTGTGACCTCAACCGCGACTGAGCTACATCTTCCGCGACTGCGACCTCGACCTCAACCGCGACTAAGGTACTTCTTCCTCGACCACGACCGCAATCTCAAACTCGACCGCAACTGCGACCTCGACCGTGACCGAGGTACATCTTTCGTGATTGCGACCATGACCGTGATCATGACCGCGGGGTGCACCTCGACCACGATTGAGTAAGACCATAGTCTAGATCAGTACCTCGACCATTTCATCTATGAATACACACCCCCCCACAACCTGAAGAGGGGATCTGCACCTTGGGGAGTTCCATCTACCTGTTCCTCGTTTTGGGAGGTTCCATCTATTGTTTCTGACCTGGTGTGGTTCCCAGAGCCCTGTAGGAGAGTTTGGAGGTCTGAGAAGGCCGAAGTGCTTGTTCTACGCCCGCCTCTTCAGCGTGTCTCCATCCTCCACCATCTTCCACCATCATTCACTCATCAAGTTGTTGTTCAGGGGCAGGATCTAGAGAGAGAGGAGGCCAAGGAGTCCAGAAGATCAAGGAGGACGACCCAAAAGATGAGATCCAGCCTATATGGAGGCTAAGGAGTGAGAGCTACCTCTCCTCTATGGGATAAATCTCTTCTTCGCCACTTTTCTTCCACTATTATCCTTTGTTTCTATACAAATGATGTTCTTCCATCTTTGTTTGGTGCCAACTATGCTTGTCCATAGCTAGTTGAGCTCCATCTTGGCTATGTAGCCCATTTTGGGCATGTTTATGTACTTTTACCTTGAGCAAGTAGTTTTATTTTAGATCTGGCATGTTTTATGTTCTATCTCCTCTTTCTGGTTATGATCGCTAGTTTGGTTGATCTCTTTCTTGTGTGAACTACTATTTCTACCTATATCGAGAGATTCGTTGTAGAAATAGATAAGAGTAGATAGTTTGGATCAGAGCCTGAAAGGAGGATGGTTCAAGGTAGTCTATTCCTAACATCCCAGAATATTCTAGACCTGAGAGGGTATCTAGAATATTCTAGGTTGTTGGTTTGCCATCCTTGAGAGAGGTTTCATATCATTGACGGGTTTTAGTCACGCTATGTGAAAGCGAGTGGGATGACCCCACAAGAACAGATACTACAGTGCGTACCAGGTTTGTATGTAGATTGCTTGCTGGGGTGTTTGAGGGTCTCTATGCCTGAGAACTGGTGCATAGGCTGCCCAACTTGTGTTTACATAGTCGAGAACTCCTTCTCTCTGATTAGTAGAATCAAACACTCTGTTTTGTTTTCTTTCCTTTGTTTTGTTTTAATTCATGACAATCTACTAGACTAGTTCTAGCTCCATACTTTCCTCAACTATCATCTTGGCTTATCTGACTTAAGAACAAAATCTCTGGTGTCCTAATGTCATCACATCCCTATGTTTGACCCCGTATATCTTCTTCGACCCAGTAATAAAAGTTGTGGGGGTCTTTGAAGGTTTCGGGTTATAAATTCAAAAGTTTGATTCCTTCTGAGTCTGCCTCCCTTCTGGATGCGCAATTTGGGCCAATCTACTTTTTGGCACCGTTTCCGGGGATATGGTTTTCCACATTTACATGCCTAAAAGATTTTGTTCTGATACTTTTAAGGATGTATATATATGCATAGTTTTTCTTTTGTTTTAAACATACTTATTCATATATATTGAATAGCTTTTCTTTTCATTTTGCCTTTTCAGCCATGGATCTTGCTTCTGCAAGACAAGTCATCTTGTCCACCTGTCCTCCTAAATTTTTCCATAGTTTTGACTACTGGCAAGTAATTGAAACACATGCCTTACAACTCGTCGAGCTATATTCACCCCCACTGTCATGATATGTACATGATCCAACAACGGAGACTGCCAATCAACCCTCGACTTTTGTGCTATCATGAGATCAAGAACTGATTAAGGTAATGGAGTTAGCTGGAGAAAGTGTCAATGCACTCAACTCCTTAGCACCTCATCTCCAAGAAGATGTCGATCCACTCCAATAGCTACTAGAAAAGCAAGATCGTCAACTCCAAGTAGCCACCGAGATTGCAAACCGCAGTAGAAGTCTACTTCAAACTATTGAGCAAGGTTTCATCCAGGCACATCAGTTTGATACAGTGAGTCTACAACAGGAGTGCAAGGTGGAATTGATGGATCTCAGAAGCTTGGTTGTTCAAGTCCAATAGCTTTATGATAAAGATGTTGAACAGGACAAGAAGCTTCAAGAGCTCATCAATTTAGTTATCATGCAGCTGCAAGTGCCACCGCCTTACAATGAAAACTTTAGTCATCAAGACCATTCCATTGGGTATGAAGTGGAGTATGCCTCACCATTCGATTCAGACCATCAAGTTGATTCATCAAGATTTTTCTGTGAAGACCAACCCACCTGGGAAATCCCTTCATTCTATCCAGATGACTCAGCTGATCAACCAATGGAAAATACAAGCCATGTGCATGACTGGTTTTATGATGACAATGATGAAGACTCTTGTCCTCACTATTATAGCCAAACAACCTCACAGCCAGAAGGTTGGTTTGAGGAACCTGAGTCAGATTTTTATCCAGACCAAAGTGATAGCTCTCACATTGAGACTTGTCACTTAGCATTGAGCAGTATGCCAATCATGGTTTGGAACAATTTGTTCAAAGACGACAACAACTACTCAAATTGGAGCAGTGAATATACTGATGACAACGAGTTGGAGCAACATGAGTTGACATTTACCACCATTCCCTTAAAAGGCTTGGTGGATATCAATGGAGCAGGATGGACAATCCACTACAACATGGTTGTTGAGCATGAAGACACCTTAGACCCCACAGACGGTGACAAGCATGGGGTGGTAGAACTGCAAATAGATTCAACTGGGGATACTTCTTGTTTAGAATATGATTGGATGACTCAGACTGTATATAAAAATTTATTCGAGCATCCAACCTTGTATTCATAGGTGGAGAAAGAAGAGAGGAGTCCTCTAGAAACCTTTTAGCCTCTCCTCTCCATCTCACCCTGTCTCGACATCCTAGGGTCTTCCCATTATATTCGTACATTGAAAGGTGCCTTGAGGATGATTTGTCGAAGACTTCATCTCAGTGCAGTTCAAGACAATTCCAGCACAAGGATGAGTTCATTGAGTCATCATATTCTATTCATCTACTCCAAATTCAGAAGGGCCCACATCTCCGCCTATTCTACTCCTATTATGTGGTGGATCCCTTTTGGCAAGACACAAGTGACACTGGTCCCAAAACTTAGGATTTGGGATCTCAGTATCGATATCATGGGGCAACCACCCCCTTTCTCTTACCCCTTTCTTTCTCCTTTTTGTTAAAATAAATTTTGTTTTTCATGTTCTTGTTTAGATAGTTTCTTTCCTCTAACTGCTTTTATACATCCTTACATGCATGCATCATTTTAGGACTTTAATCAGATTTCCCACCCTAACTTCAATGCATTCCCACCCTACTATACTAAGCTTAGGTCTTGCTCGAGGACGAGCAAAATTTTAAGCTTGGGGTGGTAGGCTATTCACCATTCTATCTCTTCATTCTTCATGCATGCATGTATACTCCCTGTATTTAGCATAAATTTTCAGCTTTGTAAGACTTTGTTTCGTAATTTATAGCTTGACATTTTAAGGCCATGCATTGCAAACCTTTTATCTAAATGCTCATCTTTATGCCTAAATGCACAATTTTCTTCTTAAACTGCTTAATCTTTTGCTTGAATTGCTCATTGACTCTTTCCTTAAGTTTGGTAATGAATCTAAAGTTATGTAAACTTTTCATAGCTTAAAACTTTATTCCGCTGATCTATGATATGAATGACAAATCTAAGATTCAGGACCATTGGAAGAAGCTAAAGAATGATCAAAGGCTCCTAGTTTTTGTTTCACAAGCTTGCCTCTATTCTAAGGATCCTTGAATCATGATTACTATCTTTTTACATAGGTGTCAAGCGAATAATGATGAGTTTTGAGCCATAGTCAAGTTGAAGTTTTTTCCTTGATGGTCTGTGAGCCCTCTCACCTTAGATTGAGTCAAAAAAATGAAAAATTAAAAATTTGCAAAAGAGGCTTGGCCGCCCACAAAATCCCAAAAACATCAATAGAGTTCTCACACTGGCCCTTAAATTAGAATGCAGAGAATAAAAGCATGAGTGTGAATAAATGAGCGCTTGTTTTCTCTTTCAACAAAGTTGAGGATGATGCCCAGCCGGTATGACTTTGCTCATGAACGTGGGTATGTTGTGTCTGGTAGTATCACTCTAAAATCTCATTATAGAGTCACTAGGAACCCCTAGGAGACCTATGAGATCATCCTAGTAGCAGGGTTGGTTCGAGCACAGTACAAGGAGTTCGTCTCACTGCTCTAGGCCAACTGGATCGGACTGCAGGGACTGTTTCTCGTTACATGGACCAGCCTGACACATATCGGGATCCTCAGAAGTCATTAGAGTCATTTCGCTTTGCTTCTTAGGACCTGAATAAGTGAGAGGCGCATTGTCTCTAATTGGTCTACATAGATACATGATGTTTGCTCATTACTCATCACTCACGTGATCATATATGTGACAATGCTTTTATGTTGTATAATTATGATTCAACCCTCATGAGTATCAACAAGTTACAGTGGACTAGCTTAATCTTGCCTGGTTTCTCTTTGATCTTACTTTGGTAGGATTGTGCTCAATTGGTGGGGGTTTGTTCTGAAATGACATGCATTGGGAGAATTGATTTTTTAAACTATTTTTCTTAACCTTAGCATTTCTCGCCAAGATTAATTTGGATGTTATCTTTTTTCTCTTTGAGCACAGTCTTGCTTGAGGACAAGCAAAGGTTTAAGCTTGGGGTAGTTGATAACACCCAAATTTATGCATTTATGCTAAGCATTTATTTATGGTTTTGTGTCACTATGGCCTTAATATGCCCAAAATAACCCATTTTCTTATCTTTTAGTAATTTATTTATTTTCTTAGATAAAGTTGCTCAACTAGCCAATTTTGCAACTTGCAAGCATTGAACCTCAAAAGACATCTATTCTCCATGATTTCACCCCCAACACATGATTTTTGCAGCAGCTAGACTCCCATCCATCACGAATGTGGTGGACTAAGAATCGCACTATGTGCACTAGCTTAGGAGACAGTGGTCCCACTAACTGACTAGCGGGCCCAAGATACTTTTGATATCTTGGACCCTATTTTTGATGGCCAGTCCTTTATTAGGATGCATCCTTACCAATCAAAAGGGCTCATCGATGTGGGCCCCTTGACCACCAGTAATAGCCCCCCTGGGGTGGGTTCATTCCATAATGCTGCGACCGCGGCCAAGAAGTAATAACCGCGACTGAGGTACTTCTTCCTCGACTGCGACCGCGATCGCGACCTCGACCGCAACCGAGATACATCTTCCGTTATCGTGATCGTGACCTCGACAACGATCGCAACCTTGATCTCAACCGCGACCAAGGTACTTCTTCCTCAATCGCGACTGTGATCTTGACCTCGATCGCGACCGTGACCTCGACTGTGACTGAGGTACATCTTTCGCGACTACGACTGTGACCATGACAGCGGGGTGCACCTCGATCGCGACCGAGAAAGACCACGGTATGGATTAGTACCTCGACCATTTCACCAATAAATACACACACCCCGCAACCTAAAGAGGGGTTTCGCACCTTGGGGAGTTCCATCTTCCTGTTTCACATTATGGGAGGTTCTAGCTATTGGTTCTGACCCGGTGTGGTTCCCAGAGCCCCGTCGGAGAGTCTGGAGGTCTGAGAAGGCCAAAGTGCTTGTTCTACGCCCGCCTCTTTAGTGTGTCTCCATCCTCCACCATCATTCACTCACCAAGTTGTTTTTCAGGGGTAGGATCTAGAGAGAAAGGAAGCCAAGGAGTCCAGAAGATCAAGGAGGACGACCCAAAAGATGAGATCCGGCCTATACGGAGGCTAGGGAGCGAGAGCCACCTCTCCTCTACAGGCTAAATCTCTTCTTTTCCTCTTTTCTTCCATTATTCTCCTTTATTTCTGTACAAATGATGTTCTTCCATCTTTGTTCGGTGCCAACTATGCTTGTCCATGGCTAGTTGAGCTCCTTCTTGGCTATGTAGCCCGTTTTGGGCATGTTTATGTACTTTTACCTTGAGAAAGTAGTTTTATTTTAGATCTGGCACGTTTTATGTTATATCTCTTCTTTCTGGTTATGATCACTAGTTTGGTTGATCTCTTTCTTGCATGAACTGTTGTTCTACCTATATTGAGAGATTCGTTGTAGAAATAGATAAGAGAAGATAGTTTGGATCGGAGCCTGAAAGGAGGACGGTTCAAGGTAGTCTGTTCCTAACATCCCAGAATATTCTAGACCTTAGAGGGTATCTAGAATATTCTAGGTTGTTGGTTTTCCATCCTCGAGAGAGGTTTCATATCAT
This sequence comes from Alisma plantago-aquatica, assembly GCA_963693085.1. Lineage (NCBI taxonomy): Eukaryota > Viridiplantae > Streptophyta > Magnoliopsida > Alismatales > Alismataceae > Alisma > Alisma plantago-aquatica. Next base: position 974,938,229 of record OY856411.1, read on the forward strand.
TGATGGGTTTTAGTCACGCTATGCGAGAGCGAGTGGGATGACCCCACAGGAATAGATATTATAGTGCGTACCGGGTTTGGATGTAGATTGCTTGTTGGGGTGTTTGAGGGTTGTCTATGCCCGAGAACAAGTGCATAGGTTTCCCAACTTGTGGTTACATAGCTGAGAACTCCTTCTCTCTGATTAGTATAATCCTACGGACTCTGTTTTGTTTTCTTTCCTTTGAATGGTTTTAATTTGTGACAATCTACTAGACTAGTTCTAGCTCCATACTTTCCTCAACTATTGTCTTATCTTATCTGACTTAAGAATGAAATCTCCGGCGTCCTAATGTCACCACATCCCTGTGTTCGACCCCGTATATCTACTTTGACCCCGTAATAAAAGTTGTGTGGGTCTTTGAAGGTTTCGGGTTATAAATTCAAAAGTTAGATTCCTTTAGAGTTAGCCTCCCTTCTGGACGTGCGATTTGGGCTGATCAGGGGGGTACCTTGAGCTAAATGGCAGATGGAAGCATGAGTAGGGGGGTAGACCCTAGATTCTAAAATGTTGCATTCCTCAAGTGCTATGGGATCCTATCACCTAGCATAAACCAATCTTCCCCAAATGGATATTTTGTTCTTATAGAGCGCTTATGAGGGGACTTCCTACCAAATATTGGTTGATCAAATGGGGCCTCAATTCTAACACCCTTGTCCCTATGCAAACTAAATCGGAAACTCATTCCCACCTCATTTTTAGGTGTACATTTTCCTCCTATATATGGAAAGGAGAAACCTTAAAATGTGGATGGGGTGTTTTCAATCGGTGGATCTGGATAATTCTCAATAATGGATCTTTGATCAAACCAGATGCAATCAGAATATGAGAAATATGGTGGGTGTCATTCTATCTTCTCTATGTTTTCTCATTCATGGGTAGAGAAACAACAAACTCCATGGGAAGAGGGAATTTGATTATGTTACTCTATTTTATGTTACTAGTAATAGGACTGGGTAGTTTTGTAAAGCCAACCCTAGACTTATGAAGGGTCTCAATCACTTTGTCCTGATGATGTAGGGATTTTCTTAACCTCTGTACAATATATGTGGCTTTTTTAGGTTCCCTCATACACCTTTTTGAGATAGTAAAACTTTACCTTATCCAAAAAAAATCCATGTGTTTTCTGCAAATTTCATAAGTTTTGGTCCATCTAGAACCAATAGTACCTTTGACGTTGACCGTAGGATTTGTAAAGTCTAAAACAATACCTCATTCAGAGAGACATGGTGTGTGCATCCAGAAGCATGCCATGTCCACATCCAAGAAGTCAATCATCTTCCTATTAATGAACATGATGTTCTACAACCAACCCATATCATGTCCACTCATAGTGACAACAATCATTTTTTGACATTGGAAAACACAACAAGCTCTACTCAAGCACATCATGCCTCATCTTAGGAGAAATTGTTCATGTTGACCATGCCAACACATAACATGTCTGATAAACAACATGTTATGCCATCTCATCACTAATCATTCCAGAAGATCATTGACATGATGTGTCAATCTCTCAACAAGTCATGTTGTTACTAACCCTAACTCTTGGAAATTCTCGAGACACATGGCTTGTCTATGCCTGACATTGTTAGTATGTATGCCTAGAGAGACAATCATATGATGATTGTAATGGCATATCTTATAAATAATTTGATTAATAACAAAGGAAATCTTCCAATTTGTTATGTTTTATTTAGTTATGAAATAATGATGAAACATAATAAATGTCTAAAGAATGATATCACTCAATGATGTATGCCTTTAGGTTGAGGACCTAAACAATGAGATCATACGGCTATCAAGAGTATATGCATTCTTGTTATGTCCCTAGTCGGATGTTATTATGGAAGGCTAATAGACACCAATAACACTTAAGACTAGAGTGTTTGTAGGTTGATGACAAAATGTCATTAGTCATGACATGTGATATCAAACCAAGCACACAGATACTTGTTAGATAATAGGGTATCAGATAGACCTACCTTGAGAGTGACACATGGAAACCATGATTGGAAGTTAGAGTCATATCTTATAGTGATGGAGGTGATTGTGGTTATTAGACCTAAAATCACTACACTTATCACATATTGTTCGGTGTACTTTGACATCATCCACCGTGATCTTGGATAAGGGTTTCCATAAAGGTGGTGCTCGGGTGCACTGTGACACATGGGGATGAATGTGAGTGATGTAGATGGGATTTGTCCCTCCTATAGGAGTTTGACATCCTGGCCACTTGATAATCAAGACTGAGAAATGCATGGTGATGATGTGTGAGTAAATATGTTATATTGAGCTTACACATATCTCAGACAGTCCGCTCTAGTTCAAGGAACATGGATTGAATGTTGAAAAGGATGACAATTCCATGCCTCGAGTTCAATCTTGATATTAGAGACAAAGAAACTTTACAGTTACTATAACACCAATAACAGATTGTAGGTTGAAGTTATTATCCAACTTCTCCAATCACTTGGGTAGAAATAGTCTTGCTAGATACCAATAATTGATTGTGAAATCATAATATGAATATGAATATGAATATCACTACCAACGTAATTTGGAGCCTACTGAGTCACACGCATAGGATGTATTGGAATAGGAGTATAATTATGGACATGATTAGAAATGTTCCGAATCAAATTGATTACAAAAACATTTAGCTGATCTACTAGAATAATATTGGAATATAATATGACTTAATTTGTTAAAATGTTTAAGACAATTAATTAAATTTAATTATTAAGTCAACTATATAATCCTGAGTGATTGATTGGAGCCAGATGACAATACATAATCAATTAATATGATTAATTGGTTAATTAATGGATTTTAGAATATTCTGTTAATAGTCCACAAGTAGCTCACTTTATCTGCAACCGCAGTATTTTGTTTTCCTGGGGGTTTTAAGAAACCTTGCTTCCTTTCCTTTACTATTTATAGGGGCATGATGGCCATATTTTGATATACACTCTTGCACGTGAAACCTAATCGTCATCGTCCCTAAGAGAGAAAGAAGGAGAGAAAACTCGATGTTAGCATGTCATCAAGTAGAAGGATACTCCTTCCTGGTGGCTTAAGAAGCGCAATGTGCAGTTCCAGTCCATCTACATGACATTGAGCTCATGTGTTTAGAGGACGTCAACTCTGGCCGCTTGTGCACACGAGGGGCTATGGACATTATCATGCAAAGGGACGTCATCAGACTTGCTCCACGATGAGGTATATCTCCTACAACCTCTTTTCGAATACGTTATTATCGACGAGATCTGCTAGTAGGGTATGTGGAGAAATTTTTTGTTGTTTCTGTAGTGCTTGTCCCCACCATGAAACCCAACAGTGGTATTAGAGTTGCCTCGATCTATGGTGTATTTGGATTTATTTTGATATAATCAAATTTCTATATATCCTTTTTTGTCGTTTCATGCGATGTGATTTTAAAATTGTTAATGTGTATATCTAACCTAATTCCACATATGTTGCAGACCTATTGTTTTTTACCGGATTGACGGGGTCTACAATGGAAATTTTTTATTTTTCCTAATGCATAAAAGTGAAATTTCATAGACCTTTCAGGGGTGTTTCCCCTATGTGCCCCTCCTAGTCTATTGGGATTCAAAAATTATTTAATGGAAAAAGACCCACATTAAAAGGACAACAATTATATATATATATATATATATATATGTGTGTGTGTGTGTGTGTGTGTGTGTGTGTGTGTGTGTGTGTGTGTGTGGATATACCTGTAAAATCATACATGTCACCCTTGAAAAATGTATTATGTGGTGAGTGCATGTGTGGTTATGGCCTAGTACCCCTATGGTGAATTATGTGCATGGTTGTATATCTTGTGCCTGGATGTAAACAGTTGTGCATGGATTCTATGTATAAGTTTTGACTTGCATGTCGAGCCTCATCTATTATATCAAAGTGTAATTAATTATATTCCCTCAAAACTCTCCTGAAATGTAACTTGAGGGTCTCCTTTTTACACATAATGTAATAGAGATAGGATTAGATTTAGTTTTAGAAGATTTGCAGTGAAGAGGCAACTTAAAGATCCAACTCCAACGAGCGTCCATGGAGAGGAAACTCATAGATCCAACACCAAGGAGCCTCCATGAAACTTATCACCTTGATGTTCATCAAATGCATGTTCATATGATTTTCACATGTTGACATTGCATGAGAAGCAAAAGACTATAAATGGATAGTAATCATGTTTGGCTCCAAAGGATTATAATAGTATGGTCATAACCAATGCTTATGTGTTTGTGGATTGCATTTTTGTGGATTGTGGTATGTGGATATAGTATGTATATGATAAATATTATAAGCATGTGGTTTGGATATGTATGTATGTATGTATATATATTAAACCCCTCAAATAAAATATTAAGTCTCATATGCTTTATATAAGCAACACACATAAAAAACTTGATTGACTAAGTGTAGGTTACACCAAAGTGTGGTGTGTTATCCATCTTATGGAAGTGTGATGGTAGATATGTAGATCTCCCAAAGAATGGTGCATATTCTATTGTGTTGTCATTTGGGTCAAGCTTAACTAGGTGATCTTAATATGATTAAGTAGCTAGAAGCATCAATATGAATTGTGACAAAGAGTTGGGCACACCATATATCCAAGAGTTCCATATTAGATGCAATTGGCAAAAGTTTCCAACCTAAATAGTCATGTTGTGAGCGATCAGCCAAAGCAGGCTCATGATTTGATGAAATATGGATCTTGCTTTACTAGAAGATTGTAAGATGCAATCTTCCAAATTGATAACTGAGAATTATCAATTTGAATAGAATAGTGGGAGTGATAATTAATTAAAGGCATAATTAAATATCATCAAATTTTATTTTAATCAAATCAAATCAAAAGTTTTTTGACAAACTATAAATTTTCTCTTGTAGAATCAAATGATGACAAATAACACGTTTTCCTTGCGATCTGTCCTTGAGAAGGACAAGTTGAATGGGAATAATTTTCATGACTGGTTCAGGACGCTAAGAATTGTTCTCACATAGGAGTGAAGGCTCTATGTCCTAGAAACACCAAAGCTAGATGAACCTTCTCCCACTGTGCCTAAGGCTGACAGGGATGCTTACAAGAAGAACTATGAGGATGCTATGGATGTCAAGTGCCTGATGTTGTGATCAATGAACTATGAGTTGCAGAGATAGCATGGAAACATGGATGTGATTGAGATGGTAACACGTCTTAAGAACATGTACCAAGATTAGGCAAGATATGTGAGATATGATGTCTCCAAGGCGTTGTTCAAGTGCAACATGGTAGAAGGAGATCTAGTAGGTCCTCATGTGCTCAAGCTTATTGGGTATGTGGAGAACCTTGGAAGACTGTTATTTGCCTTAGGTCAAGAGTTGGCCACAGATATGATTCTGCAGTCACTGTCAGAGTCATATAGCCAGTTTGTCATGAACTACAACATGAACAATTTTGACAAGCCATTGTCAAAATTGCTTGACATGTTGAGAATAGCTGAAGCATAAATGAAGAAAGACAAGCCCAAGTATGTGATGATGATCAACAAAAAAAGGAAGTCAAAGGGTGAAGGAAAAATCTAAGAAGAGTTCTAAAGATGGATAGAATCCCAAGTCTTCTACACTCAAAACAAAGGGAGGGGTAAATAAGGGAGGCAATAGTCACCACTGTCACCAGCCTGGACATTGGAAAAGAAATTTCCCTCTCTACCTAGAGGAACTAAGGAAGGAGGGGATAGAGATCTTCACTTTAGGTATATATGTTATTGAGATCAATTTGTCTACTTCTTTATCTTGGATAATAGATATCACATGTCGGTCTCACATATGCTTGAATATTTGAGATATGAAAAGAAGTAAGCCTTTATGAAAGGGCAAGGTTGAACTTCAAGTTATTAATGGATCAAGAGTTGCCGCCACTACAGTTGGAGCCTATAATTTATCTCTGCCCACGGGACTTGTAATAGAGTTAAATAACTGCTATTTTGTATCTACCCAAAAAATAGAAATATTATTTATGTATCTTGTATGGACATGGATGGATATGAATTCCATATAAAGAGTGTTCAATGTTCTATTTCAAAAGATGAGATCTTAATGGAAATGTATGATGTCTTATGGTCTTTATTTGTTGGGTCTATAGACAAATGTGTATAACATAAATATCAAATGATTGGAACTCAATAAATCGCACAAAATATATATTTGGCATTTTTGTCTAGGACACATGAATGAGAATTGCATATCTAGACTTCATAAAGATGGTTATCTACACTCTTTTGATTTTGAATCAATAGAGACATGTGAGTCTTTTTTTTTGGGTAAGATGAGTGAAACTCCCTTCACTGGTGATAATGAGAGGGCTAGTAATCTATTAGGACTCATGCATATGATGTATGCACCCTTTTAGAACAAATGTTGGAGGTGTATATCAGTACGTCATTACCTTTACTGATGACTTTAGTTGGTATCATTATGTTTACTTGATGAAACATAAGTAAGAAACTCTTGAAAAGTTCAAGGATTTCATGAATGAAGTACAGATTCAACTTGGTAAAAGTATTAATGCACTTCTATCTGATCGAGGTGGAGAATACTTAGGCCAAGAGTTTGAGGACCTTCTATGAGTCTATGGTATCGTATCACAATGGACTCAACATAATAATGGTGTATCATAAACAAGGAATTGCACATTGCTAGATATGGTGCAATCAATGATGAGTTTTGCTAATCTTTTAACTTCCTTTTGGGGTTAAGCGCTAGAAACCGAAGCATTGATGAGTTTTGCTAATCTTTTAACTTCCTTTTGGGGTTAAGCGCTAGAAACCGAAGCATTTACACTTAACCGTGTACCATCTAAATCGGTTCAAAAGATATCATATGAGATATCGACCGAGAAGCATCCCAAAATGTCTTTTATGTAGGTTTGTAGATGTGAAGCTTATGTCAAGAAAATGTTTCCTGAAAAGCTCGGTCCTAGATCAAATAAATGTTATTTTGTTGGTTATCCCAAAGAAACCAAGGTTACTACTTATATAAACCAACTAACAATAAAGTGTTTGTTGTCAGGGATGTTGCATTCCTAGGAAAGGAATTCATTTCCAAAGGAATCAGTGGAAGGAAAGTAGAACTCAAATAATATAGAGATTAGCAAGAAAGCATTGAACCTATAAAGGTACAACAGGAACATAGATAATCACAAACCATTGTAGAATCTCAAATTCCTCACGTGACACAGGAACCTCACAAATCTAGTAGGACATGCCTTGAGTAATATTTGGTTATCTACTGACTCAATAAGGCAATGAGTCACTCATTTATGATGAGCCAACTACCTATCTAGAATTGTTAAGGGACTAGAGTCCAAAAAATGGCTTGAAGCCATGAGATCCGAGATGGAATCCATATACACCAACAAGGTATGAACCTTGGTTAATCCACCTGAAGGGGTAAAACCCATAGGGTACAAGTGGTTCTTCAAAAAGAAGATCGACATGGATGGAAATATACAAACTTAAAATGGCCGATTGGTTGCAAAGGTTTTCAAACAAGTTAAAGATGTTGACTATGACGAAACCTTTTCTGCAGTTGACATGGTTAAGTCCATTAGGATCATGCTTATCATTGCAGCTTATCATGAATATGAGATTTTGCATATGGATGTTAAAATCGCATTCCTTAATAGGAATCTTCTTAAGGATGTGTATACAACACAACCTGAGGGTTTTATAAATCCAAAGGATGCAAATAAAGTTTGTAAGACACAATAGTCAATCTATAGATTTAAACAAGCATCTCGGAGATGGAATCTTCCATTTGACAAGACAGTCAAAGAGTTTGGCTTTAGACAAAATGAACATGAACCATGTGTTTACAAGAAGGTTAATGGGAGCATGATTGTATTCCTCATATTGTATGTGGATCACATACTAGTGATTGGGAATGACATCCCTACTTTATAGATGGTAAAGACCTGGCTAGGAAATACATTTATATGAAAGACTTAGGAGAAGAATCTTATATTCTAGGAATCAAGATCTATAGAGATATATCTAGAAGGATTCTTAGACTAAGTCAGATCGCATACATTAAAAAAGTGTTAAAGAGGTTCAGCATGAAGAACATGAAGAGAGGCAAAATGTCCATGTCTCATGGTGTTACCATCTCTAGAGCTCACTGTCCTAATTCTTGTGAAGAAAATAAGTGCATGAATAAGATTCCATATGCTTATGTAACTGGATCTATTATGTACGTAATGTTATGTACTCGTCCAAATGTCTTGTATGCCTTGAGAATGACGAGCAAATATCAGTCAGATCCCAGTGAAGCTCATTGGACTGTCATGAAGAACATCCTTAATTATTTGAGAAAAACTAAGGATTAGTTCCTTATCTACGGTGGAGAGGAAGAGTCTATAGTAAAAGGTAACACCGATGCAAGCTTACAAACAAACAAAGATGACTACAGATCATAGTCTAAATTTGTATTTTGCCTCAACAATAGATTTGTGAACTGGAAGAGTTCCAAGTAGGAGATAGTTGCAAATTCTACAATGGTAGATGAGTTTATTGTTGCATCCAATGAAGCAAAGGATGTCGTTTAGATCAAGAAGTTCATCTCAGAATGTGGGATAGTTCCAAGCATTATTGGTGTAATCAAGCTATATTGTGACAACAATGGAGTTATTGCACAAGATAAGGAACCTAGATGGCATCATCTTTCTAAGCATATACAAAGATAGTTCCATCTCATACAAGCAATTTTATAGTGAGGAGATGTGAATATTTATCGAATACCAACCGAGAGCAATTTGGTTGACCCCTTTACAAAAGCACTTTCAAAGCATAAGCATGAAAGTCATGTAAGATCACTTGGGATTAAGATCATGGGTGATTATCTATAAGTGCAAGTGGGAGTCTATTAGTTCATTTGCCTAGAGAGCCAATCACATGATGATTGTAGTGACATATCTTGTAAATGTTTTGATTCATTATAAAGGTAGTTTTCCAATTTATTCTATTTTATTCATAAATATATAAAGAATGATATTAACTAATGATGTATGTCTTTAGGTTGAGGACCTGAACAATGAGATCATACATATGTCAAGATTATATGAATTCTTGTTATGTCCCTAGTTGGATGTTATTGTGGAAGGCTAATGGATGGAAATAACACTTAAGACTAGAGTGTATGTTGGTTGATGACGATATATCATTAGTTATGATATGTGATGTCAAGCCAAGCACATAGATACTTGGTAGAGAATAGTGTATTGGACAAACCCACCTTGAGAGTGACACATAGAAACCATGATTGGTAGTTAGAGTCATCTCTCATAGTGATGGCGGTGATTGTGGTTCTCAAACCTAAAATCACTACACTCATCACATCATTCGGTACTTTGACATCATCCACCGTCATCTTGAATAAGGGTTTGTCATAAAGGTGGTTCTCGGGAGCATTGTGACACATGGGGATGATTGTGAGTGATGTAGATGGGATTTTTCCCTTCTACAGGAGTTTGATATCCTGGCCACTTGATAAGAGAGACTTAAAAATGTATGGCCATGCTGGTGTGAGTCAATATGTAATATTGATCTTACACATATCTGAGATAGTCTTCTCTAGTTCAAGGAACATGGATTGAACATTGAAGAAGATGATGATTCCATGCCTTGAATTCAATCTAGAAATTAGAGACAAAGGAATTATACAGTCATTGTAACACCAATTACGGATTGTAGGTTGAAGTTTTTCTCCAACTTCTCCAATTACTTGGGTAGCAATGAAGTCTTGCAAGATACCTATCATTTATGAATATCATTTCCAACGTAATTTAGAGCCTATCGGGTCACACGCATAGGATGTATTAGAATAGGAGTATAATTGTGGATGTGATGGGAAATGTTCCAAATCAAATTGATTTCTAAGCGTTTAGGTAATCTACAAGAATAATATTGGAATATAATCTAAGTTAATAGGTTAAACAGTTTAAGTCAAATAATTAGATTCAAATTGTTAAGTAAGATGGATAATCTTGAGCGATTGACTAGATTTGGATGAGAAAAATTAGTTAATAAATTAATATGATTAATTGTCTAATTAATGGATTCCAGAATATTCTTTTAATAGTCCATAAGAATCTCACTTAAACACAACCGCAGTCTTATATTTTTCTGGGAGTTTTGGGAAACCATGCTTCTTTTCCTTTGCTATTTATAGGGGCATGATGGCTGAATTTAGATATACACTCTTGTATGTGAATCCTAGTCATCATCATCCCCAAGAGAGAAAGGACAGCAACCCCGACTCTAGCATGTTGTCAAGAAGAAGGCTACTCCTTCCTGTCAGCTTAAAAGCACAATGTGGAGTTTCAGTCCATCCGCATGGACGAAGTAGAGATGCAAAAGTTGAGTATCTACATTCGGAGGTGACTATTTGTGTACGCAAGGGGCTACACACATTACCACACGAAGGGACGTCTCCACACTTGCTCTGTGATGACGTATATCATGTGTACCCTCTTTTTTAATATGTTATTATCGATCAGATATGCTAGTAGGGTATGTGGAGAAAAATTGTGTTGTTTTCACTGTGCTTGTAGCCTCCACAAAATTTAACAGACATGATGTTTCATCTCAAGTTTTTATAAAATATAAAGAATAAGAGAGCATTTTTTAGGGATATATCTTTTTTTATCACGCTCCAACTTCATGAAATGAGCAGGAGGCACAAAATGGGTGATTTCAGTCAAAGAGAGGTTTTAAGGGAAAAAGGTGGAATCTCTTCTCCATTGGAGGAAGAATTTTCATGTGTAGCTTCATTGAAGATCTATCCTATACTACTATTGAATCTCATTTATGTCTCTTTGCTTCTCTATTTCTCCACTTTTATCCCATGGAACTTGTAAAAAACATGGTTTGTTGTCTTGGGTGTGAACCACCCATCAATATGTAAAGACTCAATCTTTACAATCAAATATTTACAAAATGTATCAGAAGTATAAATAATCTTTATTACAAACATGCTTTTACATAGGATTCGTAGAAGCTTACAAATATGATTACAAGGTTAAAGAATGAGAATTTATTCCTATCTAGTCTTCAACACAGGATAGTGCTTGCACGTCTCTTTTAATACATCCTTCTATCATTTGTCCTTGAATTCCTAGAGGAACAAAACCACACATGGACCACATGAAGGGAATAAAAAGGTCAGCTAGGTTGGTACTAAATCAAATTATTGAGAGATTTTAAAGATAAAGAGTTTTGAGATCGAATCTTGGTAAGATTGCTTGGTGGAATATGGGAATAACAAATGATAATCTAGTTAGCATGCTAGTTTCAAATAGGTACATTAATTTAGAGTGGTAACTAGAAAATAATAAAAAGATTCTCAAAATATCAAGAACAAAATAGAATGATTTTTATCAAAACTAATATCAATATATCACATTATTCAAATGACAAGATTTATCCTTTGGCACAATCAATCTAATATTTTGTCTTTTTTAGTGGATATATGCCTAGTGTTAACCTCTCTATGAGAGAATTACACTTTCGCATGTGAGGTAACCAGTACTGAGGGATCTCTAATTGTCCATTGTCCATTATGCAAGGTTGGGGATGTGACCCGTCAAATCTAGTCGGCCAAATCTCTTAGCCAATATTTTGAAATTTTGTGTCAATATCAAAATCTAACAATATTTCAGTTTCACAACAATGTTCAACATTCAAATGTAATCGTAGTGAACTTCAATAATAGGGCAAGGATAACAAAAATTGGTCCACTACTTTTGCAAAGTTATGTAGATGAAAATCAAGAGGGAAATAAATAGTTTAATAAATAATACAGAATTTGGTACATGTTCCAATGAGAATTCCAATCAATATGTCCACATGAATCACAGATGTTAATTTCTCATGAATCTAGCAGGACAGAAGGTACTAGGATTATTTGATGTTTCTTGTCTTGGAATCAAGTGTTGTTCAAATTTTATTTCATTGGTGTTATAGGGGTCTAGGGTTTTCCATCTAGGAGTACCATTTACATTTTCCATTATCATTTTAACTAGGTTATATATGATCAATTGTTACATATTCAATTATATAATAGTTTTCAAGATTAATTCTTTAAATATTACATTGTCTCTAAATGGTAAAAAATTAATGTAGTGATATAGTTTAATATGTTTATAATATATTTTTTACCAAGATACCCTTATTAGAAAAGTTTAGGTAGGTTTAGTTTCAGCATACCTAAATGTGCATTTGTCATGTAGTTTGAACTTGATTATGTTCCCAAATATATATGTAAGGCCCTTGAACTTGCTTAATGAGTTTAATGAGCTTAATTACCATAATTTAATACTTATAACCCTAATATAACCATTTTATATGTTTTGAAATCATAATACAAGCTTAATTTTTAAATTTGGTCCAATTTGGACATTATTTGAGCAAGTTATGCAATTTTCTGTACATTTTGGACTTTTCTACAATTTACCCAATTGAGGGGTTTTCTTTGCAATTTGTCACATACATTATGTTCCTTAGATGTTATATTATCATTATTTAGTGTGTTGAACCATGGGGCTCCTATTTGAACCATGGTTTGAAGGTGTTTTCCTCAAGGGTATTTTAGGGTTTACCCCTTCATGGATGAGCTACCTTTAGTAGCTATCAACTAATGAATTATGTGATTGGTTGGGAAATTCGACAAAGGAAAGCTATTCGGGTCTATATGGATGGTGGGGGAGCTTCTTGTATGTGTTCTTGTATATTCTTATATAGTTTAAGGCCATAGACACATGGGGAAGCTACTTTTACACCTCATGCTTGCTTCCATCCTTATGCATGGGCTATATTTACCTCTTACTTGCCCAAGTATGGAACTTTGCTTGCTTTCTCTTTCCTATAACCTGTAGAAATGACTCCACTCTGTTTTTCTGTGGAACCAAGTGCTCTAAGGTAGAAGACAACCTCTTTTTGGACAAGAAGGTCTCCTAGAGCTCCATTTAGCCCTACCTACGGTTTCTAAGGTCATCTTCTAGGCATTTCGACCAAGGCAAGTTATTTTATTCTTTAATTCTCCATTTATCTTGCTCTTCTCCTTCCTTATACCTTCCTATAGGTTTGAACCTTTCTTTTTCATGGTAGAATTTTCTCTAAAGCTCTAAAACCCTACCTTTCTCGCTCCTTATGCTTAGGGTTTGCTCATTTGATGAAGAAAGGTGCTAGATGGACGAGTTCATAGCTTATTCTTGGATTTTCCACCCTACCTACTCGAGTTTTCTTCTTTTGGGGTTTTATCTTCTCATTAGAGTCAAGTTTTATAACTTACTCCACGTTTCTTGCTTACCATAAGCTTGCAAGCTCATGTTCTTGCTTGAAAATGATGATTCATGCACTAAAAAGCTATGCTTGACATGGATTTTGATTTTTATAATGTTCCCTGTTCTGATTTCAGTTCTATATGAACCTATGATCATGTGTACATTATTTCTAAGGTACAATATGACTTGGATCAGGTTGGTTTGTCAACCTATGGTGCTAAGCACCTATCAACCATTGGTCAATTTTAGGGCTTAAAGTTGATTTCTTCTATAAACCCATGACCCGAAGATGGTACCATTGCAACAATCCTATGATGTTGTCTTCATGACAACTGAAGGTCGAGATCAAAGGTTTCATATGATGGTGACACCTATGGTCACCCCTTAGGTTAGGTTTTGGATCAATTAGAAATTTAATGATCAACCATTAAGTACCCTATCGATGTTATCAATCAATGATGACATTGGCTTAATATTTGATGTTGATTAATGAATATAGTGTTGATCTAACAACCTATGGTGATTTAATGGTCACTAATGATGGTTTATTAGGTCTCTAAAACCTATGATGATTTAATCATTGTAGTCATAGCATCAATTAAGCCTTAGACCAATGGTTTCTTGGGTCACTAGATGCAATGGTCAGACTTATACTGTAGTTGATGGTTTTAACATATGAACTTGACATAATGGTCAAGATCTACTGTTCATTCCTCCAATAAAGTGGAATGATGGATAATGTAATATGTTGGTCCTAATAATGTGATTTAGATGGTTACCTTTATATGATCAACTTAAGGAGCTTACTTGTTGACAACGGATGGCTTATTTTAAATGAATAGTTGATTGTGGGTTTTACCCTACTCTCAATGGAACTTTTTGTGTTGTTAATCAAGGGATGTCTAGGGTTAAATGGTGACTCTTTCTAGAGCACAAATAAAGGACTTCATAGGTGGTTTATCCAAGGTTTTTACTTATGTAAAAATCCAAAGGTCTTACCTTTTAAACATCCAATGGTTCTGGGTGACATTGTGGTATGGTGATATGGGTTGAATGATGATGAAACAAATAGAGGGTTACCCTTAACAAGGTAGTCTTACTTATTCACGCATATGAATAGAAGGGATGATAACAATATTGTGTGGATATGGAACCCTAATGAGGTATAGCTTGTTATACCTAGCTTTAATATAACTAAATGATGGTAAATGGGTATGAATAGTCCTTGAATGACAAATGCAATAATGGGGTACTCTCTTATTGTTGTTGAAACCCTAGTAGGCTATAACCCGATGGTTACACCTTGATTTATGTGTGGGTTCATACTTGAGAATGGTATGGAATGTGTTGGTGATTCTTCACCTTATGCATCCATGATCCAATGGGGGTGTCATGAGTTAGGGTTCGAGTATGAGTGTTGATTAGTAACATTAATATAATTTATCTTGTGAACCTAACTCTAATGCAAATAGATAAAGATGAGTATTCATGTTTAACATTCTTATATTATGGAATGATGGTGGAATAACCTCATTAATATGATCATAACCTTGATATGTTAATTGGTGGTTATCATAGCCACATGGTTGATACTTTATTATGCTAAACATGTGCATCATGAATATGATGAGAGTTAATCATATCTAGATTCCTTGCATGTTGATGTAATAAAGAAATGTTCTTAATGTTAATATAACCCTACTATGATCATTTATGAATATCTCCTATCTCATTAATGCAATATTGTGTTGATCTGGTGTATTATATGTAAGTGATGTTGTTGAGCCTTGTTATAAGGCATGCAAAGATAATGATGATCTTGCAGGGAATAGTATTATGGTCTTAATGACCTTTAGGCATGGTTGAGCCCTAAATGATGTGTAATCCTCTTGTGTTGATAAGGGTCGATACCCTGTGATATTATCAAAAGGATTTTATTTCCTGTGATAGTATGATGGTCTTAATGACCTTTGGGCATGGTTGAGCCCAGAATGAGGTGTAATCCTCTTATGTTAATAAGGGTTGATACCCTGTGATATTGTGAAAAGGATTTATATCTTGTGATAGTATGATGACTAGTGTGGTCTCATAAATGGAAAGTGAATAGTAACATGTGATGATGAGATGAGAAATTATGTTTCACACATTTTATATCTTTTCAAAGTTGTGATATTTATATGCTTTCTAGAAGTGTATTAGGGTTTGTATGTCCACTTGTTTGATGCAGCCTTAATTCATCCAATTGGCATAATTAATCAAGTGCAACTCTAATCATGTAGTGCCCTGTGTCGTAGAGCCATCTTCACTGTCAGAACTTGTTGGATGGTGAAATGAGTATTCCTAAGGAAATTTTGGAGTGCATACTGTTGAGTATGTGGCGGTGGCAGGTTGAGGATATATCCTTGTCATCCACAATGTAGATTGTAGAGGTTTGCTATGGTCATGCCTCATACATCTGATGTGATTGGGAATGGTTGTGGTCGTGTCTAGGTGATTATAACATGATGTGATTGAGGACAACTGCGGTTGTACCTCAAATTAGAGGGTTTTGTATACCCTGGTTTCTAGTGTCGTGACCTATACCAAGGATGGACTAGTGGTTATCAGTTTGACTATATGTCATTGTGGTGGCAGCTTTGACTGATATGTCACTGCCTTTTTACTCGTACTAACTAAGGGAAAGAGATCTTAGGATACTGGCACTCCTAGATCCTCTACAGAACTGAATAGCCTTTGCAGGGGTCGGTTGGACTTTGAATCGTACGATTCAAATTCCCCAGGGTGTAATAAAAGATGTAATATAGCCGTATAGCATATTTGTTTAGGGTCATACACAACGTTTCACATTGGACGATAACCCTTGTTTTTTATCTTTACATAAAGATGATGCTTAGTGCAATTAAGAGATAGTAGATATACTTATGTTGTGGATATGCTTAAGATTGTTGATGCGTACATATAGTAGCCATGATTATGTTGATAATTATACTACTACTTCTAATTATAATCATGATGCTAGCTATCTCATGTTGTTAGTTATGTTTAGCATGCTAGCCATGTCTTTGTAACTAGAGATGCATATACTGCTAATCATGCTTATCCAGATAGTTGTGCTTATGTTGTTATCTCTTCTTATGATGTTGATATGTTCAACCAATTAGACATGCTCATGTTGTTAGCTATGCTATGTTATTAAACTTGCTCATGATGCTAGATATGCATATGCTACTAAATTGCTTATATTGTCAACAAGATAAAGGATGATAGTCTGGCTAATGATGATAGTTATTATCTCCTTTATGTATTTTGTTAATCATCAGTATTGCTGAGCTTATTTGTTATATCTGATTAAACTATTTAACTATTTAATTACTTAAAAAGTTGTAATTAATAAACGTTGTTGGAGGTTATATCTTTTTCTGGGACATAGGTCTCACCCTTGTGGTTCGCCACATCTTTTTAGGTAATCAGAAGTGATGAAAACAAACTTGTGGCAGCAAAGAGGAGCTATAGTAATGAATCTTTGAGAAAGTTGATTAGATGTCTAGTGTGTCCTAGAGTCATCCATGTACTCTCAGGTCAAGGTAGGAAAAGTTTGTATGTGGTGTTTCAAATGAATCAGACTTTTGTTAGAATAGTAATGCTTGTTTGTGTGTCATATATGAATATTATTCTCCTGTGTATATATGTTGTGGCTAAGGTGATAGAACAATTTGTATCAAATTCTTGGCATAGTATGGATAAAAGAAAGATGTTGGGCTCTTATGTTGATGTTGCTGAGCAGGCGCTAACGTTGAAATGGGTTTTAATTTACCCATATTTTTGGGTATGTGATTAATTAGTGATTGAGTGTGCTTTATGTTTTGAGTAATCTAGTTTAGTGTAACGGGTTCTCACTAGTTGGTATGAGAGCTTTAGGTTCATCGAGTCTACAGGGGCACTAGGACTTAGGACTAGGATGTGGTCAAAATTAGGAATATGATAAAAAAAATATGGTGCATACTGCCTAATCTCAGTATTTGGGTGCCCTGGCCAGGTTTTCAATTATTGAAGAAAAGGTAAGTATGGAACTCTTATATTGTTATCTTTATGATTACTCTGATCAAGTACTCATTTTGAGACAATCTAAAGAGCATAACGAATAAGAAATCATAGTTTAATATCTCAATCCTACCTTAAAGAATATGAGAATTGCATCATTATCTATCAAAACTTGAATGTTTGGAAACTAAAAGAGAACGATACAACACCATGAAATCTAAATCTGAATACAAATAAGGAAAAGAGGAGTTCTTGAAGATGTGATTCCAGAAGATAATAAAGTAAAAGGCAGATAAGTCTATGCTTATAAAGTCATTCAAGGAATGAAATCCACATAAGATGGAGAGAACTCCAATGATAAGTATAAAATGGGAAGATAAATGAGAACAATGACAAAGGAATAAGGTGGAACCTGAGTTAATCTATGACTAAAATATGTGTGTAAGAAAGTGTTAATGTAAAATAAGCATCGCATTTGAAAGAAATTAAGATAGATGACCCATGTTTAATGAAGAAAATGTGGAATATGATGATTTACCTGTTGATAAGTGGTTGGAAAACATAATAAAATAAGTGAAGATACCCTAGTGGGATAAATAGTAATCAAGGAGGGAGTAATGAGATATGTTAATCATGATGATTCCTATGCTAATGGCAAGGAACCTGAAATGAAAAAGGTAAAATGATAATAAGAAGATGTAACCTGCATAATGAAAATAGAATTGGTTACCTTTTTGCTAGTGACCCTTGAACAATGCTACTATGATGTGGGAAGTGTGTTTCTCTTTGTGTCTTTCCTTTCTAGGGTACATCTTTCAAGTAGATCATTACCACTTGGTATGTGTGAATTCATTGTAAACATGAGGTTGGTTGGCTTATTATAGCAGAAGTTTGCTTGGACTATGGTTCCAAGATCATAAATTTTGTAATGAGTTTGCTTTTGAGCCTTCCAATAATTAGGAAGACTCCTCTTATATGTCTTGAGATTCGTTATGTTGGTAAAAGTAGTGAGATAAGGATGTGAGTTTCTTATAGTGCATGAGGTGGATACCAAGGTAAAGAATCTTAATATCGAAGATGTGTTAATAGTATGGAAGTATGTGAAGATTGAACATGTTTATTAAATGAACATTCCAAGTATTCCTCTCCCTTAGAGAGAGAGAAAGAGTTGATGATGACCCTATAAATGTTGTTTGGAAGGAAAAACAAAAGTGATTCTATAATGTTGTGTATGGTTCAGCGATAGCTGGGAAAAACCACTATCAAGGATAGATGGTTTTTTTATCAGTAGACATGTGCTATTGTGTTCCTTTAAGATAAACCTAGGATCAAATATCAATACATAAGAGTTAGAGTGGATGAATAAGTTACATGATTGTGATGAGTTTATGGTTATGCCCTTTAGACTAACCAATGTAACACCAGAATTTATGAATAGGAGGAATAGAGTGTTCCAGTCATGTCATACAAGTTATATCAAGCTTTGAATGATGAAATGTCAAAGTATTTCAAATATGGTCAAAAATAAGATCCATATTTCTTCAAAAACCATAAGGTTTCCGAGGCAGAAATAGCTATGAGACAAGTTGAACAAGAGTGAGATGGGGTTGATTAAATGTCTTTATGGGATCATGATATGTCTTCTAAGTAGGTTGTGTAAATCCTAGTAAGGTGAAGATAGTGTTGTTGTTTCACCCCTAATAAGGTTGACTATGAATGATGTTTCCTTGTATGGAATGACAGGTGTCAGCGTCAGCATGACTTTTGATGCTGAAAAAGAACTAACAAGTGTTCTAGTGTTAGTGTATCTAGAGAAAAAAAGGATGGATACATCGTCTTTTTCTTTATGCTTCAAGGAATGGTATGGGACACATGACATGATTGGTAAAAAGCTAGCAAGTATGACTTTTGAGTAATGTGTTGATACAATAGATATAATTTTAGGATGATAGCTAGAATTTTAAGTTGAACATAACTATTAGATTTGTACATGTGGCATAACAAGTTTCTATGTTCCATATTTGCAAATGTCTTCTTATGTGGGGGTTTTTGTGCTGGCCCAATATGAGATATATATGAATGATGTGACATCACCATGATATGCAAGTAACCATTTGAAGGTAATAGGATGAGGTGTAAAGGAAGTACCCATCTTTATTTACCTTGGATTTTGGAGGTAAAATCCATGTTAGGGGTTTATAGTTGTAAGGCCCCTGAACTTACTTAATGAGTTTAATGAGATTAATTATCATAATTGAATGCTACTGACCATAATATAACCATTTTATATGTTTTGAAATCATAATACAAGCTTAAGTTTCAAATTTGGTCCAATTTGGACATTGTTTGAGCAAGTTATACAATTTTCTTTACATTTTGGACTTTTCTACCATTTACCCAATTGAGGGGTTTTATTTAGACTTTGTCAAATACATTATGTTCCTTATATGTTATATTATCATTATTGAGTGTTTTGATCCATGGGTCTCCTAGTTGAGCCATGGTTTGAAGGTGTTTTCCTCAAGGGTATTTTAGGATTTACCCCTTCACGGATGAGCTAACTTTAGTAGCTATCAACTAATGAATTATGTGATTGGCTAGGAAATTTGACAAAGGAAAGCTAAGCAGGTATATATGGATGGTGTGGGAGCTTATTTTGTGTGTGCTTGTATATTCTTATATAGTTTAAGGCCATAGACACATGAGGAAGCTACTTTTACACCGCATGCTTGCTTCCATCCTTATCCATGGGCTATATTTACCTCTTCCTTGCTCAAGTATGAAACTTTGCTTGCTTTCTCTTTCCTCTAACTTGCATAAATTACTCCACTCTGTTTTTATGTAGAACTAAGTGCTCTAAGGTAGAATACAACCTCTTTTTGGAGAAGAAGGTCTCCTAGAGCTCCATTTAGCCCAACTTAGGGTTTCCAAGGTCATCTTCTAGGCATTTCGACCAAGGCAAGTTATTTTCTTCCTTCCTTCTCCAGTTCTCTTGCTCTTCTCCTTCCTTAGACCTTCCTCCAGGTTGGAACCTTGTTTTTCCATGGTAGAATTTTCTCTAAAGCTCTAAAATCCTACCTTTCTTGCTCCTTATGCTTAGGGTTTTCTCATTTGATGAAGAAAGGTGCTAGATGGATGAGTTCATAGCTTATTCTTGGATTTTCCACCCTACCTGCTCGAGTTTTCTTCTATTTGGGGTTTCATCTTTTCATTATAGACAAGTTTTATAACTTGCTCCACGTTTATGCTAGCTCATGTTCTTGCTTGAAAATGATGATTCATGCACTAAAAAGCTATGCTTGACTTAGATTTCAATTTTTATAATGTTCCCTATTCTGATTTCAGTTCTAGATGAACCTTTGATTATGTGTACGTTATTCCTAAGGTAAAATATGACTTGGATTAGGTTGGTTTGTCAACCTATGATGCTAAGCACCTATCAACCAATGGTCAATTTTAGGGCTTAAAGTTGATTTCTTCTCTAAACCCATGACCCGATGATAGTACCATTGCAACAACCCTATGATGTTGTCTTCATGACAACTGATGGTCGAGAAAAAAAGGTTTCAGATGATAGTGACAACATCTGGTCACCCCTTAGGTCAGGTTTTGGATCAATTAGAAGTTTAATCATCAACCATTAAGTAC